>OU015649.1:14870000-16080000 GCA_907165275.2 Zygaena filipendulae | reverse complement strand
CCTAACCTAACCTAACCTAACCTAACCTAACCTAACCTAACCTAACCTAACCTAACCTAACCTAACCTAACCTAACCTAACCTAACCTAACCTAACCTAACCTAACCTAACCTAACCTAACCTAACCTAACCTAACCTAACCTAACCTAACCTAACCTAACCTAACCTAACCTAACCTAACCTAACCTAACCTAACCTAACCTAACCTAACCTAACCTAACCTAACCTAACCTAACCTAACCTAACCTAACCTAACCTAACCTAACCTAACCTAACCTAACCTAACCTAACCTAACCTAACCTAACCTAACCTAACCTAACCTAACCTAACCTAACCTAACCTAACCTAACCTAACCTAACCTAACCTAACCTAACCTAACCTAACCTAACCTAACCTAACCTAACCTAACCTAACCTAACCTAACCTAACCTAACCTAACCTAACCTAACCTAACCTAACCTAACCTAACCTAACCTAACCTAACCTAACCTAACCTAACCTAACCTAACCTAACCTAACCTAACCTAACCTAACCTAACCTAACCTAACCTAACCTAACCTAACCTAACCTAACCTAACCTAACCTAACCTAACCTAACCTAACCTAACCTAACCTAACCTAACCTAACCTAACCTAACCTAACCTAACCTAACCTAACCTAACCTAACCTAACCTAACCTAACCTAACCTAACCTAACCTAACCTAACCTAACCTAACCTAACCTAACCTAACCTAACCTAACCTAACCTAACCTAACCTAACCTAACCTAACCTAACCTAACCTAACCTAACCTAACCTAACCTAACCTAACCTAACCTAACCTAACCTAACCTAACCTAACCTAACCTAACCTAACCTAACCTAACCTAACCTAACCTAACCTAACCTAACCTAACCTAACCTAACCTAACCTAACCTAACCTAACCTAACCTAACCTAACCTAACCTAACCTAACCTAACCTAACCTAACCTAACCTAACCTAACCTAACCTAACCTAACCTAACCTAACCTAACCTAACCTAACCTAACCTAACCTAACCTAACCTAACCTAACCTAACCTAACCTAACCTAACCTAACCTAACCTAACCTAACCTAACCTAACCTAACCTAACCTAACCTAACCTAACCTAACCTAACCTAACCTAACCTAACCTAACCTAACCTAACCTAACCTAACCTAACCTAACCTAACCTAACCTAACCTAACCTAACCTAACCTAACCTAACCTAACCTAACCTAACCTAACCTAACCTAACCTAACCTAACCTAACCTAACCTAACCTAACCTAACCTAACCTAACCTAACCTAACCTAACCTAACCTAACCTAACCTAACCTAACCTAACCTAACCTAACCTAACCTAACCTAACCTAACCTAACCTAACCTAACCTAACCTAACCTAACCTAACCTAACCTAACCTAACCTAACCTAACCTAACCTAACCTAACCTAACCTAACCTAACCTAACCTAACCTAACCTAACCTAACCTAACCTAACCTAACCTAACCTAACCTAACCTAACCTAACCTAACCTAACCTAACCTAACCTAACCTAACCTAACCTAACCTAACCTAACCTAACCTAACCTAACCTAACCTAACCTAACCTAACCTAACCTAACCTAACCTAACCTAACCTAACCTAACCTAACCTAACCTAACCTAACCTAACCTAACCTAACCTAACCTAACCTAACCTAACCTAACCTAACCTAACCTAACCTAACCTAACCTAACCTAACCTAACCTAACCTAACCTAACCTAACCTAACCTAACCTAACCTAACCTAACCTAACCTAACCTAATCTAACCTAACCTAACCTAACCTAACCTAACCTAACCTAACCTAACCTAACCTAACCTAACCTAACCTAACCTAACCTAACCTAACCTAACCTAACCTAACCTAACCTAACCTAACCTAACCTAACCTAACCTAACCTAACCTAACCTAACCTAACCTAACCTAACCTAACCTAACCTAACCTAACCTAACCTAACCTAACCTAACCTAACCTAACCTAACCTAACCTAACCTAACCTAACCTAACCTAACCTAACCTAACCTAACCTAACCTAACCTAACCTAACCTAACCTAACCTAACCTAACCTAACCTAACCTAACCTAACCTATAACCTAACCTAACCTAACCTAACCTAACCTAACCTAACCTAACCTAACCTAACCTAACCTAACCTAACCTAACCTAACCTAACCTAACCTAACCTAACCTAACCTAACCTAACCTAACCTAACCTAACCTAACCTAACCTAACCTAACCTAACCTAACCTAACCTAACCTAACCTAACCTAACCTAACCTAACCTAACCTAACCTAACCTAACCTAACCTAACCTAACCTAACCTAACCTAACCTAACCTAACCTAACCTAACCTAACCTAACCTAACCTAACCTAACCTAACCTAACCTAACCTAACCTAACCTAACCTAACCTAACCTAACCTAACCTAACCTAACCTAACCTAACCTAACCTAACCTAACCTAACCTAACCTAACCTAACCTAACCTAACCTAACCTAACCTAACCTAACCTAACCTAACCTAACCTAACCTAACCTAACCTAACCTAACCTAACCTAACCTAACCTAACCTAACCTAACCTAACCTAACCTAACCTAACCTAACCTAACCTAACCTAACCTAACCTAACCTAACCTAACCTAACCTAACCTAACCTAACCTAACCTAACCTAACCTAACCTAACCTAACCTAACCTAACCTAACCTAACCTAACCTAACCTAACCTAACCTAACCTAACCTAACCTAACCTAACCTAACCTAACCTAACCTAACCTAACCTAACCTAACCTAACCTAACCTAACCTAACCTAACCTATCCTAACCTAACCTAACCTAACCTAACCTAACCTAACCTAACCTAACCTAACCTAACCTAACCTAACCTAACCTAACCTAACCTAACCTAACCTAACCTAACCTAACCTAACCTAACCTAACCTAACCTAACCTAACCTAACCTAACCTAACCTAACCTAACCTAACCTAACCTAACCTAACCTAACCTAACCTAACCTAACCTAACCTAACCTAACCTAACCTAACCTAACCTAACCTAACCTAACCTAACCTAACCTAACCTAACCTAACCTAACCTAACCTAACCTAACCTAACCTAACCTAACCTAACCTAACCTAACCTAACCTAACCTAACCTAACCTAACCTAACCTAACCTAACCTAACCTAACCTAACCTAACCTAACCTAACCTAACCTAACCTAACCTAACCTAACCTAACCTAACCTAACCTAACCTAACCTAACCTAACCTAACCTAACCTAACCTAACCTAACCTAACCTAACCTAACCTAACCTAACCTAACCTAACCTAACCTAACCTAACCTAACCTAACCTAACCTAACCTAACCTAACCTAACCTAACCTAACCTAACCTAACCTAACCTAACCTAACCTAACCTAACCTAACCTAACCTAACCTAACCTAACCTAACCTAACCTAACCTAACCTAACCTAACCTAACCTAACCTAACCTAACCTAACCTAACCTAACCTAACCTAACCTAACCTAACCTAACCTAACCTAACCTAACCTAACCTAACCTAACCTAACCTAACCTAACCTAACCTAACCTAACCTAACCTAACCTAACCTAACCTAACCTAACCTAACCTAACCTAACCTAACCTAACCTAACCTAACCTAACCTAACCTAACCTAACCTAACCTTTTTTTTTTTTTTTTTTTTTGACCCAGGGAAAATGCTTTATGCATACCACCGCCCCCGGGCCGGGGCGATGGTTATGTGGGACTCTGCCCTGAAAAGGGCAACCCGCCCTGAGAAGGGCGGGAATGCTACCCACTAAAAACCCTGGGGTGTTCCTCCTCCGCGCCTGTTGCCGGGGCCGCGGGAATCGCTTTCGCATGCTCCGCAGCCCCGACGGCGCCAGCCCGTCTCCGGGCTCCTCCTCGAGGGGCACGAGTGCCCCTCAGAATGACGACGATGCGCCGGAACACGCGGCGCACCGCCGCCCTCCTCCCTCTCTCGGGGACCTTGTGCAAAGGACGCCGGTCGGGCCCATGACCGGCGCCCAAGGCCCCCTGCGACGGGTCAGGTGGAGGGCCGACTAGCTCCGCGCCAGCACTCCCCTCCCCCCGCAGCCCCTCCACGCCACCAATCACCGGGGCGGCCCCGTCGAGGCCGCAGAGGAAAAGCATCTCCACGGCCTCTAACACTCAGCCGCGGTGCTCCCCGAGCCACCGCGGCCCGCCTCAGTGGCGCCGCCGCCCCGGAGGACGACAGCGCCACCTACATGGGCCGCCTCGACCACGTGCTTGCTGCCTGCAAGTGGGTGAGACGGCCCCCTCCCGGTGCCTCATGCCGGGCGCGGCGTCGGATGAAATCGACGGCGCCGCACCCGAAACATTCCGGCCCTTCTCCCGGCCACGGTTTTTTTACGCCGCGACCCGCCTCAGCCGCGCCCCCACGCCAAAGCGCCCGAGAGGCACGGCCTACCCGTCCCGGTGCCGCATGCCGGGCGCGGCGTCGGATGAAATCGACGGCGCCGCACCCGAGCATTCCGGCCCTTCTCCCGGCCACGGTTTTTACGCCGCGACCCGCCTCAGCCGCGCCCCCACGCCAAAGCGCCCGAGAGGCACGGCCTACCCGTCCCGGTGCCGCATGCCGGGCGCGGCGTCGGATGAAATCGACGGCGCCGCACCCGAACATTCCGGCCCTTCTCCCGGCCACGGTTTTTACGCCGCGACCCGCCTCAGCCGCGCCCCCACGCCAAAGCGCCCGAGAGGCACGGCCTACGCTCCCCTCTCCCGGCCACGGTTTTTACGCCGCGGCCCACCTCAGTTGCACCCCCACGCCAAAGCGCCCGAGAGGCGCAACCTACCGTCCCCTCTCCCGGCCACGGTTTTTACGCCGCGACCCGCCTCAGTCGCGCCCCCACGCCAAAGCGCCCGAGAGGCGCAACCTACCCGTCTCGGTGCCTCATGTCGGGCGCAGCGCTGGCCCTTCTCAGCGCCGCACTCACCGGCATTCCGGCCCGCCTCAGGGTTCCTCTTGGCTTCACCGTGGGTGGACAGTACCCACGGCTACTAAGCCCCCCCGCCACGACAAGGCGGGAACCCAATTCGGGGGGGAACCTAACCTAACCTAACCTAACCTAACCTAACCTAACCTAACCTAACCTAACCTAACCTAACCTTTTTTTTTTTTTTTTTTTTTTTTTTTTTTTTTTTTTTTTTTTTTTTTTTTTTTTTTTTTGACCCAGGGAAAATGCTTTATGCATACCACCGCCCCCGGGCCGGGGCGATGGTTATGTGGGACTCTGCCCTGAAAAGGGCAACCCGCCCTGAGAAGGGCGGGAATGCTACCCACTAAAAACCCTGGGGTGTTCCTCCTCCGCGCCTGTTGCCGGGGCCGCGGGAATCGCTTTCGCATGCTCCGCAGCCCCGACGGCGCCAGCCCGTTGCCGGGCTCCTCCTCGAGGGGCACAAGTGCCCCTCAGAATGACGACGATGCGCCGGAACACGCGACGCACCGCCGCCCTCCTCCCTCTCGGGGACCTTGTGCAAAGGACGCCGGTCGGGCCCATGACCGGCGCCCAAGGCCCCCTGCGACGGGTCGGGCCAGTGGCCCCGCCGCCCACCACGACGGCCGCAGGGGGTGAGGAGGGCCGACTAGCTCCGCGCCAGCACTCCCCTCCCCCCGAAGCCCCTCCACGCCGCCACTCACCGGGGCGGCCCCGTCGAGGCCGCAGAGGAAAACACCCCCACGGCCTCCAACCCCCGGCCGCGGCGCTCGAGCTACGCCGCGGCCCGCCTCAGTCGCGCCGCCGCTCCGAAGGGCGACGGCGCCACCTACTCGGGCCGCCTCGACCCAGTACTTGCCGCCTGCAAGTGGGTGAGACGGCCCCGTCCGGCGCCTCATGTCGGGCGCAGCGCCGACCCCCAAATCAGCGCCGCACCCGGCATTCTGGCCCGCCTCTGGGTCCCTCTTAGCTTCACCGTGGGTGGCAAGTCCACGGCTACTAGAGCCCCCCCGCCACGACAAGGCGGGGACCCAATTCGGGGGGGAACCTAACCTAACCTAACCTAACCTAACCTAACCTAACCTAACCTAACCTAACCTAACCTAACCTAACCTAACCTAACCTAACCTAACCTAACCTAACCTTTTTTTTTTTTTTTTTTTTTTTTTGACCCAGGGAAAATGCTTTATGCATACCACCGCCCCCGGGCCGGGGCGATGGTTATGTGGGACTCTGCCCTGAAAAGGGCAACCCGCCCTGAGAAGGGCGGGAATGCTACCCACTAAAAACCCTGGGGTGTTCCTCCTCCGCGCCTGTTGCCGGGGCCGCGGGAATCGCTTTCGCATGCTCCGCAGCCCCGACGGCGCCAGCCCGTTGCCGGGCTCCTCCTCGAGGGGCACAAGTGCCCCTCAGAATGACGACGATGCGCCGGAACACGCGACGCACCGCCGCCCTCCTCCCTCTCGGGGACCTTGTGCAAAGGACGCCGGTCGGGCCCATGACCGGCGCCCAAGGCCCCCTGCGACGGGTCGGGCCAGTGGCCCCGCCGCCCACCACGACGACCGCAGGGGGTGAGGAGGGCCGACTAGCTCCGCGCCAGCACTCCCCTCCCCCCGAAGCCCCTCCACGCCGCCACTCACCGGGGCGGCCCCGTCGAGGCCGCAGAGGAAAACACCCCCACGGCCGCCAACCCCCGGCCGCGGCGCTCGAGCTACGCCGCGGCCCGCCTCAGTCGCGCCGCCGCTCCGAAGGGCGACGGCGCCACCTACTCGGGCCGCCTCGACCCAGTACTTGCCGCCTGCAAGTGGGTGAGACGGCCCCGTCCGGCGCCTCATGTCGGGCGCAGCGCCGACCCCCAAATCAGCGCCGCACCCGGCATTCTGGCCCGCCTCTGGGTCCCTCTTAGCTTCACCGTGGGTGGCAAGTCCACGGCTACTAGAGCCCCCCCGCCACGACAAGGCGGGGACCCAATTCGGGGGGGAACCTAACCTAACCTAACCTAACCTAACCTAACCTAACCTAACCTAACCTAACCTAACCTAACCTAACCTAACCTAACCTAACCTAACCTAACCTAACCTAACTAGTCCAAACCTAACTAGTCCAAACCTAACTCATCCAAACGTTGTTGTTGTTGTTGTTGTTGTTGTTGTTGTTGTTGTTGTTGTTGTTGTTGTTGTTGTTGTTGTTGTTGTTGTTGTTGTTGTTGTTGTTGTTGTTGTTGTTGTTGTTGTTGTTGTTGTTGTTGTTGTTGTTGTTGTTGTTGTTGTTGTTGTTGTTGTTGTTGTTGTTGTTGTTGTTGTTGTTGTTGTTGTTGTTGTTGTTGTTGTTGTTGTTGTTGTTGTTGTTGTTGTTGTTGTTGTTGTTGTTGTTGTTGTTGTTGTTGTTGTTGTTGTTGTTGTTGTTGTTGTTGTTGTTGTTGTTGTTGTTGTTGTTGTTGTTGTTGTTGTTGTTGTTGTTGTTGTTGTTGTTGTTGTTGTTGTTGTTGTTGTTGTTGTTGTTGTTGTTGTTGTTGTTGTTGTTGTTGTTGTTGTTGTTGTTGTTGTTGTTGTTGTTGTTGTTGTTGTTGTTGTTGTTGTTGTTGTTGTTGTTGTTGTTGTTGTTGTTGTTGTTGTTGTTGTTGTTGTTGTTGTTGTTGTTGTTGTTGTTGTTGTTGTTGTTGTTGTTGTTGTTGTTGTTGTTGTTGTTGTTGTTGTTGTTGTTGTTGTTGTTGTTGTTGTTGTTGTTGTTGTTGTTGTTGTTGTTGTTGTTGTTGTTGTTGTTGTTGTTGTTGTTGTTGTTGTTGTTGTTGTTGTTGTTGTTGTTGTTGTTGTTGTTGTTGTTGTTGTTGTTGTTGTTGTTGTTGTTGTTGTTGTTGTTGTTGTTGTTGTTGTTGTTGTTGTTGTTGTTGTTGTTGTTGTTGTTGTTGTTGTTGTTGTTGTTGTTGTTGTTGTTGTTGTTGTTGTTGTTGTTGTTGTTTTTGTTGTGGTTAGATGTACGCGATTTTTTTGAAAGAGTGAAGAGTTTTTTTTTTAATTACTTACCGCCCTAGGGCTTTTCTGGTTACATTATTACCCTAGAGCGCTAATTGGTCACCTACTGACAAGTCCCATTTGGGGGTAATAAGGACCTACTTACCGAATATGAGAGATGTAATAGTACATTGTTATCCTAGGGGTGAAAGTAACGTCTTTCTCCCGAGGATAACACTGTGCTTTTCATTACGAATGCAAGGAAAGTAAAAATAAAAATAGGAATTAGCTAAAGAAAAAAAAAAAAAAAAAAAAAAAAAAAAAAAAAAAAAAAAAAAAAAAAAAAAAAAAAAAAAAAAAAAAAAAAATGAGTGAATTTTATTTCACATAAAAAAAAAAAAAAAAATTGAGTTTCTGCAGTATCCAGCTGTCAGTTGAAAGCGATTCTCCCTAGGGCTGAAAAGTGTTACTTTCAACCCGCTTCTCAGGCAACTTCAGACCTACTTTCCGAGTATGAGTAATGAAAACTAAGTTTATGGCCCTTCTACCTGTTATTTTTTGTTCTGTGTTCCTGCACTATTAGAAGCTTGGCTCTATACGAGCCCTGGGGACGTATTTTTAACCAACTTCCAAAAAGGGGGAGGTTCTATGTTCGATTGTATGCATGTTTTTTTTTAATCGCTCGAATTACTATCACGCACGGAATCGCGAATTCACGTGCGGATCCTCACACATTTTTTAAGCATTCACGCGTGAATCTTGCAATTCCGGGTGCGAATAGTAATTGGGTATTCTCCTGGGTATGAAAATCAAAATTCTAATTAGTCCGTCAGTTAGAAAATAAAAAAATAATAGACACGTATTTTTTGCTTTTTCAAATTAATGAAAATAAACATAGATAAAGCGCATTAAAGTTTAGGGTGGGGGACTCGTGACGTCAATATTCACGACGGACTAAAAATAAAAATTTTGTCAAGTAGCCAATTCGAGCGATTCAAAAATCGACCCCCTGATAACTTTTCTCATCTTGGCAACATTTTACATGTAATGAAAATGAAATGAAAATTTACATGAAAATGTGTAGCGTGTGACGTTCCAAGACCCGCGCGTTCTACTCGTGGCATAATGCCACGACGCTATGTTTAGTTCACTCGCTAGTTATACTTCCGCTTCCGCCCTCTCGCCTCGGTAGCGTTTGAGATTTCCGTTTCCGCCCTCTCGCTTCGAAGCGTCGGGGATTTTAAAACCAGTGTCCGGCAGTCTAACGCAACTAGGAACAAATTAAATTTTGTTCGTATTTAGCACTCACTTTTTTTTTAATTTTTTTTTTCATGGCATCAAAGATGGCCTCACATGCTATTTCAGTCTTTTGTCTCTGAATCTTTCTTACAATCTGTCATCTGTTTGTCATGGCGACGCATGTTGTTATTTGGGAAAATAATTGTGTGATTTTTAAAAATTTTGTGCGATTTACGCTTTGAAAAGTGCAGTGTGACTATTAAAAACTATTTTCTTGTGATTGGGTAGTGAAATAGCACCGATTAGACGGTGTAGTACGTATGTAATTTGTAGAAAAAGATAGAGTCGACAAAATTTAAATAAAAGGAAATTTATCACGAAATTTCCTATAGATGAAGACCGGTAAGTACAGCTTGAGTAAAGTAATAAAGTATTTTGTTCTCTTAAGCTATCAGCAAGACTAAAATAATACACTATCTTTTTGAAATGAGAAAAAATATTTGCATGTTTGTAAACCATAGTGATGTAAATCTTCACTATCGATAAAGTGAGTCGATAAACTTTAATGAATGATGCTGTTATAGTGAATATTTTGGAATATTTTTGTATAGCTGCTGCTGCGTATACTTTTTTCATTACTTACTGCAGTTTTCACTAAGTATTATGATCGTATTGTAATAAAGTGAACCTCGTCTTCTGTATAAAGAACTATATTTTACTCTATCTTGTTTCTAAGTGTACTTGCATGATTGATAGATATTTTAATTTCAGATGTCGACACTGGGTAAAAAATATTGGAAATGATGACTTAGCTTACATTCCAATCGAAAAACTTCACGATATAAAATATGTCTGTGGAGATGTAAGGAACGAATGTCGGAAGATAAACGAAAGTTTTTCACTTTCGGAGGATATTTCTACCGATAATTTAAACAAGGCTCAACAAGGAGGCACTGCGAAGTAAATAATTTATTTTCCCAAATAGGTTATTTAATTTTGACATAAAATGTAAATGTAATTTTTAAAGAGAAAATAAATATCTATCTATCTAATAACATCATCATCATGACAAACTAAAATATTGGAATAATAATAAATAAATAAAAATAATAATTTATTGTTTCAATTTTACGACAAATGTTTTCCCCCGTTGTAGATTTAATTCACCTGGTATGAAGCCCACGATGCTCTAATGATAATTTATCGATATCGATTTAATCAGGAACTACATGTGGCCATCCCTATAGTTCTCGTTAATGTTGGTACCCATGAGTTATGAAGTATTTTGACATTTAAATTTTCGCTGTGTTGGTATTGCTGGGTCTGCTAAATGGATTCCAAAACCAAGTAAGGAAGTCCCGTCTCTTAAAACGTAGTGATTACCTTCTCTCTGGTGTCCGGTTGAGCGGCAGATAGATGAGTCGCACGCGCCTAGCTCGCTTAATCACAGCCATTATTGTAATTTGTGCAATTTCAGTGACTTAATTGTATTATAAACGCTTGTTGCAATGTTGATTAAACTTTTTTGAAGTAAATTCCATCATCTTTTGTGATATAACCAGAACCCCGGGTCACAAATGTTATTTGTTGGGATAATTATTTTCAACTATAAGTTGTGACATTGGCATAGTTTAACAAAAAAAAAAAATGTTTGCGCCCGCTTTCAGCCGTATGGGAGCCCCCCTTAAAAATCCGTAAAAGTATGTTTTGACAATTTGTATACCTTTGGGTCAATATTCGTATACTGTACGAAGACTTTAGTAGAAGTGTACTGTATCAATAATAACTATTCCTAACTTTTTATCACAAGTTTTAATTTATTTATGGAACAAGCGAAAACTTTATATTCGGCGAAAATAGAAACAATCTTTTCGGAATAAAATCAATTTATAATTATTTTACTATACAATATTTAAAATTATAGGAATATTATAGGAAGGACAGCGGGTACCCCAAGTTGGGACGGCGCCGCGCGGCCCCGTACGGCCCCGCACAACCACGCGCGGCCCCGCACAGCCCCGCGCGGCCCCGCACGGCCCCGCTCCGCTTCAATATAAACAATAATTAATATTTTGCCTTCTCGCTCTATCAAACTAATACTTTATTTTTTTTTTTAATATATTTACAATTCAATGATGCGAGAGGATAATAACCGTTTGGAAATCCCAAGATCGCAGTTTTAAATGGAATACGATTTTTCAGTAGAATGTGTTACCCGCTATTCTTCATTATTTGGAATATTATAATAGACTGCGTGTCAGGGGGCGCCGAGGTGAATATGGGCCAGTGTTAATCGACTGTCCGGCGACCGTCCGGCGGCCGTCCGGCACCGTACAGCCGGCGCGCGGCGTCCGGCGCCGGAGCATCAGCACCTGCGGCGAGAAGCGTGCGTCAGCGGGCGCGTCGCAGGGCCGGGCCGGACCGGACCGGGCCGGGCCGGCCGCTGGCGCTCGCGTCCTCACGCGCACGCTCACAAGTACACAAGTATAGTGGTATACTTATTGCTAGTACGATGGGCGATTACAAAATCTACAATCAAACCAAATCCAAATCCAGAGATAGCTGTTCCCCCGTGGATTTACGCGCGGGAAATTCGGTGTTCCCGCGGGATCTCCGTAATAAAAAGTATCCTATGACACTCAGGATCACTGTAGTTTCCTATGAGTGAAAGAATTTTCAAAATCGGCGCAGTAGATCTAGAGATTACCCCCTAAAACGTCACAAACTCACAAACTTTTGCTCTTTATAATGTTAGTATAGACTAGCTGATCCCCGCGGTTTCACCCGCGGTAATTTCGAAGTTCCCGCGGGAATTTCGGGATAAAAACCACCTTATGTGACTCAGGATTACTTAAACTTCCTATCTATAATAAGTAGATCCATAGATAACGACTGCACAAACTCAGGAATTCCTGCGGAAACTCCGAAATTATCGCGGGTGCAACTGCGGGGCACAGCTAGTGGATAATAATTGCGGTGGAAGCTCACACGTAGGTAATTCGAAATGGGTGTAAGTTCCTTCTAGAGTATTATTCATTTATTTATTCAGCCGACAGAAATACACCAACTTACAAATTACAACGTACAAATCCATGGAAAGCATTGTTAGGGTAACAAATATTGGTAGGGCAAGACAACATGCAAAAGGTGATGTAGGTATGTGCCATAGGTAGATACCTAGTAGTTAAATTAACAAACATTAGTAGGCTCCTAGCCATTGATTGACCATAATATCATGTGCTATCTCTTCTGTATATCATTTATACAGACTAGAGATTTGATCTCATAAAGACTGAATTCAACAAGTCCATTTTTTTGTTACTTTGATACAGCTCGTCGTGGCTGCGACAGACTCGAGGCAATATGCTGTGGTGACCGAGATTCGTTCTATAATTGTTTACTGAAAATGGTTTGAAATCGGTTATGCGAGCACTGCTGCGAGGAACGGTGAAATTAAGCTTAGAAAGAAGTTCTGGACACTCAAAGTCACCCTGCAAAATTTAAAATAAAAAGATCTGGTCAATAATCAGACGGCGGTCACGAAGCGACATAAAATTAAAATGAGATAACTTGCTGTCGTAAGAACGGAGTACGTTAAGTTTCTTTTAAGGAACAGTGAGAAATATGGCGCTGGTGATGTGGACTCCAAACATATTATTGAAATATCAGCTCTCAGGTACCTGGGCGGCGCGGGGTGTGCGGGGTGCGCGGGGGGCACCGGGTGCGCGGGGGGCGCGGGGGGCGCGGGGGCGTACAGCTGCGGGTGGGCGGCGTGCGCGGGGTGGGCGGCGTGGGCGGCGTGGGCGGCGTGGGCGGCGTGCGGCGGCGCGTAGAGCGGCAGCGGCGCGTCGCGCGGCTCGCGCATGAGGTGGTGGTAGAGGTTGAGCGCGTCGACGAGGTCGGCGCTGAGCTGCGTGAGGCGCGCGTGGCGGCGGTCGGCGCACTGCAGCGCCGCGTCGATGAGCGGCCCCATGCCGGCCACGCGCGCCTCCAGCGCCGCCAGCTGCGCCTCCCCCGCGCCGCCCGCCCCCCCCGCCCGCTCCGGGTCCGCCTCCAGCAGCAGCGCCAGCGCCGCGTCCATCGCGCCCTCGTCGATCTCGGGCGGCCCCGCCCCCGCGCTCGCCTCCACGCTCGCCTCGCCCGCGAACTGCACGCTCTTGCCGCCGCCGGGCGCGCGCGGCTCGCTCTCTGGCGGGTCGACGAGTCAGTATTTTAGGACACGTTCAGAGATCGCCCCGAGTAGACCCACGATAGGTTGAAATTCGTATCGAACGTTTACAATATCACATTTTTTATTTTTTTGTAATTTTTTATTTTTAAATTGTTTATATAAATTTATTTTATACTAGCTATCCCGCGCGGTTTCGCCCACGATAATTTCGAAGTTCCCGCGAAATTGTTCCATAAACTTTGCAACCCCTTTTCGTCTCCTTAGAGGTTGAATCTTCAAAAAGTCCCGGTCCCGGTTTCAAAAACGCTCGGCTCGCGCGACAACCTAACCTATAACGGTTATATTTCGGTGCTATATTTCGTATTTTGTTACACATCTTTTATGGGTTTCTATTCTTTTATTATCTGTGCATATAAAATGCTTTGTCCTGAATGACTGATCGATCAACGCACAGCCGAAACCGCTGATCGTAGAGACCCGAAACCCCCCCCCGTGTTCTTTGTATGACGTAGGCATCCGATAAGAAAGGACTTTTGAAGATTCAACCCTAAAGGAATGAAAAAGGGTTGTAAAGTTTGTATGGAACAATTCCGCGGGAACTTCGAAATTATCACGGGTGTAACCGCGCGGGACATATTATGTGATATCAGATATGGCAAAACGTTGTCGTTGTATCAAACGTCGATGTTTAACCGATCGATATGATCAGTTTTAGCTGGCAATGTCATGAAATGATTGATCAATTCTTAAATGGCCTCGACATATACATAGATAGTCCATTCAAAGTGAAAGTCTCGCAGTGTAGATACATCAGTATCGGGGCGAGGCTCACCGGGCGGCGGCGGCTCGCTGAGGTCGGCCGTCACGAAGTTAGCCGGGAACAGCCCCTCGCCGCGCTCGTTGTGCCCCTTCCACCAGTTGGGGTCGCTGCTGTCCGTCACGTGCACTGCAAGAGAGGGCGAGGCCGGCGTCAGCGGGGCCGGGGGGCGGGGGGCAGGGGGCAGGGGGGAGCCAGGGGGGAGCAGGGGGCATGGGGCGAGGGGCGCAGCGCTCACCGATCTCGCCGGCCAGGAACGTGAGCTCGTTGTCCTCAGCCGCCTCGAAGTCGTACAGCGCGCGCACCTTGCGGGCGGGCGGCGGCGCGGGCGCGGGCGCGGGCGGCGCGGGCGGCGGGGAGGCGTCCACGCGCGGGTAGAGCGCGGCGGTGGCGGGGGCGGCGGCAGCGGCGGGGCCCGCCTCGCGCAGCGACAGCGCGATGGCGCGCGCCAGCTCGTCCTGCTCGCGCTGCGCGGCGGAGGGCGCGGCGGCCGGGCCGGGGGCGGCGGCGGCGGGCGCGGCGGCGGCGCCGGCCTCGTCGTCGGCGCGCAGGCGGGCGTGCAGCGCCACGACGAGGTCGAGCTGCGGGTCGTCCTTGAACTCGTTCTCGGCCCACTTGCGCAGCAGCTGGCGCAGGCGCGCGGCCACGGCGGGCTGCGCGCGCGCCAGCAGGCGGCGGAACTCGGCCTCGAAGTCGCGCGAGGCCACCTCGAGGTGGAAGGCGCGGCCGCAGTTGGCCACGCAGGCGTCCAGCAGCGTGGCGGCCTGCACCTGCACGTGCGGGTCGGGGTGCGCGAGGCGCCGCAGCACGGCGCGCAGGCACTCCTTGCTGCTGGCCGCGCTGCCACCCGCGCGGTCGCAGATCTCCAGGATCAGGCCCCACTCCTCGCTGGTGTTGTTCTCGCTGGTCGCTTTCTCTGTTCGTATGTATTCTACATTAACCCCACTTGTATATCTTTTTTTTAGAATTAGCGAAATTGGCCCAACCCTTTACTTATGATGCCATGACCGAGGGAAATAGTTAGGAATTCAGTTATATATATTACATAGATTTGAAAAACCTTAATAAATTAATAAAACTCTCATCTTAATAATTCATCAGACAGATTAGACCTGTATACGCGTAAATTGTAGAAATTTCACTAAATAGTAAATTTTCTTCTAAGATTTGAGAAGCTCAGTCGCCAATATTCATTTATTTATTTATAACACAAAAAGTTCACAGTATTACAGTAAAACTAAGGCACTGGGAAGTTTTTAATGTGTGTCTATGTAAATCATATTATTGTCATATTGAGTTAAACAGATCACATGTGTAGATAAGGTAGCTATTCTCCCTGTAATTGGTGCATGCTAAAGGAATATGCAGTCGCAATTTACTACTGGCATTGACACTACACGGTACAAGAAGCCCAACAGACCCCAGGAACTCACTCGAATCCACAGCAGCAGCATAGTGTGGGTAGCATCAAAGGAGACAGCACCTAATATTTGAAAAGGTGCCACCCGACATTGGAAGAGAAAGGAGTTATCATACTCTACACTGCATAAAGTCCACAGTGTTTCTTTCTAAAGGTCAGTTTATGGACCAATGAATAAAAAAGGCTTGAGGCTTTGCAGGCTGAGGTTTTCTCGGTAATATGATTATATCAATATGAAGATGTAGTTATTCAAGAGCCAAGAATTATGACATAAGATTGCTCATGCAGATTTAGATCAAACCATACTGAAAAATTTTAACTCATCAATCATTGCTTCACTTCACTTCACTTCACATCAATCCTGGCCTCCATTGGTAATTTTTTTTTTTTCAATCGAAAATGGTAGAAACTAGGGGCTCCTTAAAACACAATTATTATAAAAAGTAAAATTGTATGGGATGAATGTGTTAATTACCAAAAAAGGAAATTCAAAATTATGCCAATATAATTCACAAATAATCGGGTTTTCTTTTTAATTCGTAATTCATAATTCATGTCGGGGTCATCACTTTGCTACACTCTCTACTATGTTGGCTGTGCTTGGTTGTTTACTCTGATGGAGTATAGTTGAGACAAATTAAAGACTCGTTCTCGTAAACTTGATGTGTATATTGTTGGTGTGTAGCTTAATATTAATTTACAAAGGTGAGCAATCACTACATAAGTTAGGAGAGGCCAGGCACACCTGAGGCTCACGCTCACTAAATAATTAAATCATGCAGCATGAGCATGTAACAATGTTGCATTGTATCGCTACAATACTAATAACAAAGATGCGCCAGAGAAACTAATAATAATTAACTTTATAGTTAATGGATCCAAGCGACTGTGATTTAGTAAATAATAATAATAACTGATACCATTTACTTCTGTTTTTTTGATCTCAGCTAGTATTTAATTAAAGAATGCTTTTGAGATATCAGTTCTTTAAGACAGTTGTCATTTAAGCTGCATTTCATTACCTATAAGTTGTAGACAGTAAATAATGTCTGTCAGGGTCCTATTTATTCTAACGGATGTTGAAACATCGTTGAAACAACCAAGCCTTCAAAAGTGACACAATTGAGTGTATGCATAAGGTTTATTTTTATTATTTTACTTTACTTTATAATAAGTAAACATTTAACTGACAAACACACAAACTATTCCAAGATTTTTGTACATAGGTAGCAGAGTTGAGGAGTTCCAACAAAATCAATTGTTGAATAGCCTTATGCAGCAGACAACACAACTTCCTCACAATGAAACAGCAACCATAGATGGTAGCAGGTATAGGTACATAGTATATACTTATACTAAGCGCAGAAAACAGCAATTTTACAGTAAAAATCATTCATTAAAGCTACGAAATTGTTTATGTAACACTGTAGTGGTATTATTTGAAAATTGTAATAACTACCTGTCAAATTTTGTACTTTATAAAGGCAAATGTAATAATATATTGGAAATACCTATTAACATAATATATTAATAAAAAAGGGTTTTAATGTGATGGGTGGAATGGGAGTGCAACCGCATGTTAGAGAAACTATTGGAAAGGTATAAACTTGATGGACCTACGTTTGCAATATTTTCATAATATTGAGACATCCATTTTATCAAATCAAACACAATGACTAACTACCTAATTTTCAATGTTTTATAGGTATAAAGAATGTATTTGCTAATTTTACTTTGAAGCAGAAGTTGGCGATCAGTTTGAAAGTTAGCAATAAAAAATAAATTTTATATCTTCAACGTACCGACATCTTGATCGAATGGTGAAGAATTGCCGAAAATACCCATTATTACAATTTATTCTTTAACAATTTATTGATTGAATCGCACTTCGCAGTTTGCACTAAAGCAAACCAGATTACCTATATTATTAACATTGCTTTTCACTGATTTTACCAGATTTAACCATTAATGTTAAAAAAACTATTAATCATCTGATAAAATATAAATGTTATCACTCAAACAAAAATATCACAAATTAGGTACCTACTCACAATCACAAAGAAAAAGTTTATAATTTGTCGTATCAATCAACCAGATGACTGGACCAAACTCCAAAGAGTAAAATAAACTTTTTTTTTTATGGCATCGCGCGGTTTGCGCATTTTGCCAGTTTCAAGGTAGGGAAACGATGATAAACATGAAAAGGATGCGGATTCGGAATTTATCGGAATCATAAATATTATTATTATATTTATACACACCATACCAGAGACATGCCGGGCTAAGATGTGCAAGACGACAAAATTTTATCGAGCCATTTTATCGATTCTCGTCGACATATTGTATGGCTTTGTCGACGAGAATCGATAAAATGGCTCGATAAAATTTTGTCGTCTTGCGCATCTTAGCCCCCGGGCGTAATACAAGACAGTGGTGTAGTCTTCGATGCACACCTCGACTACGTAATAAAAAGAGCCTCAAGGGCACTAGGTTTTCTATTTAAGTCCTGTTCCAGTTTCAAGAAAGCTAAAACAATAAAAGTACTTTATTGCTCTTTGGTGCGTAGTACTCTCGAATACTGTTCTGAGTTCTGGAACCCCCGATATTCTACCTACATAAGGAGACTCGAGTCCATACAAAAGTGTTTCTTGAAATATCTAGAATTCAAAACCAAAGTTTATGACACAACATACAGGGCACGATGCATTAGGCACCATCTACTTCCACTCCAAGCGCGAAGAAATATCTCTGATATATTTTTCCTATCGAAGATATTGACAAATAAAATTAACTCTCCAGATTTGCTAGCGTTGACTGGTTTGGTATTGGTAGTGCCGAGAAGTGTCAACGCGCGGAGAGGCGTCAAGTTGTACGTGCCCCGCGCGCGGACCAATTACAGGCAAAATAGTTACTTTGCTAGAGTCACTCGATGATTTAATTCGATTAGCGACAGGACAGATTGCGACCTATTTTGCACTGCTGTCTCTAAGTTGAGGATGGCATTGGCAGTCGAACTTTGCAACGAATGATCGCCTAATTGTATTTCTCTTGTACCTATGTTCTCATTGATTTCACATACTATACATAATATTATACTACTTGTACATATTTCTGTATGTAAAAACTTAAAGGCTGTAGTGACTCAAATATAGACCAAATTGTTAACTTAGCTGTGAGTTTTCCAAAATAAATAAAATAAAATAAAATATAATTATGTATATGTATATTTCTTTTTTATTCTAATTAGAACTGGCCAAGTCACTACTAAAATCTCACATTTTTCAATAACAGCAATTGTTATAGGTATCCAATAAAGTAAAGAAATAGAGTTTAATACTTGTTCATAATGTTATTTTGTTCCTATAAATACATATTTCAATTTTGCATAGGACTTGGCAGTCATTTAGATATCCATTCTTTTTGCGGCGAAGCCCACAGCCAAGCATAATTTTTTTATCGAACTTGGCTCTCCTTTTTTACATTTATGTTTTTGGTGGGATATCATTACTTTTTGTAAAGAAAACTAGGCAGGTACCTATTGAGATTGAGGTTATAGTATGACAATCATTTAATTTATCGTTGAGAAAGAAGCAGGAAGAACATAAATGTAAAGAGTTTTTTGGACTCACTAGCTGTGTCGTTGTTTACCAAAAGCAAATAAAAGTTTCACTTTAATAAATAATAACAACATATTTCACATTAAACACTGACAAAAACAAACAAAATAGCGTGGAGCACAGGTGTGACCAAATATATTTATTCTAGAGGAGATTACGGTTCAATAAGCTTAAAATTAGATGAGATTCCCTGGAATGAGAGATTTGAGTAGCAATCAGACATCAACACGAGTGTGGTATTCTTCTATGACACTCTCTATAAGCTGTGCGATGAATATATACCCCGTTACCCCGTAAACATTTTATAAAACCATAAATAACTAAATGGGGAAGCGGCGCCTATGTTTATGTGTTGACTTGCTCGGGAGCGATTTTATCTAGATTTACTTCTGTTCTGTGTTTAATTAGGTATCTAGTGTCGCGCGCCGCCGACGACACACCGTTGGCCAGTTGTTTATTATTTATTTATTTTATTTTTATTTTACTTTGAAGGAAAACCTTACGGCTAATGTAACAAAATAACGCGCGCGCGCTAAAATAATTTAGCGCGACTTTTTTATTTTTAGATATTTTCCTACGCTTACACACAATCACCGAGCTGAATTCCAAAAATTTCATCCTTCTAGGTCATCTGGAAGTAGGTTAGATTTAGGTAGGTACTATGTGTCAGTGAGTTGGTCAGTACTAAAATTTACGACTTTTTGACCTTCATATCTTTACAACCGTTTGAGCTAGCTTCATGAAATTTGGGATTCTACATGTCCTTATGGATATAATTAAATACACTTAGTTTTATATGTTTACGTTAAAGAGGTTTTGAGTTATAGAAGGGTCAAAAGTGGCATCGAGTGGTTCGTGTAATATTACACTCGGCGCTGGCTAGCCAGTTTCCTTGCTTGAACATGACTTGACACGCTGCCGAATGTCTAGATCGATGAAGTACCTACAGACGATAATGCGCGAGCACGATAGTGAAGAGGGCATACTCGGCTGTACTCGCCGATCACCGTCTATGATCGCCGTCGGGCACGCATCAAAGGGAATCGCCTGTGATCGCGTTGAGGTGTCCACATTATCGCCGATCACACGATCAACGATCATCGGCGATAATGTAGTGCAAGCATGAGATACAGAGGTATAATGAAGTATTTAATACTAGCTTTTCCCCGCGGTTTCGACCGCGTTAACTTCAGATTTCCCGTGGGAATTCTGGGATAAAACTATCCTAGGTATATCCTTTTCTTTACATCTGACACCGTGTAGTATGCAAAATTTAATACAGATTTATCCACGTTAATTTCGGAGTTCCCGCGGGAATTCCCGAGTAAAAAATACCCTATGTCCTTTTCTGTACCCCTGACAATGTGCATGCAAAATTTCATGACAATCAGTTGAGCCGTTAAGGCGTGAAAGCGTAACAGACAGACAGACAGACGGACAGAGTTACCTTCACATTTATAATATTAGTAGGGATAATTTCGGTGTTCCCGCGGGAATTCTAGAGTAACATAGGGTATCCTATGTCCTCTGTACTCCTGACGTGTATGCCAAATTTCATGGTGATCGGTTGAGCCAGCCGGTCGGCGTGAAAGCGTAACAAACAGACAAAATCACTTTCGCATTTATATAGTAAGTAGTAAGGATAGCTTAATATAAAAAATAAAATTATTCTAGTGCTTTGGTTTGCTTTGACTGTGTGCCGTAATTTTAATAATAAAAAAAAAACAATAATAATGAATAAACAAAAGGCAAAAAAGTAAGTAGATCTAATAATTTTTCCAGTAAAAACAAAAGTTATTATTAAGTAAGTATAATAGTTACGTATTTATTTTTACAATGTAAAAGATAACAATTCCCGCCTTTTTCAGCATCTAAATAACATTAAATTAAAAGTCTACCTATAGTTACTTACCTACCTAACTATTCATTTAATTATTTCCTTAAAACTAAACTTTACACACACTGACTAGAACAACCCAATCTCGAAATGGAATGACAAGTAATAACTTATTAACAATTTATATCTTTATACTTAACTTATGTACGAAATGAAAAGTATTTTTTGTTAAATAAGTTTGATCATGATTCATGTGTAATGGAAGGTACCCATGAGAAAAACTAAACACCACAATTTTTACTGTTTTCAATTTTCCCTATAGGGAGTTCCTGTGGCAATCTTCGATTTGCTATTAACGATGGAGCCCGAAGCGGGCGCGCTCCCTCGGGCGGCGGGCGGCGGGCGGGGGGAACGCTTCCCCGGGCGGCGGGCGGGGTAAAGCTCCCCCGGGCGGCGGGCGGGGGGAACGCTCCCCCGGGTGGCGGGCGGGGGGAACGCTCCCCCGGGCGGCGGGCGGGGTAACGCTCCCCCGGGCGGCGGGCGGCGGGTACGCTCTCCCGGGTGGCGAGCGGCGGGCGGCGGGTGGCCGGAACGCTCCCCCGAGTGGCGGGTTACGGCAGGAAGGTGTCGCTCTCGGCGGCGGCGTCCGGCTCGGCGCTCAGGTACGTGGTATCGGTGGCGGTCGACTGCGGCGCCGCCCACGACACCCAGCGCGCCTGCAACCAGTGCGGCTCAGCACCGAGTGTGGGGCGGGGGCGGGGTGGGGGGCGGGGGGCGGGGGCGGCTCGTACCTCGGCGGCGTCGCTCCACGCGCGAGGCAGGCGCGGCGAGGCGGCGGGCGAGGGCGCAGGCAGCGGCAGCGCGTCCAGCGGCACGTCGGGGCAGGGCGCCAGCAGGCGCGGCGCATCCGCCAGCAGGTCCGCCAGCTCCGACGCGGCCGGCCGCGCCTTGTAGTCCTGCTGCCAGCAGGTTTTTATGAGCCCCTCTCTGAAAGAAAGGATTTCGGCGTCGAGGACGAGCAGCAAGCGCGACGAGACGCTCGCGGCTCGACCGACACTCACAGGCGAGGCTTGATCCCCGGCGGCAGATCGAGCGTGCCGCCGGCCTTCACGTGAGCGAGCACCTCGCCGTTGCTCATCCCCTGGAAGGGCAGCGAGCCGAACGTGACGATCTCGTAGAGCAGCACGCCGAAGGACCACACGTCCGAGGCGGGCGAGAAGACGCCCAGCGCGAGGCTCTCGGGCGCCATCCAGCGGACGGGCAGCATGCCCTTGCGGCTGAAGCGGTAGTAGTCGTTCTCGAAGACGAGCCTCGTCATGCCGAAGTCGGCCAGCTTGACGACGCGGCCGGCGCTCACGAGGCAGTTGCGCGCCGCCACGTCGCGGTGCACGTAGCGCAGCTGCGCCAGGTAGCCCAGCGCGCGCGCCACGTCCAGCGCCATGGCCGTGAGGCGGCGCGGGGACACCTCCTCGCGCGCGTCGCGCTCGCCGCCCGCCAGGTGGCGCCGCGCCAGCAGGTAGTTCTTCAGGTCGCCGTACAGCATGAACTCCATCACGGTGCACACCGGCTCCGTCTTGGTGACCACGCCGAGCAACCGCACCACGTTCTTGTGGTCGAAGCGCTTCATCGCCTCCGCTTCCGAGAGGAAGTCGAGCTTCTCGTCGGTGCTCGCGCCCTCCTTGAGCGTCTTGACGGCGACCGCGCTCCAGCCGCGGTCCTCGGCGAGTAGCGCGTGCCCGCCGTACACGGTGCCGAACGCGCCCGTGCCCAGCTTGCGGTTGATGACGACGCGCTCGCGCGGCAGCTCCCAGCGGTCCAGGCCGCCCGCCGCCGGCGCCAGCGTCGCCAGCCCGAGCGCCGCGAGCCGCGCGCCGTACTGCCGCTCCATGCGCCGCTTGCAGTACAGCGCGGCGCCGCCCAGCGCCGCCGCCGCCGCGGCCAGCGCCGCCACCGCCAGCGCCGCCACCGCGGCGCGGCAGTCGGCGCGCAGCAGATCCGCCAGCGGCTGCAGCGCGCACCGCTCGCCGCCGTCGCCGGGCTGCGCGCCACCCGCGGCCCACTGCAGCGCGGCCGCGTCCAGCCGCAGCGCGCCGTCCGCCCAGCGCCCCACGGCCACGCGCGCGCCGCCCCGCCACTGCGTCACGACGAGCGGCGTCACGCGCACGCGCGTCTCGCCCTCCGCCCGCCACTCGAACGGGCCCGTCAGCCCGACGCGGCCGGCCGAGGTCGCGGCCGCCACGAGCCGGCTGCGAAAGGAAGCGATCGTTTCGATTCGCGCCGCCAGCCCCTCGACGCGAATCGAAAGAAGAGGCGAAACTCACTCGACGAGATCCCTCGCGTGCAGGTCGTCGGCGGCGGCGGGGTCGGCGGCGAGCGCCGCGGCCAGCGCGTCGGCCCACAGGCGCAGCGCGTCGTAGAGCAGCGCGGGTGCGGCGCCGGGCGGCGCGTCGCAGGCGGCCGGCGGCGCGAGCCCGCGGCGGCAGTGGCGGCGCCAGCGCGCGCGCCACTCGTCGGCGGCGGCAGAGCGGCGCTCGAGCCAGGCGCGCGCCCACTCGGGCTGCAGCGCCAGGTGCCCGTCGGCGACGGCAGCGAGCTGGTCGGCGGAGCAGCCGCCGCGGTCGCCGGGCCGGGGCCGCAGCGCGGCGGGCGGCAGCGCCGGCAGCAGCCACACGGCGCCGGCGGCGGGCAGCAGGCCGGCGGCGCGGCCCGCGCACAGCGCCGCGCGCACCAGCCGCGCGTCCTCCGCGCACACGAGCACGATGCGCCCGTCCGCCGCCGCCACGCGCTGCGCCCACTGCGCCGCGACGCCGCGCCACCGAGGACGGTATATCGTTTAAAGTTCTTTTGTAATTCCACTACCTACATGCAAAAATCTGTAATCGGCTTTTTATTTAATTATTTATTCAGCCGACAGAAATACACCAACTTACAAATTACAACGTACAAATCCATGGAAAGCATTGTTAGGGTATTTCCTATAGGTAATTCGAAGCCTACTGTGACGCTAATAAACTTGACCTAAATGTCACTAAATGTTTCACGATGTCCTTCTCCAGAAAGCGCACCACAGCGTTGCACTTTGATTATACGATCAAGGGTCATCTCCTCTCTAAAGTACACCATACCAAAGACCTGGGCGTAATACAAGACAGTGGTGTAGTCTTCGATGCACACCTCGACTACGTAA
This sequence comes from Zygaena filipendulae, assembly GCA_907165275.2. Classification (NCBI taxonomy): domain Eukaryota; kingdom Metazoa; phylum Arthropoda; class Insecta; order Lepidoptera; family Zygaenidae; genus Zygaena; species Zygaena filipendulae. The sequence goes on along the minus strand of OU015649.1, from coordinate 16,055,693 downwards.
TAAAAAGAGCCTCAAGGGCACTAGGTTTTCTATTTAGGTCCTGTTCCAGTTTCAAGAAAGCCAAAACAATAAAAGTGCTTGTTTACGCACAAGATTGGAATTTCATAAATAATGAAACTCAAGTAATTTAGTATAAGTTTTTAATGTGGTTACTAATGTAATATGAAATTTAGACTGTAGAACAAAGAAAGGTCGTGTCCTTTCGCTGGACGTATGCAACCGAAGTGATTATATTTTTTAGTATCGACGCAACGGTCAATTTATATTTTAGATAAATCTCGATGGTAGGTAGGTGCCTCGCAAATATTACTGGTTGCTATTCTTCTGCTTAAGGCGCTTTAACAGTGCTTTATTGCTCTTTGGTGCGTAGTACTCTCGTTCTGAGTTCTGGAACCCCCGATATTCTACCTACATAAGGAGACTTGAGTCCATACAAAAGCGGTTTTTAAAATATTTAGAATTCAAAACCAAAGTTTATTTATTTATTTATTTATTTTATTTATTTATTGGTTTGCCAACAGATTTACATTATAAAGTATTCTATGTAAGCCTAGTAAGTACATTACGTGCCACAATGCAAATCCACTTATAGGCAAACACGCCATGCACACATCTATAATCTATATATTAAATTAAATTTATATAGGTAAGTTTTACCTCTTATTTGTTTACGTATATTTTGCGTTACGTTACTATGCAAGTCCAAGTTACCCAGAGTCAGTTCTGTGCTGCAGCAACTCTTTCTTAAAAGCATTGAGTGAGCAATGATGCAAATCGATACCAGCCGCCGCCCACACCAAATTATGGTCGCGGCATATCCTAGTCATTACGTCTTTCCAGCCCACATTGGATCTGCATCGCTTAGTAGTCAATGGTCTAAGGTTACACTATCTAGAAGAACCACGAGGCACGCACAAATTAACCTGAGCCAACAGCTCGGGACAGTTGAAGATGCCATGCACTATTTTATAAAGAAATATCTGATCTGTCAACCAGCGCCGATCTTGTAGCGAAATCATATTAAAGTAGTGTAAGCGGTCATCGTATGTTAACAGCGATTTAAGCTTACCCTGGTGGAGAGTCAAGTAATATAGAAATTGTTTTTGAACTCTTTCGATCCTGTCAATGTGGCACTGATAAAAGGGGTTCCATATACTGGAGCAATACTCTAATGTGGAACGAACCATCGCGAAATAGAGTATTTTTAGCGCGCGAATGTTCTTAAATATTTTGCCATTTCGCCAAATGAAGCCAAGCGTTTTTAGTGATTTGGCAATAACTTTGTCGTAGTGCGTATGAAATGATAATTTCCCATCGAAAAAAACCCCGAGATCTCGTATATTGCAAACCTCCCCAATAATGTTGCCATTAATATTGTAAGAAGTTAAAATTGGCGAAATTTTCTTAGTAAATTTTATATGTTTACACTTGTTTATATTTAGTTGGAGTCTATTCCTCTCAGTCCAATTAAAAACAGATGTCAAATCATCCTGAAGAAGCGCTGAATCAGCGGAGTCCTTGATTTTTTTGAATATTTTAAGGTCGTCAGCAAAGAGAGAAAAGTCAGAATACTTGATCTCGCCCACCAGATCGTTTATAAATGCTAAGAATAGAACTGGTCCCAGATGTGAACCCTGAGGGACCCCTGAATGAGCCATAAAGGCCCTAGACTCGTGTCCACCCACAATAACCTTTTGAGATCTATGTTCGAGATAAGAACCAAGCCATTCCAACAGTTTGCCGTAGACGCCTAATTCGTTCAGTTTGTTTAGGAGTAATCTATGATTAACACGGTCAAAAGCCTTACTAATATCAGTATAAACTACATCAATCTGTATTTTTGAATCAACAGCATCGGATAACGCAGAAGAAAAAAGAGCCAAATTAGTGCTGGTTGATAAATTGTGGCGAAATCCATGCTGTTGTGGGGCCAGTAAAGGTTCCAAATGCGAGGTCAGGTGTGGGCAAACCATCGATTCAAAGACCTTGGAAAAAACTGACAAGATGGAAATGGGTCTGTAATTTTCGATATCACAAATATTGCCACTTTTTGGTATTGGTACAACGTTAGCAAGTTTCCAAGTCGAGGGAAACACTCCACTACTTAGAGATTTATTGAAAATTATGCTAAGTGGAACAGACAAGTGTTTAGCACAAGAAACTATAAATATGGCAGGTATGCCATCGGGACCAGCGCTTTTATTTACATTTAGAGTTTTTAGTTTCTTCTCGACAGAAGCTCGAGTGACACCAACGAAACCCAAGGTTCGGTGCCAAATAGAAGTGGTGTCCCTTTTAATAGTGTTAACTATGCCTGAACCATCTGATGCAGAATCAAGATCATCGGGTATATAAACTGACGCGAAAGTATCTGCGAAAGCATTGGTAATTGACTCTGGAGACATGAGTCTGGTGCCACCCACGTACATTTCACTGGGAATCGAGCCTTTAGATTTACGTTTTGAAGCTATATAGGACCAAAAAATCTTGGTGTTGCCATTAAAAGCAAGAGAGTTTTCAACTGATTTTAGATATTCTGAGTAGCATCGTTTGATTACGCGAGTACATCTAGTCCTTGCTAATGAAAATTCGTATTGATCTAAAGGGTTATTATATTTTTTAAATTTTCTACGGAGTTTTTCTTTTTCTTTTAGCAATAATTTTAATTCCTTAGTATACCAGATGGGATATTGCCTGCTGCGTGAGATAGTCATCGGAGTATGTTTTCCAATAACTCTGTTCAAAGTAGCGTAAAAAGTATCGACCATCTCATCGACACTCAAGTTATTGTCTAATTGTTTAAGCCAATCAGTATCGTTTAAGTCATTATTTATCGCATCGTAGTTCGCCCTGTAAAAGCTAAACCTAGGTGAGCATGTTTTTATCGTTGATTCCTTACCCAGAGACTTAATTTGTATACTAATAGGTGGATGAAATACATCAATCTTTGACAAAGGAGCCGCAACTCTATCTACTGATAAGTGAGGAAAGTTACTTAAAACTAGGTCTAGCACTCTCCCGCCTCCATTACAGACAAGGTTGTACTGATTTAAATCGTGAAGGCACAAGAAATCATTAAGAAGCTGCAGTAAGTGTGAGCTGGCATCCTCAAGATGGGCAGGTCCCGAGCCATATGGATCTAGAGAGGTGGAACGCCAGTTAGCCTGAGCAATGTTGAAATCTCCAACCATAAGAACCTGGTTATTTCCTGTTTTAGATAGTATGCCGCTGAGGTGATTTAACTGGCGTTCCAGGAAGGAGGGCGACACCGGCGGGGGAAAGTAACTCGCGCACAAGTAAAGGCTCTGATGTCTTTTACCTGACTTAGTAGTTATTATGATCCATAAATCCTCGCTATTGCTTTCAAAAAAGCATAGTCTGGATGATTGCAATCTTTGAGATACAGCTATCATGACCCCACCGCCGTCGCCCTTGACGCTATTACATCGACTGCGATCCCGACGATACAGTACATAGTTAGAATTAATTACTTCAGAATCCAGGATGTTATCGTTCAGCCAAGTTTCTGTGATTATTATTATATCAAAGTTTAAATCAAGAGTGTTCAAGTAAAAATCATGCAATTTGCCACGAATACTTCGGGCATTTTGATAGTACAAACTCAACGAATTCTCTTTTTATCGTTAAATCATCATAAGAACGTGTTATAAAAGTTGAAAAGTACACATAAAAGGGATGTTTAATCATTATTTAGGTAATTTCTTAAGAGTTTCACTATTTCTAATCCATATCGCAGGAGAAACGTCGTCTTTTCGCAGAAAAATGCGACTACCGCGGACCCAGAGGTATTTATATTTCTGTTCTTTTTTGAATTGACGAGCTTCTGCTTGTAGAGCTTTATTTTCCGGCGACAGATGCTCCGTAAGGTAAACATTTTGTTTTGCACCGCCCAGTCCCAAGTGGCCGGTGTTCAGCCCATCAGTGGGGTTAGCCTTGTTAAATTTGATGCAAGAAGCCAAAAGGCCATCACGTATGAGCGGAGATGCCAGTTTTATAATAACAGATTTAGGTCTCGGTGATTGCTTATTAGACTTTGCCACTCTTGAGCATGATAGGACGTCCTTAACATTTAGGGGATAGGAGATGACTTTGGTGAGTTGAGTCAACGTATTCATAAGATTTTCATTTGGAAATTCCGGCAAACATTGAAGTTCAATGTTTGCCGAAATGCCGATGCCAATGTTTGCCGAAGCCAAGAATTTATGACACAACATATAGGGAACGATGCATTAGACATCATCTACTTCCACTTCAAGCGCGAAGAAATATCTCTGATATAATTTACCTATCAAAGATATGGACTAGTAAAATTGACTCCCCAGATTTGCCAGCGTTGACTGGTTTGGTATTGGTAGTGCCGAGAAGTGTCAACGCGCGGAGAGGCGTCAAGTTGTACGTGCCCCGCGCGCGGACTAATTACAGGCAAAATAGTTACTTTGCTAGAGTCACTCGATGATTTAATTCGATTAGCGACAGGACAGATTGCGACCTATTTTGCACTGCTGTCTCTAAGTTGAGGATGGCATTGGCAGTCGAACTTTGCATTGAATGATCGCCTAATTGTATTTCTCTTGTACCTATATTTTCATTGATTTCACATACTATACATAATATACTACTTGTACATAAATATGTATGTATGTGAAAACTCAAAGGCTGTAGCGATTTAAATATAGACCTAATTGTTAATTAAGCTATAAGTTTTCCAAAGTAAATAAAATAAAATCAATAAAAATAATAGGCTAAGACAACATGCAAAAGGTGATGTAGGTATGTGCCATAGGTATGTGCCATACCTAGTAGTTAAATTAACAAACATTAGTAGGCTCCTAGCCATTGATTGACCATAATATCATGTGCTCCTAGATTTATACAGAAAAGATTTGAACACATAAAGACTGAATTCAACAAGTCTATTTTTTTGTTACTTTGATACAGCTCGTCGTGGCTGCGACAGACTCGAGGCAATATGCTGTGGTGACCGAGATTCGTTCTATAATTGTTAATTGAAAATGGTTTGAAATTGGTTATGCGAGCGAGGAACGGTAAAATTAAGCTTAGAAAGAAGTTCTAGACACTCAAAGTCACCCTGCAAAATTTAAAATAAAAAGATCTCGATAATCAGACGGCGGTTACGAGGCGACATAAAATTAAAATGAGTTAATGAGTGTCGTAAGAACAGAGTGCGTTTCTTTTGATAAACAGTGAGAAAAAAGACAAAGCGTTTTTGTACTCTCTCCAAGCTATCTATATGGCGCTGGTAATGTGGACTCCAAACACTCGAGCTAATTCCAAGAGGCTGCTAATTAGAGGGTGGAAAACGATTTTCAATGAAATTATTTTTATTTTATTTTACTTTATTTGGAAATCAACAACTACGAGAAAAATATAATGAACATTTGAGTGTCAAACAAAAAAGCCGATTACAGATTTTCGCACATGGGTAGTGGAGTAATAAAAAAAAACATCAACTGCTCAATAGGCAGCAGCAACTTACATAGTGGGAACTAAGTCCGACTATGTATTATTTTTTGGTTATAAAAAACTATTTTTAACTTAACTATATGGATAACTATTAAAGTTGAACATTATAAGTATTATACGGAAACCTGTCCGGTGTCCTATCGACTCGGGGTGGATCAAACAATATACACTCGCCTGAGAGATGAGCTGGTAGTCGACGTCGTCGCCGTCGTCGGGCAGCTCGACGTGCACGACGAGGTCAGCCCCGAGCCGCGCGGCGTCGAGCTGCGGCCGCGTGCCCGCCTCGCTCAGCACGGCTAGGCGGCGCCAGCGCAGCTCATGCAGTAGCGCGCCCAGCGCCGACGCCGCGTCGCGCGCGTCGCCCGCCGCCAGCAGCGCCGGGCCCCCCGCGGGCGGCGCCTGTGGGCTGTACGCCAGCAGCGGCAGCCGGTGCGCGCCGCTCTGCCGCGCCACGTCGGCGAACGCGGCGCCGCACGCGGGGCCCGCCAGCGCCGACAGCGAGCCGTACTCGCCGCCGTCGCGCGCGTCCATCAGGTACTTGTAGGCGCGTCCGGCGGAGCACCGGTCGTCGTACAGCTCCACCTTCAGCCGGATGGCGGGCAGCGGGCGCTCCGCCTCGAGCCGCTCCTCCGCGAGCATCGCGGCCGCGGCCAGCGCGCGCCCGTCGTACGCCTCGCGCCGCGTCGCGCCCGGCAGCGACACCGCCATGCGCACCTCGCGCGGCGCCGCACCCGCCGGCCGCGCCGCCGCCGCCTCGCGCGCCGCCGCCGCCCCGCCCGCGGCCTGCGCGCGCCGCGCCAGCGCCCGCAGCTCCTCCGCCGTCAGCGCCAGGCGGCCCAGCGCCCGGTAGGCGCGCGGCGCGGCCGCGAGGGCGCGCACGTTGGCGTACTTGACGACGCGTCGCGACTCGAACGGGCAGGCGCCGCCGGGCTCGCACGGCGGCGGGCCGAGCGTCGCGGCGGGCAGCTCGCCCAGCGGGGAAACTTCCGGCGCCCAGTCGCACGCGATCACCGGCCGGTCGGCGGCGGCGGCCGCGGCCAGCCCGGCGCCGAGCGCGCTCACCGTCGCGTGGAGTCGCCAGCGCCGCACCTCGGCCGCGAGCACGGCCGCCTCGGCGGCGTCGCTCGTGAGCAGCTCGGCGCAGGTGAAGTTGCCCGGCGCGGGCGCGCACCACGGCGGCTCGAAGGCGACGGCGCGGCGGCCGGCGGCGGGCGGCGCGTACAGCGCGGCGAGCGCGGGGTCGGCCAGGTCCAGCAGCGAGCGCGCGGGCGGGCGCGAGGCGCGGCAGGCGCGGCGCACGACCGGCGCCAGCTCGCCGAGCTCCTCAAGGCCGGCGTCGCGCAGGCGGCGCGCGGCGGGCGCCCCGGGCGGCGCGGGCAGCACGGCGACGGCGGCGCCGCCCGCCTCGAGCGCGGCGAGCGCAGCGCGCAGGCAGGCCGCCGAGTCGGCCGCGCCCGGGCAGCTCGGCGCCGGCGCCCCCTCGGCGCGCGCCCCGCCCGCCCGCAGCGCCTCCCCCGCCAGGGCCTGCAGCGCCACTGCCGTTTCTCTGTCCGCACCCCCCCACAGCGCGATCACCGGGAGGACGGGATGCTCCGCCTCATTTTTGTCTTCGGTACCTTAATCGATCCAGCGTTTCGGAGATATTATACAGTTTAATATTTTATTATTATTTAAAAAATAAATAAATAAACTAGCTGACCCCCGCGGTTCACCTGCGGTAATTCCGGGAAAAAAGTGGCCCATGCCTCTCAGGACCATTTTAGCTTCCTATAAGTGAAAAAATTTTCAAAATCGGTTCAGTAGATCCAGAGATTACCCCCTGCGGCCCTGCAACGTCACAAACTCACAATCATTTGCTTTTTATAATATTAGTATAGATAACGGTTTAACGTGTACCGATGCGAAGGCTCGAGTATCCGAGGCCCTCCACTCACCGGCGGGCGCGCCCGGCGGCTGCAGCAGCGCCAGCAGCAGGGCGAGGGCGGCGCCCGGGGCGCGCATCGCGGGGCGGGCGACTCTCTCGGCCGCGCGGGGCGGCGCGGGGCGGCGCGGGCGCGGGGTCTGCCGGGCGATGGTTACTACATATGTCACGACAGTCAGTGGCAAAAACAGAGATAAATAAATAATATGCAAAATGTATTTGAAAAGGTACTCTTACTTATAAATACACCAAAAATATTTTTGTAAGGATAAAGGAACTTATGGCGCTCACCTCATGTAGCGTGATCACGAGGCCGGGCCGGGCCGGGCCGGGGGCGGGAGCGGCTCCAGCTGAAAAGGGACGGCCGCTGTTAGACCCGGTAGGTACGTAGCTAGGGAGATTGTATTTAATATAAAAAAAATATTATACTACTGGCAGAAGTTTTTCTTGCTGTGTTTTAGAATAATTAATTATTAATAATTAATTCAATATTATCTGTTATCGGCTATTGGTTGAACAGTTAAATTTTCATTATATTGTTGTAGCAGTTGATTTTCCGAATAAAATAAAAAAAAAATAAATAAAATAAAAAAAAAAAATCTAATTATTATGATATATAAAAAATAACTCATTTCATCGTCAGGCAGAATAGAATAATTTTTGAGATTGTATTATAAGAGATAAAAAAGTACTTCTGCCACTATGATGATGTTGCATTAATAAGCTGTATTGTCGAAAAAATGCAACAAAAAATTAAAACCGACTTCCAAAAATACAAAACTAAAAATCCAAAAATAAAAAGCTAAAAATAACAACATAGCGATTTAATCCAAAAGACAAAAACACACGTAATATTATTATTGGTTTGTGCTACCACTAATCGGTTTGAATTCGGTTACAAGCCCGCTGGTATCTGCCCACTTGGGTTGTCCTGCTCACGAAGAGCTGGTGGCGGGAGTCAACTTAGCCCATCTACCCCCTCCATATTGTGTTTTTGGAAGTCGGTTTTAATTTTTTTGTTTAAATTTTGTTTATTTCTCGCTTTTAAGTGACTTAGTTCGTAATTTCTCTAAGTTACAAAAGCCTAATGTCAACTGCTCATCACCTTTTACAAAATATTGCTTTTCCCGACGCAGGGACGTTAATTGTTGAGTTCTCCTGGTACATCATCATCAGTTCCACTTCACCATATTATACATTGTGACGAGCATAAATTGTTTAGAAACCATATTAAACTTAACGATTCGGAACCCGTGAAATTCCTATTAATTGAGTAGTTCCGATGACCATCTGTGGTCTTCATCATCAGTTCCTCTTCTTCAAATTTTGCTTTCCGAAAGCAAAGAAACGTTTTACTATAAAAAATACAAAAATCGCTATAAGTGTTCTCATAATTTTTGAAGAGTTCCCTCGATTACTCCAAGATAACATCATCAGATCTCGACTTGGTGACAATGGAATCAATTTCGGAGTATCTCCTTTCAAACAAAAAAACAACTTTCGAAATCGCTCCAATCGGAAACAGTGAAATACGTATTATTGTTGAGTAGTTCCGATGAGCATCTGTGGTCTTCATCATAAGTTTCACTTCTTCAAATTTTGCTTGCCGGTAGTAAATGAACGATTTACTTTAAAAAATACTGAAATCGCTATAGGTGTGCCTATAATTTTTGAAGAGTTCCCTCGATTTCGCCAAGATCCCATCATCAGATCCCGACTTGGTGGCAATGGGACCTAATTGGGAGTATACCCTTTCAAGCAAAAAAAGAATTTTCCAAATCGGTCCAACCGTCTTCGAGTAATCGGTGAACATACATAAAAAAAATAGAACCTCCTCCTTTTTGGAAGTCGGTTAAAAACTGTAAGGCATCAAATTTACGATTGTACCTACTACTGTTCTGTTTGTACTTGTTTACTTGTATAGATTGCTTACTACTCCATCTCTACGGTAATATTTAGTAGTATGTGGTTGACGGTGCTGGTGGCACATAATTTATAACTAGTTGCATTTTCTTACTTTTAGTTATGTAACAATGTGACTACCGTTTGTTAACCTCAATAAATAAAAAAAAAAAAACAGTCATTCGCGGAATTCAAAATTAGTTAGCTTATTATTATTATTAGCTTAATTTGCGCTTACAAAGTATCTGGTGATTAATTACTGTTTACGACAGTGGGTATGTACGGTAGGTACCTACGACGTATCTAGCTAGGTATGTGAAGCGCATAGATTTGCTCCATTCTATGCGTGTCTAGGTAAATAGATGCTCAAAGATAATAATAAACATGCATAAATAATAACGAACGATGCTCTGTTCTCGACTGTGACGTGTGAGTGTAGTGTGACGTGGTGTATAAGAGTGGGGCAATGTGCAGTGTCAGTGTGCAGTGAGCGAGACGTATTTTTGAATCGTTCGAATATCTTATGTGAAATGAATTCACATGTGAAATTGAATTCACTGAATTCCATTTGAATCATTCGATTACGGTGTTGCTATTTTCTGAGACTCCTTTCATTTCATTTTTAACCGACTTCCAAAAAGGAGGAGGTTCTATGTTCGATTGTATGTATGTTTTTTTTTTTTTTTTATGTATGTTCACCGATTACTCGAAGATGGTTGGACCGATATGAAAAATTCTTTTTTTGTTTGAAAGGGTATACTCCCAATTAGGTCCCATTGCCACCAAGTCGGGATCTGATGATGGGATCTTGGAGAAATCGAGGGAACTCTTCAAAAATTATAGGCACACCTATAGCGATTTGGGTATTTTTGATAGTAAATCGTTCATTTGCTTTCGGAAAGCATAATTTGAAGAAGTGGAACTGATGCTGAAGACCACAGATGGTCATCGGAACAACTCAAAAATAATACGTATTTCACGGGTTCCGATTGAAGCGATTTCGAAAATTGTTTTTTTGTTTGAAAGGAGATACTCCGAAATTGATTCCATTGTCACCAAGTCGAGATCTGATGATGGGATCTTGGAGTAATCGAGGGAACTCTTCAAAAATTATGAGAACACTTATAGCGATTTTTGTATTTTTTATAGTAAAACGTTTCTTTGCTTTCGGAAAGCAAAATTTGAAGAAGAGGAACTGATGATGAAGACCACAGATGGTCATCGGAACTACTCAATAATGGGCATTTCACGGGTTCCGAATCGTTAACTTTAATATGGTTTCTAAACAATTTATGCCCGTCACAATGTATATGGTGAAGTGGAACTGATGGTGATGTACTAGGAGAACTCCTCAATAATTAACGTCCCTGCGTCGGGAAAAGCAATATTTTGTAAAAGGTGATGAGCACTTGACATTAAGCTATTGTAACGTAGAGAAATTACGAACTAAGTCACTTAAAAGCGAGAAATAAACAAAATTTAAACAAAAAAATTAAAACCGACTTTTAAAAACACAATATGGAGGGGGTAGATGGGCTAAGTTGACTCCCGCCACCCGCTCTCCGCCACCACTAAAAAACTAAAAATAAAAAGCTAAAAATAACAAAATACCGATTTAATCCAAAAGACAAAAACACACGTAATATTATTATTGGTTTGTGCTACCACTGATCGGTATGAAGTCGGTGACAAGCCAAATATGGATGGGGAAGATGGGCTAAGTCGACTCCCGCCACCAGCTCTTCGTGAGCAGGACAACCCAAGTGGGCAGACACCAGCGGGCTTGTCACCGAATTCAAACCGATTAGTGGTAGCACAAACCAATGATAATATTACGTGTGTTTTTGTCTTTTGGATTAAATCGGTATTTTGTTATTTTTAGCTTTTTATTTTTAGTTTTTTAGTTTTTACGCAAAATATTTAAAAACCTTAAGCTAACTCTCATAGATTTTAATAAACCTTACTTAATTTTATTTTTGTTTTTATTTTGAAGGAAAATATTACGTCTAATGTAATAAAATAAGATATATTGTTGTTAGTCTAATTTGAGTCTAAATGTGAGGACCTATAATTAGCTATTTGTTTTATATAGAATCTATACATAGAAATTTAAGTGTGCTGCTGGTCTTCCTATTAAATAAATAAATAAATAAATAAATAAATAAATAAATATAAAATGGCAGACAACAGCCATCCGCGGAATTCACAATTAGAAAGTATAAAATGTATAAAAAGTAGTACCCACACGCTGCGCGGTACGAGAAGTCCAAGTTTTCTGTACCCCTGACAATGTGCATGCACAATTTCATGATGATCAGTTGAGCCGTTAAGGCATGAAAGCGTAACAGACAGACATACAGAGTTACTATCACATTTATAATATTAGTAGGGATAATTTCGGAGTTCCCGCGGGAATTCCGGAGTAAGAAGTACCCTGTGTCCTTTTCTGTACCACTGACAACCAGCTTTTTCATGATGATCAATGGGCCGTGAAGGTGTGAAAACGTAACAGACAGACAGAGTTACTTTCATATTTATAATATTAGGAGGGATTTAAGTGGATATGGAGGATACGACCGCCGTGGAGGTATTCACCTGCGGCTGCGGCTGCGGCTGCGGCTGCGGCGCGAGGAACGCACGACAGCGACAGGTACGTTGCGGCGAAGATTGAATTTCCTAGATCCGGTGCGGTGCAATATTAATATTTGGGTTTTATCCCGAAGGCGATATCCGACCGACGTCGCCGTCGTCGGTGGAACCGTTCCAAGGAAGGCTAGCGCTTGCGTGTCAACTGCAATGGGTCAGCGGTCACACCGGATGTCCCGTGACGTCACTGCGGCGCGTACGCAGGGCCCGGACCGAACTATAGGGATCACTCGGTCGCGGCGCGCGTCGTGCGGTTGCGTTGTGTTGTTGCGTGGCGCGGCGCGGCGCGGTGATAAGGTCGCGTCGTCGTCGGCGGCGACACTCGCCACTAGTGGCGGCGCAGCGGAGTGCGGAGCGGCCGCAGCTCGCCGCGGGCGCCGCACTGCGCACCACGCGCCCCGCGCCCCCCGCGGCCCCCGCACCCCGCGCCCCCCACACCCCGCGCTCCCCGCACCCCGCGCCCCTCATCCCTTCGCCATTCAAGTTTTTTTCGAGAGCGCGACCTAGCGCGTTTACAATCTGCACTCGCCACTCCACACTCCATGCTACTATCAAAATGTTGCGCAATCAATCTCGCTCGACGGTTAGCTTGTCTAGGTATGTATAGTCTCGTGGTACTGGACCGGCTAACGAGAGGAACAGACGAACCGTCATCATCGAAGCATTCAGTACCGACGAATCAGTTCCGGTCGTAGGGTAAGTAGGTACTTATTAATCTAATTTGGTAATATATACAGTATGTACCTACATAATACCTGGCCACCTAGTCTGGTCCCGGTCGCGGTATCGCTGTAGGTACGGTCCGAGATCGCGCGCAGCGTGTCCGATCCGAGCTGCGGCTGCCGATCGATGGGAACCGACCGTGAGTTTTAGGTGAGTAGGTATGTAGTTGCGGGAGGATTGACATAATAATATCATGTATAGGTACCTAAGTATATTTGCGGAAGTGAGAGGACTGTCGTTTCTAATTGAATTAAACTATGTCATCGATCGGTTTCCTTTTCCGAAAAACATAATATTATAGTCTGCAACATTGATTTTAATATATCAATGGTCTGCAACTATAAAGTTGTAAAAGGTTATGAGCTGTTGACGTTAGGCTATTGCCACTTCAACAATAACATTAAACGGTTCGCTATCGTCAAGAATGTCTTTGGCTGTCGTCCTGACGACGTCGCGTCGGGTCGAGCACACGTCTCTCGCCCATTGATACGTTTATGTATGAAAACAAAAACTGGAATGTTTTGAATATGGATGCTCATCATCATGTTTATTCGCGCGTAAAGAATCTCAATACATATACCTATTTTTTCCTCGGCTCAGTGCCCATTGTGGGAACCGCGATACTTATTTGCTTTATTGTTATTTGAGCACGAGTATGTCATAAGTAACCTTGTTATTGTAGCGGCGCGCGGCGGCGCGGTGGCGTGGCCGCGCGTCACCGCGACATGTTTTGTTCAATTTCTCTAACAGCTTTGTTTATCCCGGCGGGCGGCGGGCGGCGGGCGGCGGGCGGCAGCCCCCCCCCCCCCCCCCCGCACACCCGCACACCCGCACACCCGCACCCGCTCCGCACCGCGGTTTATCTAGTTGTCGAATGTCGCGTTGTTTTGTTACTGATAAGTGTTAACAACATCTAGACACGCGGTCAGCGTGTCAAGTCAAGTTCAAGCAGACAGAACTGACAAGCAGCACCGTGTGTAATATTACACGAACCATTTGGAGCCACTTTTCACCCGCTCATAATTCCAAAACTATTTTACATAAACATGTCTAATTTGACTCATGTATTAAGACTCGCGAGATAAATATGTGCTCCAAATTTCATAAGCACAGCTCCAACGGTTATTTAGATATTAACGTCCAAAAATCGTGTTTTTTATCACTGACTGACCTATAGACCAAAATTATAACGCACTTCCAGATGACTTAGGAACTTGATATTTGGCATTAAGGTAGGCTTTTAGGAGTAAACAAAGGGAAAAATCTGAAAACTGGAAAAACTTAAAAAAAAATTATAATTATTAATAATTAAAGTTTTTAGATTTTTCCTATCAAGAAGGTAATATAACAAAGTTAAGTATTTTAGTATGCAACTGGCTAATCAGAATTTCGAAATATTCTTAAATGATGTATTTTACGTCACTCAATTAAACTGAGTCAAATACATTCGTTGTCAGCGCGAATTTTCCTATTTTCACTGGTTTATACCTGGTATAAAAGTGAATCAGAGTCTGTTTTACGTAGAATATAATTAATGAATATCTGTGAATATTTTCATCAGTTTACGGAAACATCCATTACATATTATTGACATTTGACATAGAAAGTTCTGTATGTAAAAAAGATGAATAATTCTTGTGGATAGAGACGGTTCGTTCGGTATGGAATTAAACTCCGTATGTACATTATCGTCGGATATCATAAAGGTGACGACATATCTGCTGAGAAGAAATCTCGAAATGATCAAAAGGCGTTGTCGAAAATATTATGTCTCCCAGTAGAGGGCATGTCACAGACTCACAGTTATCCACTCATGTAAGGTCAGCCATGCAGGCTTAGGATGCTTCTTCTTCTTCTGCTTGGGATGCTCTTTCGTCCGCTTACGAAGGCGACGTATAAGCCTCGAACAGTAACTGTACAGGTACCTACTGCATAGCTTTCTTTAGACATAAGTCTAGTTAATTTGTGCTGCATAGATGATTTTGATTCCAATATAGACATACATAAAGGCGCGTTCCGAAGAGGGGGGGAGGGAGGGGGTCACAGAGGGGACATGACCCCTCCCCCCAATCATACGTGTCTATACTAATATTATACCAACTTGTCAACCTCAAGATACGCACACACGTACAACACGTGTATGTACAAACAGGCTGTCTTGTTGGAAAGTACTTGAAACAGTTCATTTGTAAAGAGTGTCAACGGATGATTATACGTAAAGAGGAAAGATTTGTATTTTTGTCTATTTATAACGAGTAAACCCAAAAACTACTAGACTGATTTCAGAAATTCTTTCACATATAAGAAGCTGCGGTCTCAGACGAAATAAAAACTTTACAAGTTTTTATTTCGTCTGAGGCTGCGGTAGAGTGACATAGGGTAGGGTAGGGTAGGGGTTTTTATCAGGGAATTACTACGGAAACTCCAACATTAGCGTGGGTAAAACCGCGGGCAACCGTTAGTCTATAGTAAAATTGTGTATTGTGCAATAAAGTCTAATTTACTTGACAATTGCCAATTGCTGTTGGTGTGACAATAAATAAATAAATAAACAATTTTGTTATTAAAGCCCCTTTCAAACTTTCAGGCTGTGACCGCGCCTGCATACGTCATAGATAAATAGCCGACATATGCAAATTAATTGAAGATGCTTCAATAACTGCGATTCTTCTAGGAAGTTTTAAGTCCTCAATATGCACCTTAGACGTTCATTTGGAGCCACTTTTGACCCCCTCATAACTCAAAATTATTTCACATATTATACATGTCAATACTAATCATGAACTCTCAAATAGGGAAATACAGTAGATTAACAAAAACCATTTGGTATTAATTTTATTATGAATAAGTACCTACTAATAATTTCTGTACAAAAAGCAGTGATATCCCATCAAAAACATAAATGTGAAAGTGGAAGTCAAGTTCAGTAGGATTAAGCTTAAGCTTAGTTGTCGACTTCACCGACAAAAGAATTGATATCTAAATAGGTGTCAAGTTCTGTAGATAATCCTGAAATATATTCAAAGGAGCATAAAACTTGACTAGTTTTCACATTCAAGTTATCTTTAACTAGTCAAATTATGTATCTTCTTTATATTATTATGAGCAAGTTACTGTTTTTACACTGTAAGGTCAATAGATATTACCCCTTTAATATTTCGTTTGCTGGTAAAAACAAGGCAATATCAAAAATATTTATACTATAGTTTGGAGCCAAATATAAGATAACTTGTGTGTGAAAACTAGTCAAGTTGTATGCTCCTTTGAATATATTTCAGGATTATCTACAGAACTTGACACCTATTTAGATATCAATTCTTTTGTCGGTGAAGTCGACAACTAAGCTTAAGCTTAATCCTACTGAACTTGACTTCCACTTTCACATTTATGTTTTTGATGGGATTATAACTACATTATATTATAACTACATGTACATGTATGATGTACAGCGCCCGCCCGTCCTCCTAATCAGGAATCACCCAGTGTATTACGATCGCGATCGGTACCTACTGTATCTCCGCCTTATCGCCGCTAATGATGTGTAGTGAGGTAACCGGTCGCGTATTGTTTATAAACATGTCGATAGCTAAGTTTTTATGTAATAAGGTTCTACTTAGTCACCTATAGTATTATAATACTTTGGCTCTTTCACGTTTGTATTTTAGATTTTTGTGAGTCATACGTTTAACTAACTACAGAAGTTTTATTGATAGAAGTTTTCAATGTCAATAGCTGTTTCTACTTCAATCAACATTATTCAGAAATTGTAGCTGTCAAAACATGTTAGGTACGTACCTACGTAATCGCAGAACCACTCATTCACATGCTCGTCTGAGTTCACATGGGTGTATAAGGTGAAAAATGTATCCACTGTTCATTACTGTCTGTTATACAATAGTTCTTGTATCTAATAACGAAACGGCCAAGCCACATATCTTGACTAAGTAGAGTTTGTGATAGTAGAGTTGGGCCAAAGAGTAGGTATACAGGTAACCACTAGGTAGATACGTTTTAAGTTGGGGCGTGTATAATTAGAAGCAGAAGACATGACATCTGATAACTTTTTAACCGACTTCAAAAAGGAGGAGGTTCTCAATTCGACGTGTATGTTTTTTTTTGTTTGTTACCTCATAACTTTCGACTGGGTGAACCGATTTTGATGATTCTTTATTTATTCGAAAGCTGCTACTTCCCGTTTGGTCCCATTGTCATCTTCTCGTTTGGTCCCATTGTCATGAAATCAGGATAGGATCTTGGAGAATTCGCGGGAACTCTTCAAATATTATAGTGATTTGGGTATTTTTTATAGTAATAGTATAATAATAATTGTTAGTTTATTATTAAAACAAAAACTAGAAGAAATAACAAAAGAAATTTTTAAGTGTTTTACATATTGTGTACTGTCCAGTTTGGTGAACCTTAAATAAAAAAAAATACTTCCCAATTTAATACAAGGACAAAAATACTCGTAATATTATTTTTGGTTTGTGGCACCACTGATCAGTTTGAATTCGGTGCCAAGTCCGCGTGCCTGCCCACTTGGGTTGCTCTGATCACGACACGCGACGAGCTCTTGGCGGGAGTGGACGTAGACCATGTACCCACTGCCTATTTGGCTTGTCACCGACTTCAAATCGATCAGTGGGAGCACAAACCAATATTACGAGTATTTTTGTCCTTTGCATTAAATTGATAGTATTTTATTTTGTTGTTTTTTACTTTTTATAGTAGGTCAAGACAACAATCAATTAAGACAGATTTTAAAAAACATCGTGTGTTTTTTTATACCTACCTTGTACATTGCGATCATCAGAAGTAGGTACAACTCAGGCTCAAATAACAGTTACCTATTTGATTGTAATGATAATGTTTTGTGTTTTGTCCATCTGTTGTTGCTTTGTTCGATCCAAAGATGATATTTTTGTCTTATGTTTTTAAAATAGTAATTCACTTTTATTAT
Organism: Zygaena filipendulae; assembly: GCA_907165275.2. Lineage (NCBI taxonomy): Eukaryota > Metazoa > Arthropoda > Insecta > Lepidoptera > Zygaenidae > Zygaena > Zygaena filipendulae. The sequence goes on along the minus strand of OU015649.1, from coordinate 16,038,036 downwards.
GCTAATGTATGCAAATGGCCGTGGCGAGGCCTCGCGTGGCGTGGCGTGGCGCGGTGCGGGAGTGCGCGGGCGGCGGCGGCGGCGGCGGTCGCGCCCATTAAGCGATAGGTAGGTACCTACCGACGCGCGAGCCGCGACGTGAACACGCCGAGCGTCCATCCATGGACCGGCTGCTGCCGGCTGCGTTGTCCAGCCACTGCGAGGTTCCTTCTCTCTGAAACGATTGTTCTGTAAATTCAACTGACACAACCGTTCGCCACTATCTTTGGATCGAGCACCAATACTGATGCAAACAAACCTATTTATTCAATTCTGTATTGATTAGACGTTCTTGTACAATCTCATCCGATATTAAACAATAATTACAGGTGGGTGTTTATTATTATAATAATGTTTATTGTAAATAATATTACAATGCTCACCACACAGCGACACCTTGTCCCTATGTAGGTACCTAACTTAGCAAACTTGTCCTATAAAGTACCTACTATCTGAGGTCACAGGGAGTGCCCTAGGCGCTGCGATAAAAATATAGTCGTGACAAAAAACTCATCGGCATAGTTGAAGTGTGCTGTGTGCGCATTAACCAAATTCGACTTACATACCACTCTCGATACAAAGCACGGCGAAAATAAACGAAATTCGACCGAATTTTTATTTTTACCGAATGTTCGGCCGAAGTTCGTATGCAGGTAAAATCACATCCCACCAAAATCATTTTTATGTAAAATGTTGACAAGACGAGACCATATGACTCGCACTGTCAAAAAGTTTTTAAGTGTTCCTAACATAATCATTTAATTGAAAAATTATAATAATATGATAAAAATTTACTAGTTTCTGATTTATTCTTTTGTATTTACCCAACAACCTGTCTGGATGCCAAATTTATACTTTCTAGGTCATATGGAACTGTGTTAGAGTTTTGATCTATAGGTCAGTCAGTGATAAAAATGACGATTTTTGGACGTAAATATCTGAATTACTATTTGAGGTGTACTTATTTATGTTTAGAGCACATTATGGACCTCGCAAGTCTAAAAAAATTTGACATGTCTATGAGAAATAGTTTTTGAGTTATGATGGGACCAAATGGTTCGTGTAATATTACACACGGTGCTGCTTGCAGTTGTTATCTTGAACTTGGCTTGACACGCTACCGAGTGTCTAGATTACAATGGCGAGTGCTGCGTAGTAAGTGAGATCGACTAATGTTCCTGTGGAAACAAAACGGTGTCCGCGTTCAGCTCACTCGGGTCTCGGGGAGCGCAGTGTGATTCGGTCCATCCACCCGGCACCCGGCACCCGTTACATCGAGCGTAGAAGTAACAACAGAGACAAAAGTTTTTCAGAAGGCTTGCTGAAAAACAACCTTTTATTTGTCTCTTGATAGCTTCTCACCATCGACCGGATACCTACCTTAAGATAGCACTGTCCTGTAAAGTGCGCATCTATGCCACGGCACTCGAGCACGAGTAGGCAAGTTACACGCTTCCAACTCGTTATTAATTAATATTCATTGTCTTATTTTCCGTCAGCGCTTGAGGCCACAATAACAATAAAATTTTACGAGTCGGTTGGCTCTCTCCAGTCGCTACCGCATGTAGTACCTACTGATCCTTATAGACGAACCTAATATCAAAGATGTTAAAAAATATGTATAAGTAATGCCCCGCGGTTTCACCCGCATGAATGGTTTTTATACAACAACTTTTTTCCCGACATCCGATTTCAATGAAACAAAGCCTATACTTATGTAGCTTCAGGCTAAGCTCAATCTACCTGTGAAAACTGCATGACAATCGGTTTAGTAGATTCGGAGATTATCGCGAACAGACAGACAGACAGACAGACAGAAAAGAATTTTATAAAGATTTTTTTTGGGCTTGGTTGCTCTTCTTTTATCACCCCTCTCAATTTTAGGTAAAAATATTCAATGTACAGAATCGCGGATTCTACTCTTTTATTATAGTATAGATTATGATTCTGTGATAACGCCAACTGCGTCGCGCGTCGCCGCAAGTACCAAGTGGGTGACTAGAGTTTTTTTTTTTTTTTAAATGCCTACTTCTAAAAGAGGAACCTGACGCCAACGGTTGCAACTTTTAAAAAAATAGCATTTCTCCGAAAAAAACTGCAGAAACATATAGTACTTTTTTTGGGAAATGCTGGGAAAAAGTACACGGATGTTTATCGGGTAGCATTCGACAAACTATTGCCAGTTTGACAATTTTGACGTTTTGTTGCCGAGAATGTGTTTCGTTCTGAAATTCCCTGCGCTGCGCTGCGGGTGCGTTCCACACCAGTCACAGTAAATACATATAACACGCATTGTTGACAGTTGAATTAGGGATATCCTTGCTAATATTTTAACGTGAAAGTTTTTATGTATGGATGTGTGGATATACCTATGGATGTGTGGATATATAGATGTATGTTTGTTATTCTTTCACGGAAAAACTACTGAATGGATTTTAAATGAAACTTTATAATATACGTCAGAATAACACACAGGGTACTTTTTATCCCAGAGTTCCCGTGGGATCTCCAAAATTAACGCGGGTGAAACTGCCGGGAACAGCTAGTAAAAGTAGTATAGTAGGTAAGTATTTTTGTACTACACTATTTTTCTATACAAAATTCGTTCTGCGCATATTATGTTGACTTCAAATGTCGACAACTCGGACGGAGTGCCCTTATGTGTATGTATCTATCGGTCTGTATGTTACATACGTATGTATGTATATAATACGAATACGTAGGAGCGGTGTGCTTTAGATATTCCTTTCTCGGTGATGAGAACTCTCCGGTTTCTGTTTCTCATGCAGATCGCAGTGAAGGCGCGGACGTCGCGTCGCCGCGGCCCGCGCTCGTTAAACTGCTTAATTAATTAAATTTAAAATTACCTATTACTATTCATTCCAACTATTCCGTGCGGACTGGATTCAGCGACGAGTTTAAATATAAATATGTATTAAGTACCTAATATAATAATAATAATGCTCATTATTTAGTTTATTTAAATAACTAAGTAGATAATATGTATAATATAATCTTTATTGCCAACTTTAAAAAAATATATGTATATAAGTACAGAATAAAATGTATCGCCAAGCGGAGGAGCGTTTTGTTCGCCAAATAAAGTGCATTATTATTTCTTTTTATCATCTGTTGTTCACTTATAAATACCATATTATTACTCTGAGCTTACACCTACGTAAGATAGTTAATATTCGAACATCTTGTGTTCAAGCACATGCCGTTGGTCGAGCGGTCAAGCGACCGATTGCTGTGCAAGGGTCGCGCGTTCGATGCTCATTGCTCACCTCAGGGATGCCTCAGGGTAATCATTTATGCAAATACTGAGTGTGGGTATAACTTATATATATACATATATGTAGTATATACCACGTTTGCTTGGTTTCCACGACACAAGCTTATAGCTTAGTGTGGGATCAAGCAGATCTGTGTGTTGTGAAGTGGATTATTATTATTATTGTAACTCTACATCTCGGTAATAAAGGAATAGGTATAGCTTGGCCGTTTGATGTAGGCACCTGACATAACATTTAAGGTCTCGAGGAATAGGTTGTGCGCACGCGACCGCCCAAGCCATAATTTTTTTTAGAGATGTTGAGTTTGTAGATTCGGAGCTATAGGTAGAGTTATTTTTTATTTGTTCGTTGTTATAATTAATGTGGTAAGTACAGTCAAGAGCATTTAGAGCTATAATATACTTTGGACTTGTGACAGGGTTGCGATACGCGGCACAAATTGGAGTTCAGCTAGGGCCCTAGGGGCTTGCTTCTACTAGAGATATCATTAATTTTTAATAGTGAAAGCATTATGAACTTGCGAGTCTTGGCAACCAACTCTAAATTTAAATTTGGTGAAATTTCATTTCTATTTAGAAGACGCTGTAGTTTTTTTTCATGGATTATGGATTTCATACATTTATTTATGTAGGTAGGTACCTACACTACTGTACTATCTATACACATACGTATAAAAGTATATTTTCATTCATTTTAAAACGCAAAATATAAGCAAAATACTTTCATACCCAAGACAGTCTATTCTTAGCCTACAAACCTAGTCTTCTGGGACGCCAGGAAGTGCCTTAGGTATCGATGATCGCCGAGTGAGCAGTGACTGGTTAAAAAGCCACAAAATCGACGTCAAATGTCAATAAATCGGAAACCATAAAAACTGGACGATACTTAGTGTTTTTGATAATATTTCCGAGGCTGAGATTATCCTGAAAAAATCAGCTCTCTAGCATAATCCAGACCGAAGCTATAACGGTTCGAAAACACGAAGATACGCTTCCAGAAAAGGGAGATGCCGTGTTCCTTGGGCTTATCTCAGTCAGTGTGCAGTGTGCAGTGGACAGGACGGTGGTGCCGCGCCTCCTGCATGGTAGGTGTGAGTGCGGCCATCGCGTCACGTCCGGTGACTCGTCGAGGGACAGTCGGCCTGCTGTATTACCGATACGGAATAATGTAATCAAAACAGCCGTTTAATACAGGTTAATTAGATAGAATTAACATTCTAACATTTCTGGGGCACATCCGCGTGTTTGGAATTAAACGTAAAAGGTGAAACGCAAGCGAACTCGGTGTGGGATTTCATCATTTAGAATATGAAAGAGATGATGTTTATCGATATGATTTTTGGGTCTCTAGTTAAGATCGATACGATAACGTCAAAACGTCCCGGCGCGCTGTTGCCGTTGCCGTGGCCGGGGAGAGCCGACGCCGCGTGGCGCGCCGCGCTATACTTACATAGGGATGTATTTTTTTTTTTTTTTTTGGAAAACTTACAGCTAAATTAACAATTAGGTCTATATATTGGAAGGATTTGTGACGTAAAAAAATTATTAACGAACATTGAGCGCATACCTTTTCAATTTCAGTCTGTCAGTTCTGAAAGCGGGAACGTGTGTTATTATTTAAAGGAATTTAGGCAGATTTTAGTTTCATATAAGTATTATACAACACATAGGTAGGTACTTACTATAATATGTTTTTAAATTTCTAGGGAAACCATAAGTCTAAGTTTCTTTTGACAACCACACCAGATTCCATTCACCAGTTTTTTTTAATTCAGTATATGCAGTATATGCGGTATTTTCGTAAGTGGAGACTGGAGAGGGAGGACGTCCTCGTCGCGGCAGAGTATCTGCACCGGTCGAGCGCATTCTGCGCTGTGCTCTCATCGTAGATCCCACAGCGGTGGCACAAGGCCGTTTGGTTCCTTCCATCAGCTATACTACTATATTTACTTTCCGAAGCATTCACGCTCCGAATATGAAAAAGAATGAAGATGTTTAGAATAGAATAGAATATTTTTATTTTTGTTTCAATCTCACCTTAATAAAAATGTCGTTTCCGCAGACTCGAAAAAAAAGTTGCAAACGTTTGGGAATTGACGAATTATGCAAATTCCTCGACGACGCACTCAGTTCTAAGCGGACGGCGGACGGCAGAGGGGCCGCGATATGAATCTATCTGAGCCGATTGTCGGTCGGTCGGTATCAACTAAATACATAAATGACTGTGAATAGCATAATATTTAGAGGCGTGAGATGCCATCGCGTCGAGGCCGGCGAGGCTTCTCGGAGGAGCGCCTTCGCGGCCGAGTGGTGGTCCGGCACTTCCGACAGGCAGGCACCTGCTGTGGTGGCGGGTTCTATTCCTATGGGGAACATATTATTATTTGAGAGGAGAAAGGAGCTTTAGAAGTTTATGATTATTTTTATTTTAGCTTTTGAAAAGTTCTAGTCTCTAAAAAGGAAAAGTGCAGCTGACGTATCGTAATTTCACTCATGTTTTATGTTTATGCCAAATATAGTTTATTTATATATTTCTTCAGCACACGAGCATTTAAATTGTGTCAAAAAGGACGATGTCGTTTCTTTTGCTCTACCTATTTCGTCTCAATTCTCGATATCCTCGCGGTACCCGCGATACGAGAGTATGCGACGTGAAAAATTTATTGTATTTTCAATTCGGGATATTCAAAATACAAATTCCCATAGATCTTAAAAGTTTATGATGAACTATGGTGTCGTCGGTGATTTCGTCGAACCGTTACCGGTGATATACAAACCACCTATAGTTACGATGATGGTGTTAAGTCAGTTAAGTCACCCACGGTCGAGGAGTGCGTGCGCTGGGACAGGCCCACCGCCGACTGCCGCAGTAGCTGCGCGGCTCGCCGCTGCCGGGCGCTGGCCCGTCACTGGCCGAGTGCCCGCCGCGCCGCCCGCCGCCCGCCCGCAGCCGGCCCGCCTGCTGCGCTCGGCCCCTGCTCCCGCCGCGCGGCGCCCGACGCGCGCGTGACGCAACGCAACGCAACCTTCACACGCGATGACCGCTATGCAGCTGACAGTTACGTTGACCTTTACTCGTATTTCAACTGATGCAACTGTCAATTTATTCTCGTAAACAAAGTTTGCACAACATGAAACAAAGGCGACTCGTGGACCGCGGTCTGACATTGATAACAAAGTCAAAGTCAAATCCTTTATTCAAATTTGGCCCATAATGTGGCTCTTTGTGACGTCAATATAATTACAGTTAATAAGACAGCACCCGTAAAATATCCACTCTTCACGGCTTCCTAGTGCTATGGCTGAAGAGAAGAAGCTGCGCAACAAACTCTTCAGCAGCACGCTGTCAGTTTAAAGTTTATATCTATAATACCTATATAAATATATCTATAACTGATTTGGCGTTTTATTTAATTGCTGTAAATTACATCCCATCAAAAACATAAATGTGAAAGTGGAAGCCGAAGTTAGTGCTTAGTTGTCGACTTCGCCGACAAAAGAATTGATATCTAAATAGGTGCCGAGTTCTGTAGATAATCCTGAAATATATTCAAAGGAGCATAGAACTTGGCTAGTTTTCACACACCAGTTATCTTATATTTGGCTAAAAACTATAGTATAAATATTTTTGATATTGGCTTGTTTTTACCAGCAAACTAAATATTGAAGGGGTGAGATCTATTGACCTTACAGTATAAAAACTGTAATTTGCTCATAATAATATAAAAAAGATACACTTGCTAAAGATAACTTTAATGTGAAAACTAGCCGAGTTCTATGCTCCTTTGAATATATTTCAGGATTATCTACAGAACTCGGCACCTATTTAGATATCAATTCTTTTGTCGGCGAAGTCGACAACTAAGCACTAACTTCGGCTTCCACTTTCACATTTATGTTTTTGATGGGATATCACTACTTTTTGTACAGAAATTACTAGTAGGTATTAGGTACTTGTTCATAATAAAATTAATACCAAATGGTCTCTGTTAATCTATTGTATTTCAATCCGTTTACGGGGTAGTAAGTATCTACTGAAACTAATATGTTTGGATTTAAAACAAATCAAGGTTGGTATTCTACTCGTTTTATAAATATAATACCAACTATGTAAAGACACATAAACATATACATAAATATGTAAAGACCATAAAATCCAAAGACCGGCTGTCATCAATTTTGATTGATGATTCTTATATTACAGGCAGAATAAGGGTTCGTGTAATATTACACACAGTGCTGCTCGCCAGTTGTCAGCTTGAACTCGGCTTATCATGCTACAGCGTATATAGATTCAATAGATCAAATAATAAATAAAACAAACACGAATAAAAATAGTTACATTTATAATTAAAACGTATTTTGCTTACATTTAAAGAAAACACCGCATGCAGTAAAATATTTTGGAGACATGACACTACAACTCTTGTCGACAGACAGCACCTGTATAAACGATTATATTTTTTTTCCCTGATCCTGCATCGCTCCTATCGCGTGACGTACTAACGAGTGAAGAATCAGAGCTTCTATTTGAGAATACGTGATTCATATTGACATGTTTATGTCAAATAGTTTTTGAATTATGACGGGGTCAAAAGTTACACACGGTGCTGCTCGCCAGTTCTGTTAGCCTGAACTTGGCTTGACACGCTACTGCGGGTCTAGATATATAGGTCACAATATTATTGTATATTAACAGAAATGGATAAATGAATCGGAAAAGGAAAACTTTTTACAGAAATTATTAGTAGGTACTTAAAATGGTTTTTGTCTACTTAGTTTATTTTTCTGCGTTTCCGTGGTAAAACTATCTTTTTTGTGTTTTCTATATTTTCTTGGATGTTTAAAATGTTTGAGTGAATTGCCCATTCAGTATCGGGTTTTTTTTTTTTTTTTACGCATTTTCTGTTTATAGTTAATTTGGCCAAGTTAGGGCGGTATAGCGTGCGCAAGCGGTTGTACTCTACAATAGAGCTCTCTTGTGCCTTGATTTGACTTGGATCTAAATTGATAAGATGTACTCCATCTAAGGTTTTAACTCTGGAAAGTCCAACGTAAATAATTTGGTGTAACGTAAAAGTGTCACCCACCAGTAATTCGATTGTACGACTCATTGTACCTACAATGTAGTTGTAGGTACCTACGTAGTAAATAATTAATATTTAAGACGATCAAGACGAAGACGACACTAAAAGAATACACTAGAAGACCCGGTGAACTTCGTATCATCTACAAGACAACCAAGTGACACTATTTTTTATTTCTAAAATGATAAAAGAGATCGGACTTCACTTCATCAATTCTTTTGCGACAAGTCAAAATCAAAGTCATAGTCAAATCGTTTAATGAAATTTGGCCAATAATGTGTATCTTATTGACGTCAATAAAATTACAGTTATTATGACAGCAGCCAGCACCCATAAAATATCCACCCTTCACAGCTTCCTAGCGCTATGGCTGAAGAGTAAAAGCTGCTCAACAAACTCCAGTAGCACGATATATTACGTCACCATGCGCATAAAGGAGCATATTGAGGACCTAAGCCTCCTAGAAGTCGAAGTAGAATCGCAGCTATTGAAGCATCTTCCATAACTTTGCCTATATCGGCTAAATCTTGCACAGTGTACATGACTGCAGTTATACAGCTGCCTTTTAAATCCATGTTGCCATTCCAAGTAAGAAGAATTGCTGGATTATGCCGTTAATGTAACGAGATTCTTCTGTACTGTCGTAGCCTGAAATTTTTGAGGAGGTCAAAAATTTATTGCACAATACACAATTTCATTGCACACTAGCTGTTGCCCGCTGTTTTACCCGCGCTAATTTTCGAGTTTCCTTAGTAATTCCGGGATAAAAACCCCTACCCTACCCTACCCTATGTCACTCAGGAAACTCGCCTACATGTATATCTCTATATTGGAGTCAAAATCATCTAGACAGTACCTGTACAGTTTCTGTTCGAGGATTATGCGTCGCACTCGTAGGCGGACGAAAGAGCCAAATAACCGTCTCTATCCAGGAGCAGTTTTATTCTTGAAAAAGAATTATTTATTCATCATTTTTACATACAGAACTTTCTTTGTCAAATGTGAATAATATGTAATGGATATTTCCGTGAACTGATGAAAATATTTACAGATATTCATAAATTATATACGTATTACGTCGTACGTAAAACAAACGCTGATTTACTTTTAACTTGAGAATAGCTAGTTTTATACGTATAAACCATAAAAAATTCGTGCTGATAACGAAAGTATTAATTGTCAATGTTTGACTCAGTTTAATGGAGTGACGTAAAATACATCATTAAGAATATTTAAAAATTCTGATTAGCCAGTTGCATACTACAATACTTAACTTTGTTATATTACCTTCTTGATTGGAAAAATCTAAAAACTGAAATTATTGATAATTATCATTTTTTTTTAAGTTTTTCCAGTTTTAAGATTTTTCCCTTTGTTTACGCCTAAAAGTCTACCTTGATGCCAAATATCAAGTTCCTAGGTCATCTGGAAGTCGGTTATAATTTTGGTCTATAGGTCAGTCAGTGATAAAAATCACGATTTTTGGACGTTAATATCTAAAAGCCCGTATGAGGTGTGCTTATGAAATTGGGAGCACATGTTTATCTCGCGAGTTTTAATACATGAGCCAAATTTGACATGTTTATGTTAAATAGTTTTTGAATTATGGGGGGATGAAAAGTGGCTCCAAATGGTTCGTGTAATATTACACACGGTGCGGCTCGCCAGTTCTGTCAGTTTGAGAACTTCGGCTTGACACGCGCCCGCGTGTCTAGATAAATAAATAAATCAATAGCTCTTTAGTTATATGTATACATACAGTACAGCGGCGGCGCCCACTGGCGCTTTCTGTTCTCTGTTCACGGCATTAAAAATGTGCCAGCCGTCCGTAAACAAGTGAATTATGCAAAATGTCGGTATGTCATTAACTACATGAACCCATTTAAGCTGTTTTTTTCCACTCTCTTAACTTCGCTCGCATTAAGGAAAATTTTATACGAAAACAACACCTTTAGAGGACGACCATATTGTTATGCTAATTAAAAACAACAATTTAAGTAGGTAAAATGGTAGCTCTCATAATATAATATTGGTATCGCACAGACGACGAGGTAGAACCAGGCGAATGGCGTGGCCCGTGGGCGGGAAACAACGCGACGCTTCAGTCGGAGGTCGCTTACCACAATTAAACCACTGACCACAACCCTGCACAATGCATGTCATTACCTCCGGTAATCATATTTCGTTACGCGCGCCGCCGCCGTTCAGTTTGACGAAAACATCTCCAGCTCAACTCTCATTTGGAAGATACATCGGTTAACGTTTGACCGAACTCGAACGGCATCGGTTAGCGCAGTTGAAATTCCTTAATAATTATTAACCGTTAACGCATAGAAAACTATGGAACCGAAACGTCACGTCACGTGGTCACGTGAACTGTGCTTTTGATTGGACGATTGTACATTACCACGTTACGTAACGATTCGTTACCTTTATTAGATGTGGCAAAATTAGCTGAAAATATTTACAGGGTTGAATTAATACGTTAAAACAAACAGCGAAAAAATAATATTATAAGTTTCGGTAGTTTGCAGAATATGAGGAAAATAAATTCATTGAAAAATCATTATAACTACTTTTACTAGGTACATAATACACGTAACTTACTAATACATAGCATTATACTCGTATTATCTGTGCTAATACGTATACAAGGCACGCGTGTGCGTCGCATCAGCTTAGCGTGGCGATGTGTGTATAAAGCGATTGAGTGGCAAGCGCCTTCACTGGTAGTTTTCTTTTTAATAATTTTTGTTAATTTTTATACCTTTTTTATTTAATGAACATGATAATAACGGTATAATAATATACTTTCAACCCTGTAAATATTTGCAGTTAGTTTTTCCACACCTTCTATATTAAATATTACTATAAAATATTGCGTTACAGTGTTTATTTGGTAGACATGGGCGGAGGGCGGGACGAAGCGGGCGCCCCGCGCTGAACGTTGACCCCGCGGGGGACGAGCGCCAGCGTTCCGACTGAATATGCCAATGACATTATAATATATATTTTGGCAAATTCGTGAGCGCCGCGATATGAGTGACCGGCGACCGCAATAAATAAGTAATTCCGTGAGAAATTAAAGCGCGGCGGGATGTCGCGCCGTCCGTCCCCCTCGCTCCCGCCGCCCGCGCCGCGCCCCGCAGGTCACTAATTGCGCGGTGCGCCTCGTTGACGCAACCGCGGCCGCAGTTCATTGCGGTATTCGTGATAACACACGTAATTACACAATGGTTCAGACGAACCCGATCGTTTTCAAACGACCTCGGTAGCCCCCACACGGCACACCAGCGTGCAGCGCCGCGCCGTAGGTACCCGCATCGAGATTAGGTCAGCTGTTACGACACAGTGAATAATATATTGTCTTTCTTTCTTTATCGGCGGTTTCAATCCTCAGCTAAGAAAAATGTTTTTATTTTATCTAAGTAGATTTTTTTTATAAAAATGACCCTTAAGAGTCCTAACTCCAAATCCCAATTCAGATTTTCCGCATCGCTTCGACGGCTGGCGGCGCGTCGACGATTCATGCGGCCCTACGCCGCCTCCCAGTTCCCCTCCACCTGTGGGAGTGGGGCGCGATACAGCGCCAGGAGCTTGTCAGAAGAAGAAGATCAGCAACAAGATTGAAACAAATAACGACTTTCTGCACCAGGGGCCCGGCGCCCGGCGCCCACTGCCTCCAAATGCACACGGAAAAGGAGAAACGCCACCCGGCGACCATTGATTTACTACTGTGGTATAATATCAATGCCGGCGACACTCAGCCGGCGCGCTCCCGAGTCCCGCCGCGCGCCGCAACTTGCGCCAACTCGCCATATTATTACGTACCTATACCTATTTACATACCATTTTCTCTAATAAAAAATTATAACAAACGACCTACCTTGTCCAGAAATACGCGCTGCGAAATTATTTTAATGCGATGGAAGAATCGACGTAAAAATGTTGACGTCGCGTCGTAGTGAAATACCTATTAAGTAGTTTTATCGATAATTCTAACCTACCCGGCCACTGTAGGTATGACATTTTTGGTGGGATTTCATTTCTTTATGTAAGTCAAAATTGCAAAATTCTCATACAAACATCCATCCCCTAGTTTAAGGGATTGGGGAATAAAGGTTACAAATTTTTAATTTTTTTTATTGTTTGTTTACTAATACTAACTTACAAGCCAAATTTCAGCTTTCTAGGACATTAGGAACTTTAAGAACTTTTTACACTAAGAATTTTGATGATCATCAGTGAGTCAGTGACGAAATCAGGGTTTTTAACATATCAATAAATCTAAAGTATATGAGCTATGCAATTAAAACTTTATATGTTTGATAAGTCCGTTTTTGACAACATATCCCGAGAATTTAGTTTATCTGGTATAATCCAAACCCAAGTTATAAGGGTTCAAAAAAAACGACGAAGTGCTTCGAGAGAAGATCTTCGCTTGGCTCGTCTTGGCGGGGGCACTACCGTGCCCCCAGATTAAATAATTGAATTTTTGAGAGTCTAAATTTTTAACAGCTCCTAAGAAACGGACAACAGTTCCTATAAGGGTTCCATTGTTCCTTTTGAGGTACGAAACCCTAAAAGAGTGTACAGAAATCAAGTTGTTAAAATTTAACAATCAACTCAACTAATTTAATTTGTAGGCTTGTTTGTGTAGGCTTTTTCGTTTTAAAACCTTTATCCGCGAGGTGATCTGAAGGTGCAGGTTCATGTCCTGTCGCGGGCCTCTGCAGTTGCCATCATAAGTTATAGGCTCAGATTTATTTCGTCTGAGCTTATATGTAGGTACTATTGGGAACATGAGTTTGTTTGTTACGCTTTCACGTCTTGATTTATTGACCTATTCAAACAATAACCATAAAACATTGTAAGTACACGTTATCAGGGGTAGGTACAGAAAAGGACATAATATTAAAGGGTTCTTTTTATTTATTTTATTTTTTTTTTTATTTTTTTTTTTTTATTAATGGTTCACTAAACCGGATGATACACATTATTGGCGTACATAGGTGAAAAGGTAAAAATTAAATACAAATGTCATGCATGTCGTGTACATCCTACTAGAAGTGAACACAGCATGCGATCACAATTCATAAGATTCAGTTTTAACAAAAAGAAAATTTATACAGAAAATTTGGTATCCAAAAAACAAAATAAAATAAAAGGATCGATGTATAAATGAATCCTAAAAAAAAACAATTAAAAAATATCTATAAAAGTGCTTTAACAGTGCAATAAGCATCTCTTAATGGCGATGATCGATGCACCAAATATGTCGAATTCGTTTGAAACGTGGTTGTACGCTGAGCACATTCTGTAAATAGGAGAGTGCTGACCGTAGTTATTTCCACAGAAATTCCGAAATGAACGCGGGCAAAACCGCGGCGAATGGCTGTTAAGTAAACTCTTGTCTCCCTTTGGTAATATTAAATTTATTTGTTCATTTATTTACAATACCTACCATTGTTTTATTTCCTAATAATCAAAGTGAAAAGCAGAGACATGTTAATTTATACAAAACAACTGGTAAAATATTGTAACTGGTACGATAGTGGGCAGGTAGTGTGAAAGATGAACAGCGAGTCGCGGCGCGGCGGCTGTCTTGCTAGCTAGCCATCGTGCATCGCCGCGCTGCGCTGCGAGCGAGCTCGGCCGGGATCAGAACCGCGCGGCGAGCCCGTCCCCGCGGCTGTCCGCGTGCGACTGCAGCCCGTCCCCGCGCTGCTGCACCACGTGCACCGCGGGGTAGGGGGGCGCCGCGCCCGCCACCCCCACCACCCCCGCGCGCGCCACCTCGCTCTCCACCGCCCCCCCGCGCCGCACCAGCACCCGCGCACCCTCCACGGCGGCCGCCAGCCCGCTCTCGCCCGCCCCCGGCCCCGCCGCGTCCCCGGCCGCCAGCGCCACGACGCTCTGCACCAGCGCGGCCGACGACTCCGCGCCCACCACGTACCGCGTGCCTGCGCACAGGCGACACGCACAATGGACCCGCTTACAAGAACACAGTGAAAACCATGGGAAAGAAACGAGTGACGGGAGTGGGACGTACCGCAGACGGTGTCGTCGGCGAGCAGCGCCGGCGCCAGGTCGAGCGGCGCGGCGGGCTCGTCGCGCGACCAGCCGCCCGCACTCGGCCCCGACCCGAACGGCACCGACAGCCCCCTGCCGGCAGCGGGAGCGGTCAGCGGGGCGCCCTGCGGCGGTGGGAGCGGGGGGGTGGGGCCGGGGTGGGTACTCACGTGACGAGCGCCACGTACTCGTCGCTGCGGTCCACCGCCGCCACGCCCGCGGCCACCCCGCCCGGCGGCCACGCGCCCGCCGCCGCCGCGAGCCGCAGCGCGGCCATCGCCCTGCCGAGGAACATAGTAACCATTTCCGCTAGTAATATTAGTTCAATGTTTCTATTGCAATTTTTCTAAAACACCCATCGTCACCCTACGCACAAATTGTATAACGCGCGGCCGAGCGACCGCCGCCCTTCGCCGCCTCGTATACCTGACCGGTGACCGACGAACGAACGCGGTATATGGACGTGTTCCTCTCACCTCAGCTGCGTGTCGGCGGGCGAGGAGGGCGCGGGGGGCGCGGGCTGCAGCGCGGCGAGCAGCGCGGCCCGCGCCACCGCCGCGCCCGCGCCCCCCGCGTACACCCGCCACCGCCCCGCACGCGTCAGCCTCGCCTCCCCGCGGCGCAGCCCCCCCGCCACCGCCCCACCCCACGCCGCCGCCAGTTCTGCGGGAACGAATGAACGGAGCTCAGTATCGACGCGACTCCGCGTCGCGTCCCTGGACCCGGGAGGGCGCCCCGGCCGCACCCGCGCTGGAGTTGTGCTGCAGCGCCTGCAGGTAGCGCGCCAGCTCGGGCTCGACGCGCACGTCGCCCGGCGCCGGCACTGCGTCACCCCGAGCGGCCAGCGCCTGCGCCAGGCTCTCGGTCACTACGAAACCGTCCCTGAAAGTCGACAAGTCATCGAATAAAACGTTCGCATGTCTCCCACCCGTTTATAAAGGTTACCTACCTAGCGAGGTCTATCGCGGGCTGCAGCAGGCGCCCCCAGGGCAGCGCCCCGTACTGCGCGTGCAGCCCCGCCAGCGCGGCCAGCAGGCGCGGGGGGCGGGCGCTGTCCCCCGCGCCCGGCACGTCCCCCGCCGCCGCCCCCGCCCCGGGTCGCGCGAACCCCGGCCCGTCCCCCGCGGCGCCCCATTCCACCAGCATGGGCGCTTGCGTCCTCCACTTCCGATAGTCCCAGTACAGCAGGGAGCCGCTTCTAAGAACGAAAATAGCATTTTCCAGTAAACTTGACAGACGCTTATATTTCTTACTAAGAGGTTTCACCCGCTGTAATTCTGGAGTTCTCGCGGGAATTCCGGAACAAAAGTACCCCATGTCCTTCTCGGTACTCTTGGCAACGTGTATACAATAAAATCTCATGGTGATCGGTGTTTTGATGTGAAAGCCTAACAAACTTCTGAGCCTTACTATTATAAACTTTCGGATTTATAATAGTGAGGCTCAGAACAAATTCTGAGTAGTATGTTCTTTTAGATTTTACCTCTTAGCTTGGACGCCCACATATTTTATATTATATTTTCTGTATGTGAAAACTTAACTGCTATTATGAATGAAATACAGATGTAGCTTAAGTTTGCCGAAATAAATAAAAAAAATGTTTGTTATGAACTGGGCTCCACTGTCAAGTTTTCTTTCAAGTAGTACTACTAGTACAATTTTATTATTTTATCGATATAACTGAATTGAATAGACCACCGAGACTAATATTGCGTCGGCATGGCACAAGCTATTTGTCAATTTATCGCGAAGAAAGTTCTATAAAATAATTAATTACCAACTAAGCAAGTTTGAGAAAACTCATAACGTTCGTGACTGGGTCCGCGGGGCAGTGTGTGCAGTGTGTGCAGTGTGGGCAATAGGCATGCAGTATGTGGAGCGAGGGGGGCACTCACGCGTCGAGGGAGGTGCGGTGCGGTGCGGCCACGGCCAGGCACAGCGCGACGGCCAGCGCGGCGTCCAGCGCGCGCCCGCCCGCCCGCAGCGCCGCGCCGCCGCCGCGCGCGCACGCCGCCCCCGCCGACACCGCGCCGTGCGGCACCACCTGCACGCACACACGCACACACGCACACGCGCAGTGAGCCCAGCTGCCGGTCGCCCACGCACCCCGCGCCCCGCGCCCCGCACCCACCTGGTAGTCCCCGCAGTAGATCTGCGTGAGCAGCGCCACGGTGACGGCGGCGGCCAGCGCCGCGAAGCAGCCCACCGCCAGGCGCGGCCCGCCCCCCGCGCAGCCGCCGCACAGCCCCGCCGCCCCGCCGCCGCCCGCGCCGCCCTTCAGCGGAACGTCCTCGCGCAACTCCACGCCGCCGCCTGCGCCGACGGTGGCCGGGGCATTCATTCGTACAGAGTACAGTAACAGTAACAGTTCGTAAAGAAGTAACGCTCCTGCTGTAACCTTGTAACTAACATGTTTGACGTTACTAGTAAAGATATAGATTATAACAGGTAAGTATATGAAGAAGTGACACTCTCTGCCTCCTACCAATTAATGCTTCCTCATATCTCGTGAAAATTTCTTGAAAATCCGTATGAAAGTTCGACACGGGTAGAATCTACATGACTGTGATAATTATTATTGACTGACAGCTAACGGGTACTATCAGCTCGCTGTCAACCGTACCAAAACCGTACGATACGCACACATGCACAACACGTGTACACTGTACGACAAGCCAACCGTTTTCCTTGTGGTAAAGTATGTACCTACCTACTTGAATTGGTTCACTTTGTATGAAGTGTCAGTGTTTTAAAATTTATTTAAGTTAATGTATAATTTTTAGTTTTGGTACCAAATAAACTTAAATTCTATTCTATTATAATAATCTAATATATAAACCGACCGATTTTTATGAAATTTTATATGCATATTCAGTAATCAAAATCAATATAAAAAAATCTTGATTTCAGACATTAAATGGTTTTATACTGGCACCCGTTCTTGTTTTCAGTTCCTACTAAAATGTTGGTTATTTTGTACCCTTAGACCCTGCATACAATACTTTGCACAAAACAAACATTCATGCTCGTCAGACCCAGGTTTGTAGTGTATATAGGCATTAGACCACAGCTGAGGCACAGACTGACCCAACGTGCACTGTTTTCAACTAAACGGGCCACAAAACAGGCCAACTAGACCTAGCCCAGTGTTCCAAAACATTCCTCAATCAAAATTGGTAATAGGTATTTATTTTCAAAATATAAAGATATCTATACATAATTATAAAATGCTTTGTCCTGAATGAATGACGGATCAACGCACAGCCGCTGATCGTAGAGACCTGAAACTTGGAGGGTGTGTTCTTTGTATGACGTAGGCATCCGATAAGAAGGGATTTTTGAAAATTCAACCCCTAAAGGGATGTGAAGGGGTTGCAAAGTTTGTATGGAACAATTCCGCGGGAATTTCAAAATTATGGCGGGTGAAACCGCGCGGGACAGCTAGTAGTGCATATAAGTAACTATATTATAATATATAATATGTAATAATATGTAGTATATACCACGTTTGTCTGGTTTCCACGACACAAGCTTACAGCTTAGTGTGGGATCAAGTAGATCTGTGTGTTGTGAAGTGGATTATTGTTAATTATATTATATCTTTGGGTCCGACAGCAAATATAAATTTTATGCAAAAATTAATATCTTGCTTTCACGGGTCTGATATTCAGGAGATTAAATATTTAAATACGTGAACACAGCAGCATTACCGATGCGCGCGGGCGTCGCGTCCCCCGCGTCCCCCGCCTGCATCGCTCGCCCCGCCCCGCCCCGCTCCGCCCCGCCCCGCGACGCGCGCTGCAGCTCCGCTCCGCCTGTGGGCACGCGGCTTTACACCTGAAACATGTATTGTGAAATGTTATTGTTTGTGTTGCTGCAGAGGTAATGCAACAATGCACTATATGTATATCGAGTGACAAAACACTCGGCTCTATACTCAGATCTGACAGGGTAGAAAATTTTTATAAACTAAAAGTAAATAAATAGTTAGAAAATATTTTATCTTTTAAGTAAGTAAATTTAATCCCAACAAAAACATTTTCATGTAAAATGTTGCCAAGACGAGACCATATGCCAGCACTTTCAAAAAGTTATCAGATCTTATGTAGAGCCAAGCTTCTAACTCTACACGCCTTAACTCTACAAGGTCTAACTTCACAAACTCTACACCTTAGCCAAAATATGTGGCTTGACCATTTCGCTACATTCACATGGCCCTTAGGCCCTAAGGTGAAAAATTGATCCATTTTTCATTACTTTTCTGTTATATAATAATAGTTTTTTGTAGTAACGAAACGGCCAAGCCACATATTTTGGCTAAGGTGTAGAGTTTGTGAAGTTAGACCTTGTAGAGTTAAGGCGTGTAGAGTTAGAAGTTAGAAGCTGGGATTTCATTTCTTTTTGTAAGTCAAAATTGCAGAAGTCTCATACAAACTTCCATCCCCTAAAGGGGTTGGGAGATAAAAGTTACAAGTTTTATAATTTTTTTGTTGTTTGTTTACTAATACTAGCTTACATACCAAATTTCAGCTTTCTAGGACATTAGGAAGTACCCTAAGAATTTTGATGATCATCAGTGAGTCAGTGACGAAATCGAGGTTTTTTAGATATCAATAAAATCTAAAGGATGGGAGCTATACAATTAAAACTTTATACATTTAATAAGTCTGCTATTGACAACATATTCCGAAAATTTTGTTTATCTGGTATAATCCAGACCCAAGTTACAAGGGTTCAAAAAAACGACGAAACGCTTCGAGAAAAGGTAGGTAGTGCCCTTGCGCTTTGCTGGCTCGTCTTGGCGGGGGCACTACCGTGCCCCCAGATAAATAGTTAGTCGTGTACAGATGTGGTGGCATTAGGCGCAGAAATTAAGTATACCTATAGGTATTTGGTATTCGTAGGGGTTTGTATGTGGATAGACATTGGACAGTAATGTAGACATCCCGTAGGCACAGATAATATAATACGTAGGTATGATGTAGTCATTGGCACCTACTTGTTGAAGACGCAGGGCGAGCCTCCCCCAGCAGTCCCCCGCGGCCCGCGCTGCAGGCTCGCTACTGGCGCGACTCGGCCTCGGAGATCGGGCGAGCCCCAAGATAGCGCTGCGGAGCAGTGTCTGGTCCGGGCCGACTGTCGAGTGTCGAGTGGCGAGTGGCGAGTGGCGAGTGGCGAGTGGCCGGTGTGTGCGGCGCGGCGCGGCGGCGACCTGACTGGAGGCGCAGGCGTCGCACGAGTGAGCGGAGACGTATAACTGTGGTTTGTTTGTACTCTGTGTGCCGGTGAGACGGCGCGGCTGAGACGGGGGGAGCTCGGGGGGGGTGACGTCATCCTCACCCGCCCCGGAAGGCCCCGACGACCGACACGCGCCGCTGCCGTATACGGCTTAAAAATATCTATTGTTGTTCTTCGACTCTATATGTAGTCGCAAATCGAGAGCTTCTCCCGGAAAACTAAATCTAAACTAGCGGTTTTGATTAGCATAAAAAAAAAATCATATTTAATAATACCTACTCACATAAAGTTATTTAGTTTTCGTCTTATTTAGATGGTACTAGGTGTCCCCCGCGGTTTCACCCTATGGTTTCACCCGCGATAATTTCGGAGTTCCCGGCTCCCGCGGATTCCTTTTGTATCCCTCTATCTATTGGTGAAAACTGCATGAAAATCCGTTCAGTAGTCTTTGATTTTATGGCGAACAGACAGACAAGCGCGGCGGAGGACTTTGTTTTATAATGTGTAATAAAGGATAAAATAGATATAAACTTACATACCTAATATTTGCAATTTTGTACGATTACAGTTAGTATAGCTAGTAAATACCTATATCTACCGATCGGGCCGAGGACGTCCTCGAAGGCCGAAGGCGCGGCGGGCACTCACCGGGGCGGGTGTCACCTTGACCCGGGTCACGGGCGCCAGGTGAAGGCAGCGCGGGAGACCTGTCTGCCTTCGCCTCCGACAGGTAGGCCTGTTGGGTGCTGCAACAAACTTCGCGACACGTCATGTAGAGCTCATTGAGTCGTTTTATTAACTGTTAAATCCACATACCATAATTAATATTACAATTACCTACTTTCCTAATTGATATAGTAACTCAGGAACATGTAGGTACCTACAACTACATGTACACTCGTACCTAGTACCTACTCGCGTGTGCTGGACTAGCAAATAATAGGTATAATACGATTTAAAAAATAGTTTTGGTTCTTATTCACGGGTTCACCTCTAAAACACACAGACATACACGTGGAATATAACACAGATGTTCGCGACATTCGATCATTTCGGTACAAATGAACTTCTCCACGCCGGCCTAACTTGTCATTGTCCCGGTTGAATTGCCAAGAATCAAGAAATTAAAACTATTAGAAAACAATTAGCCACATAAAGTGTTGCGATCACAGGCACTTCTTCACAGTCAACAAACAAACACTAAAAGCGAGCGGGACGGAGAGCGAGAGAGTAGTTCGCGACGCAAGTGCGAGTGAGACGCCGCATCATCGGGTCAACGACCGCGGCGACACCGGCGGCGCGCGCGCATACCGGGCTTTTCTTTTGTGTACCAATTTTATGCATTTTTATGCAATTCTTTCTTTTTTTCCACAAACGACATAAAGATATTTAAATCACTCACAGTGAAGGGTCGGTACCGAGGAGGGAAGAACTTTGATCTTAAGTTACTATGTAGTTAATTCTTTTTAAATTTAAATTACAAGTTTTCCATATTTCAACAATGACTATATTATCTACATAGGTAATTCAAAATAATTTTCTTTGAAAGCGTTTTTTAATTTCCAAATCCTAGACACACTTTTTACGACTTTATAGGCGCATAAATTGATCTTATCAATTACAATCTTTAAGATCTTAAAGAAAATCTTAAAAAAAGATTTCACAAACACAAATACATTACATACATACATTCAAATACGAAAAATGAAATACTTATCGTTTTAATCCAAAAAAAAAAACACGTTTTAGCTTTTTAGTATAGTACATTTTAGTGTTTTTGGAAATCGTTTTAATTTTATGTTAAAATTTTGTTTATTTCTCGCTTCGATGCTCATTGCCTTTTACAAAATATTGCTTTTCCAGATTCAGGGACGTTAATTGTTGAGGAGTTCACCTGGTACTTCACCATCAATTCCACTTCGCCAATTATGCATTGTGAGGAACATCAACTGTTTAGAAACCATAAGTGATTGAATCGGAACTCGTAAAATACGTATTATTGAGTAGGACTACAACTAGTAGTTCTTACTTCTGTGATCTCTATTTTTCGCATGAAATATCGAGGACTTGAGTATCATCTTGTTTATCGTTTAAAATAATTATTCTCTGTTAGTAAATTCTAAGTAGGTACTAAGGATCGAACGAGTAGTTTAACAAAGTATTACCTTAATTTAATTACCTACCTTAAAATTTGCGATTGAGAAGTGTAGCGGGTGTCAGTGCGCGGCTGGGTGGCAAGGTGCGGGGTGCGGGGCGCGGGCCTCACCCTCCGCCCACGTGAGCGCTAATAAGCGCAACGAGATTACCCCGGAAGCCCTGCGACACAATAATCCCATATATATGAGGGCATGCCGCCCCGCCCGTCTGCAGTACCTCCTCGGCACAGCACAGTGCAGTACAGCTCAGCTAAGCACAGCACAGCACAATTCCGGCCCCGCCATGGTGTACAACTTCAAGGTGTTCAAGAAGTGCGCGCCCAACGGCAAGCTCACGCTCTACATGCCGAAACGGGATTTCGTCGACCACATCACCTTCGTGGAGCCGATAGGTACAAGCTACACGGTCCGATCTGAGCTACATACGTCAGCTTGTTTTCCTTTTAATAACAGTTAACATTTAAGTGTTCATGAGGGTGGTCAGTGGGCACACCCGTCACCTTCCTTAGTCGCTTCCTTAGTCGCCTGCCCTCCTCCCCATGCGCATTGCGCACGTTGTGGCTCCGAATCATTTGTTCTGCGAGTCCTTTGTTTTGCGAGTGGAATTGCAGTTTAAATCTTTGAAACATAAAAGAAACGGCGGGATAAAATAAAAAAAACAAACTACAGGAAAATAGCACCGCCTAGGTCTAGCCCATGACTTGTATTTCTCGCCATACTTAAAGTCAATCAGGGGGAAGCATCGAGTAATGACCGCGACGTGTGACTGGTTGCAGATGGGGTGGTGGTGCTGGACGAGGAGTACGTGCGCGGCCGCAAGGTGTTCGGGCAGGTGGTGTGCACGTTCCGCTACGGGCGCGAGGAGGACGAGGTCATGGGCCTCAACTTCTACAAGGAGCTGTTCCTGGCCTCCGAGCAGATCTACCCGCCACCCGACAAGAGGGACTACGAGCCCACGCGCACGCAGGTACGACGCTCCCAACCGGATGTTTGTTACACACGAGCCGGTAACCTTCCATGTCTCTCTCGTTCATTGCGCTGGAAAAAGATAAGCTAACACTTGAGATCCAGCTTAATTAGTGTTTACTGATGTTGGTGTGAGATTAATAGAAATTAATAGGATTTGCGAAACATAATGTTGACTACGTTAGAATTCGAACCAGAGTTCAGCTCTGGATTCAGAGTCCTGCTCGTAAAGCATAACAAATCAGCCTCAGTGTACCTGACCAGTGACCACAGTAGATAGGAAAAGCTTGACGTAGAAAGGAACCTACAGACTGATAATCTCAAAATCTAAACTTCGGGACACCTCGAGCAGTTCTCGGTGAGAATGGTATAAATCGTGGGTTGCAGGAGCGGCTACTGAAGAAGCTAGGCGGGACGGCGCACCCGTTCCGGTTCACAGTGCCGGCGGGCGCGCCCGGCTCCGTGACGCTGCAGCCAGGCCTGGAGGACGACGGCGAGCCGTGCGGCGTGCACTACTACGTCAAGCTGTTCGTCGGGGACACCGAAATCGACCGCACGCATCGCAGGTAATGGTAAACATCGTTTCTATGTTGTTTGCTCACATTCAGCAATAGAATCGATTACGATAGTTTTGGTGTTATATCACATTTTTGCTTAAAATTTTACCTTCATAGATAAATATCTGATTTGCTGAATAACAAGCTGCGTTATGTTAACAACGTGCGATGCGCAGGAGCACGGTGGCGCTGGGCATCCGCAAAGTGCAGTACGCGCCGGCGAAGGCGGGCCCGCAGCCCTGCACCGTGGTGCGCAAGGACTTCGTGCTGTCGCCAGGACAGCTCGAGCTGGAGCTCACGCTCGACAAGCAGGTGCGCCCTGGCCACACCAGACCCACAAAACACACATTCTAATGAACACATTTTGATTATGCCAGTGATCGCACACGCCATCACTATACTCAGACAGCACACCAGATGAATTAAGGCACAACAAAAAACTTGTGTTTTTTTAGTCTCTTCTGAAAATCCTGAACTTTTGTGGATAGACGAAGACCCCTCCTCCAGTTTACTGCCATCCCTATCTGGCAACGCTTAGACTCATTCCGCAGCAGTCGACCCTAGCTGTCCGTGTGACGTGACACTGTGCGCTGACACGTGTTGTGCGTACTGTATAGTTGTATACGTGTCGTCGATTTCAGCTGCACCTGCACGGTGAGACGGTAGGCGTGAACATCTGCGTGCGCAACCACAGCAACAAGGTGGTGAAGAAGATCAAGGCGGCTATCCAGCAGGGCGTCGACGTGATGCTGTTCCAGAATGGCCAGTACCGCAACATCGTCGCCAGCGTCGAAACACAGTCAGTACACCACAGCACACTACAGTACAGTACACGTCGTTTCTAACCAATGATGTTTTATTAAGAATGTCTTTGTTTCTAACGCTTTCACACCCGTGGAAAGATATTGTTTTGAAAGTTCTCGTAAAGCAAAGTTCATTCTGTTGCGTTCCAAATTCAAATTCTGAACAAATGAAGGATTCTATAGTTTGGTTATGAATACGTATCACGAATCACGATGTTGAGGGATTAGATGAAAAGGCACAAGAAAAAACAAAAACAGGTACTTTACTCTCATGTGACATACATTTTCTACTTCACCAGCTTTTTCGAACGACATTTATGAAGTGAGAAAAAATTACTTTCGCTCACTGGTTTTAAGGAAAAAAAGTGCGCTTATTGAGCTAATGAGGTGGAAAATCCAATATTAAGTGATTACCTGAAGAGTTAACTCGTTACTTGATATGATAAGGTAATACAAACTGATAGTTCAAATTAGTGTCGGCAGATACTACGTTGACTTGCATGAGTCAATAAAAAGGATTATTTATACCTACGTAAGCGTAAAGAATTGATGTGTTACGCGCCAGGGACGGCTGCCCGCTGCAGCCGGGCTCCAGCCTGCAGAAGGTGCTGCACCTGACGCCGGCGCTGGACGCCATCCGCGACAAGCGCGGCGTCGCGCTCGACGGCCAGCTCAAGCGCACCGACACCACGCTCGCCTCCACCACGCTGTGAGCTGCCGCCCGCCCGCCGCACGGCGACCCAGCCCCACACCTAGGAGGGGAGCGAGCGGGGGCGCGCGCCCCGCCCTGCCCCACCATTATCAGGGGGCGCCAAAATCAGAATAAAATATTACCTATGTTTAAAAACAATTAAAAATTTAAAAAACTTGCTCTTCAAAGCGCCTCTCATACGGAAGCCTGGTTAGCTCACCGTCGACTTGCAAGAAAAGGCACCACACAGGTCCACACTACACGTGAACCATCCTTACATAGTTAAAACAAAGTCGCTTCCCGCCTGTCCCTGTATGCTCAGACCTTTAAGGCTACGCAACGGATTTTCATGCGGTTTCACCAATAGATAGAGTGATACATGAGGAAGATTTACTTCTGTATTTTATCTTGGAATTCCCGCGGGAACTCCGAAATGACCGCGGTGAATCCGCAGGGGACAACTAGTTATATTATATTTGTGTGTTTTTTTCGAGTTATTTACCTCAAACATTGGAGAGAGGGGTGCCGCTGTTAAGTTTCTGCCCCGGTCCGTAAAAACCCTTGATCCGAGACTGCCGCGACCACGACCACGACACTGCTCACATATTTCAATGATATAGTGGCATTACTCCATAAACTCACACTGACTCTCCACAACTAAAGCACACACGCCTACTTTGCCTTGTGCACAAAAGGCCATGATATTTTTCAGTGAGGATATATGCCTTGATAAATCTACTCTGCCCGAGTACTAATTGTACACTGGTTGGTTTCACTGACATCTAGCTTTAGAACGAGTTAAATATACTTGAGGGAACCTTTCCTAAAGTTTTCAGAACGTGCATAAACGCCCATTTTACTTTTTGGACTCTCTCTCTCTCTCTCTGGTCGCTCCCTCATGACTGAGGATCGTGGTCATCGTCGATTGAGGATGCTGGTGCCGCGATGCGCCTCACGATCCGCCTCCAGCGGTGCCTGTCCATTGCCTCCCTGACAACCGAGCAGAACTTAGCCGAGGGTGGGCCTTTCACTTGATCGCTCCATCTGGTAGGGGACCGTCCGCGGGCTCGTTTCCCTTCAGTGTTCCCGACTACGATCAGCTTTTCAAGGCTCTCATCTCCCTTCCTTATTATGTGGCCGAAGTATGCGAGAATTCTCTGCTGACATATTGTAGAGAGGCGGGTTCGGATGCGAAGTTGTGAAAGAATCGATGCATTGGTGCGCTTGACTGTCCAGGGTATCCGTAACATGCGCCTCCAGCACCACATTTCAAAAGCTTCTATCCTTTGCCTTTCTCGGGCTCGTATTTTTGGACTACTTTACCATCAAAAGAAACTCGAAAGAATATAATGTTAATTTTCGTGTGTCGTGTGACCCTGGGCAGGTTGCTGGACCCGGAGCAGCGCGACGCGTTCGGCATCGTGGTGAACTACAGCGTCAAGGTGAAGCTGTACCTGGGCGCGCTCAACGGGGAGCTCGCCGCCGAGCTGCCCTTCATACTCATGCACCCCAAGGTACGCAGGCACGTTACACGCGCACGAGTTCACCCCTCATTTCGCACGAGTATGAAAATATTACGATTATAATTATGTATAATCTTTAACCTGTTCCCTTGGCGCCTGTACTCGTCTTCCATGTGATCATTGACGGCTGCTCTCACGTAGCTTATTCGACTGCCGTTTCCGTGTTTTCGTTTAAATCATAAACTAAGAAGTTGTTTTATGTTTTGCCAAGATGATGGAATCTGATCCGTTGGTCCATCATGTCTCTGTTCGCCTCCGTTCACTTGGATCCTTTGTTCAAATCAAAGATGATCCACTGGGGGGATGTCAAGTGATACTTGTTCTCTCGGTTGTGGCAGGAGGGGCGCGCGAAGGTGATCCACGCGGACAGCCAGGCGGACGTGGAGATGTTCCGCCAGGACACGATCCTGCACCAGGAGAGCATCGAGGTGTATTAGTCTCCCTCCACCGCCTGCTGGCGCCACGGTGGGGTGGTGGGGTGTGGCCGGTGCAAGGACTCGCCTCGACAGTTAGATGCGGTGTGTAGGAATGAACAGATGCAGTTCACTACAAATATATTTTTAGATATACTTACATAAATATTTATAACATCAAATAAAATTCATAATAAATTATTTACCGATTTGAAGAGTCTTTTATTTATTAGCTGTGTCCTGCGGTTTCACCCGCGTGAGACTTTTTTATCTAATAGCTTTTTTTCCGACATCCCATTTAAATGAAACAAAGCCTCCTGGTGAAGCTTACCTGATTTAAGTAGGTAGATTATCATGCAGTTTTTACAGATGTACAAACTGCGTGCCAAATCGTTTAGTAGATGCGGCGATTAACCTGAACACTGTTCAGTGAACAGACAGACATAAAAGAAATTTTACTCTTCTTTTATCGCCCCTCTCAATTTTTTGGTAAAAATTTTCAAAGTAGGTACCTACAGAAACGCGGATTCTACTCATTTAGGAGCTTTTGTTTTTTGTCAAAAGCTTAAATTTGCATTACATTTTGGTAGCAGTTGATTTTCCGAATAAAGTAAAATAAATATACATAATAAAATAAATAAATCTTCAGCAGTGCGCGCAGAACAACCTACCAAAGTATTATTATTTTTTTAAACCAAGTAGGTATTATTTTTTAAATATTATGGGATCTAATTTATGAGGAAAATGATCATCACAGGTGGTTTTGTAAAACAGAGCTGAATTAAGAATCCAACTACGATGTGTGAGCTGATACCCTGAAAGCGACACTCCGCAACCTTCTCGAAGTCTCTCGTCGACATACGAATATCGCTGTTCACTACACAAGATCTCGATCTACGTGCGCGCGGCGGCTCTGCTAACGCCCGCCAGAGCCAGACAGGTGGCGCTATCGTACGATTCAGTTCCCTAGCTCGTCCCTAGTTCGTCTCTTCTCTTGGGAAATCTGCCTTCCGAGCGAGTGGTAAATGTAAAAATTTATTTATTATACTTTGACTGAATTCAAATGTTATGATGTAACTTAACGAGTTCAATAAATTTGAGTTTGAGTTTAGCAGCTCCTGGTGCTCTGGTACTTCTGTCAGTGCAGTTTTCCAAACGACACGGTCTCCACGACTCAGACTGCGTTTGGTGCACGATAGATAATTTCCAAAATAAGAATGCCATGTTATGGGTGTCTTTTCACTAGGTATAAAATCACTTTTTAATACGCTTATAAAACCAATTTTACTAATGGTGTAATAAAATCTTAATAGTCAATTTAAAACTTCGTATCGTTTGTTACATACAAATGTAGTTGGAATGACAATACAATATTATTACGACATGGAGTTGATCTGACGATGGAGCCGGAAGATGGGCATGGGCACTCTAATACATGTCGCTAGCAGTTAGCCTATCGAGTTAGTTCTCGGGTGATTGGTCTCGACTCTCGAGGACTCTGGTTCTAGATGATAGTATTTTATCTACATCCATGCTATAAATATACCTAACCTAAGACCTACGACGTTGAATCAGAGAAGTTTCCATGATAACAGAGGTGCCATTTTAAAAGAGAATTGATATGTAACGTAAAATTCCCTTTATTTTCGTGTTCGTGCCGTATCTGGCCGACCGACCACTTTTCATATGCAAAGAGATATTTGCATATGAAAAGTGGTCGGTCGTTATCAATGGTCGGTCGCAAAGCGGAAACAATAACATTATCGAAAGCTGTGGTCGGAAGCGTCTGCTCTTTCTGGACATTCAGTGCGACTGTAAAGAAGTACTCTGTGGCGACTGTGGAGTGTGGGCCAGTCCGACTTCGGCAGTGGGGCAGCGTGCCGTTTGCAGGACAGAGCTCGATACTACCAGAGGGCCATGCACCGCTAGAGAAGTGTCCGTATTATTTGTATTACAGCGCCATCTGTCAGCAATTTTGCATATTACATAGAAAATAACTATTCTCAACCTCGTATAGTGGTTGTTATTATGGTCGGACATGGCTTTATCTTACAACAGTGTTGTTATTCTAAATCGTAGCGTGTAGATGTCAGTAGCTGTATAAAATCTGTTTACTTATATGAGATCATTACACTGATTACACGCATTATAGGTAGATAGGTATATTACTCTATGTCATTACCTACTATTTGTATTTTGTTGGCATCCATACTGATTACTTATATTACTAAACTTACGAAAGTACTGTCTATTACCTACCTTTTTACGCTTTTCTAGTCAACTTTGAAACAATTGGGTACTTCTCGGGGTATGAAAATCAAAATTCTAAATAATCCGTCAGTTATAAAATAAAAAAATAATAGCTACCTACACGTATTTTTTGCTTTTTCAAATTAATGAAAATAAACATAGGTAGATAAAGCGCATTAAAGTTTAGGGTGGGGTAGAGCAACATAATGCCAACAAATGTAGGTAGGTATGTGCGCTCCTCACTGCAGTGTCGGCCGAGGGATGATTAAATGAAATAAAAATAAAATGAATGCTTTGAATATTTCCAAGACAACCTTTAATCTTTTCCAAATAAACACAAGTCAACAGTAGGTCGGAACTCTTTGAGTCGTTTTAAACATTAATCATTGTAACAAATCTTGTCTTACGTACGATATAAATTAAATTACTTAAGTATAATAATTATGCTCTGGTATATTATCTACAATTCAATTACAAATCAGTCGGTCGCTGTTTTGAACAGTTGATAAATAGGTATGTATTCCCGTACGTCTCGTTCTCTTTGCAAAAAGTAATCATACAAGATGACATAAAACCGTCGGTAATAATAAAATATTTTTAAATTATCTTATAAGTAGTGTATAATTATTTACATCAGTTGGCTCCAGAACGGTTATTCCGATGCCGATGGACAAGACGAAGATAGACGCGTAACATTCTTCCTATTAAAAATTAATTCCAATTTAGAAATTTATTTTAGGTACGTACCTACTTATAAGAAAATAAAAATAGAAACAGATCTTTCAATCTGTACAAAAAGTCTTCAGATATGTTAAAATTGATATCGTAAACGTTATTCTATACAAGATGTTCCAACACGTTAGTTTACTGGAGCAGTAGGTATCTATTCGCAGTCACTCCACGGAGGTCGTGCGCCAGACCCGCCAGGCCCGCCAGGCCCGCCAGGCCCGCCAGGCCCGCCAGGCCCGCCAGGCCCACTAGGCCTCACCCGCCCCGCTCACAGCTCCGAGCTCCGGTGAGAACGCGCCAACTGCTCCCCTAAAGCCGACTTTAAAATCTTAAGAGTCAAGTACAAACTTTATTTACACGAATTAAACCTATATTATACAATTAACGATAAATCCATTTATCTAATTTACTTATTTAAAACGATAATTCTTTAGCTAGACTTTCGTAGACATGTAAAAAAGTGGCAAAGTTTTCAGTCACTTACACGCTAATGTTCTATTTACATCACAATTGTAATTTATTTATAATTTATTTTTCCCAAACAAAAACAAAACAATTCTTTAAAATTATAACGTATTGTTTGTATCGTGCGTAGGGAATGCTTGAACTCAGTGCGGCTCGAGTTGTGTCGCTTGTCCAGTAGTACCTACCTAAAGAGTGTTGGTAGGTAGGTACTACATCATAATTTACGTTATTATCTTTAGAAGGAGTCCTCTCATAAAGGTACGATAAACAGTTTAGATAACTGCGTCTCATCGAACTACTGAAGTACCAGACCAGTGTTATGATTGTGCAGCATAGGTACTCGTGCAAGACTCCACGCCCTCACGGCTGCCTGAGCCCTGAGCTATAGGAATAAATTCTACTACGTGGGTACAATCTGAACCATACCGCGAGTGTTTTGAGCATGAAGTAAAATTCACTCATTATTACAGGCTCGCAGTAGACAAAACGCTCCTTGTTCGACGTCACCTTTATGCGATTGATCGATACGTTACGCGCTGTGTGATTGGCTCTCATCCAGTCGTCAAATAAATAGGATGTACCTTCTAATTAATCCTTAGAGTAGGTAAGTGTTTAAACGTCTGTAAACGGTGTACGCTTTTTTGATTATGCCTACAAGTTCCCTACTACAGATTACACAGGCACCCGCCGCGCAGCCGCCACGCCGCGCCGCTAGCGCATGGCGGCGGCTGCACAACATGGTGGCTGCACAACATGGCGGCTGCACAACATGGTGGCTGCACCGCTAAGTATCCAAACATTCGCTACACCACGCTAGACACATTCTACCTAGCTAAGACACATAGGACCACGCTTCGCAGGTAATGTACAGTGAAACAACCTCCCCGCCGCACCCCCGCGCCGCCCCGCACTCCCCCGCACAGCCCCGTCCGCGCCAGTGTCACACGATTATCATAATTAATTAATCGCCTCGCCACCCATTGTGTAGGTGCGCCATAATTATGCGCCGTCATTATCATCCCATTGTGTACCTTCGCCTTGGATTCCGCTCCTCTTGATTATGGAACGAGGGTAGATAGGTAGGTAGGCATCTAGATCATCGGGGGATGACAACTAATGTCGAGTGAATCGCTGGGATGGATATTTAAAACTTGACTCAGTAAAGTTTGAACGCGAATCGAACTTATATAAAATAAGCCTTAAATTCGAACTTAACTATTCGAGTCTAATTGAAATTTTTACTTCAACTTAACTTGCTTTTAAATTATGCTCTATTTGACTTTAAATTTTGCTAAATCGACTAGAATGAATTAATTATTGATGCAGATCGGCGCGAGCACCGTTCGTTAGACACCATCGTGACAGCCTGATGACGTATTGAGTGGACTGCGAGCGGTGTGTGCGGAGAGTGGGGAGTGGGGAGTGGGGAGTGCGCGGCCGCACCTCGCACGTCGACCCGTATATATGACTACAGAGAGCGGACACGGCACTAGACGCAGGACTCGGGGATCCGGTGGTCGAGGAGCTTCTCCTTGATGGCGTCCACGTTGAGGTCGGTGGTGCGCAGCGTGGCGGACGCACTGCGGCCCAGCCCCCGCGCGCCCACCCCCGCGCCCACGCCCGCGCCCACGCCGCCCACGCCGCCCACGCTGACGCTCTCGGCGCCCACGCCCAGCTCCCGCGGACGCGCGCCCCACGTCCACGACGCGCCGGGCCCGTTGCACGCCTGCACCACAACACACATCCGCGTTCGCATTAGGAGTTTATAATCATGACAAAACATTCATACCTAAACATACTTTTTGACAACAGTAATCAATCATTAGTCTTAGCGCCAGACTTGCATTGTCCGCTCGCGGTTTGTAAGTAAGTACATAATATTATGTGGCTTTCAAAAGATGTTATTTATCAATTACTACATTTAGACAACACAAAGTACCTTTTATATTATAATACTAATACTAATTAATACCTAGTAACTAATAGTAACACTATTTGACTCGTGGAATTCGCCCCGCGCCCGCCCCGCACCCGCCCCGCGCCCGCCCCGCCGCGACACCGCTAAATTAAAACCAACACGGGGTAGCTGTGCAGTCACCTCACATAAAGACATCCGCGACGAGATGCCGGCCGATAAAACTATCACCGAACTTAATTAAAACATCCTCTAGCCGGTTGTTAATGAGCCGCCGAGACGCCGCTCGCAATTACACGCGCGGCGCTACATATACCTGCGATTTCAAACGCTTAATCGGAAAACTAAAGGAGCATTTTATTAGACAGACGAATGAAACAATTACGCACTAGGCAGCGCCGCACTTTATTTCCGAGGTGTAACCGATATATTCGTACTTCGTACGGGTACACGGTCGGCTCAGACCAGGGAAGATACTTTGTTTGAGCGAAATACTCATTTTGCATCTGTAAACTTATCGAACTCGTCTTAACTGAGTTTAGAGGTTTTGCAATTAAATTTTAACTCGATTCATACTTTATCTGTCGGTAATTAAGTTCAACTGAAGTTCAATGTTTCCCTTTGACGAGGACTCAGCGAAGTACGGTGTAAGTTATCGTGTAAATAGAACAGTCTCTGCGGAACGTAACTAACAGCCAAGCGCTACGTAGTAGCGCCGCTACGTAGCACCGCCCCGCGCCGTAGCGCCGCTACGAAGCACACGCACTCAATGAAAAGTTGAGCCCGTAAACAGTTTTTTAATTTAGGTTATTTTTAAAATATCATTTTTTATTTAGGAGATCGAGATAACCTCTTTTGCACAATAGTACTATAACTGAGATCCTATGTCTTTTAAAACATAATTACTGTGTATAAAGGTAGCGATGCTTTTAAATAAATAAAATAAATAAATGATAGTTCAGTTTTGTAAAGGCGTTTTAAATAAGAATGAGCACTATCTTATCGAACACCCGTGGGTATCTATGTAAAGATCATTCCATAAATATTACGCCCTGGGAACGTTGCGAAACTGACGATGAGGCATTATTGTGGAAAAGATATCACACTTTGCAATTATGAGGCAAAAAATTTACGAGCGAATGTCGACAGCTGAAGGCGATAAGGGGCCGCGCGAGAGGTCCCGCGGGGCGGGGTTATAGGCATCGGCCGCGTTAAAGATACGACTGACCACCGCCCCCCCCCCCCCACCCTCCTCCCCACCCACCGAACCTAACACAAGTGACTGACTCGCCGATGGTTCACATAAAATAAACGACAGCTAACTCGGAGTAGATAAAATCGCGACGAGCCGAAGCTCTACTCGCGGAAAGATTTACGAAGTTTATATGACACAGGTTCGGGTACTTTTATGACATCCACCTACGCCTACGTCTCACTGAACTCCAGTTCCAGTTCCACCGCAGTAAATTGAAAAGAAATAAAATATACAACACAAATAGAAATTCAATAGAAATAAAACCGGTTCCGCGCCACCAATGAAACGCTGGAACGCACGTAAACCGAGCGTCGCGCGTCGAGGCAGCGCGGGCCCGGCCGGGTGCCGGGTGCCGGGTGCCGGGTGCCGGGTGCCGGGCACTTACCGGCGCGGGCGCCGTCCGGCCCGGGGAGCAGCCCGCCAGGCTGGCCGCGCTCGCCTGCGTCGCACCCCCGCCGCCTGCAACAAGCACACTCAGCTCAGAATAGTCCCCGACAACCCGCGCCCGGTGCGCGGCGCGCGCGACCGAACAGCAAACTCGGCCGCAGGTTGTGAATAGTTTTTCGAACTGAAAAGAAGTTTCAACTATAAACGTGTTCGCTAGATTTAGTTGAAACTATAGTTTTCTGTTTTATTCACAAAATTTTTTTTTCGCAGAAACGTAGGTAGTTTATAAGCGAGCCGTTTGCAGGCTCTATACATTGATTTACACATAAATAAAAAGTAGAGCGATTTAAATGTATTAAATTTTCATGTCTCACATGCAGGTTGACTGGGCAATTTTTGCGCAATGGTCACCACTCACCTTTGTGCCGAATGTGTTTCTTATATAACGCAATTAGTGAAGGCCTAGACATTTTCTCTAAGGCGCGGATCTTCGGACCCTGAGGACTAAAGTAGGTACTTTGACCTTATAAACTCAAACCTTATAAAAATCTCTGACCGTGTAAATCAAATTTCGTGGTTCAACCGAAATTGCCCCCCCCTCCCCCAAATCCTAGATACGCGCCTGTTCTACTTCCGAATTACACATTAAGAATTTTTTAGACTGGAACTGTTATTGATGTTTTTTTATGGCTGTTATTGTTAATTAAAAATTTTCGGTATTCCTAAAACCGGCCTTTTTCTTTATTTTATTTTGTTTTTTTATTGTGCCACTACTCTATGTGCAGGTTGTGTTCACCTCGAGAAGGTCATACACTGTTTTAACAAATTGTGAAATAAGTTTTTCACGTGTTTTTAAGTGTATTTATACATATATTATACAGTTTGGTAAACCTTAAAAAATGTATCTACCAATATAATATTGTAATACGGTCCACGTCAACTGTCTGTTTATCAGTAGTTTCGTCGGTGTCGCTTCGGGCCGCTCCACGGAACCGTCGGCTCGCGGGCTCAAACCACTAAATCAAACGGATACGACGGTTTTTAAAGTGTCTAAGAATATATAGAATACATTTCTACAAATAGAGGAGAAATTTATGCCCAGTATCAGTCGACTCAAACCCATATTTCTATGAATTCCTATATTTGTGTAAAAAATTTTTTTTTTTTCATTTTGGCTTCTTTAATTCGCGTTCAGGCGCAGTTTTTCCCCCGAAGAGACATCAGCGGTGGAGGGAACGCAGCGTGATTCATATAGATAAGGGACACGATGACCCCATTGCCGCGATTAATTCCGACGGCGCGCGGGTGGCGGGGAGGGCGGGGGGGGGGGATCGCTCTCCCCGCACCCCCCCCCCCCCCGCGCCACGCACGTAACAATTAATTAATTGAACACGCGAGGTGACGCAGTGCAGCGACCACCGTCCTCCGGCTCCGCCGAGCGACAGCGGCGCGGCGGTGCATCAGAGACGCGGGGGAAGAGGGGTCCGCCATCGGAGCACATAAATAACGAGACGGATTCCGGCCGCCCGGAGCCGGCGCCGGAGCCGGGATCTCGTCCCGGCGCGGCGGGACCGAGCACCCGTCGGAGATTTATCCGGCCGTCTGGTCCCGGGAAAAAACCTGATTAATCACTACATTCAAAGACGGAGGCGAACGTAAGTCAGGACGCAAGAAATAATTAATTGGCGAGCGGCACCGGCTACGTCGGGGCGAGCCGGGAGCGGGGGACGAGGGGGGGAAAGCGGGGCGCGCGCGAGCTTACCCTAATCGCTTATAATCTTTAGTATTTATATATTTATCTATATAAGCATTTTCCAACGAGAAGCACGAAGTTTCCCGAAGTGTAAACCTATTAAGTATGTTTATAAAGACCGTCGCTTCGGCTGGCAAAGTCGAGCACACTGACTGAATAGAGTCGTCGCTAATACGATCGCGCCACAAACACCGGCGGGAGACGTACCTATCGGATGAAAATTTCAAACAGAGCGGGTCCGTGCGGCGCGGCGCGGGGCGGCGCGGGGCGGGGGAGCGGCCCGTTCATGAATATTGATGCGGCATCGTGAATATTCAGCGCGGCGACACTCGCAATTGAAAACACGCCGCAACCGCCGCACCGCGCCGCGCCGCGGGTCCGCTCAGGCCGCGTCACAATATTGCCAGTTCTTCTGTCGTCAGTCTTCTGTTGGCGGCGTGCGTTTTATTTCTGCTCTGGCTGGTGCCAGCGCGGCGCCTTAGCTCAAGTTAATGTAAATATTTCAAATCCATTTCCTATTCCACGGGAACAGTAGGTACCACCTTTTTCTGGATAAAAGAAAGTACCTATAGGTAGGTCTTTTCTGTATTCCCTGACAACGTGTATGCAAAATTTCATGATAATAATCGATTGAGTAGTTAAGACGTAATTTGGAGAAAAATAGTAAAGGAATACAAAATAATGATAGTTATGTTAGTTTATTGAGTGCGACATTTGTCCAAGAGTGTCAGTGGAGTTGGCGGCGTGCCCCGGGAGCCTGCCAGGCTCACATATTATTCATAGAGTCATCTTGCGAGGAACGCTGGAGGTACGTTAAGCCGGTTCTCATTAGCGAGCAGACCAAAAGCATATACTAATGCAATATGATGTGGTTTGCGAGCCTGCCGCAAGCGTTGGCAGGGAGTCGACAGATTGAAGATATTTTCACACGTATATACACACTAGTAGGTCTCTGTCCATAACAGATAGGTATGACTCGCTAATGAGTACCCGGCTTCACTTAAGCAGTCAGGCACAATATTTACTGGAACGCAGCCTTCGAGCGATGCATCCAATCCATATTAAACGAGTATGTACATATGTGTATATTTGCGATGGTTTCGTATTTGCCTACTAAATGCCTCAAAGTTTCAGGTCTTCCGCCTTTCAGCTCGGATGGTTTTATCAAATTGACGTGGAGAACTAGGCAATATTAAAATATACGAGAGCCGTAAACCCCTCCCCCCTCGCCCCGCCCGCTCCCCGCTCGCTCTTTGTTGCATCTAATAAGAGCCGCCTCCCCCCCCCAGCTCCGCCTCGCGCCCCTCGTGGCTCCGTAAACTTTGTACTATAAACATTACGCTCTCCCAATTCAATATCGCGAGATGCTGCGATGCATCAGTACGTACTATGTGGGTACCGTAAACACTCACTAAAGCTCTTAGCATGCCGCTGTGTCTATAATAACAGGAATGTTCGACTACAGACCGTATATACTACCTGCTCTATAAAGGTTCACATTTAAACACTCGAGAAGACTACACAATGTGAAATAGGTACGAGTAGATGAGAGATGATGCCTACTTATGGTAAGCGATGTTAACTGAATCAGTGCGGAGATCGACCACTTTTGACATAGTTGAATTTGACATGACTAATGTATGTATTCTTTTTCTTATGAGTTTTCTATATCGCTTCCATCGTTTTGTTATTCAAGAAATGTTAGTGAAGTTCGGAACAGGATTTCTGGTGGGTTGATGTAAATACCTACGTATCCTACGTAACGCATGGGGAGTTTGGCAACGAGAGCCGCGATATGAAAGCGTCGGCAGAGGCGGCAGAGGCGCGAGAGGCGCGAGAGGCGGGAGAGGCGGGCCGGCTCGTAAATACAACGGCCGCTTCTATCATAATAACGGGCTGGAGGTTTTATAGAGCCCCGGCGGCGGCGCGGCGCTTCGTTCGGTGCGCGGCGATTTATGACGTTCGGCGTCAGCTCCGCCGACACTAGGCTGCGGCCGCGGCGCCGCGCGCTCCCCGCACTACACACTACTACACTTTGGCACCGGCACTGACCGCATTGTGCTCCAGTCATTTATTACACCGCATCTGATTCTCATCGCGTGTACCGACGATGACGGAGGAACGAGTAGGAATCTCTGTGGTGAACGGAACCGTGAGACCTCATCATGCTTATATCCCCCAAGGATCGCCACAACGCGCGGTCCCGCGTTTCCCGCATCCAACGGCGGCCGTGAAGTCCGCGCGTGGCGAGGGTCGCAGCCTCCACCGAGTGGTCGGCCCCCCTGCCTCGTGGCGGGCACGGGCACGGGCACGGGCACGGGCACGGGCACGGGCACGGGCACGGGCACGGGCACGGGCACGGGCACGGGCCTACCCACGCTGCGTCTTCCGGTTCTTAGTCGCACCTGAGAACTTTCCTGCTCCATCGGTCATCAGTTCTTCGAGTGATGTGCCCCGCCCACTGCCACTTGAAGTTTGCTATTCTTCGGGCTATGTCGGTAACCTTGGTTGGTTCTAGTCGGATATTTGAAATTAATGAATCTGAGCAGTTACTCGAAATGATATGAATTGATTATTATTAGTTTATTTATATCGGTATCTACAATCAATGGCTCTCCGATCGATTCGAGGATTTTTTAAATATGAAATGCGTTTTCTGACCGGTCGCTAGGCGACAGTAGGCGACGGCTCTCGGGTGCGTTCAAATATTACGTATTTTGACGCGAGTTGTTCTCTCGCCGCTCGCCGGGCGCCATTGTCCGAGCGGGAGGGGCGTGTCGCCGGTGGAAGTTATGACACCAATAATTCCCTCCATATAATGTACGAGTATTATAATAATGGCCGCCCCCGCTCGGGGCACGCACGCGCCACCATTAAACTGATTTACACGGCTTTTTAATTGTAAACACGTTCGCTAGCTTTATTTGTCGCACCGCGACCGCTGCGGGCCATCGAGCGGCTAGCTTATAAGTGTAGTAGGCAGGCAGGCATAGGTGGAAACATCACCAACAGAACATTCAAAAATAGATGGTAAAAATGAAGCAGGAAAAGAGTAACACAAAATATTTTCTTTTTAAGTATCTGATATAAATTTTACAGTTTTTATAATTTTTGGTTATGTAGGCACCTACTTAATTTTTCATTTCTAATTATTAGACCTATATGACATTGTTTAATTTTCTGTTTGTTTCTCCTTTAGATGGTGGATTTGCTGAAAAATACAGACTGTGAACAGCCTTTTTATTGTCACTGTGTATTATTAGCCGCCTCTCCTCTTCTTACAGTCGCCATTGAAATCAGCGCCGTGGGATATCCCAACCCGCGGCACATGCTAAGTGGCAGCCACTCTGGTACCGTTGTTAATTCTCCATATTTAAGTTACAACTGTATTAGATGTTTTTTTTAAATAAAATGTTATTCTATTCTTCTTTTCAAAATTAGTAGCTATCTTTCAGTCCGCTTGTGGACGTATGACATCATATACGTACCTATACGATATCTGTTGTGATATCGGATGGGAGCATTCTTTTAGTTTCCTTTAGTGTCGTCAGAGAGAGTTGCAACGTAATGAATCTGTAGCTTAAAGTAGAATTGCAGGTCGGGCGGGCGGGTACGGGCGCGTCCCGCAGCCTGCTGACCGCCGCGCAGCACCGACCAGGCCACGTCTCAATTTAACTTTCCCACTTCACCATCGGTTGGAATAATTCCGCATGTTTATGTAGGTCGCCCTGCCCCCTCCCCTCCCCTCCCCTGCCCGCCCAGTCCCGCCGATCCCTCGCCCCGCGGGATGCCTCATTATTTACTCCACTACACACAATAACAATTTGCTAAGCCCTCCTAATATTTGCAGTCCTTATTTTGATATAGGCTTAATATCGGTTTAAAGTTTCCGTGTCGAGAACCCTTTTCTCCACGCCCGGCAAACATCCGACGAGAGTCTTGTCACAGCCACAAGGTGACCACAACAACATCTCGAGTGCGTCTCGTTGCAGTTCGGACTAATAAATACCTACATAGGTATGTAGTTTTTTTTCTAGAATTCTAACCCGAAGTGAACGTCATAATTGTAGAGAGCTAGAGAGTAGTCGATCCACGTCGATCAGATTTCATTGTGCCGAGATTTAGTTGTCAGTGTATTTAGCAATTTTGACAAATGCCATAAATTATGAAGTTTATTTCCGCCTAAGTTAGCGCCATAATTTTTACCGTACGTATAGAGAGTATGAGAGCAGTCCGTCTGTTTGCATTGTGTCGAGATTCGCGCGCGATACTCACACGTGTAGTTGTTGGGTATGAGGTCCGGCTCGGCATCATCGTGTTCGCTCTGCTTGTCTCCGGGCGGGTGCGGGTGCGGGTGCGCGGCGGGCGCGGGGCGGGCGGGCGGCGCGGGCGGCTTGCGCGGCGCGGGGCGGCGGCGGCGCGCCCAGCGGCCGCACAGCTCGCGCGCCGCCGCCGCCAGCGCCAGCAGCGCGCCCGCCCCCGCCACGCACGCGCCCGCTACGCCGCCCGCGCCCAGCGGCGTCTCCGATGCTGCAGATACACACAACACACAGTTAATACACATCACAGTATACCAGGTGGAATTAATTTAGGGGTCAATACCAAACACCACTCGAGTGGTGTGATAAATGGTGAAGCCAAATATTGAATATTGGACTAGCTGCTACCTCAGAGTGCCCGCCCGTTCCTGCATCTACATATAAGGATTTCGGTATGCTAGTATCGATATACTTTAGGAGACCATCGAGGCGAGTTATGCGTAAGAAAAAAAAAAGAGCATGATTCTCTTCGAATTTTACTGTAGAATTGTAGAATAGGAATTCGAGGATACGTTGCTTGAACCCTTTCAACAGGGACTCGGCGGTGGCGCGGCTTCGTCGAGATTGCGAATTACACCGGATTGAGACGCCGCTGAAATCAAACGTCGCGGAATCCTCACTTTCCCGCTCGGTCGGCTCCGACGACGACACTCGTCGATTGAAACGTTATCGCCCCCGTCCGTCCGCCCGCCCGCCCGCTCGCCCGCCCGGGGCGCCCGCCCGCTCGGTCGGGCTCACTGAGCTCTCATTAAAACGTGCCCCTTCTTTTTACTCGTGAACTTAACGAGCAAATCTGATTTCCACTCGAGAAGGAACCGAACGACGTCGATTCCGCGACGACACTAACGCTTATTGCCGTCGAAGTGATCACGGAAGAAAAAGTGATTCAATATCTGGAACTGACTCTTTCGCTTGTAATCGTATCTATCGTTACATGAGAAATTCTTCAATTAACTGTAAATTAAGAATCGTGAATTGTATCCATTTTACCAGACAAGGCCTCGGTTCACAATTGGATAGAAACGCGTTCGGGTGGATAATAATATTGAACATAAATTATAAGCGAATTGCAGTTGCTTCATTGAAAGTTATTCATAAAGTAACTAAGCCTATACATATTTTAGTGTTGGAGATTTGAACTCTTGAACTTTACGTAAATGGCGCAGCTAATTAGGGAATCTCGGCAACTCTTAGCGAGGGACCTCAGCGAGGCTCGTCAAAACCACTGGTTGCAAGTTGGGGCCCGGCGGGGGCGGAGAGGGTGCGGCCGCTGTTTGTAACTTCAATATTTAATCAGGCGGCGGCGCGGCGAGGTGCCGGGATCTCTGTCTATATTTCAATCAGTTTCAACAGAGCCGGTGTCGGAGGGAGAATATTTCAATCTGCGCCGAGCCTAGCCAGTCTAGCGTAGGTTACTTTAAGACGTCTCCACTTTGATATTATAGATGGCACTGGTCCATTTGGCAGATTGTTATTAGGTATACCTATTGATTATTGACGCTGACGCTGACGACTGTTGGTATAGTGGTAAGGTACCTGCCTGCTAAGCCAGGAGTCACGGGCTCGATTCCCGCGAGGGTTACACATTACTATTTACTCTGAATCTGGGTATTGAGTATTGTATCGTGTGTATTGTGTATGCTTTATCAATTTCATTTCATATTTAAAAGAAAGTATAACATATCTAACTATAATATCAGTTGCCTGGTACCCACAGGACATGCTCTGCTTAGTTTGAGACAGGCGGCGCATTGTGAGTGTTCGAGTGGGTACAATCAAACGTTATTACGAGGATTCCGTTCTATCCGTTTGATCATAAATAATAACTTTAGTATAAAAAAGAAAATGAACATTATTTACAAATAGGTATATGGTAGAGGTACGCATAACATATAGCTAACAAGGTCACAATTCAAGGGCTTCATTTGGAAGTTTGCTCGTAACACGGGAATATGTGGTTAGCTAATTCATGATATAACATCTCACTGTACCATATTCGCGCGAACAAACAAATATGAGTTAAAATATTTCAAGCTTTGCTGTTTTTTTGCTGCCGTCTAAACACATGGAAATTTTGATTCAGACAAATCAATTGAAATCATGTTATTAGCCACGCAAAAAAAGGCCCTAATTTCTAGAAATTGCATTCAAATTAAGTGGAAAAAGGTTTATTTAGTTTCCATTAGGGACTTGAATAAGACTTTACTAATTACTGGTGCCAAAAATAACTATTCTAAACTTATTTTTGAAACCAGTTACTTACCTATTTTTGAGTGGAAGTTTAAAATATAACCCAATGAATCAAACCTGCTCGTGAATAACACATAATCATGGAATTGAAAGTATCTGAAAGTGTGGTGGAACCACATGTGTTTAAATTTGGAACGGAATTCTGAATGAAACTATCGCTCTACAAGTCGCTGTACGCTCTCTACAGGTCTAACTTCGGTGGAACATCCGGGGCTAGATTAGAGATAGAGAGCTGAACTCTTGTGCAGGTGCCTGAGCCCCGCGCCCCGCGCCCCGCGAGCTCCCGGAGAGGATCGGCGGCGGCGTTGGGCCGGGCCGCTCGTAAATAATACAAAATTAACGTCGAAATGGCAATTTGCTTTAAATTTATGTAAATATTAATTATAAGGGCGGTAGTTACGGATTAAAGTTGGCTCGCTCCCCGCGCCCCGCCCGCCCCCGCCACTGCCACGCGACGACACGTATCCACTAATGTATGCGTTTGTCGTAAAGCCCGCTCCACATTCATGCGAGAATCTTGCCTCGAGAGCCAGCGGAGAACATCGGCGCCACATTCAAGTTCCCGTGATTTTCTCGCGTTCTCGCATCATTCTCGCGTAAATGTGGAGCGGACTTTACGACAGATATCAGCCGCCACGTCGCGTCGCGCGTCGAGGCGACCCGACCACGACCGCTACCGACAAGCACCTAGGTACTATCAGTATCAATGTGTGCTAAGATTCCGACTTCCCGATTTATGATATCTATAGCACAGATACTAGTAGTCAAATTCCACACCGGCCCACGGAGCCATGAATGTTGTTGATTTATGCTGCACGAAAAAATAGAAGCTCGGTTGTGTGGGAAGCGTAAAGGTGAGCCCACCAGCGCGGCGCGGGCGGGCGCGGGAGAGGAGGCGGGAGCGGGCGCGCTCGCGGCATAGCGTACTGGCGTGGTACTGGCGCGGTAGTGGCGCGGGCGGGCGCTCTCCCAGTGCGACGCGATGCGACCATAAATCACACCAGACGACCGACGAAACGTAAAAACGAAATGAATAATCATTATTCATCGGGCGATTTATCAATGATTTATTGTTGTGTAATTGTATTTTTCCTCTCGTAATTAATCCAAAAAGTCTGTTATGAAATTCGCCACGAGTTTATTGTGGACACCTACATCGTCCGTCTGTCGCGCTACAGCGTCGGGGCTTATAAGTTTTTCCTGGTGATTTTATTTACGTTAATTTCGGAGTTCCCGCGGGAATTCCGGAATAAAACCGGACAACGTATATAATGCAAAATAATATCGGTTGAGTAGATAAGGCGCGAAAGCGTATCAAACAAACAAATTAACTCACATTCGCATTTATATACATACTTACGTATTAGTAACGGCCACACTGAGTAGTCATAATGATTAAAACGACTATTGTAATAATTATTAAAACGACTCTCAGTGCGGCCGTAAGGATCGATTTATAGTAGTAAGCTGTAAGGATATTCGCAGATGTGATGGTTGAATTCTCGATCTGGGGGCACAGTAGTGCCCCCGCCAAGACGACCCCAAGCGAAGTTCCTACTCGAGAAAATATCTTTCTATACTACTAACTAGCTACGAACTATCTTTCCTCGAAGCGTTTCGTCGTTTATTTGAACCCTTATAACTTGGGTTTGGATTATTATACCTACCAGATAAATGAAATTCTCGGGATATGTTGTCAATAGCAGTCTTATCAAATATATAAAGTTTTAATTTCATAGCATTGCATAGCGACATATTCTGACTAAGGTTTAGAGTTTGAGAAGTTAGGCCTCGTAGAGTTAAGGTTTGTAGAGCCAAAGCTTGGCTCTACATAAGGTCTGATAACTTTTTGACAGTGCCCGTCATTTATGGACTCGTCTTGGCATCATTTTACATGAAAATGTTTTTGGTGGGATAGTTATTATTCACGTTCCCAAGCTGTGTGTAGAGTCGACCCACCGCTTACACTGAGATCACAGATGGTCAAGGCGGTGTACACGGTACCACTGTACCCGACAGCCGACAGGAGGCAGTGGAGCGCCCGACACGAGCGACGTCGCTCGGAGGTCGTAAACAGCGCGCCAGGTGTGCGCCGAGCTGCAGTCCGCGCCCCGCCCGCCCCGCCCCGCCCCGCCCGTGCAGCCGCTTGCATAGTTAATAGTGTTTATATGGGCACTACACTACAGTACCCAGTACCGACATCCTCGGCGAGCGAACATAACGTGTCACACTAAACATGTTGAATTACAAATATTGTAGCGACATTTTTGTTTGTTTATTTATTAAAATACACATAACTTTTAGATAAAAAGGATTATAAAAGAGAAATCGTAAGTTTTAAACAAAAAACCAAGCGAGCGAGTGCCTGCTGGACTGCGCATGCAATGCATGTGTGCATGTGTGCAATGCAATGCATGCAATGGTCAAATTCAACCTGTCGCTCTTTGTCTGTAAATCTATACTACGTTATAATAAAAGAGTAGAA
Source organism: Zygaena filipendulae (assembly GCA_907165275.2). NCBI lineage: Eukaryota > Metazoa > Arthropoda > Insecta > Lepidoptera > Zygaenidae > Zygaena > Zygaena filipendulae. Next base: position 15,993,388 of record OU015649.1, on the reverse strand, counting down.
TCCGCGATTCTGTACATTGAATATTTTTAACAAAAATTGACAGGGGACGATAAACGAAGAGTAACCAACCACAAAAAAGGGTTTTTAAAAATCTTTTCTGTCTGTCTGTCTGTCTGACAGTCTGTTCGCGATAATCTCCGAATCTACTGAACGGACTGTAATGCGGTTTTCACAGGTAGATTAACCTTAGCCTGGAGCTACATATAGGCTTTGTTGCATTGAAATCGGATGTCGGGAAAAAAAAGTTACCGTATAAAAACCTTTCGCCCGGGTGAAACCGCGGGGCACAGCTAGTAATTGAATAATTATACATCTCCTCGATAATGGCACGTGGAACAGTCGAGACATGCGAACGGACCGATCAATGACAGTCTCAGAGAGACTAGAAATTTTAGATTTAGAAACAGTTGACGGCGCGGGCGAGCGCCGGCGCGGTCGCACCGCGGTTAGTGATGGTACAATGATGGCTTTCATGTACGTGTAATGTCCACAGAAGAGAGGCGGATAGCGACGCGTCGCGATCATACTTCAGAGCGACGCGGCGGCTGATTTATCAGCGTCACGGCCAGCCCGACCGCTGCCGCTGTACGGTGCGCCTCCGACGCGCGCCTGACGTATGGCCGCTCCCGTCGAACGCCAACCAAATAAAAATGATATGTTCGCCAGCATTATTTTTGTTCAAATCCGTCGTAGATTTTTCCAAAGCCGTATTTACTACATTGATTGAGCCCGAATAAACCATGATTTATGGGACAAACGGCGCAATATATCCCCTGAGCCGTCGTGGAAACGCCTTGCGCTGAGAATTGGAATGTCTCCGCTTTTTTATCGCAGCGTAGCGTTAACTGTTTGCAATATACAGGTATACTCCTCGCCAGGGCCGTGAAGGCCCAGTTCCCGCATCAAGTCACCCACCCCCGCCTCCACCCCCACTTGCTACTCCTTCAACGGGAAGATTACACGAACGTTACGTGACTCCAATCGTGACTCCCATAGTGCCTATACCGAGGTTATCGACCCCGTGTCTTACGATCTTAATTTATAGTCGTGAGTCGTGGCCTTGTCGTTAAAATGGTAATGTTTTTCATGAAAACCATTCTTAAACGAGTAAAAAGATCGAACCCACAACGACGTTGACATTTGACATAAAACTACCTGGGGTAAAAATTGAAAGAGAGAATGCCGCTTCCGCGAAGCAACCGTGATTTAAAATAATTGAAATTGCCTCCCGGCACAAACACGGTGCCCCTCCACGGCTCGGGGGTGGCCCGTTCGCTTTCATCCACCTGTACCTTGTACACTTGTACTTGTATACCTGTATATTTGTTCCTATAGGTAGGTACATATTCAATTGTTTACATTCGATTCCGCCCGCGGTTCCCCGTCAGCCGAGTGTCGGTAATCAGCTAAAGAGGTACGGTAATATAGGAAGCGGTGAAGAGATATTGTTTATAAACACGCTTGCCGCGTGAGAGGGATCCTTAAGAAACACACAGGGTGGCGGGGAAGTGTCATAATTTTCCCTTCATCATCTTGACCATCCTGTGTAGTTACAGCATTGCTTTCAAATTTCCGATAAACTCTACCACCGCTTGTCCATAAAGCCCCCTGTTGCCCGAGACCATGAGAGTACAGCGTCATCCCTGCCCCGCACTAGGGTTGCGCCACACCATACCGCGCCGCACTCTGCCAGAATTTTTATCTGTGTTTTTATCTGGAAAGCTGTTGGTCTTTCTAAAAATAAATAAATAAATAAATAAATGCCGCCGCAGCTGGTGACGCTGATTACGTCACTCTGTGGTAATTACGGGTCACCGAGATGGATGCGCTACCTACACTGTATGATGTATATTATTATTATCAACCGCAGAAATGTACTAAAACAGGCAATTTGTTAATTTCATTTTGTTTGCTTTCCGCAATGGTAAATAAATTTAGATAAAATAAAATTATTATACTGTGTTGAATTTATTATTATATATAATGTTGATTTTATTTTTATTTTAATGTTCATAATATTATGACATTTTTCTGGCAAAATAAATTATTTGAATTAGTCGTAAAAATATAATAATTTATAAAATGTAATAGTTCATAATTTTATCTGCTTGATCATATTCAAGCAAAAATTGCTGGTTTGGTATTCTACATTTAGTTCGATCAAAGATGACGATGACTCGATGATCAAATCTTATATCTAAATCATATATACATTTTTATATATTACACACACATTATCACAGTCAGAACTCGTGAGTTCTCAATTGGCGGAGTCGTGTGGTGACTACATGCGCCAATCCGAGTCGCCAATAAATACATAGGAGCAAAAAACGAGGATTCTAAATTAGGTTGGAGGGTAAAGACACGTCTCGAGTTGCAAAAAATCTAATTTACCGCTGTAAGAAATGTGCACACGTCTAGGTGATGCCGTTTTAGCCGAGGGGTATGGATTCGGGTCAAGCGTTCGCTAAACGTAATGAAACATGCGATATTGAAAAAAAACCTCCGAGCTAGAAGGTCGTGAGGGAGGCTTCGAGGCGAGAAATTAAAGGGTCTGGACTCACGCATTAGTTTTTCGCTCGATCTCGCTCGGTGCCGGCGTCGCTGCCGTTTTTATACGTCATCGGTAATCGAAACTAATTCAAAGCGACCATTCGGGTCTCACCGCAACCTGATGGCTAAAATACGTTATAAGTATTAAGTACTATATCGCAGGATAGCCACAGCGATCCCATTATTAAAGGAGAACCAAATAACGTCCGGAATCAAATAACAGCGATCTACTCTCTCACTAAGTGACGCCTGGGTCCAGTAACGCATTTACAAGACAGTTAAGAATTAGGATACTAAAGAGTATACCATCAGGGCCCTTATTCACTACGACCAAAAACATTCCTTGCCCATAACGCAATCCCAAACGTTCTAGATGACAAAATATTAGAAATTATTATTCTGTACGCCATAAGAAACGTTATAAATGTATTTTTTTGAAGTGAAACTTCTTTGATTATGGGGGAAAACAATTTCGGTGATCGCGCTATAGTAATAGTGAATAGGGGCCCAGGCCAGTCACAAAGAACCCAAAGAAATTCTTTTGTGCAGAGCCTACCACCGCGTACAATAGACATTCTCGCGGCGAATATGCCGAGTTGACTCGTAATTGTAATGTAATTTGAGTCAAGGACGTGGGAGGGGAGTCACGTGGCGCGCTGCGGGGCGGGGCGGGGGAGGGGGAGCGTGTAGCACCTCCGACGTCGAACCATTGAGACGAGAGGCTCTTGATTAATCTCGCCGGTAAATCCGAGCCGCATTTAATTAAAATGGGATTATCTCGTGGTTGCAGGCGAAATGCCTACTTCGCGTATCGATCGCGCCGCCCGCAATGGAACAGGGCGACAGGGGCTCGACGCATCGCTGTAGCGGCCGCTACGTGCGCTACGCCGTAGACATCACGTAGAACTAATATTATAGCTCGACCAAATTAGGCGTTGCTTTTTGCAGTAGTTCCGCAAGAGGCGGCGCGCCGGGCGATAGAGTGCTCAGTCACTGGTAACTGCGGCCCGCGGTAAGCCCTTTATCCTAACCAAACAGATTAAACTCGTCCCAACTCCCGAGTGTAGGTAAATAATATTCTCGTATAACAAAACCTATGTGCTAAATATCTTGGAAACTTTTAAGATCTAGCTATTTACCTACGTATATATATGTATATCAACACTACAGTGTAATGTCAGATAGAAATCTATCTACAATGATAGGTCACAAGTAATTAAAAAAAACAATCGCGTCGAATTAAGAACCTCCTACTTTTTTCAAGTTGGTAAAAAAGAGGTACGTATTTCGAATGTCTTTCGTTGTGTACTCAACGCGTTAAAACTAGTCGCTAATCGACCACCTTTTACCGGATAACGTCTTCGGAGGGGTGATATATCATGGATCTTATTTGTTCCGGTCATAAAACAATTTTAACGTCGTTTTAAAGTTGTGTGTAGCACTACCCTTATACGAAGCACTAGAGCCTTATTTCTTTTAGTCGACCGGCTAATATAGCCCGTGCAGTCCGCCGGCGCCGGCCGCTTCCCGCCGTCCGACTAAATCGAGTTACTTCGAGTGATTTATTTAACGAATACCACTTACTAAGTACCTACGCTAATCGGCCTTTCTTCTTTGGACCACTCCAAATAGAAAAATCCCCATTCATGTTTAACTAGTCTAATGCAATGTAGCTGAGACATTAAAAAAGAGCACATGCAACTCAGTACACGAGACAAAAATAAGTAGAATTTTAATGACATAGTTCTTTTGTTTGTGTCTGCTGAAAACCTATTCACCGTTTTTTCGAACAGCAGCTTGATTCCTTATTTGAATTCGAACCTTAGTTTTATATCGACGCGCCTAAACAAGTTTCACTTCAGTAGTACGTATATGTTTATGTAAGGTGTGAAGATACTATCGTAATAGTAACAATAACACCTGGTGCTTGGACATAATAACAAAGCGACATCTGCAGGGCCATTATGTAACTATAAACTACAGTACTTCTATATTTTTTGTTATAAAAATGATACACAGTGGATACACACTCGATTGTGAGACTCAGATTAAACACAAAATATATTAATCAGATAATATTATGGACTTGCATAAAATTTATGATAAGAAATTGGGTCAATATTAAAAAACAGGGCCCGGAAAAAGTATACTCGTGAAAGATTTATTAAAAAATATCAATATTTTCCAAAATATTCCACTTTTGATTCTGTGAAATGGAACGTTGCAACAAAACGCAAATCACAGCCCGACTAAACAAATTACGTCACCTTTATTTATTTTTTAGGAAAAATTTACGCCTTTCAGGAAAAGCCAAAGAACCTAAGTGCATACAGGCAATATACGTACATATTTTACTTTTTTGAAGTTGTTTACTTTAAAATGGGTTGGTAAGATGCATTTTGATTCTTTACTGACACTTTTGTAAATAACTCGACAAAGTTCAACCTTAATTTCATTTTTGGATATTGGTGTTACTTATCTGTCAGTATCATATGACCTAGTCAACAGTGACATCTCTATCACAGATTAATAAGCAGAGTAGTGGCGTAATTTTGATCTAGTGACGTCATTCTGCATTTTGGCGGTAAGGTCGTAAGTAGGAACTTTAAAACGCTCTATTTAATTAATTTAGGCATGTACATTTTTATTTATTTTTCTCTCAATCTATAATCTTAAAATCGATTGAAAAAAAACATTCAAGTAGAGCTCTAAACTAAAATGACGCGCCCCACTACTTCAATAGCAGTTTTAGATGTGCGGGATCATGTATCAGCTGATATCTATTTAATAGTGTGAGTGCGGCGACAGTATTGCGCACTTGTGATGAATAGACGGTCGTACGTGTGCGCATACCCGATGGAGGGACGCGTCTTTTTACCCTGATCGATCCTGACGCGAGGATCGGCCGCGATGCCGGCGTAGCGGGCAGGTTTGCTAGATCAACGGCGGGGTGTGATTGTGAAGGTAGTGTGTGTATGTGTGTGTATTGTCACTGCACCGGTGCGCATCTCCGGGTCGGGGAACAGCAGGTCGTCGAGGCGCGCGGGCGGCGACAGGCCCTTCCCGTTGTGCGCGCGCGCCGCCAGCCGGAAGCGCACGCCGCCCTCCAGCCCGCGCACCGACCACCACGGCTCCGGGGACGACAGATTCATCCTGCGCATACACCGTACAGACAAATCATGCTTTACATATTCTACTCAATGTATCGACTATCGTAACTGCACCGTCTATAGTATATGTTCATATTTTTTAATTCGGTTAAAAAGTTTTAAGTTTTAGGTTTATCAACAAGCTTTAGAAGTTTCATTAGATATGACACAAATACCATAAATGGCTTCCATACTTCTTGATTCATTTTCATTAATTCATTACCAAACACACAAAATTATAGGCCTAGATCCGGTAATTTGTAATCTAGATAGTATATTTGTATCCGTTTCACCAACGAAAACACACGTATAAATATTGCTTTTTGTGTATTGATGAGGGCTACACCATAGACTTCATAGACTTTTGCAATGCCTCCCTCCCCCACTTAATATTATATTTTCATTTTGATCTCTTATAGTTTTTTCTGTGATTGTGAATTTTAGGTATTTCCAAGATAGTTTTCGACAACAAGAATAAAAAAGAACTTCTTCCTCATCTTTTTCTCAATATAGCAACAGACGCCATGGATAGGAAGTCGCACTATTCATGCCTATGTCAGTCAAAAACAAGAAAAAAGAACTGACTTCGAAGAAAATATTTATACCTTTCAGTGCATTTCACGTCAATGTCAGTTCTTTTTTTAAATATTTTTTATTTATTTTGTTACTGCCGCAGATTTCATTTCTTTTACGGAATTTGAAATAAGACAGTTAACAGCGTGTGGATTCTGGCATGCGAGTGACGTCAAGCGCTAACACCCGTCTAACTGCACGCCACACGTCACACCACGCCACACGTCACACCACGCCACACGTCACACCGCGCCACACGTCCCTCACCGCGCCCTCCGAATCACAAACCAACCCGTCACCTTCCAGCTATCATTCCACACGAGCCGCACCGCACGTGTCTCGTGCATAATGAAAACACCCGCGCTAGGCGAAGGGAACTTCTAGGTACAATATTGCCCCGTTCTCCCTGTACATTATTATTGTCAAATCTCGACAGCTTCACTTGACTTTTTTCTTGTTTAATTTATAGCATAAACTAAACAAAGATAGTAATGCAATGATATTTCCTTTAATACATAGAATGTCATTGTAATAATGCATACTTATAATTTCTATAGTGCACTGACTTGTTTCACTCATTTGGCTCACAAGGAACGCGGTATTGTATTATTATTATTTTGCCTTTGAGCAAGCAAACATGTTAAATTCCAACTACTCATTCAGAAAATTTTCGCTTCGAGCAATGACGGCAGCGTGATTCTTCATTCACTATCACCAAAAACATTCTTCTTTTATAGCGCATGACAGTCAAAATAATCACAAACGCTCTAGATGGCGAAAAAATTCCCTACTAATTAGGCTTTGTATATGCTGTTTTGTCGTACAGGTATTTTTTTAAAAGTAAACTGCTTCGATCATTATAAGTATTTTTGTGGTGAGTTATTGCCAAGTTCGTTTCTCAGCCGCATTTTTAAACCTAGTCTGATAAAATTGATACGAAGTGTGGGCGGTCACAGAATTAGGAAGAGAAACACGGACCTTGTGTGTCTGTGTATGTGTGTGTGTTGAGTCTGCGTGTTCGCGTGCGTGCATGCGTGAGTGCGTACGAGCTTGTGTATTAATGCGCGCGCACCTGGGCGCGGCGTCATCGGCGGTGTAGACCTCGAGCAGGAACCGCTGCGGCAGACCGCCGTCGAAGCCTGGCACGCACGACACTTCCACCGAGTCCACCGTCTGGTTCCACAGCGTGCAGTTGCGCGGCGCGTGCGGCTTGCCTGCCACCGCCACCGCCACCACAACACAACACCGTGTCAACAGCGCACCAGATATACATCCACAGAGGTAGATGTTTATTTCCCTATACTTTTATAACTGGCAAACCCGAAGATATTTCCTTATCTTTTCATGGTAATGTCAAGGAGAAAACACCTCGTTGCTAAATCAAATGCGTTGATTTGATCAGAACTGTCCCGTGATGCCATTACATGCTGTCAAGACAGATCCTGATAATAACGTCTGATATGATCAGATGATCAGAGGAGGGGTCACGACCTTCATCATTAAGGAAGCGCAAAGAAGAGTATTACCTACGCATATTATACTAAAGTGATAAGTCAATAATTCTCTGACTAAACACGAAACCTCGAATGTGACTTATGAACATGAAATTTGGCAGGTAGGCAGGTGATAAACTCACGGAGAGTAGAATACAGCTATGAAAGTAATAAATAAACCACCAGGAACAGCACGTTTCCCTATAATTCTGTAGACCATTAATCATTTATCATCACATCACATCCAGTAGATTAGTAAGTACCATGTACGTGTCATTCATGAGCGGGAGAATAGATATATTTCTCACCAGCCGCGACCATTTGGAAGACGCACGGCGTCAGCTGCGTGCCGACCTCGTTGGACGCAGAACACGACAGCGTCCCGTAGTCTAGATCAGCAACTGGCGTGTATCTGAGCGGATATAGCACAAATTATATACTCGCTTACAAGTGAATATAGGATCAATTGGATAACAACAGTATTCTGCGCACACAGTCAAAGAATTCAAGTGAGTTGGGACCCCATTACAACGTGTGTGCACACATTTATCTGTGCTTCAACTTAAAATGCAATTAGGAATGAAACTAGTACGAAACTTTATTGACGTTTATTTTTCAACAATGTCGGAGTGATGTTTTTTTGGCAAGTTTGTGACTCGCATAAATGTCATGCGCAAATCGTTAGATTATTGGAATTCAAACTTTACAGCATGTAATAAACTCCCCATATTTTCATGCGCTCGAGTTTTTTAGTTATCGATTTATTTTAGTATCCTTATCGGCTTCAATAGACGCATGACCCTGCGACTCATATGTGGTGGAGGTACTCAACATGGTGCAAATGTATGCTAATCTGACGCGCTTGAGTGACCCCCGAAATTTCCTACCGGGCCCCCCTACTAAGCGCTGTGTGCGGGATGCGCGGTGAAGGCTCGCAGTGCGCACTTACTTGAGGCTGGAGGCGCTGCCGTTTGAGGTGTACTTGTCGGCGGCGACGTCGATGGTCTCGCCGGAGTTGTTGAACTTCCACTTGAAGAGCGCTGCGGGCGGGTCGGCGTCCACCTCACACACGATCACTACGGACTCGCCGCGCGCCGCGCCCACCACGCCCACCCCGCCCACGCCCACGCCCGACCCGCTGCGGCACGATGGCGCGTCTACAAACACACGTATTTAATCTTTCTCTCCTCTGTTAATTTTACTTATTTAGACGACCATATTGGCACAGCTGGTCACCATGCCTACCCTCTAGTCAAGAGATTCCAGGTTCAATTCCTGCTGGCGGTATAGACTTTGTGTAATGAACAGTGAATACAGGGTTCAACTTTCCAATCTGTTTATGTTTATATATCTATAGTATATAGTATACATGTATGAATAAGTATAATGTGTAGAATACCTATCCCACGTTTGCTTGGTTTCCACGACACAAGCTTGGTTCCCGCTCGAATTGTAGGAGACAAAGAACCTTACGTCCTTCTTTGTACCCTTGACAACTTGTGTGCAAAATTTTATGATGATCGGTTGCGCCGTTAAGGTGTCAAAGCGTAACAACCGTTAAGGTGTCAACACACAAACTCACTTTCGCATTTATATAATAGTAGGTAAGGATTAAGTTGTAAAAGTAAACAGATATTCAATATTACTACGAAAGTAATTAATTCCACACGTTTATTACAGGGACTCGCAACATATTGAACGAAAAGAATGCCTACAATTAAATTACAAGCCATCAAGTGGTCGGACACAGGCGACGTTATTGCTTTCGTGCGGCGCGCGGCGGTCACCAGACGGAGGGCGATCCTGACGACCTTGCCACGGCTATAAGACGGAGTCACAGCTAATATCTTCAGTAGGTAAGAATAGATCAAAGAAAACACACACTGTAAAACAGACGTAAACCTCAAGCGTCCCCTCGCTGCGTTAGATTTGTACTTACAGGCATTCTGTTAAAATACAGTTTTAAATAAATAATAATAAAACAATTTATTGCCAAATTGCCAATCATAATTATATATATAATATGTATACAACAAAACTTAAACTTCTAATTAATGAATAATTTGATTTATTGATTTATCAATAAGAAAATAAGGTGACAGTAGTAGAAGTAATAGGGGTTTGGTTATTTAGAGACATCAAATTGTTCGTAAGTATTTTTCGGTTTAGACTGAACTGACCCAAGATAAATCTGATCGATTTGGGATGGACAGCAATATCGCGCATTGCCATTCCGAATTGAGGAAGACGACCCGCTGTGAGCGATGACGTGCGACACACATCGGCGAGCCTAAAGTAAAAGGGCCCGCCCGATGATGGAGGTCCGTGGATCTCATCGGGGACCAAACGTGCTCTTCCCCGCTCCGCCCCGCCCCCGCCCCGTCCCGGGCGGGTCCGGGTCCCCTGCGCACGTGATCATTCATGTTTTCTAACAAATCGCCAGCTATTCATTTCAATCCTAACAATGCCGGAAGTGATTCTCACAAATCGTGTTGAATTTGCAAATACTTTGAGCCTAACTCGGCGATTTGCACGGGTCATTCGGGAGTTGGGGAGCAGTTGCGATTTTTCGTCACACCGTCTTTCGGGGTGAATGCACGACTAATACTCTATGGCAGTACATTAGAATGCATACACCACTTACATATGTAACTATGTTGAGACCCTCCTTTATTCTAGTGCATAATTAAACATGCACTAAGTGCACGCCCGGCTCGTCGCGAGGTGTTGGTGATAAACACCTGCTATCCGTGACGTCATATTATTGTTATTGTACAATTTAATATTCATTGTCATACGTAACGCTTATTTTAGTCTCTAGTCGAAAGATATAGCCGCTGACGTGAAATCTAAAGGGAAAAGCACCCAATGTAAAAGACTCAGAGCTGTGTTTCCATCGTATAGTGTCTAAGTGCGTACAAACCGCAACACGTCCAAGTTCAAGTTAAACTAATGTGTCGCAAACCGCGTATGCGAATTGAAAGCTCATGACGAATGGCCGGGGCTGCGGCGTCGGGCGCGAGCGGCGCCGCGCGGCGGAACTAGGGCTCGGCAATTACATCGCGGAGCGTCGCCGGCCATCACTAACGCCCCACAGACGACATAGACGACCCGGGTCGGTGACTAACGACCGCGGCTTCACCCAGAGAAGAGAATTCAATTCGCTCACGGGAATATATGTTTGTGTTTCTCCTAAAACTCTCTCTCGCGTAAGTTTGGAGGTTATAGAACTGAATGAAAAACATGGATCGTCCCAGGATTAGGTAACATTGTTTAGCGCCCGTGGGCGCATCTAGCGTGGGGACAGGGTGGTCGAAGTTCTTTGCCCACCCTATAAAAAGTGACAGAGGGATGAAAGATGCCATATTATAGAAACAAAAGAGTGAATGAAGTTGTTAAAGTTTCAATTTTTTCTGTCTCTTATTTTGTACATTTTAAATGGGGACCAATAAACTCCTTGTCTTTCTTTCTTCTTTCATTCATTATTATTTAATTCTAAGCATCATTACTCACGATCTTTTATTACATGCCTGTGGTTAGTTTGGCTGGATGGCTCCCCTAGATAAAATCCGTATAGCTACGCCAATCTGAACGCCCTCGAGTGAAATTCTAACGCTCGAGTTTTTCCACCACGTCCGAGATAAAGGACCGAATAAAGAGGAAATGAAATTCGTTGTTAAAGATGTCGGCCAATACTTAATCAGAGAGTGTTTCGAGGAGCGCTCGCTAATAAATCAGAAGTCGCTCCGTGGCGGCGATAAATCGGCGCGAGCTTCCGCGACCGTGGTTCGGTGGCACTTTGATCAACTTTTGCTTTGGCTCCATTTGTTAGCTGAAGGACTTTGCACTCTCGAAGTGAGGCACGACTTCCAAAGAAGACGCAACAATTGTCGGGCCAAAAATTTGCGTCTACGTAACAATGAAAGTTGGTAGGGATGTACAAAATTGTACATCGTCTCGCGAGAATAATCGCCTCGCATTACACTTAATGGTTTCGATCGACCAACCTCGGGTGCCGCAGCTACAAGCAGCACATTCGTTACGATTTTTTCTGTCTCGTAAAACCGAAATATACCGCGTTCGCCGCAGTAATGTTTGCCATTAAAAATTCCATCTTTTTTGGCAGAGTCGTGTCTTTTTGGCATAACAGATCGGCGGCCATTATGTGAGACGAATGAGAGGGGGGGGGGGGGGCGTCTCACCTGCGCCCGTCTCCGGCTGTTGCTAAACAATACCTTCTTTATTCAATTTCTAAGAACCATTTATCCCCCACCGCTCGGCCGCATCGGGCGGAACTTAATCACGGCAATCCGATCCGCGCTCGGTCTCTGTAATTAACTACTGTTTAGAATTACAATTAGGCAGTGCCGTATCGGTTTCGGTTAATGCCAGCTGCTGGGAGTATCGAGCATTTAATTGTATACAGTTGTTTATTGTTTCTCTCTAAAACTGTAAATTAGGTGAAAAAAAAAATCTGCGTGAATTCTGGAAGAGTTTCAGCCGAATGCTACAAATTGTCAGCATAAATTCAGAGGCGTTCCCCCTGTGAAAGCGTCGGTCCGGTTTCTCGTTATACAAGGTAATTAAAAAGAGTCGAGTCGCGGATAAGGGGAGTTTAGCCGCCGAGTGTTTCCTTCTGAAGGCATCGAGGCGGACGGCCGTGTCCGAATGAGAAACAATTAAGCGGGGATAATACAATGCGAGAGAGAGTGCGGGGTCGAGGGAGGGGGGTAAGTTTCTAATTCGGGCGGCGCAGTTGCGGGGACGCAGCGTGGCGTCGCGCGGACATTAATAGAGTGCGGACCCGCGACGCGACGTGGCCGCTTATTGTTCCAGATTCGAGGCGGTTATTTCGGCCGGGTGAGGAGACGCGGCTAATGAGCGGCCTCGACGACCATCCGTCCTGTGCCGGGCTCCACTCACCCTTCTTCTCCAACACGCCATTGCTAATGTTCTAACGAAACAATAGGTACATCTACTGCTGTTCATAATATTTATGCGATCTCAATACTGCGCAATCTGAAGTCTCTGGAGAAATATAGGTACCTAAGTATTGTGGCGGCTGTACTAGTACTCTGTTTATTGAAGATACTTAGAAGAAAATAGACAATAATTTTTTGATCTCTGCCTTTTCATTGAACGGAGTTTTTAGACAGTTGCCTTGCTTATAAACTTTTACTTAAAGGTCAGTGACCTCCGAGTACTTCCCCTCGCGGGATAAGTCCGCCTTTGAGCATAAATTACTTGTTATAATTTTAGCAATTTTTTAAAAACTTTGTTTATGTTCAATAAAGTATACAAACAAATAAACCTCGCTAGCTAGCTATATACCAATGTTGATATTAATATGAGAGTGTTAGTCAATAAGCCGCGGAGGGTGAGTGGTGATTGATCGAAGCGACGTGTCACTGGCTCGGCGGCATCGTACAGGCAGCAGCAGAAATAAGTAAACACTTTTTTCAGTTTGTCAACTGTATCACTGGTGTAATAAGATTCAATGTCTGACAAAAGTGTTACTTTAGCTGCCGAGTGTACATAATCAAACGAATATGGCGACGCGGTGAAGTCAGCGGTGCATGAGCGAGCGGCGAGCGGCGAGCGCGGCGAGGCGTCCAGCCGTGCGCGCGGAGAGTTGGCACCGCCGCACCGCCGCGCCGCCTGCCGCCTGCCGGCCGGAGGTGCGGGGCGGGTCACGTCCGGCGCCCCCGAGTTTGCAACTTTCAGTTCCGATATTAACGATTCATATATCACGAGCGCGGCCGACGGCAGTGTGCGGGAGTGCAGATGCGGAGCGGACCCGCGCAGCCCGAATGGCAAGCGCGGCCGTTCCCGAGTGCTGCGGGTTATGGGCCCCGGCTAGTTTTATGTCTCACTCCGCGACTAACGAGCCGAGCCCACCCCTCACCCCGCACGCTCCCCCAGCCTCTGCTGCGTGTTTATCTTTATTGCTCGACTCCCTTTTGTCGCAAGTTGATGTTTGTTTAACACGCCTATAAGCCTTTCCCCAGATTGCTGAAAATCACATTAATTACGGTAGAGCAACAACAGCAGCGGCCTCCCAACAATGACGAGCTGGACTATAACTCTAAAACTCACATCGAGGAATAAAACCGACGCTTTATGGGATATCATGTCGACTGCTTCGTGTCGATCGATAGACTAGAATAACTAACGTTATCGACTCGGATTCGCGGAACTACATAACAGGCAATAATATGAATGTGGGTAAATTGTAAACAGAGGGCTATTATGTAACTTTTGTTTCTATCATTTTTCGGTTGCAATCAGAAAAAATGGGCAGGAATGCAGCTAGTTTTAATATAGATATATGTATAAACACGCGCAGATTGGAAAGTGGAACCGTGTGTTCCTGTGCGGCGGTCTGTCGCAGTGTCGCTGACAGGACACATTGGATAGAATTGGACTGGTACCGACGTTACATACGGAGTGTAAGTGGGCTTAGGGGTAAGTGGAGGGGCGTGGTACGAGTGGATACCAACACTTGACCCTGAAGTGCAGCTCGTTGGAGACGGTCTCGCCCTCGGCGTTGAGCGCGGAGCAGGCGTAGCGGCCGCTGCTGCGGCGCGTCACCTTCTGCAGCACCAGGCTCTGGTTGCTGTGGAACACGCGCGCCGACGCGTTGTGCACCAGCGGCCGGTCCTGCGACACACGCACACACACACCATATCTAATCTATACATATAAATAACACTGAAGTGTCTGTTTGTAATTCCAAATTAACAGCTTTTCTTAAAAAAACCTATTTTTTTATTTTTCTGTCTGTCTGTTTGTGCCGACTAATTTCTGAAACGGCTGAACTGATTCTAACGGAACTTTCACTGGCAGATAGCTGATGATATAAGGAGTAACTTAAGCCTAAGTTTAAGGCTAAGTAAGCCTAAGTTACTTTTATTTTAGAAAAAATAGTTCCTGCAGGAATTCCGAAACTCACGCGGGTGAAACTGCGTGTTAAGTGAATAATTTTTTTAAATTGGTTCAGTAGTTCTAGAGATTTCTTTCTACAAACAAACTTACAAACTTTACCTCTTTTTAATATTATACTGTGTATGTAAGTATAGTGTAGATTCATAACGTGTATTTTACTAATATACAATAAGAAAGGTACCACTGTGACTACTATTCGACATGGTCCCCAGTTGTCAGTGGCAACCAAAGAAAAGGGTAGAGATGTTTAAATAAACTAGCTGTTTCACAACCTCGTTTTTCTCTTGTAAGGTATAAAACAACAGCTCACATCAGTAACCTCGAGAGCGAGTGCTACCTCAACCTGAATATAAACAGATTCAGACTTAATCCTCACCCGGAATTGACCTCAGAACATCTTGATTTTTTCTCAAGATGCACTTTTTGTCATTAGTTGTAATGAAAAAAATCAGTGTGTACTTTGTAATAGGTACTACCTTGTAGTACCAAAATAAGGAAAAACGCACTTCAAAGCACGGATCAGTGATGCTTTAAGATTCATTCAAGCAACAGAACAATACTTGAAATTAGACCCTTTAATAAACATACCTAAATAGGGGTGTAATTACAAGGGAGTTTTCCACGAGCCTGATTATCCCAAACATCGTGTCTCCTTAGCCCAAGGAGGTATTTAAAACAAAAATGTGAAATGTACTTATAAAGAAGGGACAATTACTAGATGTACACAAAAGGGTCCGCCCATTAACCGCGTCGTCCCTACAAAAGGCTTCTAACTGACAAAGGTAGTCGTTATATACTGAGGGACTGATTATTTTTTGCTTTCCAACAAAAAGATTTCTTTTGTCATTACGTCTGTTGACTTCCACGAGACCCTTAAAATAGTCGTCAACTAGAATATAAACGTAAGGAGAGACCTAAACAGAAGATAAATTAGACGGGACTCAAGGGGCACAATAACAAGAATCCACGTTCAGAAAAGCATAATGAAATAAATAAGATTTTTTTTTATCTGTTAGTAGTACACACCTGTAATATTTATAATTGGAACGGCAATGAATTCAGAAATCAGTGGAGTGCCCGCTCGCAGTGGATGGCGCGCAAATTAGCAGCGCCAGTGGCCGAGGTATCCGAATTAAAAAATGCCGAGACACAACAATTTGTTCGCTAAACGAGCCGTTCAAAGGGAGGCGGGGGTCAGGTGGATGCTTTATTCATTCCCTATCTCTTTGTTTCCGACGATTATTAAAATATTATAACAGATACTTAGAGTAATAAAGGTATGCAAATGGAAATACTTGAAGCGTTCGGGTCCAATTGGAAATACGTACAGACATGAAAGTATTTCTAAAACATAAATAATGTTGAGATCTAGAGAAATTGATTTTAAAACAAGCTATTCCTTTACGGTTGCACTTGCGTGGAATTCGGGATTCACTTGCGAACTATATCAAGTTGTATCTAATTGCAATTTTTTTGTTGGATTGTCGTAATTGGCCTTCTTAATGTATAAAAAAAAATGTACTTATTATTATTATTTAGAGCTATTCCTAATAAATAAAAATAAAAATATCCTAAGTCTTTTAGGCATCTGAATGTGACTTCTTATCAGTAAAATATTTTTTAGAATCGGTTCAGTAGTTCCAGAGATACAAACTTTACCTCTTTACTAATACTATTAGTATAGACGATAGTCAATTTCAGAGCACATTGAATTTCTTTTTCGTCCTTCTTTTCTTGAAGCCGAGTCCTGTCTCCTGGCTACTCGGAGCCGCCTGCCATCAATCTCGCGCGGGACACAACAGGTGAGGCGGACACTTCATTATTGTCCACAACACGTGCACGGCACACACCCCGGTCTCCCCGCAACTACACCACTCTACACTACACCCGGCGCGCGTGTTCACTACGACTGCTCTATTACGGTGGGGCAGCGGCTCGTCGCGTCGCGTCTGCTCGCTGCCCGCGTTGCTCGTGACTCAACGCCATCGTACCGCATTAGTTGCCTTAACTCATCGCCTTCTTACTCACATCTTTCATCTTTGATATTTATACGTTTACTATACTTATGCTGATATCTATGGTAATAGTCCTTATAATAAAAATGAAAGTTTGTCTGTTTGTTACGCTTCATCAACGGATCATCAGGGGTATGGAGCAGGAAATAAAGTACTTTCTCTTTTTGAAATCTCACGGGATCTTTAAAAAACTCAAGCGAATCGGCAATGTAGAGAATATTGATAGAATTATAAAACCTCCAAATATATGTAGGTACGTATCAAAAGTTTGACCAATTCAGGGTTATACAGATATAATCGCAAACGCGAAAAACCCAACACAATTCTCTGAAGGCTATAAATTGCGATGGAGAAATTAAACTACTTTGTACTCAAGCGAGAGTAATAGTACATGACCCGACACAATGACCTCAGCGAGTATCTAATATATGTACGATAGTAAAGAATAGTGAATACAGGACAGGACACAGGTACACAGTTCGTGATAACTGTAAGTGTGTTTTAGAAGTGGATACTTCTTTGTCAGCAGGCCTGGAGTATGTACCTACGGAAGGCTTCTTCAGAACTTGTACGTCATTTACGAAACACACTTACCTAAGGTACATATTATTTTGAAGAATTTGTTTTATTAATAATTATCTAATATTTAAATTCTCGTGTCACAATGTTCCCATACTCCTCCGAAACGGCTTGACCGATTCTCATGGAATTCCCGCGGGAACTCCGGGATTAATGCGGGGAACTGCTTATCACCGTAAACTACAGCACTTTTTTCCCGGAATTACCGCGGGAACTCCGAAATTACCGCGAATGAAATCGCGGGGGGCAGCTAGTACTTATGTATATTTCACCACAGAAAACCACTTAAGGATGTCAATGTCAAAGAAATAGGCATATTTTCTGTTGGACCGAATTCGTTTAATTAAGTATAATTTTGTAAATTCCCATTAACATTCTAGGTTTTTTACTGATCCCTTACTCTATTGAAAGCACAATCGCTTTGGAAGCATTAATCAGTATCATTAGGTATGTCACCGATTGACAAATCGGGGCTCCATTACTCGGAAGTCGGAGTTATGAGCGAGGCTCCCCTCGCGACCCTCGCACCGCAAACAACGCAGTAGTTAGTAAATCATTCAACAGCTCCTTGAAAGGGGCTGTTCGCCTGTTCCAAGAGCATAATTATTTACGAAAACAATCGGCGTTTCAATAACTGTTCGAACGTCGACGTGTGGCTTCTTACCTGTCGTTTAAGATTTGACTAGCGACACCACCGGTGGCTGGTGCCCAAATGAAATTACTTCCAAATGAATATCACGCGTTATTTAGGTACCAGCAAATTAGGCAGATATAGGCGAAAATGCAAGGAACGGATAGGAAAATTTATTTAAATAATAATGTCACCGTATGTATACATGGACCTTTTATATATTAGGTATATTAGATTTACAAAAGGTCCAATTCGATAGCAGATCGATGTAAAATCAATGTTATGTTAAAATCACAGATATTTTAATAATAAAAAATTCTGTTATGGTGGTAGGTCAAGCCTCAAGTGCTTGTCCGTTGTGGCTTATGAGGCGTCCAGCGTACAAGAAATCTCTCAACACGTGGCTGCGGCGGCTTTCGGCAATTTATCGCGATGTCACGTGGTCATTAAAAGCTGGACGATTGGGGAGAGCTGAACCCTAAGCCGACGCGCGACGACACAGTGCAACACTCGCGCGACTCCGCGTCCCTCCCGCCAATAAATAGCAGGTGTAACGAGGGGCGATTTTCGTATCTTTGCTATCGGAAATGTTCCGAAAATCGTGATCGTGGAATCAATCCCGCGTGAAAGGAGCGCGAGTGATTGAATCAGGAATGTCCATTATGATCGGGACGAGTTCCAGCGGAGCGCGATCGGGCGGATGGCCGCGGGGACGGAGCGGGCGGGGCGGGGGCGGGGGGGGCACCCCCGGCACCCGCCCGCCTTCACCCCCTTCGCCGCGCACACCTCGGGAAATAGCTGCCATTAACGAATAAAGAGAGAGAATTTTCCACCTGATAACGCTGTTTGCTTATGTTCTCCGCGCGGCGCGGGAGAGGCATTCGCATCTTTTTGTTATTGGATTCAATATGGATAGGTATTCTTTGTGTGCACATTGCGAGCTTCTGTGAAATAGTCTACTTACCGAAAGAACTTGTGTTTCTCTAGGTATTTGTAGGTACGAATTTTATTTAACTTGTTGTGAAGATCTAAAGTCTATAAACACACGAAGATTGTGATCTAAACATTCTGTCTGTTCGTATAAAATTAATTCAAATATTAACTTCAATATTAAGACAAGTTATAGATTCGAATTATTTGTCGTGTCGCGGCAGATTATCCGAATTCTAGATTCCAGTTATATGGATCAGGGAGTCCGCTTAACTCCTCGGCCGCCGTCGGAGTCGAACGAGCCCAACTTTAGATTCGTGCCGCGAAGTTGACGAATCCTTTTGTCCCGTCGTTGGGCGCAACGCAACACTTCGCCGCTAGCACGGACCGAGTTGGAACTCGTGCCTTCAGTGCGGAGTTTTCGGATCTTGAATGCCTTACAAATAAAATCTAAATATAGGTAAGTACATTATACACTAATAAACTATTTGTTAAAAGGAAGTGTGTAATCACATCGACGGGATCCGCAGTTCGCGGCGGCGCTAAAATATGAGACACCCGGCAGCTGGCAGCTGGCAGCTGGCCACTAAGCTCCCGACGCGAGTCACTGGCGCACAGCGCGGCGCCCTGACTGATCGTTTAGATTATAATTTATAAATTCCCCGCAAAATTTATGGAGGCTTATGTTAGACGCACGATTTATGCGCTGTCTTATTATTCTGACAGTTCAAGGGGATAGTTAATAATTGCGGAGGCGGTCGGGCGTCGGGCCGGGTGCGGCGCTCGTCGGTACACAGTTTAATTGATTACCGCAATCCGCAGCCCCGGGATTCATTGGAACACTCACGATGATGACTAATGAGTCAGCACTGAGGCGACGCGACGCTCGCAGGAGGCCATCTTGCGTAGCGCCTCCATCGCGCGTGTAACGAGCTCGCGGAGGTGCGATGCCCGAGACGAGCTCGCACAAAACCAAACTTAATCCCACACTCGCCCATCAACCGTATCTTCGACGACTACGTTACCTTCCCGGGTGAGATGTGCGGGATATATGTTAAACTAGCTGTCCCCCGCGGTTCCACCCGCGGTAGGTAATTTCGGAGTTTCCGTGAGAGTTCTGGAGTTCTAATAATAATAATAATAATGAATTCTTTTATTGGAGTAAAAGCAAGATGTCCAAAAATGGTCTGCAACGTTAATACCTGCTTAAAAGTATCCTATATCCTTCTTTGAACCCCTGACGTGTATGAAAAATTTCATTGGCGTGAGGTTAATACGTGAGAGCGTAACAGACAGACAGACAGACTTGCTTTCGCATTTATAATATTAAAATAGAATAGAATAGAGGTTTATTTGGTACCAACATTGAACGCAAACTTAATTACCTAAGTAATTTTAAAATAGACAAGGTACCAAAATGGCCGCCACTCAGTATGTGCCGTGGAACTAGTTTAGTTGAACAATATTAGTAGGGATTAAACATTATATCATAAGCACAGATAATATAATACTATTCATAAGTATTCACTGAAGGATCATCCCAATTAAATGCTTACCTCCATTTTCTTGCACTGGACTCGATGAAGCATCATGTTAATTACAAATGCCTAGCATTTATTGGTTGAAGTCTTGTGTCAAGTCTATCGATTTTTTTAACTTAGCTGATAAGCTAATTTTAGTATCTCATTACAAATTACGGTCAACGAAAACGTCAGAGGGTTTCATCCCTTTGCGCATGATATCCCATCTACAAGAAGCGTTTTGTTCTTTCTTGATTAAGGAGTGAAATACCTAGTCTGTCGGAAACTATTTTCTCTGAGTACGATAACTTGGAGCTCTTCAACACTAAATAAAAATTTAATAGATTATTTACCATTGGTCAAGATTATTGTCAAACGTCAGATCAAACGGTAAAAAAATAAATAATAATGTTAATTTACTTGTCCGCCATTCACGATGCAAGTTTTTTGCACTTAAATTTCAGGAGTGCCTCGAAATACCATACTGCATTATGTCATTGCTTTTTATTTGGGTTCATCGTATGCATGGATGAAATCTCAAAATATACGATGGTTAAACCGCGGGCAGCCGCTAGTCTCTATAAGTTCTTAGAGAGTCCCTTTCACAAAAGAAATACTTGGTAGAAGTAGTTGGGATCAAACAACAGGCAAACAGCGGGGTGTTTGGAGCGGCTCCAAGGACGGCAGCGTAACGCGTACATATTATGATTACTTCCACGGATCCACTTACTTGCTGTTCCACGTAATGGAATGTTATGAGTTTGTTAATATCGGATCCATTCACGTCTTTGACGACAAAATATTATTGACATCCGATGTTAGATATTAAATGTTGTATCGCCACAAATTCTAATTACGCGGCTTTGTGTCTACTATACGTTACGTACCATATTACATTGATTAATTGAAGTCATTTTTCGACATCGCTGTACGAAGTCCTAATACATTACACATGTTGAAAAAATAGACCTCGGTTAGCAATATAGAAAAATATGTGCTAGCGAGCACTTTGCAGAATATCTATAAGGAAATAAAACAACGAAAAAGGCCCTGCTCCTTTTCTTTACAAATAGAACCAAGTACCGACATCCTTGAATATATATCCCAATATAATAAGAGGTGAGACTGAGCGATTAGCTTTCCACTAGATCTTTCCACTAGGTGTCTTTTTTGGACAGTAAAAAAGCAAAGGATAGAGTAATTTTTTCCATTTTTGGATTTTTTTTTTAATTCATTGCTTACTAAGTGTACAGAGTAAGGTCTTGTCTGATTATATTTTCGCCGGTTAATTTAAATGTGTATCATGTAAAAACTAATGAACAAATTTTAATGAAGCTAAATGCACAGATAAGTTGAGTCTCGACTATACAACAATAAAGAATTCTTGAAATTCACGTGATTGAAAATACGGGGTACAGATAGTGACAAAAAAGTATGCGAATACTAAGACGAAGTTTTTGGAAGATGTACTGGGGTTCAACGGGTGCAACAAGGTGAGACCGAGGGCGGTGTTTCTAATGTCTTCCACTTAATCTCGGTTGATAACAATGTCATTCATAAGCGACTTACACGGGTCCGCGTGTTCCCCGAAACATTTATTATTGAAATAAAGCCATTAGCTACCTGTTCCGCGGGCACTTGCCGTTGCGAATAATGCGGGGGAGGTTGACTGCTTCAATTTACCATAATAGAGCGCGCCGCTCGGCGCCGGGTGGCGCGTGGCGGGCTGGCGGCGTTACAGCCGAATTGACATCCGTCAAGACTTCAGCAGCGACGGGATCGGGAGCGACGCTTCTGCATTTACATGAACCAACTTGTGCTCTACTCTCACTCCTACCACCGACAGGAAATCACCAGATTTCTTTGCACCCGTTGCAACGACGAAACAAGTTTTGTGCTCGATCGTGCCACCTCCTCGCAGGAATCACTGTACCATTAGAGGAGCATTCCCATTGGGGCGTATTCCATTGGTTTCGCGTCTTATTTAGAGCGGTTTTATTATATTCCCTTTTTGTCTCCGCGGACCATTATTACCTCTGATAATAGCATTATTTTTGTTTTTACCGAGCGCGTCTCGCAGAATACAACACATCGTATTAGTGTTTTTTGAACTGTCTCTTTTCTCAAATGAAATAACAGTAAAATGGTGTCGAGTTTTTATGGACAGAATGCATAGTAATGCTTCTAAATTACATAAACACCCATTTTTCATTTTTTTTACTTCAGTTTGAGACTCAAAATAAAAAAAATGTAAAGAAATTGGTACCTACTTAACTTGGTACATAGTTAAATAGACCTTCTTCGGGTTAAATAATAGGTATACGAGGGGAATAAGAAAAGAATTCCATGCATACTCAAGAAGACCATAGGGGTTAAACATAAATATCTTGATTAACATGACTGTGACCGGACCGGACCACTGGCTGAGCCAACGCCCTCAGAACGAGGTCTCGCAGGTAGTTCCAATAGTGAGTTAAAATTAGCGGAGAACAAAAGAACACACGCGCTAAGTTAAGCGAGCACTTCGTAATCCTCGTACAATTTGAATGTGTAACAAACAGTAAAGTTTATGCATTAATGAGGTCGCTTTACGTTGCTAAAGGGTCTTTCAATAAGGACGGGTCGATTTTGACATGAAATAAAAAAGGCCGTGTGTGAGATTTTAACGATTTTTTTTTTTATTTGAAAGAGCTATATATGCCATTATGTGTGGAAAATCACATCGTTTAAATGTCCGCCGCGGCTTCTCACGGTGGCACGAATTCGAGTTGTCCAATGTTCAACAACTCTGCCGCATAGTTCGGGTTGAATTTCAGCGATAGCCTGAGCTATGTTGACTTTA
Source organism: Zygaena filipendulae (assembly GCA_907165275.2). Lineage (NCBI taxonomy): Eukaryota > Metazoa > Arthropoda > Insecta > Lepidoptera > Zygaenidae > Zygaena > Zygaena filipendulae. Next base: position 15,970,158 of record OU015649.1, on the reverse strand, counting down.
AGGGCATCGGTCGATTGTGGCTTATTGGTATAGACCTGCGACTTAAGAAAACCCCACAAAAAAAAGTCTAAAGGTGATAAGTCGAATTTGGCCACCAAACGTTGGAGAGTCGACTTTGAAGGACCACCTCGTCTGCCGTAAAATGGGCGCAATGCACGTAACGTTTGCACTAACGAACACTCCTTTTGGTAATACATTTTTAACATTTGGACGTGTTGCTCAACCGTGTAACTTGCCATGGTGATTTGGCATTACTAACTGAATAAAAAAATATAGGTTAGAAAGACGACGTTAAAACAACATGGCCGCCACAGGCTGCCAACATCGACCCGTCCCTATTGAAAGACCCTTTATTTAAATAAAGTGTTTAATTTTTAACAATTCCAACCCGGCAAATTTTTCATAAATATTGCAAATGAAAGGGGAAATTTTCCCTGCGTTTAATTAATTTACAGAGCAAGAATGAGTTTAGATTTTCGTAACTTTTTAATTACACTATGAGTAATTTTAAAAAGGCAGTTTATTTTTATACAAAGTTATACTCAACATGGTAGGACAGGTTTTAAATATTAAAGAATACCACATATTGATGTAATTTTTTGAGCAGTGGAGACCTGAAATACAGACTGCCTAGTTCAATCTTTAGTCTTCCAGTGATATATTTCAAATTGTTCGTAGAATCGTTTGCGGCGACATAAACGCTATCATTATTATAAATGTTTTCACATTAATCTATACGCATCGTAAAACAATATTACAGACTTCATGGCAACAGAGATGTGCTGAGGAAAGATTAAGCTGGTGCTTGGTATAGTGGCATTCTCATAATAAGAATGGTTACATTTATGAGTACTCTGGAAAGTTTCTGCTTGATGAGTTTTGAAGTATAATGGAGCAATTCGTTTCATCTTCTGGCCTCCTGTACTCAAACCAATCTTGGTAATTTGGCACTTGGGTACCTTATTTTTAATTTTCGTACACAAATTCACGCGGGTTTTGGGGATTAGATCGTTGCTGCATAAAAAACGGTCGCTACAAAACATGAGATTATCTAAGCCGTGGTAGATATATAAGTAGGATGCCAGGAAGTGTTCGGTGCAGTGTCCTAGATTTCACCAGACGAAGTGCAGCTAAGTTAAGTATTGATTGGGGAAACTTCACGAGTGTGCCGCGGAGGTTGACTCATGGCTCGTGCACTCCAACGACATGTTGGCACATGCTCACTACTCTAATCTAATGTAGATTTACCCCCTTAGCCAAGTTGATAAATTAAGAAACGAATCGTCCAACAAATTAAGAAACGAATGGCAAAACCGGACTTTTGATTGGACGACTGTTCGTGACCACGTGACGTGACAATTCGTTTCTTAATTTTCTATGCGTTAACGATTATGGATTGTCAACTTGACGCTTAGAAAAGTCTAATAGGAACCTATCTCTCCGGGCGATCCTTTCCTTCCCCTTGTCCACTACTACTTTTGTTACAGCAAATCAAAGAGTTCTTGAGTGAAACACAAAATACGTGAGGGTGAAACCGCTATATCAAAAGTAGTATTATAATAACATTCACTTGAAGGACGTTAGATATTTTAAGTATTTGTAACATTAATAAGAGAGAAATCTTAATTTAAATATTAGTGGAAAGCTCACGAACCAATCAAACAAAGCTGAATTAAAATCACACTGAAAAGTTTAAATAGAACGGAGCAAAAGAGGGAGATTGAAAGGGCTGGGTGTTACATTTAGAAGCTTTTAATACTTAAAATAACAATGTATTTTCCTGTTAAGTTCACTCAAATACACATTTGTTCCAATTTTGTCTTTTTTGCTTCGCGTTGCATTAAAATTAAAAATGAAAATGTCGCCCAGGGGGCGGGCGCCGCAGACATATCACTGGAAAGCTTTTTAGCGACCCTCTCGCGAGATGGCCGCTCCTCGTCCATTACCGCAGACGACCACACACTTCGCCCTCACGAATATCCCCCTTAACTACCGAGAGCCCTTTAAACAAACAGTAACAGCTACACACTAATATTATATACGGGCATGTCTTTACGTACAAACGACGTATCACTGCGCCGTCTCGTTCAGCAAAAGGCTGCAGTAAATTCGAGCCCATTAATTCGTGGGTATCCCTCCCGCGCTCCGCCCGCCCCCGCCCGCCCCCCGCCGCGACGCGACGCCATTTTTCAAAAACAATCGCCATGTAAAACAATGACGCGCGTTGCCGGCCGCCGCCGGACTAGACAAATAGCATGATATGTTTCCGCAGGTTCGGAAGGAATGTTTGCGGCCATGTTCACCGGTTCACTGGTGCAGCGAGAAAATTTTCCTCAGAGAAGTTGGCCTGCTCTATAAAATTTGATAGCTTTTTATTTCAGAGAGATCCACTCCCTCAAAGTTACGACCGACGTCCAACGCTTTACTTTATCGTTCACTACACACACATCTGTCCAAATCCAGAACAAAAGAGAAATTGTTGATTTATACCCAACATCATTGTTTTATATTCAAACGTTTGCAATGAAATTGTTAATCCCAGCAACACGCTCCATTGTCACACGAACAACACGGTGACGTCAGATACATCGCGTCAGTTACGACTCCGCTCAGCGAGCGCGGATAAGTGGACCGACCTACAAATAACAAAAACCTATGAAAAACAATAAAATACAATGGAAAAAAATAACTACAGAGCGAGACAGCGAGAGGGAAGCGAGTGGAGTGAGCGAGATAGTCAACGAGCTCGGTGATGCGTGTCGCTATCCGTGTAACAACGCGCGACTGATTGCCCCTGAAAGGGTATAGAGGAACAAAAACACAAAACCTGTGGACTCCGCGCCGCCCCGCGCCCTCCGCCCCACACGACGCTGATTAAAACGCGAGCCACACAAAGCGATTATTATCAGACCCTAAACCGACGTCTATTGCTTTAGAATCACCCTCTCTTCTCTTACTTCCGTGGCTCTTTTGAGTAAAACCAGTCGCGCACAAGGTTAATGATGAATATTCAGACTTCAGATGTAAAATAAAGTACATTTGCTTGAATAAGTTTTCGTTTTCATTTTCACAAAATTCCGAAGCAAAATTTATAGGAACTTCAGCTTGCTGGCCCGGAAGTTAAAATAGAGCTAATGGACCAATTAAACTAGAGTCTAGTTTAATTGGTCCATGTAGAGCCTAAGGAAGTTCTGTTAGGTTGGGTCCTGTCGGGTGCAAGATACTTGCGAGTTGCTACATGGTGATGCGTTTGTGTGAGGACTCACGTCGTGCAGCCAGGAGAGCTTCCTGGCGGGCGGGTTGGCGCGCACGTGACACTCGAAGTACACGTCATCGCCCTCCTTGATGTCGTCTGCCGCCAGCGAGCTGCCCAACCGCAGTCGGACCACCGGCGGGTCTGCACCATTCAAGAGCAATATTATCATAATGAAGAGAAATAGAATAGAATGAATCTTACAACGTTGAATCATTAGACTAAGTAGCAGCAAACTCTTTTTTGACACACTTTTAGAAGAAGATGTTCTTGTATTGGATATCATTAGCAACGATAGGAAATATATAGTGGACACAGTTGATGTGTAATTATTATAACTTCTACATGGATGAATATAATTTCAAGCACCATTTATTAAATGATTGATATGACTCTTTTACAAGGTCGTAAAGTTGAGCAAAATTGGCGATACGGATAAAATTTTTAGTATCTTACAAGTAACAAGATCATAAAATTGAGCAAAAACTCTATATTAGTAAGACGTTTAGAGGTTCCTCAACTTTTTAGCACTATATACATAATATAACTCTTGACTACTGTTTTTTCGTAGAGCTTTCGTTCCTTATATAAGGTACATTTTTACAATTAAGTTTATCAACTTGATTTTATCAATAGGCTGTCATTTATATCATGGATGCCTATCAAGAGTAAGCAATTAGCTAAAAAATAGATACGTTTTTATAGGGAGTGATGTAAAATTAACGAAATATTAAAAACTTGGTGATGATCTGCTTACCTATTTACCTATTCCCATGGATCCCCAATTATTTCTTTCGCTATCATAGACCATGGAAGTCGTACTTAATCGCTAGTAGTGACTTCGATCGCATTGGGAATATCTTAATGAGAAATCCTATATTTACTCGCATGAAACTTTTTTGTATGACAACATTTTTTCCTGACATCCGATTTAAATGAAACAAAACACATATAGAGCTCCAAGTTTAGCTTAATCTACCTGTGAAAACCGACAGACAGAAAATAATTTTAAAAACTCTTTTTTTGTGGTTGGTTACTATTCTTTTATCACTCCCTGTAAAAATTTGTCGCAAGTATTCAATGTAGGTACAGAATCGAGGATTCTACTCTTTTATTATAGTATAGATAGCTAGTATTCAGTATACTGACACACGACGCTGATCGTCCAGGAAGTCTCGAGGTAGAGCGTGGTGACGTTGGGGTTCTCGGCTCGGCAGGTGATGGGCTTGCCGTCGTCGTCCAGGGTGGGCACGAAGCTCATCACGCTCACCGTCAGGTTGTCGCGCAGCTCCTCCTGCGGACGTGAATACATATTTACTCTGGTGTTTGAACATCTACCCAGTTGTGTGGTCTATGAATAGATTTGACAACGTATTATTGGTCATCAATCCTTACTAATATTAAAAATGCGAAAGTGACTTTGTTTGTTTGGTACGTTTTCACGCCTTAACGGCTCAACCGATCATCATGAAATTTTGCATGCACGTTGTCAGGGGGAGAAGGATATAGGGTACTTTTTATCATGGAATTCTTGCGGAAACTCCGACATTACCACGGGTAAAACTGTGGGGAACACCTAGTAGTGATACAATTATTATTACAAAATTATATCAATGGGCGAAAGTAGACGCTTGAGAAGTCCTGATGAGAATTCATATGGATACGTACTAAAAAGTACTAAAATCTGCAAATGTGAACAAAAAAATAAAATGTAACCGTTACGAAAAAGAACCAGATGGTATTTTGTAAGCTAGTTTATACTCGTAAAGGTGACTATGTTTCAAGCCTAATTGCAATACAAATAAATATAATAAACAAAAGAAACTTCTGTATTGCTTTGTAAACACATCAAAGTGATCCTGATACCACATTAGATCATTATTTAAAGAAACTAAAGGACCTTACTACAAATAAAATCTTCTTCTTTAGAATATATGCCGTGAGATTGCGGGGTCTCAGATGGTTTTTGTTTGAGAACGATTTTAGTTTGGGGAGATTAAAGCAGAAATTGAAATGAAATGGTCAAAGACAAAAAACCTTAAAAATTATTATTAGTTAAAACATGATTAATTTGTGTTGTAAGTAACACTATGATGATGATAACGATGGTATATATTCATCGTTATTTATTCCCATTCAAAAGTCAAATGCGATAAATTTAGTGCACAATGAAACAGCGTACCTACATACTACGTAACGCAACAAAATGGCGACGTGTCCATATGAGTTCCAAACATGACGTGTCGAACTGTTATTACAGTATTACTTATATTGCGCAGATTTACTGCTTTATTCGAGTCCGTCAGCTTAGAGCATTGTATGTACATACCTACTGTGGGCATTCGACGCGTGGCTAGTTCCCCACAATTACATCATCGATGGCTGATTGCGCGTCGCCTCACTCGGCGAATTCCTAATATGTATTTGAGGCAAAATTACGAACATTTGCTATAGAATTATAAACGAAACTTCGAACATCGAAGAGGTATGAACACAGAGAAAATAAATTAACTAGAGAGGACATGTAGGCGGAGCAGGCGCGCCGTGGCTGCAAAGGAAGTAAGAGCAAATGCTGTAACTACCCTAAAATTTATTTTGCTGGCATCCTAAGTAGGTACACAATATTGCCAAATCTGTGAATTTTTCAAATAGTGAGCGTAACCAAATGGTGTTTATAAAACATTTCATTAGGTGCGTGAATGTTTTTGAGTATAATCAATAGTTTTGTGCGAATTACCACCAGGCGACATTAGTTTCCATTTGTTTTCATGTCATATCTGTTCTGTGGGTATGAAGCGAAAGTCTTATGCAATTCTCGGTGAGAAAGCAATTTAGTCGAAGTTAGTCTGGCGCAATCAAATTAGTTTAGCGGCGGGGTCATAATGGAGATGTGGACTACTATTGAAAATCAAAATTATAATTAGTCCGTCAGTTAGAAAATAAAAAAGCAAAAGACACGTATTTTTTGCTTTTTCAAATAAATTAAAATATACAGAGATAAAGCGCATTAAAGTTTAGGGTGAGGGGGTCGTGACGTCACTAACCGCTAAAACCGCCATATAAACTGCCCGTCAAGTGACGGATGCGAAATTTCAACGCAATGTATCGCCGTTATTTTTTGATTACGTAAAAAAATAAAAAATACGTGTCCAATATTTTTTAATAATCTACAAGACGGACTAAAAAAAAATTAGTCAACATGCCCATTGTTTCGATCGCTGCCGCTAAGTGATGTCGTGGTGCACGGGGCGGCTGCGGGCGGCCGGCCGGCGCGGCCGATAGCGGGTTGACGACGTCGGTGCCGGGTGCGGGGTGCGAAGTGCAGGGGGTGGAGGCAGCAGGTGGCCAAGAGGATACGATAAGCAAACAATCGCCGCCGGAGCAGTGTTTACCCGCACACCTCACCGCACCTCATATGCAATAGGTACACACTACACACCATCGACCACCGCTCGAGTGTTGCAACAGCTTACGTCGGCTACCACTAATATCAATTTATAGGTAAATAGTTAAATACCAATAGTGAGTTTGTTTATAATATAATAATAATAATATGTTTCAATATCATACGCTTGTGCCCGAAGGCCAACATCGGCAGCCGAACTCTTTGTTTTGGCGTTACTAATTGAGCCACTAATCTCACCATCTATATTAATTAGCCAGTTCCCATCGGAATTCCGGAATAAAAAGTATTCTATATCCTTTTCTGTTTATCAGACAACGTGCAAGTCATGGAGGTGCAAGTGGTAGGCGTGAGAGCGGAACTTACAAACTCACATTCACATTTAGATAAGTACATGTAATACTAGCTGTTACCTATGGTTTCACCCGTGTTAATTTCGGAGATCCCCCGGGCGAATTCCGAAATAAAAAGTACCCTATGTGTTTTCTGATGTAATATTTGTAAAGTTTTATTAAAATCCATTCAGTAGTTTCAGTTCAGTAGTATATCTATACATCGGACAGCCATAGCTATACACACAAACTTTCGCGTTTATGATATTATTAGTAAGCATTAGTTTGGTTTAAGCAAAAACATTCTTATTTACGTATTTATTTAAATCGCAAAAGAAAAATAGACACAAGTGATAAAACCGGTTAAGTAAAATCCTCCAATTCCTAATTCTCTCGCCGCGTAAACATAAAAGTCCAACTGGGCCTTTATTCACTATGACCATAGCACGCCGCGTTAAGATAAGACGCCGCAAAAACTGTCTTTCCCTCGTATACAAAGAAGTTTTACTAAAAAAAATTCATTCACAACGTTTCTTATGGCATAAAGAATAATAATTTCTAATACCTTGGCATCTAGAACGTTTGGAAATGCGTTTTTGGGACGCGCGTTATGGTCAAGGAATGTTGTTGGTCATAGTGAATAAGGGCCCCGGAGGGATTATCGGCGGCGCGCGCGAGCGGCTCACGTATCGCCAGCTCGTTTGTGTATCAATGATGCAGCGATTACGTCTCGCGGATTTATTTTATTTTCTCCCATGCCTCTGATATTTTGTTTGTCGTCGATGCGTGCGCGCTACGACCCCCCACGCACCCCCCACAGGCGCTCTGTGCCCACCCACGACGCTCTCCCCCGAAGCTCCTCGACGCGTTCTTTTTCATTCCCTATACCTACACTTTGTGTTGTACTTTACTTTGATGTGATCCAATCTAAATTATAATAATGTGACAATAATACAAAAAAAACACATTATGTTTCAGGAGGCCGATCGTGCTATTCCGTAACGAAATCCTTTCTTTCTTTCTTTTAATCATCAAAATACCTAATATTAAAGTTATATTTCAAACACTTTTGTATCGCGCTAATTAATTATTGAAAAGATAACCATTCAACTTATATCGGCGTAATCGGGCACAAGTTTCCAAGAAAGGTTCCTTCATCTAAATCGTCGGTATTGTTAAAAACCATCCAAATATAGAGATGGAATTTTTATTATCTGTATTAAGTCTGACGAATATTGTTGGTTCTGTTGGGAAGCGGTATAAACGGTCTTGTTACGTCTCTATACTCTCTTTTCGTCATCTATATGATAAAATATACTCCCTCTAAAGCATATGAAACACGAGTTAGTATAGGTTTGCTCTACTCTTAATGAGTGTGGCGCCGAGTCAGCGTGACGTCTGCGCCTCGGCTCAGCTCGCGCCGCGCCGTGCTTGGCCGGCTTCCAACTGGCTGTGTTAAGTGCTTAATAAGCGATGCGATGCGATCGACCACCGTTTATCGCATACTCACTCCGACCGCGTGGCCCCGGCAGATGTCGCTGGCGCAGCACACGCTGAGGAGTTCTGGTAATGAGTGTTTAGCATCCGCATTTTGATTTATTCTTGTTCAAAGATCGTATTTTTCTTAACTTCAGTGTCTAAACAAAATCTGGGCTTGACAGTAAACATGATATTGTGTTTTATACCATGAATATAGATAGGTTAGTCGTGTACACAATATAATTACAATACAAAAATAATAATCAAATAATTATTTGAAAGTAATATTTTAGTAAAGTTACAAGTCAGTGTAGTTTGATCACACAACGTTATAAATGCGGAGGTTTGTGAGTGTGTAATATTATGTTTTCAGCCCTTCACGCTATAATGGCTAGACGGGTTTAGATGAGATAAACAGATTAATGCTCTGGATTAAGGCATATTATGATAGTTTTATCCCGACGTTCCCAAGGGACGCCGAAATTCTCGGGCATGCAGCCGCGTATAGAACATAAATCATTGCAAAACATTTTGAAATATTGGGAGCCATTTGTGCGAGTATTTTTGATAGTACCAACCCTAATATTTTAGAAATCAAACTGTTTTACAATTCAAAGTAAACATGAGACCAAACCCCAGCGGAGTGGCGCTAGCCCGAGTCACCCCGCGATGCGACCGAGCCTCTTCCGTGACGTTCTAATTATTTTTTATCGGATGTGTACCAAGTTAAAGAATTCCAGTGTTCTTTCTCCAGTTTTATATCGTCTAATTAACCGTGTTCCCGGGCCTTTACTGCCGTTTAAATTATGCCCCGAGGTGTATTTTTATCTCTGGAGCGCGGGGCCCGGCCGGGGCAGCCGGCGCGGGCGCGGGCGAGGGTCGAGCCAGTAAATGGGTAACGAAGCCTATTTCTTTTTCCGTACCCGAAGGGGTTGGGGCGTGCCTTGTCGCCGGTTAGAAGCACAGCGCCGTTTTTGTGACTGACTGCTCTATTATTATTATACTCTATACCTGGGCTGAGACTTGGCAAATATATCGCACCAGCTGTTTTGGGTGTAAATCAAGAATTCTTAGATGTACCTATACGTTTATAAGTTCATTACAGCTATCCTAACTAATGTCATAAATGCGAAAGTGAGTTTATTTTTTGTTATGCCTGAACGGATCATCATGAAATTTGCAAACAAACCACTCATCATTTAGCGCTATCCAATCATGTGCCCACTTGAGTAAACCGACTCCAAAGCAAAGCAGCTCCACCGATTGCTTCACAGGCAGATCGCTTACATCGCTCACTGCATGGAGTGAAGCGTCGATACTCTACCGACGCTACGCGTGCTAACAATTGTTTCGATATGGCCCGAAAGTCGAGAAGTCTACTCAAAATTACTCGATTTCAAACGATGCCGTGCCCCGCGGCAGGCGCACTCATCGTTTGAAACAGGGATAGACGATAGTCGTTTGGTCACAAAAGTAACACATCATATTCCTTTTTCTTCTTCTTCCTCTTTAATTATGGCATCTATCGCGATATAAAGCATAGAATTTGCCAATGACTATATATATGCTTTGATCACTATAATAACTTCTAGAAATGGCGAAACACCTATGACAATGATATATTGTTACCACAAGCCATTTTGTTTTCCAAGAAAACAACATTTTGTTTTTATTGGAAAACACGACTGCTGAGTGCTGATGAAAATATCGAATCGAATAAAGCGACAGGCGTCCACTCGCTACGACCTCCACTGGTCAACAACCCATATTCCTTTTGTTGGATCGTTAAGACGATGGCAATGTGTGGACAGCTGCATCATAACGCCATTACTTATGTGGCAAGTGATAATCCAACAAGCGGCAAGACCGATATTATGTTTGTCTAAAAGATTTGCGACCGCATCCCTCTCGCAAACAAACGCGTGGTAATTGTTCCGACGACACCTGAGAACTGCGGACTGCGGAATACGTTTGTACAAGGTCATCACCAGCCTCAACCGACAACACACTCCGATACCTGTCGAGACCTGATTGTACAAACATCATTTGATTTCGCAAACGAATCCCGCATTCCATGCGCATTACGTATGCCGAAATGGGGATCGATCTGTTTATGCGAATGTGGGTGGGTATTGTTGTTAGAGGATCTTCGGTGGCTTCATTCGAATGGTATTGTGATTGTGTTGCAGCCATGGGCGTACAGCGTATGGGCGAGGAATGTTGTCGCTCGAAGTGGATCAGCATTCTGTTCCAATGAGCAGTTGCTACCGCCCGTACCCACATATAATAAGAGCTGTTGTTACAATAAAACAACAAGCTTTTCAACGACTACTCGTAGTCAAAATAATTTTGTTATTCAACAGTGCGTAGGTACCTACTTGTTTTCTTTGAAAACAATTTAGGTACTTCTAAGAAAACGGTAGGTATTGAAAAGGTTGTTGTTGTTTATTAATGAACCCATTGAAGAGTCCTCCAACTCATTATCGGTATTAACAACTTGTTTATTAGTATCTCGTTGTTTTTTTGTTTAATTAGCTTCACTTCCTCTCGCGGTTCCTCCAGCTTTTAACCTTTAACCTTAGGTAAGTATTGGATTATAAAAAAAAAAACAAATCCAGAAATAGTAAATGTTGGAACAAACAGAAAACGGTACTTTCATCCTCCTTGTCACCGAATTGGGCGTTGAATTTTTGTATATTACTCGCCAATCGCTATTATTATCCCTAAAGGAATCCTTGTGCAAAATTTAAAGTTTCCCAATGGTTTGGATTGTGAATTGATAAATCCGGGTCACGTAATTTTACGTATTGTAAAGGTAAACAAAATAAGTAACACAACATATTCCACGTACTGTTGCGGTTCATTCGTTTGCGGAGTCAATGGGCAATCGGGCACTCTCGCTTTGAGGCGAGATGTAAGTGTGCACGTAGCGAGCGGAAGTCGCACGTCGGGCGAGTGGAGCGGGCGAGTCCACTTGCCGCAGTCGGCCGACCAGCGGCTCCATCACGGTCGCAATCAAGCCCTCATTGACCGACACGTCGCGTCGCGCCGAGAGCAGACCGCACACCTGCGCTCCCCGCATACTTTTCAGCGATAGAACTCGTATAAACTTCTATTGAATCGAGTTCTTTACATTGCGTTCTTATATATTTCCGTTGCAATACCAGCGTTGGAGAGAGCTTCATGTTAAGTGACTGCGATATCGGTCGATAATGAAGTGTAGGTATCCTGATTTCTGTTGTATTTGAAAGCAAGCGAAGGGTGAGGCGGAGGCGGCCGGCCTCGCTGGGCCCAGTCCGGGAGCATCTAACGTGAATAATTAAATTAGCCGTACGTTCCCTTTGGACGCGCACAGAAGTAAGGAAGCGGCGCGCCTTTGATTCCCGCCTGCAACTGTAGCACTCGTCGTCGGAGGTTTATTGTCTAATTAGCCCAGTTCGCAGGCGTTTTATTGCGTCTTAAATTATGCAAGAAGGTGCTTCATTTTATCTGGCGCTCGGAATTGCGGCGCTTTTCATAAAGAGACGAAAATAAATATAATTTAATTATGTGCCCTCTCCGCCCGCCGGGAGCTGCCTGTGAAGTGGTCGGATTAATCGGTTCTAAGTATATCAGTCTATTCGATTCAGCGGATACTTTTCGTGTAGTGAAAGAATTTTCTAATTGGTTCAGTAGATCCAGAGATTACCTACAACCTCACAAACTCCGCAGTTACCGCGGGAATTCCGGGATGAAAAGTACCCTGTATCCCTCAGGATCACTGTAGCTTCCTATAAGTGAAATAATTTTCAAAATCAGTTCAGTAAATCCAGCGACCACCCCCTAAAACCTCAAAACTCACAATCTTCGGAGTTCCCGCGGGAATTCCGGGATGAAAAGTACCTTACATCACTCAGGATCATTGTAGCTTCTTATAAGTGAAATTTTCAAAACCGCGTTTACGGCGGCACATCTGCCCACTGAAACTAGCGGATAAACTCCGAGTTTAGTTTGTAAACTTTAAGTTGGTGATAAAATTTTCATTTTCAATTCGTTTCGGTATTCAATTTGGAACACTTGCAAGTTTAGTGGCGGCCGTAAAATTATAATGTATGTCACATGAATATGGGGTGGTGATGGTGGAGCACTTCTGCTGTCATTTTGTTTTGAAACTACTTGTTTGCCGTTTAGAACTACTTTAATTTTCATCGTACACAATGTAGGTAATCGATGCTTAAGTACTGTTGGGACTGTTGCCTTAGTTACAGTAGAAACCATAAAATTAAAAGGTCACACACACGCTCTAATCGGGTATCAGGCACCGACATCGTCACACAACACGCGACGTATTTCCAGCGAGGGGTGCCGGATTGAGGTTTGCGTCGAGATGACTGTTTAGGGCCAGTCGCGAATTTGCTAAGTTTTATTTTCGATTTGCCCGAAATATGTATTATGATATTTTTTTCAGTTCTAAGAGTGGCACAATTGCGATGGTAGAGCAGTGGCGTAGCGCTTGCGAAGCGGCGCGAACAAAGCACGCAATTGAAAACATTTCAATTATTTTTCCTTATGTTTTTTCATGCTAAATAAATAGTATGTAGAAAACCAGGAGACACGTATTTTTTCTTTTCCCGAAATTTTCATTCTAAGTTATTCAAAAAATAATTTGAAATGTTGAAAATTTAAAAAATTCATGTCAGAATGAACATAAATACATTTCCTTTGCCTCACGTGACATAGCAAAAAAAAATCGAGAAGAACTTTATTTAACAGAATAACATTGACACTTCATTTTTTAATTTAGGTATATACGGTGAGCGCAAAGGTATTTACGGTGTACATCCTAACTTTGGACCTCACGAAGTTTTTGTTGAATATTTCGTTAAATAAGTAATAAAAAGGTCTAAAAAATGTGTACGGTGATATTTCTCGAAATGGTTTTCGATTTAAAGTATCTATTTAAAATAAAAATGTTGTCAATTGATGCAGTGTCGACACTTCCGGCCGCAACGCGCCGCGACTCGAGATACTCCGCCCATTGTGTGGTGTCGGGCCCTGAGACACTATTCCGTACACGTTCAGCACTACACCACATACCTAGTATCACAAAATCTTTCAGCTCTAATTTAGACAACAACATTAAAGTAGGTACTTTTCATTCTGTCTACGCAGTCAAATTATTGTTTTGTCTCACAATATGTTGTAATTGAAACGTCGTTGAATGTTGTTCATTGAATGTGGAATAAGGTCTCCGCGCCCCGCGCCCCGCGCCCCGCGCCCCGCGCCCCGCCAACGTTAGGAAACTAAGCAGGAAGCGCGAGCTAACAAACTTTGCGCAAATTCAATTAACCATTATTCTCTTAAGATTTACATTTCGCGAACAAATTAACTGCGACGTAGGTGACTATATTTATAATACAAAGTTTTGAGATAGGTATTTCCAATTCGAAAAAGGAAAACCATTTGCGTTAGAAAGTTGGTTAGTTTTATTAGTACGTAGTATATTTACTCTGAGGTTTTAGGGATGGTGACTAGTTTTGAAAATCAAAATTCTAATTAGTCCGTCAGTTAGAAAATAAAAAAACAATAAACACGTATTTTTTGCTTTTTTAAATAAATTAAAATATACAGAGATAAAGCGCATCAAAGTTTAGGGTGAGGGGGTCGTGACGTCACTAACCGCAAAACCGCCATACAAACTGTCAGAATAGTGACGTCCCGCGAAATTTCAACGCAATATATCGCCGTTATTTTTTGATTACGTAAAAAAAGAAAAAAATACGTGTCCAATATTTTTTAATAATCTACAAGACGGACTAAAAAATAAAAATTAGTCAACATGCCCATTGCCTACAGCGGTCACAGCTATAATATGTAGTCAATACTATAATATTATTATAAACAGCATAAGTTTGTGAGTTTGTGAGTTTATGACGTTGTAGGGGGTACCTAATCTCTGGACCTCGGACCTACTGAACCGATTTTAAAAATTCTTTCACTTGTAGGAAGCTACGGTAGTTCTGAGTGATATAGAGTACTTTTTATCCCGAAATTCTCACGGGGACTTTGGAATTATTGCGGGTGAAACCGCGGGGACAGCTGGTATTTAAGTAAGTTGCAAAATAGTTGCTCGCGTAATTTTTTTAACCATACACAACCACAACATAATCCGATCATGAATTCATAAAGCTTTGCTCGATGTATGTAGCTAGGAGCTAGCTAACATATGTAGCTAGGAGCGCCAAGGAATATAATATTTGAGGAAAACTACATTACGTACGTTTTTTAGAATGTTTACGAGTATTAAGAGTCCGCACTTTTCATCAATTCATACAAACCATTTTTAAACCACTCGCTGGTATTCGATTGAGATGGAATTTTGAGTCTTTGTGTGAGTTCAGTTCAGTGACAATGCATTATGATGGTACCATCGAGCTGGTCCGGTCACAGAGCCGTCATGCTGAGACTTGAGATTGAACTTTCTGATCGCTTCGAATTTGAGTTAGTTTTGCTGTCATGATTGGGTACTTTCCATTGCATAAGAAGACGAGGGTCCGAAGATGAAGTCGGAGGGTTGCCACTGTGTCTGGGCTCGTTTGTTTTGTTCTCATGGGTTCCTTCCATTAACATGTCAAAGCTTGTTTTTTTACTAAATTATAACTCAATGTAATATAATGCTCGAGGCAATAATACGTACCTATATAATAGATAGCTTGTTATCAGAGACTAGTATAGTATTATATTAATTATAATTATCTGAGTCGGTGCTTGTTTTAGGTACACAGTTGAGCAATTACACAGAGCGTAGTGTGGCAACCGGCAACACTGAACAAGCGTCGCGTCGCCGCGCGCCGCCGCGCCGCGCCGCGCCGCTAGCGGTACGCGCGCCGCGTGTAAACATAATAATGCTCACGCCTAATTGCAATCTATTAAGCAAATAACTATAACAATAACGTTATTAGCTGTAATAATATAATACGCGGAATGTGATTGTGTCTGTGCGAACTAACTATACACGCAATTGTGCGACAAGAACGCTCGAGCGCGCGTCGTTGAAGTGCGCTTCGAGTTTCATTTGGATAATATGTTTGAAGTTGTTTAACACATTATGAAACATATTGAGCGTTTCATCGCGTTCGTTGTTTTACAGCTGATCTATGTGTAGGTATGTGTATATGCGATAAATGCGATGTTAGTATCGTATGAGATAAATATTTCTGTTTCATTGACGCTAAGTTGCTTTGTTTTTTGGTACACTGAGTGACAAATATCTATCTATCTGTATGTGTCTGGATGTAAGAGGATATCTTCGGAACTACCGATGAAAAAACTTTTAGCAACAAAGACTTAAAAATATAGATAATCGGGATATGGACTGCAGCGCACGAACGCGCGTAGTTACATATATTACGATTCTCAATTATATATTTTTAGATCACCTACATATTATCACCTATTTGTTTTTCATGTATAAGTAGGAAGTAGAGATGACGTGAAAATTTTGCAACATTTTTGTAGAAACACAATGCCTGTCAGTTCAATAACTCTCTCGCATACTTCGGGCCGTGAAGCTGTCGGTACAGGGTCGGAGTCACCACCGAGTGCGCCCCCCACCCCGCACCCCTCGCACCTCGCACCCCGCACCCCGGGCACAAAGCGACGCTACACAAAACAAAAAATAACACCAGCACAAGCGTCATTGTGTATTGTGACGGGGACGGGGACGGGGCGCTGCTCTAACGTGACTCACAACAAAGTTAATTTCCTTAAGCTAGCACTCAGGAGTAGAGGACTCCCTCCCCCGTTGAAGGACTGCGATCAGCGACCGAGAATCGCGAAATTGTTTGCGATCGTAATTGAACACAACCTTCTGTTCAACACCTTCGAGTACGTTTCGAGACAAGAAAGCTAAATATAACATTTCGCTCAGCGATATATTATAGTGCTGGGAAAACATCACGGAAACCCCTTTAAGATGTTCCTCGAAACAGAACAAATATTTACCGAAGACAGAGATGAGCGAGGAAGAAAAATGAGAATTTTTGTTTGTCCGGAGCGTATCCAGTGTAGTTAATTTCGTTGAAGCCGGCGAGCGGAGCAGACGGCGCAATTACGTTTATTAGTTTCTTTTAGCTCCTATCTCCGCCTTTGAGACCTTTGACTCGGCGCCGCGCCGTCGAAGCGCTTCGGCGCTGCAATATCATCGCTTCAATGCAAACTGCATTAATACAAAACGGCAACGGGATTGAGCAAACTCAGTTAGCGCTTCCGTTGAGGAGCTCCGAGCGGTTAACGCATACCAATGCATTTGAGCAGATTAACTGAGAATTAGAGAGTTACCGAGAGTGGTGTGTGCAACTATGAACGGCGGCGGGCCAAGATGCGAGTCGAATGATAATGATTGGGGAATCGCTTTTGGCAATCTATTCCTAAAGTGCATCTATATTTCAATGAACGAGAATGTTAAATCTGAAAAGCTTCGTGTAAAGTAACTGCTAAGAAACTTACAACTTACAACACTTGACTTGGTGTGAAATTAAACTGAGACAGCTAAAAGACGCTACCAAACGACAATCTCCGGGGCCCGCTTATGAAGCGAGTAAGTAGTGTGGGCGAATAGCGGCGCGGTTATCGCTGCAGCACCGCTAGTACGGCGCGGGGCGCAGCTTGGCGGGCGGCCAGCTCGCAGCGGCGGCGGCTGGAGAGGAGCCGGAATGTTCCAATTACAAGCCAACACTAGCTGCTCCGTAATCAAGTCGCAGGTTCGAAGTGCGATTTGAATTCCGTAATTAGGAGCGCATAGATGTGTGCGGCCGCAACTCGCGACTGTACGCCGCCTGCTGCCTCGCAACCCGACCACCACACTGTATAAAACCATCTTATTGAATGTAACCGTTATACAAATGCTAACACAAAGAACTACTTGCGTCAACGAAAGCAGACTGCTTGCTTGAAGTGACGTGAACTTACCACATACCTACTTGTGCTTATAAACGCACTATTTTTAGCTTGTAAATAATTTCTACAGTCGTAAAGTCTCATGCACGGAATAGATTTTAATAACAATTTGTAGATATTAATAACAATATTTTGAAATTATATCGATAATTCCGAACGAGTTGACGAATGCTTCCCTTCTCCTGTATACGTCAGACAAAGCACGTATAAGTTAAAAATGTAAGTGACGGACAAGAAATCACCTGCAGCACAGCAGGATACAACGGCGATAAAATATAATAATCATTAGATGAATACCAATTCTATTGCGTACAACATAAGGTAGAAAACAATCTCGGATCGGTTCAATTGATTGCGTTGAACGTGCAGAAGTGGTTCGCAAGAGATATTTATTAGCGATCGAGCTTTGGTTTTCCCTCCAGTGCAAAAAACAACGTATCCCGCATTAGATTTTTCTTTGAAGAGTATCGAACAAATAATTAAACAAAGAATGTCGCCGTTTGTTTGATCTCACCGACCTAAACCCACACCTTCACCTTTGAACACTTTCTTGTGTGGGAGGAGCTGGGCATCTAACTTCAAGTCGAGTACTCGCTTTGCTTGGTCACTATTAATCACGTCAAGAAGTCCTGAGTTTGATACGAGTAGGTACATACTTACATATTATTTGGCGACTGCTTAAATATAACCGAAAAATTGTAAAAACCGTCAGTTTGTCTAATGGTAATATTGTAAATACTGTGAACATGCGTTGCGTTATGGTGGGTGCTCGCATAATTATGAGTCGGTGAGGCAAAATAAATATCTCGGCAACGCCTGCTGTTTACAATGTAATTGTTTTTACAGTAATACATATATCCATGGTTTTTATAGGTGTATCCTTTAAACAAATAAAAATATTATATTGTGTCTAATTTTTATATCATTTCGACTGTCGCGCGTCGACCGTCAATGAAGTGGCCCTTTACAAATAATACGACAGAGAATCTGCTGCTAATCCATGGCATGTGTAAATGCAGACTGGAATTATTCACCGCATGATTGGACTGTACAAATCGGCACACAACACTAAATGGAGCTTGCATTGTCAGCGCAAATATTTCAAATCTCTCATCGTATTTAGTAGCGATGCGTCGAATATTTCGCCGCAATTGTTGCCGCTGGCACACCGCGTTGTTCATACACTACACGAGTGTTTCACATTGGAAGCACAGTCGCGCCTCCTCTACCCGCCGCGGCACTGTGTACGCCACCGGCGTGCTGCTACGTGCGAGCCGGCGAACGACCCAGCGGAGCGTGCCGCCGAGCGACGCTCAGACGAAAAACAATACTTACCGTGTTAGCTTTTTGTTTTGCCAGGGCATTGAAAAGTTTCAACGAGCGGCGCAAAGTTGCCGCGGTGCGGCATGTTGACTAATTTTTATTTTTTAGTCCGTCTTGTAGATTATTAAAAAATATTGGACACGTATTTTTTCTTTTTTTACGTAATCAAAAAATAACAACGATATATTGAGTTGAAATTTCGCGTGACGTCACTATTCTGACAGTTTGTATCGCGGTTTTAGCGGTTAGTGATGTCACGACCCCCTCACCCTAAACTTTAATGCGCTTTATCTCTGTATATTTTAATTTATTTAAAAAAGCAAAAAATACGTGTCTATTGTTTTTTTTATTTTCCAACTGATGGACTAATTAGAATTTTGATTTTCAAAAGTAGTCCACATCCCCATTGTAAAGGTGGGTTTAATAAAGGCAGGAAAAATCTGCGATAAGCAATCTATTATTAACAAATTGAAATGGCAACTGAAGTTCTGACTAGGGATTATTTATACGTATTATTTAGGTTGGTAGGTGATACGTGGTTTTGAGGTTACAAGTGAGCCCATTTCAAGGAATGCAATAGCGTCAATGTTATTCCGTCTGGCATTGGATCTGGTACGGAATGGATCTGAAAACATTGGGAGCGTCGCCGGAAAGCGAGAGAGGCTGTGTGCAGCCGGCAAACAAACCCGGGACCGGCGCCGGCACGACTTACACACTTCTCGACTACTTTTTGTAAACGATCTCATAGACAAAATTTTAACGAGACGAAAAATAAACGATTTTCTTCTATCTATTTCGCAAGTGGTGACCTGTAGGTAATCCTATTAGGGAAAAGGTAAATAGAAGCGACGTTTACCGAAGGCGAGGAGATCGTTTCTGCCTTAGGTCAACATATAAGTAGGTACGACACTTTTTATCCTCATATATCAAAGATTTCCCGGGGCTCTCTAAACTCTCCCGGCAGCAGTAAGTTGTGAATAAAGGCGCAGTCAAATAAAGGGGAGAGATCTGTGCGGCGGGCCCGGATCCGCAGTCGGGATTAAAAAACTAGGTTCGGTTTTAGTGGTTTTTGTTTATGGGGGTGAGGTTCAACGGAAATTAAAACCGGAACGGATCGCCCCCGGGGGACCTCGGGGCCCAATGAACCGATAAATTGACCCTCGTCCCGCGGCGCGCGTGTCCCCGGCGCCCCCCCCCCCCCCCCGCACCCCGCGCCCCGCACCACCCCCCTGGTCGTGTCCACCTCGAACACCTTTTGATTCCGACGCTATCGCCGGCCGACAATTGTGCGAACTCAGCCGCACCGGCCCCTAATTAGTTTGATGGCGCGCCGGCTTCTGCCGCTTCTACCCGACACGTGGTTCGACCCGACTCGTTTTTGTTAACGTTTCATTACTCGGCCGGCTGTTCTTGGTCATCGATGCTACCATAAAAATTGGGGAGTCGTACTTACATTCATCATGACAAACAGGTATGCAATCACTTTTGATAGTCGTATAGTCGTTGAATGTTATTTCACTATTGCAATAATAGGCTGCAACTGACAAAAGTGTTTTTATTTTTGATGTTAACTAAATGTAAACTGACCTGATAGGAGGTACAACCTGAGCCATGATTGTATTTATCCACCCGTCTTATTAACCGTGCAGTAGTATTCAACCAATTCCTCATTGTGTACATATACCATTCGATTATATAGGCTTTATGACAATCCTGAAAAAAGTTATCTATGTATGTACCTACTTACGATGGCTACTTGGACAGCCTCATAAGACTTTTTTTCTCTATTAATTTTGCTTTCATGCAGTTCAGTTTCCGCTCGAAACGTGAATTATTTGCGTAAAAGGAAATCTAATGAAATCACTAAAGTCAAAAGCTTTAACCGTATAGTCTGAAACAGTACTTAAATAGGTTAATTTTAATCGAATTGCCATACTACCCCGCCCTCTCCACGAGCCCTTCTGTGCGTGCCACCTTGGCCCACGCCCCACGGCGACCTTCGGCGACCTCAAATGTGTAGTGAATCCATTGACATTTGACAGTTCAACATATTCAAACGTAGCTATATTTTAAACAAACATTGTGTCCAGTGAAATTTTTTTTTTCTTCCTCAAAATATCATTAAATTTCACAATCTTCACCGGCCATCATCACATCATTACACGGGATCACAACAGAAGGTGAGGGGCTGAGGGGAGGTCGGGCCTTCGCTTCGACTGGCGGCCGATCGAGTTAATGTAATCACGACAATGGTCATATCGCGGGCCTTCATTAACTGATTAAACTGGCCGCGAGGCTCGCGGGCGGGCCCGGCGAAGCCAACTAATGGATTAGAAAAGGGTACACAGGCGCACAGTCGGCAACTCGAGCCTGCACACTCGACCCCTCATTTGATCACAATAAAGTTGAGCGACTTAGTTGCCCGTCGGACGCGAGGGGCCCCGCGATACGAGTGTATTGTATTGTTCAAATCGCGGGGATTACTCGCGCGCAGAATGGAGTTTGGGAACTGCCATTAGCGAGTGTAGGGTTAATTGCGGCGGCCGGGCGGGGGGCGGGGGGCGGGCGGGGGCGGCTCGCCCCGCCGACCGACGCGTTGCATAGCGCTGGAATTCAGCTAAAACGTAGTGGTTATATACTCTTTGAATTCAGCAATCAGTATCCATAGTGTGTAGGCTGTAGTGTGTTGGGTCATGTGGAGTTTCACTCAAACATATCGCTGAGTGAATTCATGGCTATATTATCGTAGCCTAATATAGTTCGTAAGTACGATTATACCTCATCGTTGTCGTAATCGTGGTGCTTCGTAAATTCTCAAGGAAATTGGGAAATCGCAGAAACAAACATTGGGCAAATGGACAAAATATGTACTCGCTTACGGCCGCACTGAGAGTTATTTTAATGATTAGGTATTTAATTTTAAATAAAGATTTAAAAAAAAAATCTGTCCGCACTTAGAGACATTCATTAAATTAATGTTTATTGGCATTTAATTAAATTTAACTTGATCAGTTAGACTCGAAGTGCGGCCGTTAAAGACGCTAAAGGAGTATCGATTGTTCTCTCCCCTCTTTCGCAATACCGAACAGGGTCAGTGAGTGGATTGCAGCAATATAAAGCAGTAAAATATGTAGGTATAGAGTATTGAGTATGGAGCAGCAAAGCAACAGTTGATATAACAAAGTTTTTTACTTTTTATTAAATATTGGGTCGTAACAAACAACCACAATGTGATCGCTTGTACTCGAATAATACGCATCAAGTATCCAATCATATTTCTGTTGGAGCGTATAAAAAATAAAAATTGACGGGACTGAATAGGAGTAAAACAAATAGCTCCAACAGACGAACTCAAATTACCTATTTGCAACGAGAATATTGAAGTAACAGAAAACCGTCGCAATGTCGCCTGGAGCGAGATATTACTACTGAAATAAATATTGTTTTGGGATTTTGGTCTAGAATACCTAGATAATAGCACTTTCGGTTGGAACAAAGAAACTGCGAGTGTTGCTGCCTGTGACTGTGGGATACATTCCAACAGGGGACCAAGTTGTTCATCTATGTTCTAAGACTATACTTACTAATATTATAAATGCGAAAGTGAGTTTGTTTGTTTGTTATGCTTTCACGCCTCCACGGCTCGAAGGATCTGCATAAAATTTTGCGTGCACATTATCAAGGTACAGAGAAGGACATAGGGCACTTTTTATCCTGGAATTCCCGTGGGAACTCCAAACTTATCACCGGTGAAATCGCGGGGAACAGCTAGTCTTCAAATATTTACTGGTCACTATAGCGCAAGACAAGAGCTACCTCATTGAAAATAATTTTTACCGTCTGTGTTGGCCTCATTTGTGTATTCACAGAACACAGAAGGTAAGTTAAACCTCGACAGCGACCCCTGGCGCCGGCAGCGGACAGGCCGGGCTGCGGATCGACAAGTTTGACAGTTGCGCGAGCCTCCGCGGACAGGTTTGACAGACCGTTATTACAGCGCCGGGGTTCACTAAAGTTGAACTTATGAAAATGTGGCAAGTTGCGTTCAAAGGAGCGCACCGACAACGCTCCGGGGAAATTACGCGCGTCCCTAAAGTTACGTCACGCGTCAACTTGTCGGAGCGGGGGTGGGGCTGGGAGTGGGGCTGGGAGTGGGACACGATGGGACAGGAACGAAGCCGCCCGCAGAACTAACAGTCGCGGCGGAGATCATTTGAATAGTGGCAAAGTTGACGACGCGCGACGTCTAGCGGTTTACGACGTTTTATCGGAAACTTTGTAAGCAACATGAAGTTTGTAATGCACGATTGCACATAATTGGACATAGATAAGCAATAGTGTGTTAACCCACATTCGAGAAATTTTGAGTAAATCGTATTTTAAAAGTATAGCGCCATTTTGTTTCAACATTTTTTATGTTCAATATTTATTTACATATTTAAGTAGTGTAATAACGCAAACACATAATTAAAAAAACGTTCCCCAACTCTCAATAAATTGTTCTGAATCAATAACTTAATTTTGTGGGTTAACATGTTATTGCTTATCTGCGTCCAATTATATTTATTACAACAATAACATAATATCTGCAGACAGTAGGAAAGTTTAGGATGTAAGTTATTATGTCTTTGTCTAGTTGTAATTTTTTATTCTGTAACTATATTCCAACTTGCGTCTGTTTTTTCTTGAATAAATAATTAAATAAAAAATAAAATCTCTTGAAATCCATGCGACAACGCTCTATAGTTGTAATGCAAAAAAAAAAACAAGTTGAGAACTCAACGGTCATGATAGATTTCTAAACTTTCAAAGACAGATGTACATACATAAAAAAACCTATCAAGTCATTTCCAACGTCACAAGATCTGCACAATATTATAATTTAATATCATGGACCATCACAGTGAACGCTAAGCGTCACTTTCCCCACTATCCGACAAGACACTGACGCTCGCTGTGCAGAGGCCGCTTTGCGTTCGCAACTACTGAGGTATGTTTCTGTAACCAGCCGCCCGGCGCTGTTTCATTGCCACTAGTGATAATAATACTCGCCCGTTTTTCTTTTGTTTTCCCTCAAAGGTACCTTTCGCTTATCACTGGGAATGGCTCTCATCATTTAGTTTTATGAACGCTAAGGAAGCCCTCCAATGGGTTTTTGGATGATAAAGTAGCCACGTGCGTACAGTCAGTGTCGGATGTCAGTGCGCTGTTTGAGCGGATTGTTGTTAAATATTTCTAGTATATGAACTGTGACATATACACATAAATTTGGACGTTTTCTCACAGAGGTTATAGACATTAAGAGAATATGGACGTCCACTGGTTAAAAAAGTGCCAGTTTTTCATAAATTCTTCAGGGAAAAGTACCTATTAGATTATTTTTCATCTTTTGTCTGATTACCGTATACAGCAAATCAAAAGTTAACAAGTTAAAAATAAAGAAATTATAGTAGATACTAGCTGTCCCCTGCGGTTTCACCCACGGTAATTTCGGAGTTCTCGCGGGAATTCCGGGACAAAAAGTATCCTATGTCCTTCTCTGTACCCTAGACAATGTGCATGCAAAATTTCATGATGGCTGGTTGAGCCGTTAAGGCGTTAAAGCGTAACAGACGACAGACAGACAGACAGACCGACTAACATTCAACAGTTAAAATGTTATATTATGTGGTTATGTGTAATACCGCATAGAAGAAACAGCCAGTGAGCGATATTGATTGGAAGTGTTTCTAGTCTTTGAAAAGAAAGGAATTTTTGCGGAATATGAGCAAACGTCAGTTTTATTTCTTTGTTTTACAAAGTAGTTTATCGTAGCTAATATTGTGTAAACGTGGCAGACTTTGCATAAAAGAGATCCATTAGTGATGAACAATGATGATGGGAGGTTATCGTTTTACTATAATTATAACTTCCTACAGAGCATCCCATTATGGTCCAACTATGAAGAATTGCTTCCAGAAGTCCCGGTAAAGCAGCGAAATGCATCGATGTAAATAACTTCAGAGAAAAAAAAACATATCAATGAGCTGTATGGACTAAGATTCCTTTGCCTTTCCCAAAAGGGGTAAATTTAACAAAAAAAAAAGTCTTTGGAAATTTGTCAGTTTACAGATTCGCTGTACTCCGCCCGTGCCCGCCCCCGGCAGCACCTGTAGTGGGAACTGCCAGTGACTCGTCATTGTGCCAACGACGTTCAAAACGTATTTCCTGCGATGGAATCTCCGCAAGTTACAATCAGGTCGCCGTCGCGTCGCGAATGACGGCGGGCTTACGTAAGCCGTGTTATCGCTGCTTGCCGTTCGTGAACTGCTAGTAAAACACCTTACGGCTGCGCCACTTCATATTATTTCACTAGTTTGTATTATCTACACACATAGGTACACTTTTACAAGATGTTTAAAAAGTGTAAATGTATTTACCATATAATATTTACGAGTCTAGCAAAATGAATCGGAATAAAACACTAGTACATTATATTTTTTTAATTACGCAGGAAAAACTTTTTTAAATTTGACAGTTTTTAATTATTTGTCTGCAAATTAGTCCTGGCATGGTCTGTATTTAGTGCCAGGGGCGCTCTGGCCGGCCGCCAGCCAGCAGCTGCCGCCCGCTGCGCGGTCCCGCCGCCCGCCCCGCAGATCGATACCGCCCCGGGCACCGCTGCACACCGCCGATAACATCTCACTAATAGATATCGATGCCAGATGCATCAGCCAAACATAGAATTAGCAGTAGAACGTATCGCCGCTGCTGAGTTTCTTGACAGCTGCCATAGCCAAGTTGATAAAAGTCATATTGTGGTCACGAAAAATCGCAGCCAATTTAGCGTGACCACGTGATATGACAATAATCCCTTAGTTTTCTATAACGATTAAAACTTATCAGCTAAGGCTGCAGTTATAGGGATATCGAGGGCGCCTCTATCTGTAATATCCAGGATTTCATTCAAACTACGTATCGTGTATCGAATCGTTTCGCGATACCTATATTGTCTATGCTACAAGATTTTTTACAACGGTTACAAAGGTCTAGACTTAAGAGAATTTTTAAAACAAATTGAATCACGCCTCAGTTGAATGTTTGAAAAATGTTGAAATCTTACTATAGATACATACGGAAGGAATCTAGAATATAAAAAAAAAACTAACGTAGGTATATACATTAGTTTTTGGGTTCATTTTAGGTATGAGGTAACTTACACACGGGCAAGGACTAAAACATAAAAAACAGTTCTAAGAGAAACCGTGAGGTTTGATCCAAGCGCTATCAACAGCCGTGAATATAAATAAGTAATCACAACTGCGTTATAAATTATTACTTATGATGAAAATAATTCATCAATATGTAATACTAGTTGTGCCCAGCGGTTTCAATTTTAGAGTTCCCGCGGGAATTCCGGGATAAAAAGTACCCTATGTGTTAATCTGACGTATAAGCTATATTATTGAAGTTTCAGTTAAATGCATTCAGTAGATTTTGCGCGAAAGAGTAACAAACATCCATCCATACTCACAAACTTTCGCATTTATAATATTAGTAGGATTTTGTGAGTCATGCAGTTGTTATTATCAGCTCCTTGCCCGAAACAGTTTCTCTTCAAAAATGGATACCAGAGTCGTGGTCTCTATCGTTTTGGAAATCATTCTATATTCCATAGTGTACAGTACCTAGTGGCGAATGTCTACGTAGAGAGCCCCACGCTCACTGGGGGTCGCCCCGGGGTACTTTGTCGCTGTTACCACGCACACTCGTATTATTTCTCAGCGAAAAGGATCGTCTTATAGTCGAACCTCCCACTCGTCTCTCGCCCCGGGCGCACCCCTGGTAGGGTCCCCGGGCGGGCGGGGGCGGGGGCGGGGGCGGCACTCACCTTCGGTTAGCGATGATTTATAAAAGAGATACGGGTGCGGGAGCTGTCAAATTTGGATTTATTGTGCGTGAACGGCTTACCTCACGACACCCACGAATGAAGTGGTCGGGCGCACACATTATTAGGTTTGACGTCGGGGTGTATTACCTGTTAAGGTCTAGGTACTTAGTATCTTTTAAGGAAATGAAAATGACAAACAGAGTAAAAACGTGACGTGATATATTTATTCAAACAATTGTTTCAGCTATCTTTAGGCCAGAGGATTATTCCACTAAATCTCGAGCTGAGATATGATAAAGTATTAAGTACCATGACCATGTCGATGATGCCTTAGAACACCACACAAGCGAAGCAGCGGGTAACAGCTAGTAAGTCATTAAAGGCGAATATTCTCTAGTGTTTAATACACTAGAACTGCTTTATCCCTCTGGCCGCTTGCTTATATATATGTTTCAGTGGCCAATAAAGGCAGAATACGAAGAACAGAATCTTCTCTTGCCAACCTTCTCTGCCCTGTCCATATCATCTATCGTGCTTCCGATAACAATCGGAGTAAAATAATAATCGAAGTGTTTACTATAAATGAGTTGAATTTGCTATTCATCAGTCCCGCCGGGCAAGGATGTAGACGTTTTGCAAATTTGTTCGAGCAAGTGTCGGGCGGCGCGGAGCGACCGGTCACCGGGCGGGCCGCCTGAATAAAATAACACTTTTCGATTGCTTGTCGCTGAACTTTTCCTACGGGCTGATAAAAAATTTCACACTCTTTGTATAATTTTACAGAGTCGAGAGAGTAAAAGTCGAGAGGCGACTGGATGTGCAATGTGAGCGGACTCTACGGGCAGGTTCTACGAGTTAATTAGTTCATAGATCGTAGCCAGGACGCTGCTACGAGAGCTACGAGCTACGAAACACAAAATGTTTTTTGTTTTTCAACAAAATTTGTCAACAAAGTTTCATGAGGAAAGTCAC
Organism: Zygaena filipendulae; assembly: GCA_907165275.2. NCBI lineage: Eukaryota > Metazoa > Arthropoda > Insecta > Lepidoptera > Zygaenidae > Zygaena > Zygaena filipendulae. The sequence continues at coordinate 15,942,589 of OU015649.1, read as the reverse complement.
TGTCGTACCGTATTCATAAAAAAAATCAGCCTATTTTTAACCGACTTCAAAAAAGGAGGAGGTTCTCAATTCGGCACCTATGTTTTTTTCTTAATTAACAATGTCAACATTCTACTTACTACAAAAATATTTTGTTTTTTTTTTGTGAATCTAGTGAGTCTCTGTAAAAATTCTTCCAAGTTGAAGAAGTGCTCGAGTCTCTTTGAAGTAGTGCCGAGGCGTGTGAATGGCTACGTGAACTATGAATAAACCCGGGCTGTGGCCGCTTCAAGCCAATACTTCGGAGCGTCGCGGCGCCGCGGACTGTTGACAATCGTGTTTTGTTGCTATACCTACCTCCTGAAAAGAGGCACCTTTTTTAAACATGTGAGATGTTCTGAGTACTTACGGCCGCACTCAGAGTCGTTATTATTATTTGTGAAATTCCTAAGTGCGCAAAATGCAAACTCTATGTGGCACAAGTTGGGAATAATTGTCTTTTCGCACGAATATCATACGATGTTTCACATTGGACGCAAGAAAATAATAAATTTAGATTTAATAATACAATCCAACTGAATAAAATAATGGCGGCATTTCGGCGATGGCGGGCGAACAATCATGGCGTGCAAGTCAGTTTGCGCTGCGCAAAAATTGTACTCACTCAAATATCCAAATTTTAGTTAAAAACATATGAATACCAAGTCAATATTTATTTTAAAATAAAAGCTCATTAAAATATAATTTTAAATTACATAGCAAATATGTTTTTGAAGTCAAATTAAACGATCACTAATCATATTTAATTCGCGCTTATAACACATCTGGATTAAATTATTAAATTCATATAATATTTTATTACTTGATGTTTCATCGCTTTATCGTCTGTGAAATGTTTTGAAAGGGCAGTTTTCAACTCGCACCGCATTATAAAACACGCTTCGTTCGTGTTTCGATGGCCATTTTTAGGAGTTATCTATTTTTTGCATTTATACCATAAATAACTATAATATTATATTACGATTATACAGCATCATTGAGTTGGAAGAATTAAAAAAATACTCCAAAACGAAAGTATATAATATATAAATTCAAAGTATATAGACAAATGTCATATTATTATACTGTAGAATATTATACACTAGCTGTCCCCCGCGGTTTTACCCGTAGAAAAACGGAGTTCCCGCGGGAATTACAGGATAAACTATACCTTCCTCTTGAATCACTCTATTGGTGAAACCGCATGAAAAATCGTCCAGTAGTCTTTGAGTTTATCGCGAACAGACAGGCAGACAGATGCGGCGGAAGACTTTGTTTTATAATAATAATATTATATGTAGGCAAGGATAAACGAGGCGTTTAGTTGTTCAAGTTCAAATTACCAATTTATTATCATGGAATATTAACTGTAGTGAATAATTTTACATGGTCCTTGGTCCACGCTACCTCGCCCCGCCCCCGCCCCCGCCCCCGCCCCCGCCCCCGCCCCCGCCCCCGCCCCCGCCCCCGCCCCCGCCCCCTCCCCCGCCATACGGCGCGATGTTCACTCAGCCGTTTAATTGTATGCACAACTAATCACAAGCACTCATGCGCAAATCTCTAATATAATGTTGCGATATCGAAAGCTACCCTTGAATACATTACGCCGCGATCTTGTTTACACGGCGGGCCAGCGGGGGGCGCGGGGGGCGCAGGGGGAGGGGCAGGGGGGGGAGCGCTGGCGGCACTTAGGGTTCTGTAACATGAACATATTATACGTAAAGAAAAAAAAAAGCATGAATTTAATCATACATCAATTAATTATTAACGTCATTTTGTTGTATTTGTACATCGAAGATCATACAAAATATTACAATAATAATTACTTTATTTCTCACCAAGTATATCTTGTTGTAATTGGTTTTACCGTTATAATTAACAATAAATAAATAAATAATAAGTCTGTAGGTACCTATTTTAACACCATTGAATAACCTACCTAATAGCTTAATTTATTACACCACACTAATTATCATTAATATTTCCTATTTTTTTATAAAATATGTTTACAAAAACCAAGGACTTTACCGTGCTCTGTGAATTCATTTAACCGATTTTAAAAATTATTTGACTACTATAATAGAAAGCTACAGAGTTGTTGAGTGGCATAGGGTACTTTTACACTACGAGATCTCTGAAAATAACGCAAGTGAAACCATGGAAACTCGACCAGTCCTCAATATTAACACTAGCCACACTGATTTCACCGTAACATCTATACACAAACTTTATTATAATGGTACGGAACCTCTACCAGTGAATCATGTTCGCGCTTGATTAGTATTCTTTTAATATTATGGATTAAGGCGGCGACGCGCACTTGTAGAGTCAATATTTGCGGGCTCGACTGTACCGCCTGCGTATCGTGCTACTTATATCGAACAAAATTGGCGCGATATCAGTGTTGTGACGCGTCGCTAACAACTGGCATATACAGTGTACACTTAGCAGCAGAAATATGTAAACATTCGACAGCAATTGAATCTTATTGCAATATAATAAAGTTCAAAGACTGACCTAAGTGTTTACATACTGCTGGTGCTGACTGTACGAGGCTGACTGTATTGAGCGTTTGAAATTTGGAATCAAGAAGACAAGGTGATACTGGCGTGTTGTTTTGTGGCCAGTCCCCCAAACATTGAAAGGAGGCACATAACGTACCGCATTCAATTCCGCTGAGTTTTTTAGCAGTTCTCTACAGTAGAGGACGCGATACGCGACTGATAGACATTCCAACTTAGTTTTTAAGAACCTGCTGACGTTTTGGTGACTTTATAAGAAGAGTTACTGTATTTAAACTGCCATTTCATTCTTTGGTTTAACGATTGTTAAAGGCGATTGCAAGATTTTTCACTTTATAAAAAAAAAATCCTTCTAAAAAAACTAAAACTGAAAGCACGAAGCTTGTAAGATCCTACTAATAAATAAAAACGCGAAAGTTTGTGAGTATGGATGGATGTTTGTTACTCTTTCACGCAAAAACTACTGGATGGATTTAAATGAAACTTTATAATAATATAGCTTATACATCAGATTAACACTAGGGTACTTTTTATCCTGGAATTCCCGCGGGAACTCTGAAATTAACTCGGGTGAAACCGCGAGGCACAACTAGTATTTTATATAAGTAAAGTAATATCCTCTTTCCACAAAAATTGGCCGTCGCTAAGTAGAGATGATCGATCGATCGATGTTAACATCGATGTCAATATCAGTTCCCAATCATCAATGAGCGATAAGCAAGGAAATGAAAACATCCAATGTAAAACAAGATCTTATTAAAATAGCACTAATATTTTTTGAGAAATATCTGCAGAAATAATTATTAGCATCACTCGATTAAAAATGTTCAAGTTTCGATTATGCTCATACCACCAATATCGATGGCTCTGTAGGTGACCGGTGAGAAAATCAAAGGCAGGAACAAATAGTTCATTTTGAGATTACAATGAAAATAATATGAATAATAATTCTGAATTCTTAACTAGAATCACTAGAAAAACAAAAATTACTAAAAAAAAACAATATTTTAATTAAAAAAATAGAACAGCAAAACAGAAGAAGTAGTTAAAAATACAGTATATAATAAAAAGTCAATAAAGTATATCATAACGAGTGGCATAGCGCTGCCGATGCCGCCTCGTTACAAACATCGATGTTTTCACACATAACATCGGTATCGATAGATATGGGCCACCTCTACCGCTAAGTAGGTACGTGCTTGGAACCTAACTATCTACTCTGTAATCCTCTTGTCACGGGCAGCGAGGTTCTAGTCTCGATGCAGTGATAGGCGGGCGTTATTTACCGGCCGAGCCCGCCGCGTTCCGCTGCCAGATTAATTGTGGATAATTATCTGCAGCTGGCGCCGAGCCAGGCGAGCCTCTGCCGCCGACAGACCTGCATTCCGTTTGATAAAGAAAGAACTAACGAGCCTGCTCAGATGCGAGCCAGCCTGTGTCCGCCGCCGGCTGCGCTCGGGAACGCGCTGGGAAACTACATTACAGCTTCATTGAATGGCCAATTTTGAAGTTACCGTACCTACTGCTGCGACGGTCAGATAGTGCAGTGTGTTGGAATAGGAGCAAGACGTATGCACATTGCACAGTCTAATATGCGAAATTTGCTTTGAATCGGGTGATCGACATCGGCTATAAAAAGTGCATATCCCGATTTGGAGAAAAATTTATAAAAATACTAGCTGTGCCCCGCGGTTTCACCGATGGTAATTTCGGAGTTTCGAAGTTTTTGTCTGTCTGTCTGTCTGTATGTTTGTATTCGTGCTACGCAAAAACTGCTGCACCAAATTGAATGCGGTTTTTTTGGTTGTATTGCAAAGGGTCTAACTTAGATATACTTACTCATGATTCGATTTCTTCGAAATTCCATCTGGAACTCAAAATATTAAAAAAAATGCCGGTCATCCTACTATAATATTGGGAATTCCGGGATAAAAGTACCCTATGTCCTTCTCTGTACCCCTGACAACGTGCTTGCCGAATTTCATCCAAATCCGTTCAGTCGTTTTTTCGTGATAGAGTAACAAACGTCCAAACATCCACACTTTCACGTCTATATAATAAAAGAGTAGAATCCGCGATTCTGTACATTGAATATTTTTACCTAAAGTTGAAAGGGGTGGTAAAAGAAGAGTGACCAAGCCCAAAAAAAAGTTTTTAAAATTATTTTCTGTCTGTCAGTCTGTCTGTCTGTTCGCGATAATCTGATCCGATTGTCATGCGGTTTCACAGGTAGATTAAGCTTAGCCTGGAGCTACATATAGGCTTTGTTTCATTGAAATCGGATGTCGGGAAAAAAGGTTGTTGTATAAGAACCTTTCGCGCGGGTGAAACCGCGGGGCACAGCTAGTCTATAATATTAGTAGGAAGTAGGATTCTGTGATTGGTCGATCACCCACGGTTTCACTCGAGATAACTTCAGATTCCTTGGGAATTCCGGGATATAAAGTACCTACTCTGTGTCACTGAGGAACACTATAGCTTATAAGTGAAACATTTTTTGTATCTGTTAGGTAACTTTTGCGTTTATCTATTACAAACAAACATACAAAAACCAAATATTTTTATAATATCATACATAATATCATAAGTAGGTACAGATAATATGAATGCGCACGAATGTACTCGTACTCTATGGTAAACCCACCGTCCGTCCGCACAACAACAAAGCGGATTATACGAGAAACGATAACGAACTGAGTTTTAGTTACGGACGGACGCGAATCTAAACGATTTAATCCTTCCATAAGTCACCCAAATTCATTTCGGCGCGTTAAATGTGTAATGGGATCGGTTTGTGGATGTATTCGGATCAATTTTCCAGTTGATTGAATACAAATTATTGTACTAGCGACGCCGCTCGGGGACCGCGGATTAGTGGCGCTGCCCCGCGCCCCTCTCCCTCCGCCCCACTGACATGCAGACGAGACGTTAACAATCATGAATAGTAGGTACGTGCAGCCGTTATAAGTGCGCTAAGCGAGCCGGAGGGCGCGGGCGGGGGCGGGGCGGGGCGGGGCGGTGCAAAGAAGGCTGGCGGCGCGGCGGTCCAAGCCGGCTGCACGGAAGCGCCGGCACACGCGATACCTACGGATATGTGGAAATCGAAAACCGATACTATAAAACTTTTATTTGATATCCAATTTGAATAGACTCAAAACGGTGGAAAGGAAAATTTCACGTCCGAATACGTAAGAATCTCCACTCGGATGTTAATATTATGATCTTCCTAAGTGATATGGGTGAGATGGGCGAAGTGGAATTGATACAGGTCGGCGGCGGCGGCGGCGGCGGCGGCGGCGCGCTGCAGCGAGCCCCAGTGTCCTTACTTATTCAGGACTTGAGTGGTGTGGATTGTGATTGATGCACGAGTACCTAATGTATGTAAAACTACTTACTATACAAAGTATATGGAAGCAATAATTATTTATACATTACTATGTCTTCAAATCCAAAATTCAAGCTCGAATTCATTTATTCCCAAGACACAATGAGATGCCAGTTAAGATTAGTGAACCTCGATTGGCATCAATGCAATGGCAAGCCTGTACTATTTGTTCATTTAATTCAGGCAAAACAACCCATTATCTCTATGAATTAAATAAACACTGAAATAATAAACTATTGCCTGAAATACAGGTTATATCTAAACGTGATTCAATAATAATGTGTAAAGGCAAAAAACACTTTTAATTGGTTGAGTTTTTCTTTGATGTAAGTACAAACGTAGGACCAAAGGTTTCCAATAATAATAATGTTGCCTGATATTATTTTGCATGAAACTCTCTGTGAAATACGTAACGTAACTAAAGTAATTAGATCAAATTTGCTTTCATCTGACTATACTGGCTATACTAGGAGTCTCCGGCAGCCGGCGACCGGCGACCGGCGACCGGCGACCGGCGACCGGCCACGCAAATGAAATGCTATTCCTTTGCGAAGTCTCGCGAAGTTTATTAACCTTGGAGAAATGGAGGCTGAGATATTACCACGGAATGAATAATAAATATGAGATTTTCAAACGTAAAACCTACATGCAAACTTACAAAAAATCTCTCTTAATAATTGTAGTGTAGATAATGTAGATGATTGAAAAACGGCTTGACGTTGAAATAATTTAGGAACATTAACAGAGAATCTGTGTAACAACCAATTGTTACATCGCTGTGTGTTCGAACAAATTACAAAATTTCAAAGCTGCACATACAGCAAGTTATAGCGAACTAAGCTTATTAGCTATTACCAAGAGCTATACTTGGTTCTACGTTGCGTTGTGCGGTTACCATCAGTTCGCATACAGCGTAACTTTTGAATTTTATTTTTAACTGACTGTCCCGCGCGGTTTCACCCGCCATAATTTAGAAGTTCCCGTGGGATTGTTCCATACAAACTTTGCCACCACTTTTCAACCCCTTAGGGGTTAAATTTTCAAAAATCCTTTCTTATCGGTTGCCTACGTCATACAAAGAACGCACCCTCCAAGTTTCAGGTCTATACGATCAGCGGTTTGGGCTGTGCGTTGATCCATCATTCATTCAGGACAAAACATTTTATATATATAGACATACTCTATGAACTTGCTTTTTTTAGGAATCACACTATTTTATCGATGTTTTATTTAAACCTAATAAACATTTTCTTCCTTTTTCTTTACCACGAATGATTGACTGACACTTGAGAGACCGACAACACAGCGCAGCCCAAATCACTGGGTTTAGAAACGAGATGTTCTGCACACGACATTCTTCAAGGGGGGCAAGCACTAACAAAGTGTTTTAGAAATTTCATCCCTTACTAATGCTGCGAAAATAAGATACGGATTTTCATGCGGTTTGCACGGGTAGATTAGGCTCAACTTGGAGCAATGTATAGGCTTTGTTTCATTGAAATCGGATGTCGAAAACAGTTATCGTCATTTCAAGGCGTTTAACGAGATCGAAACTATGATGATAAAATACTTCTCATAATAATTATTCATTTTTTATTAAGTAACTCCAATTTCTGAAGTTTTTTTTGCTGCTGTATAATTTGTGTTTGTCTGTAGAAAAGTAAATATAGTCGGATTCGTAGCACAGTGTCCAAGTCACACTATGTCCATCTTTCCTGTTTGTTGTTTACATTGCGCCGCGTGCACCTATATATGTATCTACTGCGGCAGCAGATTGCAGAACTCATAATAGGGGTGCTGTACATTAAGCGGGTCTTGCGGCTCGCTTAAATAACCACAAAGGAAAGTTGTGCAGTTCCCGCGCTCGGCGCCACGTGTGCGGGCACTTCACTACTGCCACAGACAATATAATACTGCACTACACTAGCTAGTACTATGTACGAGTATTGCAAAACCTCATTGTATTACCAAGGAAAGGGCCACAGCAGCAACGCGCCGAACGATCTTTCACTTTTAGGGGAGGTGACGATTCTCACTACTACAATTAATGCTAATGCGACTTGGTTTATTTTGTTTGTTTGTTACGCTTTCACGCTTTAACTATATTCAATCGATCATCATGAAATTTTGCATACACGTTGTCAGGGGTACAAAAAAGGTTCTTGTTCAATGATAAAAGTAAAACATGAGAACAGCTGGGATACAGAACGAAAAACACGCAAGATTTTTCCAGTGATTTTGAGCTTGTGGGTTAAAATATCTAGAGAGAAAGTAAAATTTCTTTCAAGCTCACTATGAAAGTCTAGAATAATGATTGGTAAAATAATTAGTTTTATAATAGTTAACAAAGTCCTGTCACTGTAACTACCTATGGAGTTACGATAATGTTATCGAATTTCCACTCAATTAAAATATTCTACCAGTATTGCAGGACACCGAAAAAATATTAGCCCGGAACGTCATAATATATCTTCTTGGCTATACAACAAATCAGCGCTGTCAAAATTATTGTCACCATAAAACACAACAAACTCCACTTTTAACAATTTTTTTATCAACAAGACAGTAAATGACGGAACCACCATCTCCGATCTTTTTGTATTCGTCGTAAAATATTAACATCGCGTAGAAATACTGGAGTCCGTACCTACACACCTTACCCTTCTTGAATTCCTCGTTAGGTCGACAGGACACCGCTAACGGGCAGGTTTTCACTTACCTACTCTAAGAATAAATGCGTACCTACTTCACTATTTCGCTTAGCTTTCAATTCCAACTGAAAACAATTTTAAATCATCGCGAATATTCCCGATGGACTTGAATATATACGTTCAGGTCAAGCCCTGCCAGTTAAGTCTATACTAGAAAACACGTAATCTATTTTTCTGAGATGTCTTCTAGAAAAAAACTTTTGGAATCAACAAATTAATCCTCCTTTTGGGATATATGAAATTAATAATAATAATAATAATCCACTTCACAACACACAGATCTACTTGATCCCCCACTAAGCTATAAGCTTGTGTCGTGGAAACCAAGCAAACGTGGTATATACTACACATATTATTACATATATATAATACTATACATATATATACACACACCCAGAATGGAAAATGGACCCTGTGTTCATCACACAAATTCCACCCCCACCGGGAATCGAACCCGGAACCTCTTGATTAGCGGGCAGGCATGGTGACCATTGCGCCAATCGGGTCGTCGAAATTACTTCGTTTATTTTGATTGCAAAAGTAACAAAATTTTTAAAAATGTTAATATTTTTTTGCGTACACGGTGTAATGCGGTGGAGTAAACCAGATAAGGATACTCAGACCAGGTTCCAAGATATTTGACCATAAAAAACAATTAGGGAATGGCAGAGCCAGCGAGGCTGGTCCGTGGTTCACAGCCAGCAACACTGATGCCATCAAGAAATAAATAAACAAAGTGCATTTATTCCGTCACGTACAGTATTCGATTCAAGATTGGTTTTTATTTTAAAACACTCTGCTCTGTGATGTTTTCCCACAAAAACGATACGTCCGCACGTTATCGTATGAACACTGTGATTTTGGAGATTCCACCAGCCCATAAAAGACAAAGAAAACTGCAGCAAACTAATGCTGTACACATCATACACTAAGTAGCTTTAAGTTACTTATACATAATAATTAACAAAGTGGTTTCAAACGGACCGGTGCATAACGAAGCTCTTGTGTGAATAACACACACACACACACACACATACATAACTTAAAGCGGCGAAAACTTTCGGGGAATAAACTCCACCTATTTTGCGCCGCAGACAGGAAGTTCATATTTTCCGTGTTAATTTATTTGGCTTTGCGCTTATTGGTCGCTTGAACTACCTACATCATTACGTTTGTTTTGTGAAGTAAACTCTGTAATAACAGCACAGTGGTTAGCGAACTCGATTGCCACGCCACATGTCGCGGGTTCGATTCCTCAGTAGGGATTAAATAGGATTTACTTACATTGGTGATTATTTCCAAATTTGCTGTTTAGTTTATAAGAATGTGTTTACATAAAATGTGTCGGATCAGTTGAGAGGTAACTACACAATACACATAGATACTTGTACAAGCTCTGGTTAGTTTGGAAGCATCAGGCGCCGCGCGAATGTAGGTCTAGGCATAGCCGAGGCACACCATTATATAGGATATTTTATTAGTTTTTTAAGCTTACATTGCCTGCATGATAAAATGAAAGTTATAGATTTTACCACTACTAGAAATTATTTAGATTATTTAGAAATATCATTTCTAAATAATCAAAGAATATATTATAATTTGTTTGCAGCATCTGTAAAGAAAAAACACGAAGAAACAAAAAAACATCACAAATCAGCGGTCGTGAGTAACATGACTATAAGATTATAGCGAGTACTCACGGTGATCCTCTTGAGTTGCCTCTTGCCCTTGTACCAGGTGAGCTGCGCGGGGGGCCGGCTGCCGGCCGAGTGGCACGCCACCTCGTAGCGGCGCTCCGCGGTCAGGGAGCCGCCTCGGTCGCCACCGGCTGCCCCCGCCGACACCTCCGCCGGCTTGCGAATCTCCACCGTCAGGGGGCGTACTGCAACACATCAAACGATTAGCTAAGAATATTCCACCAAAAAGGTTCAAGCGCACTTTTCCAGAACGTGCACTTCTTTAAATGAGTTTTCTCTAAATGGTCTTTAGTATAAAAAAATCTCTGACCCCACATTGGCAATAAACGAATAACTTTTACACCAACTTGTAGCAATGTCTATAAATCACGGTACGTATAAAATGTTTGCTGTGTGTCGGTCGTGCCGTTCAAACGGCAACTAGAGTGAGTACTCACGGAACATGTCGAGCACCAGTGACACCTCCTTGGGCGGCACCAGCCTGGAGTTGGCGGCCTGGCAGGTGAACACCGCCGCGTAGTCCGCCCGCCGGATGGCCGGCCACAGCAGTCGGTTCTCGATGACGTCACCGGTGTTGTGCTCGTACTCCTCGTCGACCAGCACCCCGTTCACCAGCCACCGCACTGACGGCTCCGGCCGACCTGCACGCGACACCACACACTTAATCCTCGCCACCGATTGAACTCCTCACCAGTACTGCGGGCGGGCGGCTTGTGTACACACGTGCTGGGTTTGTGCGTGAGGCGTAGGGCTCGCGCCGAGCGGCGGGGGGAGAGTTCCAAATTAAAATTAATATTGTCCGACACACACACAGCAGTGACACCCTGCACCGCTATCACCACTAGGCTCGCCGCTACCTTGTAGCGAGCGTGGGGAAGCATGAAGTTGGCGGGGTGCGGAGAGTGTCGATGCTGTACTTAGTAATGTTATCCGAAAGCGTACCAAACAATTGGAACTGAAAGCATTCTCTTTTGGCGTGTTCCGCGTTCGCTGTTTGTTTGTTTGTCATCGGTATGCGAGCGTTTGTTTGCGTCCGCATCGAACGCTACCCTCCTTAACCCCGCTCCGCTCTGACCAAATGGAATTAGTTCGAGAGCAGTTCTGCGGCTCTCGGCCGGGGCGATCTAATTCCGAATGTCAATGAATTTAATTTGGATTTGTGTCGACGCGCTTCGGAGCGACCGCTGCGCCTTCTACGATCCACTTACTGCATAATCATTCATCATCTAAATAGAAAAACCTTGTAAAATAATTATCTATTATCTATATATGTATTTAAAATGCTTTGTCCTGAATGACTGATGGATCAACGCACAGTCTAAACCGCTGATCGTAGAGACCTGAAACTTGGAGGGTATGTTCTTTGTATGACGTAGGCATCCGATAAGAGAGGATTTTTGAAAATTCAACCCTTAAGGGGAAGAAAAGGGGTTGAAAAGTTTGTATGGAACAATTCCGCGGGAACTTCGAAATTATCGCGGGTGAAACCGCGCGGGACAGCTAGTACTTCTATAAAATTTAAAAGTAGAAATTATACCTAATATTCACTTTGTTTCAGAGAATCATAAAATGTAGATACAAATTTAATTGTACCGGTTTATGAAACGTTAAAGCGAAAGTTGATTAAAAGCAGCACAGAAGCTGGTTCGTTTGTTGTTAAATATTGGCTGGAGACGCGACGTTTTAATTTGCAGCGCGACCCAGCGTCGATGACAACAGCGTCGCCAATTTGCACCTGCCCTAATTGCAGTCGTCGTGGAACGAGTTTGTCGCAACTCGGAGCAGCTCGCGATGCGATTGCCTCACTCCGGGCATCGTCGGCGACAGCCAACAGCTGTGCTCGGCGACAATACTCACTCACTAGTAAGTAGCCTTTCCACTGTGCACTCCAATTCTACAGCCATTTTCCTATTACTGAATGGTGGTCGTACAACTTGTTTTTTAATATAACTTATCGAACAACTTCAATAGACCGCAGAGAAAGGAATCAAACAACTAGAGAGGCAACGTAGACGGGCCATGTGCGCTGGTCGATTATGAGCACCGCTGAGTGAGTGAGGTAACTGATCGCTACGCTAGGTGCGGGTTCGATCCTCGCATCAGGGAAAACATTTATATGATAAACATTGTCCGAGTCGGAGTGTATGTATCATAAGTATGTATTTAAAAAAAATTGTTATCTGGTACGCGTAGTACAAACTCTGCTTAGTTAAGGACCAGGTGGTTCAAGGTCCTAGCATTATAATGCTCATAACCTCTTAAAACCTGGTAAACAGTTGCTCGAAAACTTGCACGCAGTGAGTAGAAAAAAAATGTTTAAAATGACGTTCTGTGAAAGTCATGACATTTCAAAATGTATCATTACGTCAGTGAATGTTCATGTGAGCGACGAACGCTTTGTGTGCGACAATCGGTCAGCGACCCTGGTTTTCATACTAAACCGAGTCGATGATACACTGAACAGATAGAATCAGTGTATCAACACTGACATCGTCGCGTCGGTGACAGCGAAGGGGGGGGTCTTGCCCCCGCGCAACAGGCAGGCCCGGGCCGGTCCGGGCCGGGCGGCACTAAGCCCTCATTAGATGGGCATTACTCCGCTCCCTCAATTGAATATACATTTTTTGCCGTGAACGTATTTTCAAAAGAGTACGCTTCAATCAATTCCACGATTATGCAAATTCTGCGGCCTCCGTCGATCCGAAGTTCGTTTGAGAGGTCTGCCGGGGAGTTGGACAAAATCCGCTTTTAGTTTAAATATTTTATGAATTCGTTAGTGTAATTTCCTCGTTTCTCTTAGGTGCGATGCCATGATTCATCTTGCCCTAACAAGCTACTCGGCCTCATCGGTCGGAGGGCGGGCTTATTAAGCTGTTTTTCTATCTCCCAGAAACTTATTAGATGCAACAATCAAATATTACTTTTCCTAACCATTTTGACGAAAAAGTATTTTCATAGCGTTATTGTAATATTTTACTTTATAAATTAAACGTTTGTTAAAATAGTCGGTATCCAATATAGTTAGAACAACATTCAAGCGATAGTAAATACACGTATAAATATGGGCAAGCTCCAGTGTTCTGTTGCGCAGTGCGATTCAACCGCATTCAGGTGCTAAAAACAATTAAGTTAGGTCTTAACTTAGAGAAACTCATTTGAGAAGTGAAATAAACGAGCCTATCTCGGCTTAGCCCCGGCCGGCGGCGGCGGCGCGCGGCGTTTTGTTCTCTCGTAAGCAACGTTATTCACAAGTTCACTACGTCATACGTATTTTCCGTTTAATTCGTTTCTTATAAACGCAATCTACGTACGACTATATTTTTTTGAAGTTTTCCTTCTTTTGTCACGTTTAGAGTCAAAATTTTTTGCTGAGATGGAAGTGAAGAGCACGATGATGGCAACGTGTGCATTCATTCACATCAAGGAAGTGTAACTTGTTACATGCGTACCTACTTACACGCGAGCCAAAATTATAAATAAATAAAAATAAAATCTAACATTTTATAGCTGAAATTACAGGCGTTTAAATTAGAGTCCTCCGATAAAAAGATGTCTCTGCGATTTTCCAATGGAACTTTGAATGAAGCTAACGCTAACTAGCTCTCTATTGTATAGTAGGTACCTATCTCTGTGGTGAATACTTGGTTAATTTCAGAGTTCCCACGGGACTTCCGGGATAAAAAGTACCCTATGTGTTAATCTGATGTATAAGCTATATATTATTGTAAAATTTCATTTAAATCCATCCAGTAGTTTTGCGTGAAAGAGTAACAAACATCCATCCATCCATCCATCCATACATACTTACAAACTTTCGCAATTATAATATATTAGTAGGATTATAATGAACGTTGGTATTATTACACACGCCAGTGTTTTGACACGAAGTTCTTCTCGTTTCAACGTATGTATACGATAATAGGTAGGTGAGAGTACTTGCTGATAATACTTAATACATATACTATCCTTAACACTTGTGCCTACACTTCCACAACAACCCATGCGCCGCGCCGCGCCGTGTCTGTAGGAAATGAGGACGGAGCGCACAACGGAAAATGTTATATTAGATTCCGAAGAATTCATTCAAATCAAACACAATACAGTTAGCGAATGCGTTCTATCTATCTATCTATTTAAAAATATATGTACAAAAATGAATCCCTACTTTCCTTGGTCATGGTATCACGCGTGAACGGCTGGACCAATCTCGCTAATCCTTTTTTTGCTGTATTGGTTATTGTAAGGAGAAGAAGAATGTGAAAGATTTTGGGGTTCCTGAGGAATTCCGCGGAATTTCGCATTCATGCGGGTGAATCTTCAAAATGGTTGACGAGACTTTTACTGCTAATTAGTTAAGCTACTTTAGAGTTGCTGTGGGAATTTCGAAAATCACGCGGTTAAACCGCGGAACTGCAGCTAGTATCTAAATATTTTTTTGCGTTTCACTTTATTCGTGGCTAGCTTTTCATTGCGGGCTCACTCACATTTCAGGATTACCTCGGGAATTCTTTAACAATACATTTGAAACACTATGTATGTACCTTTGTTATAATACTAAGTCCTAAGACCTAAGCTACCTATAGTACCAATGTGAAGTTTCACTTAAATCTTTCCAGTAGTTTTCACATGATGCTCGTTAAAACAAACTGACAAAAAGTTATTGGAATGGATTCTAATAGTTACGTATTCATATTTCATTAAGCCCGCCACAAATTTCTTTGCACATTTGCACTTACTATATCATGACCTTGTATGACGTATAACTTGTGTGGCAATAGAGCCTGGAAATGGTGAGCTTTAATTAAATAATTATACAAATACAGCGTTGAAATAATGTCCACAAGAGAGCGTCGTATTCGGAATATTTCAAGTGCTGATTTTTTTTCAACTCTATCATATTTATAGTAGAGTGGGTTATTCCTATTTAGTGCGATGTTATTATATTATTCTCTAGACAAGCTTACATGACTGTTACGGGTAAAATAACGCAAGCAGACATGAGGACTGGGAAGGAGGTGAAATCGCGTTGCGCCGCCGGGATAAAAGCGTTTCTGTGTCTACACCCGGCCCGAGACATAGCAGGAAAACAGGATATATATGTACATACACAAACATACACACATACACACACAACCCAGTCAGTCGACGTCCAATTCCCGTCGCAGAGCAGAAAGTATTATAAGAAAATACGGTAGGTAAGTGCTGAGAGACTGCGCTGTGCATATTTTAAAAATAGAGTTCTAAGAAAAAAAGGGTTTTAGTTTATTTAAGCAAGACCTAACAGCAGTGTCAGTTAAATTATTCTCATTAGTCAATATGCTGCCCGGTTTTACTTGCGTTTTATTAATTAAACTATCGAAAATCTAGAAAAACACAGTTTTTTATTTGAAAAGATGAGCCGTAATACCGACTTTAATAATGGGCATGTTGACTAAATTTTTTTTGTAGTCCATCTTAAAGTTTAATATAAAATATTGGACACATATTTTTTAATTTTCTACGGTAATCAAAAAATAACGATGATACATTGAGTGCAAATTTCGCGTGACGTTACTAACCGGTGCAGTTTGTATGGCGGCTTATAGCGGTTAGTGACGTCACGAGCCCCCACCCTTCACTTTCATGCGCTTTATCTCTTTATATTTCATTTACTTGAAAAAGCCAAAAATACTTGTAAATTGTTTTTTTATTTTATACATATATATACAGGATACAGACTAATTAGAATTTGGATTTTCAAAAGTCGCCAACATCCCCATATTGTGAAGTTATAATGAAAAAATTAAAAATCGAAGTAGCGACGAGCTGAGTTTTTGTGGGAGTGTGATGTATGAAGTGTGGTGTGTGGTGGTGTGATTTGTGTATGGGGTGTGGGCACTCACCGCCCAGCACTCGGCAGGTGAGCAGCACGTCGTCGCCCTCCTGGTGCGGGCCCAGCGTGGTGCTGTTGATGACCTTGCCCAGCCGGTCCACCACCACCGGCCGCTCCGGGGGTACTGCCGACAAAACACACAAACTGTATTTGAGTACAATCGAACTATGTTCATCCGAGTTCATCATTAAATCAAATCATATCCAGTATTTTCAGATTTTTCATAGAAATTTGTCTTTTTATCATTACTTTCCTGATAAGTGACATTATCGAAGAGCGCAATAATATACGATGTATTTTCCATCTACCTAAATCAACGGGTTCAATTATTTTAAAAATAATCTAAGTAGGTATACCATTTTAGTTTTGGGCATCTACGCCCACTTAAGAAGTTCACCTTGTAATCCTACTAATATTATAAATGTGAAAGTGTGGATGTTTGTTAGTCAATCACGCAAAAACGGCTGAACGGATTTGGATGAAATTTGGCATGCACATTGTCAGGGGCACCTACAGAGAAGGACATAGGGTACTTTTTATCCCGGGATTCCCACCGGAACTCTGAAATTACCACGGTTGATACCGCGAGGCACTGCTAGTAAAATATATAACTACCACGCGTTAAGACGGGACAATTTATACCATTGTGACAAAATAACTTATTTGTATCAGCAAAGAAAATAAACAAAAGAGAATCCAGTTCAAATAATACTCCAGTTTAATAACCATGAAAACAAACACTCGAACGTCTCAGTGTATTATTATAAATCGTATTATTATAATGAATTTCCATTGACGTCACAGCAGGATCTTCAACATAACGGCTCAGATTGGACAGTAGTTTTGTGTTTAGTGGAATCGCAATGTGCTAACGACCTACAGCATGATTGTTTTGTCGTCAGACGGGAACTATTAATAACGCCTTGTCGCGTGACCGCGAGGTGTTTACGTGTCGCGCTCGTGTCGCGCCCGCGCCGTGTCACATCGCTTCTCGTCACACGACGTCGCGTCCGCAATTAGGCGGTGTTGCGCGACACGACTGTGATAAAAAAACGCAATTCCACGACAAATTGCGGCGGCATTATTATTAATGATCACACATTACGGGCGTAATGGAGATAGGCATGATTGCCCCAACTAGCTCTTTACTGCGGGCCCTGCCTATCTGTTCTAATTTTAAGTTAAGTCAGTAGTACAATTTTTTACCCACTTTAATTGCAATTAATTAACAAAGAATTTAATTTCTACACGTCAATTTCAACCTACTTACCTCTAATTGTGTAAAACTTTGTATGTATAGCATGACAATGCAATATTATTATAACATAGAGGTGATCTGATGATGGAATCGGAAGGTAGCCAGGTAATAAAACTTCGCAAACCTCACCGAGTTGGGGCTCGTTTGATTGGTCTAGGAAGGACTAGGGTCCTAGATCCACTTAGATGATCACTTTTTATTTTAGTTTTAAAGCATATTTTTTAGTTGTGTGTTCAAGAGTTTAATTTCACGATTACCTAATTATAAAAAAGGATTAAATCCAGCCTCAAGTTGTTTCGATATTCGCTCGTGTCATTTTCATCAATTACTGGTTTGCCTAGTACTTACTGAGGATTTTAATTTATATTTTTGTGTAAGAAAACAGTTGGTTGTAAAAAAAAAATGTAAAAAGATTCCAGTAATTTTGTCACGAACAAATCACCCTCTCGACTCATCCTATACGCGGGCGACAGCCCATCGAAGTTTAATCACAACTGGTTTGATAGTTTGGGAACGAATAAGGACTAACAACATGCAACAAAAAAAAATTGTTTACAGTGTATTGATGTGCAATGTGAAAAAATAATAAAAAATAATAAATTAAATTGACTTGATTTGATTACATAAAACACAGGGGATTGCCAATAGCTCCGTTCGATTAGCATCCGACCGATACGTTCTGCGTTTTGCTGACTACAGCACCCTGTACCCCAGTCCCGAGGTGCGGTGTAGCTCGCCCAGCACTCCAGTCCCACTCGGGCGTTATTGCACCGCACCGGTCGACTATTTCGGTCGGTTCTGTTTAAACCATCAAAGTCCAATTGGCTATCACACCGGACACGGCGGGCTCGTCCAATCTAGCTGCAACGCTAATGGACGCGGCGCGCGGGAACGAAGCGACGTCACCTAAAAATACAACTCATCGTGAGTCGCGACCACAGAACAGATAGGATCAACTCAGTTTAGTACTAACGTCGCCGGGTGATTTTCGTACACGAAACTATTCATCACGCACAAAAATCTCAAGTCACGTAACGAAATGAATTGCACGCCATTTAGTAATGTTTTTACTCATTCGCTGTTTTTAATATTCACAGTTTGAGGAATATTTTGGAAAGTATACTTACTTCCGATACCATTAATATAAGATAAGATAAGAAAGATTTATTCAAGCAAGAGGAGAAACACAACACAAATGAACACATACAGGACAAAATAAATAATAACGAAATTAGAGTAAGTTTTAAAGTTAGGGCATTTGCGCTAATTTCGTGGCGCGCCTGCCCCGCCGACATGACCTCTCTAATTAATTATTTTCTCTGTGGCCGCAACGCTTGTGCCTCGCGTACTCGCGCTAATTGAAAACCTAATCGAAATACGCTTACCTATCACACAAATTAATAATAACAGCCGTCGAAACGAGCCGGATTATGTTAACTAGTGCTACTGCGGCTTCAACTGTGATGGCCGCCGGCGTCGATATAACGCCATTAACCCAAAAACACACATTACCAACTCTGCTATTCAGATGGACAACTAATCCTAACTAATACGAGTATTATAAATGTAAATTTGAGTTTGTTTGTTACGCTTTAAATACTCTACTGATTATCATGAAACTTTACATACACGTTGTCAGAGGTACAAAAAAGGACAAAGTCTACTTTTTTGTTTCGGAACTCCAGCCAAAACTCCATTACAGTCATAAATAGGTAAGCACCCGTTTGTTATTGTTGCATCATGGCGAGTATCGCTCCATAACGCAAACTCGACAGTTGACAATTAAATTTGGCAACGCGGATTAGCTCTCGGGGACGGCTCGGCCGATGGAAAGACAACAAAGTCATAATTTTGGTGTGAGCGGAGCGCTCTCGATGTTGGGTATAGGATTTCGGAGCGATTTTAAACTTTTGCGAGGAGGCGAGGCGGCGAGATGGGATTCGATTATGCGCGGATGGGCGCCGGCGAGGTGTTTATCCCGGTCTTAGAATACAAGATGGTGCAAACTCACCGTGAAATCGGAACGCGGCGTCTGAGCGAAACACATCTGGCCCACGAATCGAATCACGATATTGATAAATCGAAATGGAACGAGAAACTTTAAAGGCCGATAGAAAACGGGCCCTGTTCACTGTCCTTACTTTTTGAAGCCTGTTTTTAGTTGAACTTTAGTAAGAAACGCTCGTTCAATTTCGTGCAGTGGTAACAATCAAATTCTACATCTAC
The DNA here is from genome assembly GCA_907165275.2 of Zygaena filipendulae. Taxonomy (NCBI): domain Eukaryota; kingdom Metazoa; phylum Arthropoda; class Insecta; order Lepidoptera; family Zygaenidae; genus Zygaena; species Zygaena filipendulae. The sequence continues at coordinate 15,922,900 of OU015649.1, read as the reverse complement.
CATCTATAATATTGTTTCCTAGCGATACTTCAAGACCTTGAAAGTGACGTAAGCTACTCATACTTTCCGTGCATCAAAATTCACGTGTTGAAACGTACATGCTTTCTGTGTTTAAGTCTTTGGATGATAGTATCTCCTGGCAAATTCTCATTCTACTGTGTACAATGTAGGCAATAATTAATCTTTCGGTAAGCACCGCATGCAGGCTGGTTCTAATTGCACACGATCATTGTCAACAGGTATCAACAGAGGGAGCGAGCGTGCGCCGTCACCGGGGAGTCGAGTGTGCAATCATGGAGTCTCCGAGGGCTCGCATGTACGTGACCAGCGGCCTATTGTCAGGAGCCTCCCACAGGTAACCAAAGACATGGAAGTAAGAGAAATCTGTATGTGGGATAAAATATCTACTCTTGTAAATGGCTAGTGTTTAAGCTTAACATGGTCTTGTTCATCGTACTAAAGTAAGGATTCTTTCTGCGAAGATATTGCCACTTCCAACCAGCCCCCTTACCGAGGTTGAGAGTCTTTAATTATGTTTGCTATAGAAAACTAAAGGCGGAAACACACTTGTGTGTCGTGTCGTATTTGTATGTTGTATCGTGTTGGGGCGCGATCTGTTGTGGTGCTTCTCTAACCATACTAAATGTATGAAACAGATATGCTTCTGTCGCTACACAACACGACATGACACATAAGTGTGTTTCCGCCTTGAGAAACTTATCGCTGAAAATTGGACGAATGATTGGACGACTTAAACTTGCCTAGGGAAGCTGACACGAGCTAAGTAACTTTTGTAAACCTGGGCGCGAAAGTTGTGAAGTAACACTTGTATGGCTAATAGCGATTCTCATCACGCAGCGAGTGGGAGTGGGAGTGGGAGTGGTGTGTGCCTTTGCGCGACATTGGCGTGTTGAGGTCAATGGCGTACTGCGAGTTGCGAGTTGCGACACGTGTCGGTGTAATTGACACGTACTCGTAGTTCATTGCAGGACTAATTATTATTGGCATTAGATTAAAACCAAGGGATTTTCCAATAGTCGATTACATCCGCAGTTTCACTTAATCCGCGTTAATTTCGGAATTCCCGTGCGAACTTCGGGATAAAATTTACCCTATGTCCTTTTTGCACCCATGACAAGGTGTATGCAAAATTTTATGGTGATCGGTTGAGTAGTTAAAGCGTGAAAGTGTAACGAACAAACAAACTCACAATCGCATTTATAATATTAATGAGGACTAGTTTTAAAAGTAAGCGTTGTTTGAAATGATGTTAATTTGAAAAGGTAAAGTAATATCATTATGATTATTATTAGTGTAATGCTGATGACAATGATGAAATACGAGTAAGTATTTTAGTACCTAGGTATAATATATGCCAGATTAGAAATTGACTGAACTATCTGTCTGTGATGATACTTGCCATGGGTGTCTCGCATCAAAACGCTAAAACTACGAAGGGCAATGAACATCAAATACTACTCCCTGCCCTAATTAAAAAAAAAAAGTATCTCCAATGTAGGTATAGATACGCCAAGTTTACAGTTGAATTTCAAACGCATGAACGTTCTGCAAACTTCTTACATGTTTTATCTGCATGTGTACCAAGGTTTTGCAGCTGGAGAAATACTTGTGACATCATTGGCTGGAAACAATAATGTCGTTGCTTGCCTAACACCTACAAATTCAAATCTCGAACGCACATATCGTCCTCGTTGCGTCTCGGTACAAACAAATGAATAAATTCGCAATCACCAACAATAGATTAAGCAATGTAGGCGAAGACACCGTCGAAGAATAATGTTGTTATCGACGCTTCATCGCCGGGAGGCTGTTAGCGAGGCTCATCAATTCGTGATTAAGCGTCGGGACTCGACTCGTCTGCCCCACAGCAGCCCGGCCCTGCCGAGCGAACATCGCCCTTCTGCACAACACAATACGGCACGAGTACACTCTAATATCCGTATACAAACACACAACTTCTTACTGCTCTCAGAAACTGACGTGAGAATATCCCAAGCGACAGGACACGGTATATTAATGTTATGATTTTGTTGTGGCCGCAGACGGTGAAGCGAATGACTGTTAGGGGCGTTGTTTATTATTTTAACCAGAATTTAATACCCTGATATTAATGGAGACGATGCGTGGGAGATCTAATACAATAAAGTTTTGTTTTGTAGGATAATATCAAATAATAGAGATAATACATAAAATATTCTGGTGAAATTATATTTACGTCTTCAAAAAGGAGAAGCAGATAGGTAAGTTAAATATCTTATTACGGCGAGAAAATCTGTGACCAAAAACGAACGATGTCACGAGCATAGCTAGTACTTATAGGTACTTGTCTATACTAATATTATACAGAGGAAAGATTTTTAATTTTTTGTTTGTTTGTTACAATTTAACTCAAAATTACTGGACCGATTTCAAAAATTCTTTCACCATTAGAAAGCTTAATTATCCTTGAGTAACATACGCTACATTTTATTTCGGAATTCCCGCAGGAACTCCGAGATTATTGCGGGTGAAACCGCGTGGGACAGCTAGTAATTCATAAAATAAACAATCACTCATAAAAGTATTTCAATCACGACCCAACAGAGTTCAATTTAAGACCGACGACGCGCCGCGCGGCGTTGAACAATGAAATTAATAATGAGTTTGTTTAATTAGTTGATAATTGATTAATGAATATGGAGCGGCGGGCGCGGGCTGATGTGGGGGTACATTGATGGAACACTGCTCTGAGCTCGCCATCCGCCATCCGTCACGGAGCGGAATCAGCGGCGCATGTTGTGTCATACATACCGTTGGAGAAGTTGGACCGAATGGAGAGCGCAGAGTTGTGCCAGTGATATATAGGTACGATAAGTTCTACACAACTAGTTGTCCCCTACGGTTTCACTCGCGGAAATTTCAAAGGGGAATTCCAGGATCAAAATCGCTCTGAGCGAAAAGACTGCCTATTTTTACCCACACTTTGTAGAAAAAATAAACAATTTAAATCGTGTATGTACCTTCAAGCGGAGTGTCTACTGCGACTTGTTACACAATAAATAGACATTACCGTAAATCGGTAACCGTCGGCGATAAATCAGCAGATGTTACTCGTCTGGGTGTGAGTTGCGACTTGCGAGACGCTCCGGGCTCCGGCGCAGGTGATCCGGGCGCCTTGTTAGAATTGTTACCGACATCGTATATCCATCCCATCGAGGCTGCACCAAAAGTACGGTCGGGAAGAAAATCTCTGCAGATTACTTATGTTGTCGATGTAGCCCGTCGGCCGCCTACGTAAGTACGTAACCAGTTCTACTTAACAGGTTTCGGAAAAATAAATAAATTTCCCTTTAACGTAACTACTAGTTACATGCAAAGACTAATCACAATTTTGTTTCGAATCATACCGACGAATAATATTTTTTCTTTCTAATATAATAACCTACAATTTTCCTCAAAGCAAATCTATACTGATAAAATAAACCTTCTGGGTCAAAATTTATAAATTTTTTGCACCGTGTCCAAATCCACTCAGACGGCAACAGAACGGAAAACCCCTGATTTTTATGCAGTCTGTTAGATAGAAGTTAGAAACGTAAGGATATGGATTGAATTGATATAAAAATTTCCAATCAAATTCAATGCTTTTCTCAATTAACATACCTAATTATTATTGCAATTCAAATATTCGAATCGCAGTCCAAGCTTTTAAAAATCCAATCTTCAATAAGGTAAAGATAGATTTAAATAAAAAATCTTCGGAATAAAACGTTTTATTACACATTTGAGCTTTTGTTTCGCTTTTAAAACTATGTTTGGATATAAGGTAAGTACCTATTGTTTTTGCGAACCCTACACTCTGAGCAAACCGCAATATTGTCGGTGAAGCCTGGATACCGTTGCAAACAATCAAACTGAGGTGGATTTGCGTTGCGCCATTTACGGGTGCTGTTAGTGCTACACAGCAGAGCTGCCAATACCTCCATAGGAATCCCACACAATTAAAGGGAATCCTTAATCCTAATGTTAATGCCAAATTGAGATTGTTTGTTTGTAACGCTTTGATGCTTTAACGGCTCAACAAATCATCATGCATTTTTTCATGCACGTTGTACGGAGAATTACATAGGGTAATTTTTATCCCGAAACTCCCGCAGAACTTCAAACTCCGGGGAAAAGCTAGTTCCACAATAAGGGGAAATTTAACACAAAAAGTAAGCATGATATCTATACATAATGAGTATACAGGTAAGGTACACCTACACGTTGGAATGATTGAGCTACAAAGCAGTTTTTAAAGACATAATACTTAGGTATAATATAATATCATAATCAGTTCCAATTAATATATTGTAATTATAAATTTTATTTTGGAAATCTTCACAAATGTTTTCTTTGAAATGTAAGACGAAAACAAGATTAATTAATTTTATATCTCAAAAAAGTTTTCACAAAATATTATGAGTTAAATCTATGATATAGGTACCTCTGATGGATGTGTGGAAGTAAATAATGATATTTGTCTGGGTAGATTCCACAATGGATGGTTTAAGGGATGTCGTCATACCTTATTGTTGACAATGACAAACTAGATTTGTATCTAGAAATTAGACAAGACAAAACAAACGACTGTCTTCCACAACAAAGATCTCCTAGCAATTGGCACTCTAGATTTTGGAGTACCTTAATGCAAACTTAGCTCATTTTATTACATGCTACTACTGGGTTCTATTCGTGTAAAATTAAAGGATCCTTTAAAGGAACTCTTTATTTCATTATAAAAAAATCCTATCACGGATGTTGTCACTTTCTATCAGAGAAGAACTTTTTAAATCTATTTAGTAGTTCAAGAGATACAAACAAACTTTTCTTCTTTATAACCGCCTTCCAAAAAGGAAGAGATTCTGCATTCGGCTGTATGTTTTTTTAATATTGAAAATTGATTTAGTATTGTAGCTTGCTCGATTTCCACTCTACATACAAGCTTATAGCTTAGTGTGGGATAAAGTAGAACTGTATGCTGTGAAAATATACGCTCCATAGAAACAAGAAGCTAGTGGAAGGATTGCACGTGTGCTGTGGATGGAAATATTGTCGAAATAAGATGCAGCGATAACAGCGGAGTCTGTAGGAGTTGTAAAGCTCCACTACAACGTTATCGCTTCTACCTCATATTCATGAGATGACATGGCTACAGTTTCATTTGTCTGGATCGAAAGATTCCCTCAACTAATGTTTGATATACCAACATGTATGAGAGTATCATTATGATGTATCATATCTTGACATTGACATTTAAACAGATAAATAATGTTCATAAAGTTGATCTTCACCCAATGGTCATACAGATTTATCGCATTGATATAACTACTAAAGGCACAATATTCCCCAAGATACGCTATTATATATAGGAGAAGGTCTTGAAATTGAACTTTGTAACGAATCTGTAGTTTTAATTAACACGATTAAGTTAGTAAAAACTTCCTTGTATCTGTCTATATATGTATATCTATATACTGAATATCTTGCAAGCTAAATTTGACCCACTGCCCGGTTTGCGATTAATCTAAAATTTGACGTGCATATGTAAATCAGATGAATTTGCAATATTATTATGGCACGGAGCTGATGTGATGATGGAGCTGGAAGATGGCCATGGAATCTCAACTAAACAAAGCACCCTCATCGACTTGAGGTGCGTTTGATCTCGACAAGGTCCTAGACGAAATTATCAAGTCCCCAGTCTCTATACCTTGACGTATTTGAACTATGATATTTTAATAGAAAGAAAATTTACTTTGTAATTTCATGAAAACTTATGAAATAAAAGCACCTACTGTGAACAATTCGCTAATTAATTCTCGAGCCAGGGGCCCTTAGTTACCTTGTCGGTTGCCCTTTCTCGTAATATTTTAGTGTATTTATAACAGCGCAGTTGTAAGTAGTGTACTTGTAAGTACGTATATACCTGACTTGGGACTCAGTTCCTTATATTCCATAATTTGTTTTTACGGAAACCCACTATGATTGATCATGTGGTTCATATATATTACTAGCTGTGCCCCGCGGTTTCACCCGCGAGTTTCGGAATTCTCGCAGGAACTCCCTTTAGGGGGATGAAAAACAGGTGTTGTCCGATTCTCAGACATACTGAATATGCATACAAAATTTCATAAAAATCGGTCAAGCCGTTTCGGAGGAGTATGGGAACGAACATTGTGACACGAGAATTTTATATGTTAGATGTTTGTCTCTCTCTCTCTCTCTCACTTATGTGGTTATAATAAGTATATGAACGTGTGTAGTGTATGTACTATTATTGACTTGTATCTGATATTTTATATTATTAAAAATACTACATTTTTCCGTCTATATTTATGTAGTTTATCCTAAATAAAAAATTCTAAATACTGTAGGTATCAAAATTTCTCTAAATGTATTAATTATTTATGAAACTGTTTTGGCGAATGCATTTTGTATCCGTTCTGTTTAAGTGTACAATTATAGCTGTGTATTTCCTGAATAAGTAAATAAATAAATAAACGTCCTTACCGACGACGGTGAGGTTGTATCTGAAGCTGGTGGTCTGCGTGTTGCGGAAGTCGACCCGGCAGCGGTACACGCCCTCGTCGTGGCGCTTCACGTCGCGCACCAGCAGCGCGGCGGGCGGCGGCGCCGTGGCGAAGTGCGCGCGCGGCCCGAACACCTCCGGCGCCGACCAGTGCCGCGCCTCCGACAGGTGCTTGCCGCGCACGTCGAAACTTCGCACACACAACACAACTGTCGTCAAACTGTTGTTAAACTACACATTACACAACACACCATCGTGAAAAAGTGCACGTGTGTGTGTGTGTTTTGTAAAGTTTTATGGAATGCACTTTCCTTTCAAATATCTACATATACCTACCTACATAGGTAATTAGGTATAATCTATGTATATAAAATGCTTGGTGCTGACTGACGGATCAACGCACAACCTAAACCACTGATCGTAGAGACCTGAAACTTAGAGGGTGTGCCTATTCTTTGTATGTAGGCATCTGATAAGAAAATATTTTCCGAAATTCTACCCCTAAGAGCGCTAGTACACGTCCGTTTTTTATACCGGCCGACGGACCGTTTGTTTACCGGATTCACGGTGATGTATGGTTTATAACGAATGTGTGTAAAAGTACACGCACCGAACACCGGTCCGGCGAACAGTACAAAGAAATCCGTTTATTGACGGTCCGTCATCCGGTGTAAAAATGGACGTGTACAAGCGCTCTAAGAGAGTGAAAAAGAGGGACAAACTTTATATGGAACTACGTGATTCTTTAATCTAATCTAACGTAAAAAACCAATTACAAACCATATTAGAACCATATTAGACTTCTACGCGGACGAAGTCGCAAGCAAAAGTTTGTAATATTATAATAGAGTACCTACGAATAGCGTTAGAGTAAAAGGACTGTTGCACCGTAGTCCCCTAGGACAAAACGCGGATAACCAGCGGAGATCAGCTAGCTCGTTAAAAAACAAGCGCATGTTGATTCAATAAATAAAGATAAACAAATTCCTATTCGAATTCGATGTCACAGAGTGCATGTGAATAAATATTCGATAGTGTACGTCATGTGAAATGTGGCGGTGAGTAAAAATCTAGGCGGCTCCGGTCGGCTGCACGCCGCGTGCCGCAAACCGCAAGGCACCTAGGGCTACCAGACGTCAGGAATTTTCCTGAAAACTCAGGAATTTTGGCCATTTATCAGGAATTCGGCCGGAGTACAAAAACCTCAGGAATTTATAGTGATTTTTTTTTTATTTCTAATGTAGGTACTTTCCAATATAAAACAAACCCTTTTCTGTACTTCACTCCTTTTTACATATAAATACAAATTACTGCAAAATATAAACTGTAGCTGTTCACGCGGTTTCTGCGAAGCTCCCGCAGGAATTAGTGGTTACAATATAGTCTATGTCATTCAGGGATAATGTGGCATTCTAATGGTGAAAGAATTTTCAAAATCGGTTCAGTAGATCCAGAGATTACCCCATAGAACCTCACGAACTCACAATCTTTGTAATATTAGTAAGATATTTTTTTTCTGTAAAAGATAACAATTATCACTCGCCCCCCTCCCCCATTCCCGTCTCCAAGCCGAGCGTCAGGAATTTTATTTGCTAATCGGAAATTTTGTCAGGTATTTCAAAATTTGTATCTGGTAACCCTGTCGTCAGCCACCTGAGTGCCCACCCCCGCACGGTACCCACCCCCGCGCGGTATATCTCGACGCCCCATCTGTACCTATATGATTCGCACAAAACTTCCAAACAACCTACACAGCAGTGAATACTCGCTGTCATTCGTTCGATAGAGTTCTGCAGTCGATAACCATATTTCATATCGACGTGTCTGAACTATTCGCGTTTGTCGGAGCACGAATGCCATACAAGTGTAGTTGTTGATGCTTATCGGAAGTTTGTAACGATAAATGCTTGTTTGGTTCACGTACGTACGTACGGTTTTTTGCGGTTTTCCGTTCCGCCGGTTTGTTAAATACAATACAGGATCGGGGAGAGAAAAAAAGTTTGGACGAAAAGTACTACATATAAAAATATCGATTTAACTAAAAGAATATATTTATATATCATTATATTTCATTGTACATACAGTTTATTGTACACTAGTGTATCCACCACAGCTTAACTCCCGTTAAATGCGGAGTTCCCGTGCGAATTCCGAGATTAAAATATCCTGAGTTAACAAGTAATATCTAATGTAGTCCTATAAGTAAAAAAAATATATAGAATCTGTTTCGTAGTTTTGGAGTTTATCCCGTTACAAGCAAAGAAACGTACAAAAAATCAAATATTTTCTATTTATAATATAAGTGTAGACAAACAACTATCAAATAAACGAAAAATGGGGAGTCGATAAAAACAAACAAATAGGCCACGTGCGGAAGGAACGCGTCGTATCCAGCTCCAAATCTATAGTCGGCAAATATCAATAAAAAGTAGAAACCGTGCCGAGTCGCGAGACGCTCGGTCAGTGGCAGGCGAACTCGGACACATAGTGCCGCAGCCCACGTCGAGGAAGCCAAGTGCACAAGAACTATCCTGATCCTTGAAATATCAGGTGCAGCCGGCAGCTCGTTCTCGGGCGGCTCCGAACGTAAAGGGGACAAAAACCAGCCGCTTGATAAATGTAGGTACCTACCCGATATTTTTTCATTTCAAAATTTATATAAGAGAGATTACGAACAGCGAATTCAAAGATATTGAATTTCTGTACACATACACATTTACACATCCTAGCACACCTTATGTAATTTGTTTGTTGTTCACGCTTTAACTCAACCAGTTATCATAAAATTTTGTATACACGTTGCCAAGGACATAGGGTACTTTTCCCCGGTATTCTTGCATGAACTGCGAAATTAACGCGGGTGAAACCGCAGGGAACGGCTAGTATAAATACAAAATTAATCTACTTATTTCTATTAACAAAGTTTGGGTTTGGAGTTGACGAAGATTTTCTAAAAATATCTAGTGCCCGGGGATGCCAACTCGCAAGTATTCCGGGATTCTCTCGGGAATGCTTTGATATTCTGGGATGCATAGTACCTGAGACATTTAAGTCACATACTTTGTTTCACTAAAATCGATCCCGGACTTCAAACATGATTCCTTATATATTTCAATAAATTTTAATCTTATAATACATTCAGGGACCTATTTTGCAACCTTTCAACAAATTTTTTGCAGGTATACGTAGGTATTACGTACGTATATTTCTAATAAGTTGTTGCCCACGATTTTGTCAAGTAGTAAGTAAGTATTGGCATTTCTTGAACATCTCTACCTTGATTTTACTGTGCTGTATATCAAATCTCCGCCCATCAAATTTTTTGTGCAAAAAATACATCAATTCGTTGTAGAGTCGCGCCGTGAAAGCTATAGTCAAACAAATATTTTAATATATTTATTTTTTAATACAGTTGCTCTAAAAGTGGCGTATTGCAGTATAGACATATGTCGGAACTCTTTGCAATGACAGGCTTTCCGCACTGATAATGACTAATGAAATATACTATATTGAATGGTTACTTGAAGATTTTAAACATATAATATATATGGGTAGGTAAGTATACCAGCAGCCAGTAGGTAGGTTTTATATCATAAAAGGCTTTTTTGAACGCTCTCCGGAAAACGAAAAACACATAAATCCACTTGATTCTTTACGAAAGAAAAAAATATCAGTTACTTTATTTCTTCGACTTCAACGTTAAAAATAATTTTGCAAAAAAAAGAATAATGTAAACAAAACATACATACAATCGAATGCATAACCTCCTCCTTTTTGGAAGTCGGTTAATTAAATATTCAAAATAAAAACTGTCACTTTCAACTTCAAAGGCTGCTCCATTTAAACGTTATAGTGTAGGTACTTTACTTGCCTACTTCCCTATGCGTGGGCGCTTCACAAATTTTGTTGCTCTCCAAATATATTCACGATCCAGTCGATGTCTTCGGATAGAAACCGAATATGAGAAATTAATAAAACGAGCTTATACTAAAGCTACACTGCAAAGAGCTTCGCTTAATGCTAAAGCCCGCTCCACATTCACGTGAGAATCTTGCGAAAACGCGAGAAAACCACGAGAACGTGAATGTAGAGCCGGTGTTCTCCGCTGGCTCTCGAGGTTTTCTCTCGCTCTCGCAAGATTCTCGCGTGAATGTGGAGCGGGTTTTAGAGTCAAGATTCTCGTCGAGTGACTAATCCCAGTCGACAGACATAATATTGCATGCGAAGCTCTTTTTAGTGTGGCTTTAGCCTTAGCGGTTTTTTATCTCAATAGAAATTGGATGATATAATTATTGCGTAATTTAATATACTCCATGATTTAATTGTTTGTTCGGGGAAGTTGGGATTGTTTCGCGGCGATATAATTGAATTTATCTCCGGCAAAGTTGGTGATTTTTTTTAATGAAATTTAGCAGGAATTAAAAGACATTCCGCCATTTTTGCAGCGAGTAGCTAGCAACAAGGCGGAATGAGTTCCTTAATTTTGTCGAGGACACAGTTTTAACTTTCATCGTCTTTGTTTCATTTTCGTAACTGCTACGGCACTCTTTTATAGATTCTTCTGAAAATAAATACCGGTACGTTTATTCTGCAATCAGATATATTTACTGTTTGACTTTTGAAGTAGGTGCTGTTATCGATTCATTAATAAACAAATACCTATGTATTGCAAGAATTTATGAAATTTTATATTTCTCGCATATTTTAGTGTTTGTGTAAGCTAGCATTAAACTAAACAGGTAAGTATTCGTTTACAATTAATTTAGGTGGGTAGGTACCTCGCTCAGTATATATTACCCAAGTAGGCCCGTCGGCGCGTCCGTCCGTGCGGTGCACAAAGGTACCTAGCTCGCCGCACGCCACGTTACGTAACAGTAAAATAAACAAGGGTTAAATTAAGTGCCAGCCGCGGCCATAAATCATACAAAAACCTCACATGCTCTATGATTTAAATGTAATCGCTCGGGAGGAAAATTCAAAAGCCACACGCCGCGACCACCGCATAAAGAACGTCGGGAACACACAAGTGCATAATCATAAAAGAGATTACAAGAGAGAACGAAAAAAAAAAAATTTAAGAGCCAAAGCCTTTTCTGCCATCGGGCCGGCTTCGCAGCTTTTATTTTCATGTAGATTAGCTTTGTATGGGGAATACGCAGTTATTTTATACGGCCGGCCGGGGGGCGGGGCGCGGGAGGGGGGGGGGGGACGCGAAGACAGCGGTGACGTGTGTGTGGGGGGGGGGGGGGGGGGGGTAGCGGAGCCATTAATATACCCAACGCTGCTCTTTCGGGAACAGAGTAACACCTCGACGCAATTTGGGTCATTACGACAGGTTATTTTGTAAGCCAGATTGTTTTTATTTTTTGTATTCTTTCTCCACATAAAAAGTTGTGTCTGCTGCAAGTGTCAAGGGATATATTATCACAATATCACACTTCACAAGTTGTTATTATGATCCCTAGTCGGGTATAGTATCTAACAATAATCTTCCACAACATACAGATCTTCTTGTTCCCGCGTTAGCGGTGCGTACAGACTATGTAACATGTTATATAACTTGTATTATAACACGTCCACATCAAATAACATTGTTATACAACATTGCAACAAGAAACAAGACTATACACATTAGAATAACAATGCCATATAACTATTGTCGTTGCTCGTTCTTCAGTGCTATGCTCTCCACAACGTCGTCGCTGGGAGGAAGTCTCACTAGCTGCGGCAGTGACTGTTGTGCTTCTAAATAACAAAAGAAAAACAAAAAACGGACGTGACTAAGTTTTATAATATGTTATATAACATTCAGCGTCCACATTATTATCATTTGGTATAGAGTGTGTACGCACCGTTAGCTGTGCGCTTGTCGATTGGATCTACAGCAGGAAAGAATAGATCAAGTATCTAACTAGTGCTAGCGTGGCTAAAATGAAGTTAGTATGGATAGTTACAATCGCGTTCTTATTTTAAAATCACAAAGCAGAAGATGTACCTATATAGAGTTCGGTGTCCACCGCACGACGTCTGCCTTTACAGGGAATCAAACCCGAAACCTCTCGATAGCAGATCGATGTGATGCGACTAGCGACCAATCCAATTCGTTGAGTAGCGCCAGTCAGTAAGTAGTGTGTTACATACTCACACGACCAACTATGAATTTAAGGAGCACTCGTCCGTAATTGGCTACTAAACTTTATGAGTGACGACAGCCGTTAAATAAACTGACAGCGACATCAGCGAGTGAGTGCGCAGCAGAAAGCCCACAGTCACATAACGCTATTTATTACACCCCGCGCTGTCAGCGTGACGTCTCCGAGGCGGCGACGCGTCGCTCCATTCATTTTTTTTACTGGATCTGCGTTGTTTTTGTTGCGTGCGGAGGGCGCTCGGCTCATCCCGTATGCGAGTATACACACTCGTGGCTCCGCGTCAATTTGCCACTATCACCCCTCTCGACCGAGGACAGGCGAGGCGAGGCGAGGCGCGGACGACCCCGGCAGCCGCAAGGCGCGACGCGAGATCACGTTTCCGCGATATATCAATCATCGTTGCGCTCACTGATGGGAATATAGATATGGAAACAGATTTCTCCCGCGCACCGTTTCAGCGAATGTGTCGAGATAATCGTCCTGTTTACTTATGTCTTTGTAGATTGCTCCCTTTTTTCCCAACGTCGATACATCGAAGCTTAGTTTCGTGTACCATCGACGACCGCTCTGGGAATTTCTATAAAAACAACTCGGCGGGCTTTCGTGACGCGAATGTAATGGCTGTATAGGTTACAGTCGTAAACGTTTTTCTGTGTTCGAAAGTATTTCTTTGTGACCGAGCCAGCCGAGCGACGCCCGGCACAATGGCTCGCCTCGAAGTGTTTTCGGTTCGCGGAAAATTTTAAGGGTTTTTAGAAATAGGAACCGTTGCACGAATCGTTAGAATGTTAATGTACTAAAACATTATTTTGTTATTTTGATACGAACGAGTCGATCGCTGCAATACATCAATGCCAACTTTTCCCTTACGTGTCCGCTTGTACTCGTGTATTTCCCATCTAATAAAAGTATTACATATTGTGACATGTCACCATGTAGGTGCCTACGTATGTTTCGTCGAAAACAAAACCACATCGCGCGCCATCGATCCCTCATCTCACAATACACTTGCATTATTCACGCGCCGAGCGTGCTTGTTGTTCGCTTTTCATATTTGTTTATCAAAAACATCGAGGGGCGCGGGGCGCGGGGCGCGGGGCGGGCCACCCTCGTCACGTCACGCATAGTTCGGGAGTGACACTCGCGCTGGTTGAATTGCAAATTTAAACATGACTGTATCTCGCGCCGCGCCGAAGCCTTCCCGCGTGGCTCCTTAGCCCCGACGCTGCCGGTGCTCCCCTCTGACCCCGCTCCCCCGCGCCGCAACCCCGCGGACACATAAATATTGCCGTGTTACAACCCCCCCCCCCCCCCCCCCCAACTCTCGTTTGTTGTAATATATTTGCAAATTCACGCCCTCCCTCTGATTTACTAAGAGAGCACTATATTTACGGGAAAATTTCCTTGCGCAAGTATAAACGATGGAAAATTCAAACAATCGCAGTCGGAAGATTTCTCACACTACAACAAATGTACCTATACTTGGGCAGCATCTTCGGCTTATTAGAACAAAGGCATAAGACGGACTTATGATGACTGGGACACATGAATATTGCTATAGATAATGAACCGGTTATTCTTCTCTTCGGTGAAGTGGCATCATAATTGAAATTATTAGCTCTACGCCGAAGTTAAAATATGGTCACAGTGTGTATATCTTCGGACAGAAGGTCAAGTTCACCCAGCCAGCCGCAGCCGCGCCGTCCCGCGGCGCATCCGCCTCGCTCGCCCGGTGATGAATGTGCGGCGAACGTTCGCGCCGACAAACATTTGATTTGTAATGCGCAATGGAATATATTATTATATACAACGTGTTAATGAATTAACTGAAAACCTGATACACCCCATTTAGAAAAATAAAGTGGAATTAAGAGTGGAAGTTAATAAAAGTTTAATGGGTATTCCCAAAAGTATTTGTTTTTAATATGATTGTCGTCAAAATAAACAATAACTATTGCTAACTTTGAATTAATAGGTAGTAAAAGAACAACTGCAACGTACCTAGTACCTGCCATATCTACTTGACGAGTGCAACACAGTCGTATTTTCTAATCATGGAGATAGTAATTTTTATTTATAAAATTGACTGAGAGACAAATCCTAAAGTAGGTACTGGATCTTTAAACTTAAATGTACGAGAATTTATATTTTAGGCAATCCTTAAGAAAGAAAACTAGGAAATTCAAACTTTGGGAGTGCGAATAATATGTTACATTTTACGGATGAACATTAATTTAATAGGTGCTGTCATGATTATTGAAATCCTATTGACGTCAGAAGAGCCATACGTAATGGCCAACTTTGAATAAAATTATACGTATTTGACTTGGTGGGGAGTTGCTAATCCTATACTAATATTATAAATGCGAAAGTGTGGATGTTTGGATGTTTGTTACTCAATCACGCAAAAACGGCTTAACGGATTTGGATGAAATTTGGCATGCACGTTGTCAGGGGTACAGAGAAGGACATAAGGTACTTTTATCCCGGAATTCCCGCGCGGGAACTCCGAAATTACCGCGGGCGAAACCGCGGGGCGTAGATAGTATAATATACATGGTGAAGTTTTCGCGCAATATTTCAACAATAACCTCTCCCAACGACGTCGCGCCGGGACCAGCGCGGGAAGAATGTCGTTAACAATTCCGTTCCGGAAACGTCCAATCATGCGCCACCATTTGTTTCGACGTTTTAATATATTATTTGTTTGCATGCAGCTTCCTGGCGCGTGCTGAGCGCCGCGTGCGTGCATTGGCAGGCGGGGCACGCGCCGCGCCGCGCCGCAGCCGCGCCGCAGCCGCACCGCCACCGCAATATTGCCATGTGCTGAATTAAATATGACCGCATCAAACGAGATACTCGGATGGATATTAGACGATTTGTTCCCGTCGAATATTGCGAGCGAAGCCGTTTGTAAGTCGTTCGGTTAGTGAAGAGCCAACTCGCATAAACGCGTACGTAACTACCTAAGTACAGGCAGCATCAAAAGTAGCTGAGCAATTCAGGTGTCCACACGTTCAAAGTGACCATAAACATCTATGCAACAAAAGCTTTTCAAATGTTGTGAGCACACAGTCTTTCAATTAAACTGAGCACACTTCAAAAATTTCGTAGCAAACTGAAAGTCCTTTTTCATGCAAATTAGTTTGTTGAGATATATTTGACAAAATGTTTGGATGATATTAACGCATACAAAGTTAAGAATAATTTGAGTACCGTCGTTGTGTAGATGTTATTGGGTTTTTCGGGAGTGTAGAATGTACATCCTGTATTTCAATACCTACATGTTGTGCTTTTATACATAACATAAGGTTAAACGAGGGACTTATTTGAGAAGGATCTTCAGTACTAAATATTTAAAAATCTGATTAATGTTTGATGTACTTAAAAAAATTGTATTTATATTTATCTACATATTTTTTTGTTACATTTAAGCCTGAATAGTATTTGCTGTCGACTGTCACGCCTAGTATTTGCTGCCGACAGAATGGGAGTTCATTTCGCAGAGTGTGCCGCGATCGTGCCGCTATCCTTTCATCCCTTCCCAAGTGTTTATTTTATTGAACAGAACAGGTGTAAGTATAACTCGAAAACATGTTGTGAAATAAAAACATTTTGAGGATTCAAACTTTATTTTTTTTACGTTAGTAAAATCGATGTGTCAACCGTTACTGGGTTGGCGCTACCCGCTATTCAAGAAGTGGTACCAGGTGCAGGTACAGGGTTCGACTTACCAGTCTGGGCGTGTTTATGTATCTATATATAAAATACATGTAATAAAATGTGGTATATAATATAATATCACGTTTGCTTGGTTTCCACGCAACAAGCTTATAGCTTAGTGTGAGATTAAGTAAGGTTATTAATAATTAACTTCAAATCATTATTTGATTTTCGAATTGCTCAAAAAGTACGAATTTAGGTTACTTTTAACCGACTTCTAAAAAGATGGAGTATATATGCCAAGAGAAAGTTTTTATTTTATTTAATTTTTTATTTATTTCACTTTATTTGGAAAATCAACCGCTACAAAAATGTAATGAACATTTGAGTGTCAAACAAAAAAGCCGATTACAGATGGGTAGTGGATTGTTAAAAAAAAACATCAATTGCTCAATAGGCAGCAGCAACTTACATAGTGGGAACTAAGTCCGACTATGTATTATTTTTTGGTTACAAAAAACAAATTTTCTAATACTCGCCTCGCCGACTCAATGCTAGTGTTAAATAAATCAAAGTCATATTCTTTGGATAATTTGTTGAAATTGTCACTCGCTCGCCACATAAAGGAGTTCTGCCTGTAGTTGGTGGAGACTATTTATGTGTGCAAAGGCGGACTGTATCTGCAGCTTCTGGCAGGTACCTTTACACAGCTGGTCACCATGGCGAATATATACGTACCTATTTTGTTCGCAAAGTGACTGCCTCCCACTCAGCCGCGGCGACGGCATCGTAATAACATGGCGATTACTCGCCGCGGGCCGCCATTAAAAGTTGCCCGCCGTCACCTGGCCGGAGGCACTGGCCCGTGAACTTGCTTTCATTAGCTTCTCACGGAGCTTTGATCGAGCCGTTTACAGAATTCAAAAACGGCTAATTTCTAAATACAGAACCACTGAACCAATATTAGTCGAGCAATATGAGTTTAATAAAACTCGGCTGACTTATTGACACTGACACTGGTCCTGCGATTAAAATTCGAACGCCTACGAGGTGAATCTCGTAGCATCAGCTACGAGGGACTCCTACGCCGTAGCGTGTGTTTGTGTATAGATAATAGAGTTAACGCAATATAGAGTGTGTTGTGTTTGAGCCAGAAGCCAAGAATAGGAAGTTTTTCTATTTTTTATTCCCTCCGATGTTTGCAGGATAATATTCCGTCTCGGCATAAGAATTGGTAATGAAATGATTTCAATTTTTCAATTTCAATCTACAATTTATAATAAAATTAAGAATTTATTTTGTGCTAATTAATCTAATCTTCTGGGTAATTTTGTCTTTCACTTTCAATTTGATCTGAAAATAATGCTTCGAATATTAATATATACATACAATAATGAATACAATTAAATTCAAAATATTGCCTTCTATAATGCCGGGTAAAATAATGGCAACACAATATTCCTTAGGTGCTCTCCAAACTTACTACTCTTCACTACAGTGTAGTAATATTGTGTCGTCGAGACGTAAAGTAGGTGCACTACAAAATATTCGTGAACGCAGCTGGAGAACAGGCGAATTCTTGAAGTAAATTCGATTTCCACTTCACTTACCTATCACCTATACTTCTGTTTTCAAATTTTTCTTTGTCATTGTACTGTTTGTGTAGTGTTAAATAAAGTGTTTTTCATTTATTCATTTATTCACTCAGAATTTGACATTACGGGATTTATTGATTCAGCAGTGGACATTTATCTCTGATTTTAAGATGAATTGAGTATTGAAACGTAACACATTTAATTTTATTAGTTGAAAAATATAATATTACAAACTATCTATGCCCCGCAGTTTCACCCGCGTGAAATACTTTTATATATTCACTTTTTTCCAACATACATAAAGAACCTGTACGTTGCTCTAAACTAAGCCGAATCTACCTGTAAAAACCGCATGATAATCCGTTCAGTAGTTCAAAAGATTTGCGTGAATAGATACGCGGATTGTACTCTTTTGTTATAGTAATAGATTAATCGATAGCGATGGCTAGCTCATAATTCTGTTAGTAATTAATTGCGTTAGTAAGTTAATCAGAGCAAATAACATTTTTCACACAGCTACGCGAACAACGCCAACCGCGTTGAATAAACATTCAAAAGTGTGTAAAACTATTGTGTGATATCCGAGTGAGTTCACGCGTGAGTTCGGTAATTTGCACCTACCGCAAGTACTCAGCTTGAATAAGTTGCAAATATTGCAGCATGAATCTCAAACATATTGCTCTCAGCGCCTCGCCCAGCTGGTCCCCAGTACAGAGTTGCAAAATGCACGCGATATTATACTCGTATTTTGTAAATAACAACTCATGTGCAGATCGTACCTATCTATAGCAAACGCCTGCCTGATCCGTTTTTTCGTAAAAATACTTACAGGTACCGATAAATGTCCTTAATTTTCAACGATTGTACGTCGTTATTTCGGGAACCGGAGTAGTTCAAAACGGAAACATTTCGATTAAGGCGGGCGAAGCGAGTCTTATTAGCAACTAGCGATTCCACGTGGTTTCACCCGCCTTAATTTCGGAGTTCCTGCGAAAATTCCGGGATAAAAAGTGGGACACTATGGTCATTTTCTTTAGCCATGTCAACGTGCATGCAAAATTTCATGATGATCGGTAGATAAGACGTGAAACCTTTACAAACAAAAAACTCACATTTGCATTTATAATGTAACGTGTAGTACATTACAATTATACAATAATATTTGAAAAACTTACCAACAAACACAAAATTCAACAACTTTTATTCATTCGTTCAATTCCACAACACGCAGCTGACTTCATGAATAAAAAATACGGTCTATAAAATCCGATCGGATATTTTAAAAATCGTATCTCCATTTTATTGCTCGATAGTAACAGGTATTGGATAACAGAGGTGGTTTCTGCGTGCATTTTCATCATAAAATCAGTGGAGTATCCGCAACAATGATGGGTACACAGCGGCGGGATACTGGCCGACTGGACTGGCGATGTGGCGTGACAGCCTTCGCGGATTATTCGCGATACGCGATAGACGAATAACGGTTGTTTTTTAAACAATGCACCAGGTTTGGTTGAGGTTAAAGTAATTACTCTCAATCGAATTAAATTTAGGTAAGTACGTATCGATTTTGAAGTTTCAATTTTTGAAAAGGTTGTGTTTGTTCACCCGTTATATTTTTTTGGTGGTTGATAAACTTGTTAGCTTTCTTAACAAATTATTACTTTCATTGTTTATTATTGAAGTTTATTCCGTCCATAATCACATTTGTAACAAATGAAGTAATCATGCTTTGTATTACGTCTGTAGCTGCCTCGCCGAATAAAGGGCTTCTGAAATCTGGCCTCTAATATCACTGAGGTCACCTTTGATTTCGGGTCGAATGTGTTATTTTTTTGTCGTAACTTGTTCATAGCGACAACTTTAGTTCGTTGAAAAATGTTGTTAAGTCACTATATGCTTACATAGGTACTACTCTAAAACCTTATAAAGTTGTCTGCCAGAACCAAACTCATGGTGGGTGGCCTTTCTGACCAATTCATTACCGCGGAGTCAGCAAGAAACGCGTCACCCTCAATCAAGGGGCCAATTGGAGCCGGATGCGGTTCGACCGACCCTTCGCCCCCCCTCCCCCGGCCAGGCCGCCCCCGCTCGCCCCCGGCCCGACCCCCGCCAATACATTAGACGCCGCTGTCAGTCATTGCCGTTCCGACAAATTATCTTGTACGTGATTGAGTTGTACCCAATATCGATGAGTGTGATGTCGATATGACGCTGTAGACGCCGGGCGGGGCGGGGCGGGGCGGGGCGACGGGCTGAGCTGGCGATGTCACTTCATGTTATCGCTTTTCAAGAGATGTCTAATCTTTAGCAATTTATTTATGTACATCTACACTTCTAAACCTATATAGAGGTTTACCTCTTACCAAAGTTATTTGGTAACTTTGGATATGGATATAAGGGATATAGTTCCTACAGTTGGCCTATAGTTCTATTTGGACATAGATAAGCAATAGTGTGTTAACCCACACTGGAGGAATTTTGAGTAAATCGTGTTTTAAAAGTAGGAGCGCCATTTGTGTCAACATTTTTCATGTTCAATATTTAGTTACATATTTAAGCAATGTAATAAGGTAAACACATAATTAAAAAACGTTCCTTGAATCTCAATAAATCGTTCTGAATCAATAACTTCATTTTGTGGGTTAACATGTTATTGCTTATCTGCGTCCATTTATACCATACCTTTTCACTATAATCAACTTAGTGTTATTAAATTAAACCTATTCGAAGTCAGCTAATTCGGACTGTGATTAGAATGGTAATTATGCTGCGTTTACTGCAAACATTTTTAATTTATATGCCGCGTGCCGTGCAAAAAGTTATTGCTTTAACGGCCGCACTCAGAGTCGACTTTAATGATTACTTAGTTAAGTATAGATTTTTAAAACAAAATTGCCGCAAACAGAGACGTTCAGTAAATTAGTATTAATTGGCATTTAATGAGATGTAACTTAATTAGTTAAATGCCAACTAATATTAATTTATTAAACTTGTCTGATTGCGGCAGTTTTGTTTTAAAGATCTATACTTAACTAAGTAATCATTAAAGTCGACTCTGAGTGCGGCGGTAAGTCTAATACACTTCTCTAATACCATACTTTGCCCGCGGTTTCTCCCATTTGTATTTCGATGTCCCAGCGAAAAACGTTCGTTTCAGGATAAAAGTATAAGTATTTTATATAGCTATTATGTCGCTCGGGGATACTAAGGTGTAGTATGTCACTCGGGGATACTTTAGCTTTACATCAGTGAAATAATTTTTAATTTCGATTCAACAGTTTCCAAAAATACAAACAAAATGTCAAGCTTACAAACTTTAGAAAAAAAAATTAATGAAGACAGATTTTTAATGACGTAAGAAAGTACTCACTGAGGTTTATTTGTAAAAATCGTGCAGCTAAAAAGTGGCATTTTAAAATAATCGTTGCAAGAAATTAGCTTGTAATGTTTAAGCAGTAGCTATATAAACGGCTCAACTTGTAACAAGCAAATCACGTCGCAAGTAATAAGCAAATAACTCTTTCGTAAATTGCAATAATTACGCTAACCACTTCGCATGATTAAAACTTCACGTTTTGAATAAGTAATTTGTTTAAAAAAAATCTACTACTGTAAATTTATGAGTTATAATCTACTGATGTGAGTGAATAAAACAACGTTATATGATGCGATAGTTTTGTCTCGCTCTGTAACTATATAGTAGACGTTGTTGGCGCTGAGGACCGATTCTACTCACGTTAAATACAAAGCCCCAAAACCTCAATAAGGGTTTCCACACTTGCCATACCATACAACAATAGATAAATATTTTCTCATACTACAGTTACTTTTCATTATTATACATTAACTAGCTGTACCCCGCAGTTGCACTTGCGTCAATTTCATTTCCACGCGCATTCCGAGATAAAAGTACGCCGTCCCTTTTCGAACCCTTTGTAACGTGTATGCAAGATTTCCAGACAGTCGGTTGAGTAATTAAAGCGCGACAGCGTACCTAACAAACAAACAAATCGGCAGTCACAATCTTAATGTAATATATATAAATCACGTGTCACGTTGTTTGTCCGCGATGGACTCCGAAACTGCTGAACGGATTTTGATAAAATTTTGCAACCATTTATAATATGGTCCAACTTAAAAGATAGGATAGTTTTTATCCCGGAATTCCCTCGGGAACTGAAGGACATAGAGTACTTTTTTCCCGCAACCTCCGCGGGAACTCCGAAATTACCGCGGATGAAATCGCGGGGGACAGCTAGTATACAATAAATCACGTGTCACGTTGTTTGTCCGCGATGGACTCCGAAACTACTGAACGGATTTGGAATTTGAATTTTGTAACCATTTATAATATGGTCCAACTTAAAAGATAGGATAGTTTTTATCCCGGAATTCCCGCGGGAACTCGGGAATTAATGCGGGTGTGTCGACCCATAAGGTCCTACAAAATTTTTTTGGTTATAATTAAAATCTTAAATAATTATTAAAGTATAGAAGATAATAAAATACACCTATAAAATTACATTTAAAACATATTAGAGGACATTGCGGTTCAAATAACATCGAAAACAAGTTTTAGTACGTTTATCAATAATAACTCCTAAACTAAAGAAGTTAGGACAAAATATTATATGAAGGAAAGTGCTTGTATTAGGGAATACCAAATGTATATTGAATTTCGAGAGTATAGGAGCAAGTTAGAAAACGCGAATCCCCCCCATGCAGGCGTCTCGGAATACAGGGCCGAACGCACCGCCAGTATCCACGGGCCGTATATCTACGGGGAATACGGAGGTAAAAAAATGTCCTGACGACAAAAGTTTGTTGGGAAAGTAAATTGATAATAGTGTAATAATAAACGAATG
The DNA here is from genome assembly GCA_907165275.2 of Zygaena filipendulae. Classification (NCBI taxonomy): domain Eukaryota; kingdom Metazoa; phylum Arthropoda; class Insecta; order Lepidoptera; family Zygaenidae; genus Zygaena; species Zygaena filipendulae. The sequence continues at coordinate 15,900,051 of OU015649.1, read as the reverse complement.
CGCTGGGGAGGGAACGTCTAAGGGACAATAAATATAATATTATTGCACATTTATCAAACATAAAATTTATTTTCTCATACAAATTTTTTAATAAATAATATTCATGCAAAGTACGTCGTGGTCGAGCGATCTGCGCGCAGAACGATTTATCGGTTTGTGCAAGGATTCGTACACGCGACCTGAAAGTTCGTCATTACGCATTGTGTCCTGATTGCGTTGTGCAGAGGCGAGCATGCGCGATTGTGATACTTGGTGGTCGCATGAAAGCGTATGTGGGCCGATGCGCCTCGTGAACGAGATGCTTTGAGTAGAATATTTGTATTGATTTTTATCATTACAAAAGACGGTTCGTTACGAATAGTCTTGTTGAGCGAGCGATAGCGCAGAGTGGTTTAATGTTTTTGTGCGAAGGTCTGTCAGTGCACTTGACGTCCGTTAGGATATCTCGAGCGTAGACCTGAAAACATTAGTCACGAGGAAGGATCTTCAAATCACAGTACCAAATAGGCTCGAAGCAAACGGAACTCTAATCTTGAACGGTTGGACATTGCACGTCGCGAGCGTATGATGACGTAGATGGGTAAAAATCCGCGCCTTGAGTCATCTGCGCCGTGACGAGTTTCGTTGTGCGCCTTGTACCTTACCTTGAATAACAACGCCTTCCGTGTTATTCAATCTACATATCACCGATGCGGCTGACTGGAGATGCCGGCCCTCTCCTACACCAGGGAAGGGTTGTTCGCTCTTCTTTCTGTTTTACCTTTCTTTTTATTACAAATATTATCGATGGGCCAATGCGCTCTGTGGCTCGATTGCTGGCTGCGGAGACAGACTGGAGCTACTGTGACTCGCAACCACATGTATGCTTACGTAGGTCCCTGCGCTTTACGATCGAGACCGTTGTGCAGAGACTGGGGGATCGGCTGTTGGCGACCTCGTCGCTGACGCTAGATTCCCGGCAACCTTTGTGTTTTTCAACACGATGTGCTTGCCAATGTTCTGATGTGGCAGAACGAGTTGGATGCCCGAGTGGGTTCACAGGGGAGAGAGAGCCATTCAACTCTACAGCTACGGCTAGGCTACGGCCTTACTGCTTGCAGTATGACAGAGAGTTCATCAGCTGAAGTTCCAGGTTCCAGGGAGAGATTGGTCTCCGATAACACACACATACAATTTTGGATCACTGTGCTGGGGTTTGGTTTGTGGTGGTCCCACCCAACCCTGGTCTTCGGGCTGGCACATATTCAAGGGCTCACCATGGCTCCAACGCGGCGGTAGTCTTCGGACTGGGGACGTACAGTCTCCTCACTGGATTCCTGAAACGGACGCTGGTGAATGATCTTAGATGTAACCATCTAGAATGATCCTCTACCCTGTGAAACAGGTGGGGGAGGTGACGAAGGCATTGTGCTGGATGGTCATCACCGTGGAATAGCGCAGGAGGGGCTATACCACCTTCCGGCGAATACTTATGTATTAACTGGAAGCCTTACCTTCGGTTTGACGTCGGGATTGGTTGCAGTGCCAACAATCATTTCACGTAGTACTTGAGGTTCCTGTGGCCAATGCTTGCGTCATGCTGAGGGGACAAAATCTGGTCGACCTTGGAATAGAATCGTCTGGGTGGTTTATTATATATATTTATGCGTCCTGACAATGTCTGAGCCATCTGAGCCAGGAATGGTAGCTTTTGACGAGATGTTGACCGGGGTTAAACCGACAAACACAAACTAAAACAAATTGTAGAGATAGACAAACATTAGGGTCAAGATTATTCAAACTTAGCCTACAAGCAATAGATTAGGTCGTCAATATAAACTAATGAATTAGGCCGGTAAACAAACTAATAAAATAGAACATCGATATAATGTTAGGGAGGCAGGTCGTCACAAACAAACTAACAAAACTAGATCATCCACATAAATAAACTAAAAGTAGATCATCCACATAGATGAATTAAAAATAGATCATCCACCTAAAGTTAGGAAAGAGGTCGCACGAAAGCAATAAAAATAGGGATTCGTCCGTGTACTAGTCTAAGATCGTTCGTATATTCGCTAAACATAAATTAGACATCGTTCATGTATTAACTTTAGAATCTTAGCTATAAACTTAACCAAAACTAAAAACTATGATGCAAATACTAAGACGATAGTTCAATCTCAACCTAAAAGAATCATAGGTTACTGCACACAACGAATTTAGAGTCCTAACCACTAGACAATCAGGCCAAATTAGAGATCATCGTAGTAAGAAGTAGATCGGAGAAAGTCGCGCGAGGGGGGGTAAGTTACACGGGGAACAGCTAATCACCGTAAACTACTGTCAGGGGTACAAAGAAGGACATAGAGTACTTTTTTCCCGTAACCTCCGCGGGAACTCCGAAATTACCGCGGATGAAATCGCGGGGGACAGCTTGTTATAATATATATATTCTTGTCTCGCGAATACTAAAGTTTAATAAAATTATTTAAAAAGTTTTTTTTTATAACTATCCCCATGGATTTTGGCATTGGCGATATCAATTTTTTTTATAACCCTATAGCTTTTGCCCGCGACTTCGTCGGCGTAGAAGTCGAAAATGGTATTAATAGAATTTTTAATTGGTTTTTTACCGTAGATTATACAAAGGAATCACGTTATCCCATACAAACTTTGTTCCCCCCTTTTCACCCACTTAGGGGTAGAATTTCGGAAAATTCTTTCTTATCAGATGCTTACGTCATACAAAGAACGCACTCTCCAAGTTTCAGGTCGCTACGATCAGCGGTTTAGGCTGTGCGTTGATTCGTCAGTCAGTCATTTAGGACAAATAATTTTTTACTATAGATTCTATTAATTAACTAGCTGTGCCCCGTGGTTTCACTCGCGGTAATTTCGGAGTTCCCGCGGGGATTCCGGGACAAAAAGTACTGTATGTCCTTCTCTGTACCCCCGACAACGTGCATGTCAAATTTCATCCAAATCCCTTCAGCCGTTTTTGCGTGATTGAGTAACAAACATCCAAACATCCACACTTTCTCATTTATAATATTTGTGGAATTACGAATAGTACGTAAAAATCAGCCTCAGTGTAACCGTCTATCGCCAACCGTGTATCGGGAGACCCTCAAAGATACAGGAGCGATGCGGTTTAGTGTAGTTGCGTGGGAATCGGACCCCAGAATGGCGTGTCGGGAGCACCTCACTCGTCCTCTGCAACGGAGCGCTTAACTCAGCTAACGTCGTTAAACTCGCTCGCTCGCTTTATTTCACTCACTACATGAAAGATACTACTTATTTCCGCTATAATAATATGTTTTAAATTATTACAAACCGTTGGTCTGTAAAGACGAGTATAAGGTATGGAAAAGTAGCGCAACTATCGACAGTGAATATTATTGTTGTTTTGTTGAAATTATAAAAAAAGTATTGTGGAAAATGGGTTAGGTTGTATTGTATTTATCTCTATATTAGTTTTTTTGCTAAAATTGTCTGCGGAGTGGTATGTATGATATATGTAACAATATCGTGCAGAATATCCTTTGCTGATGTCAGTTCAAAACTATACCTAGTTCAATATTGTTCCTGATATTTATAATATCCACAAACAAATTTTTAAAATTAAATAACTAAATGCATGCAATGCATTAAACAACTAGCAAATGTATTGCTCCTAGTTAATACCTACTCGTGAGTAAAATGGTAAGGCAAGTTAAATAGTGATTTTATAATAATAGAAAAATATTAAAATAACAAAAGTTATTTTTTGTCTATTGACTTAAACTTCACTAATATTTTATTTTTCTAGGGTTTTCAGCTTATCAAATACAATCTGTTTCTTGAATTTTCAGTTCCCTCGGCAACTTCATGTTCCGTTACAACGCAATTCATGACATATTCTGTGTGCCCATTATTATCCAATACCTTTCAGTAACATTCCGATAAGCAAACTTTCACAATAATTACACTGGTCAACACAGGTTTTGTTTCCTTTATTTTTTTATCTGTTACTGGATATTTCTATAGCACTGACTATGGAAAAAATACTGGGAGATTGCTAACAGCTTTACTTTTTGAAATATACAGTTTTATTATTTTGACAAAATATACAAAAAATTCATACATTATGTTAACAAAATTTCGATTGAACCCTATCAAATGATCTTTTATAAGAATTCTTTGAATTAACAACTTTAGGAAGATCTCGTTTTAAACTCCAGCAGTAGCCTGGCATCATATGTGAGTCCCATCCGCCCCTGATAACGCTCTTCCATTATCCGAAGATCCTGATGGAATCTTTCATCCTGCTCCTCACTAAAATCACCCAGATTTTGTGGGAATCGGTCTAAATGCAAATTTATGAAGTGGATTTTTATAGCTTATGCTCATGTTGCACCCTAGCTCTTGCAATTTCGATAGCATGGACTCAACAAGCTCGATGTGGTCATCAGATTTTGCCTAGGAAATTACTCATAACCAAAAGATATGAATTCCAAAATTTAGATTCGGCCTCAGTCATTGATCTGATGAAATTAGGATCTTTCACGAGTTGCCTAATCATCTGTGGCCCATCAAAAATATTATCAGCTTTAAATTTTTCTGTACCTACTTAAGTAATCCTGGAAACTTGCGTGAAAGAAAATTCAAACATTCGCCACTTTTTTAAGCGCTTTCACAAACTGTTTCATTAGGCCGCGTTTAATATGAAGTGGTATGGTGCGGTTTTGGCTACCTAAAGGCTCTTTTTCCACTGGACCATGACCGTAGACATACCATACATTTCTGGCATACAATACGAGGAACTCATGGCTTGTCCTGATTATACAATTTTATTTTAAAGTATTGGAGATACGCAGTTTTTACAAAGTCCTATATTGGTTTTCGATATTTTTAAAATTCATATTCACCAAAAATATAGTAATAACGGTCTGGATTAAGCACAAAACATCTTCTTGACGAAGCCATATCGATAATAACAACAAAATATATTTCAGTGTCCAATAAAAAACTCAAATCTAAGTAAAAATAGTAAATGAGGGTAGTTAGCTATAACTCAAAAACAAAAGCTGTTAGAGAAAAATTGTTGCCATATTTAAAAAATACGAGTCAATTTGAGATAGAAACAAAAAAAAAATCACAGGAAACAAACAACTTTATTTTTTTTGTTGACCAGTGTTATAACTGTTTGCAGATTGTTTTTAATGTTTATTTCGGAAAGTTGATTTTATTTGATAGCGGTATAATATTTTTGTTACTTCGATACTACTGCCACAAGTTGGGCTTATGTCGTTCTTATACCGTTAAAAAGTCTACAGTATTAGAATATATATTATTTTTTTATCACGAGTGGCAAACTCAGTCCCGACGCGGCGCGTGGTGTTACCAAATTGCCTGACGAACCAGAGGTTACGGAAAAACAAATTGAAGCGCTGGTTTTACGACTCACATATGCAATATCGTGCGTGTAATAACAACCATGGTATGCGCCTATAACTGAAAACAACATCGACACTACGAGTAGACTATAGAATAACGTACTCGATCAAATATGTCCGAAGTTGGATAAATACCTACTCAATATCGAAATTTCAAACTAAGTTTATAGGTCCAGTGCCAGAGTACTTTCAAATACCTAATAAGCAGGTATTTAAGCCGATTTTTCAGAATTAACAGTTACCTATCACCTAAAAAAAATGTAAAGGCCTTAATCGCTTCTAATTCATAAATAGCACTTATATTATACGAAAATAACGTACATAATAATAATGAAACTAATACCGCTTTATTGACAGTAAAATAATATAGTGGCTCCCCAATAAAAATCCTCGTATAATGAAATAACAGCGGTCACGAGTAGTCACGACACGCCACGACACGCCACGACACGCCACGACACGCCGCGCGCCGCGCCGCGCCACGCGCGTGTCGATGCGCTGTTCTGCTAATCGTTGCAAACGGAGCGAAACTATCCAGTTTTATACGTTTACGAGTAATGAATGGAAAAATCCTTTCAAATTTTACAGTTCACATGATTGATGTCAGTTAGTCAACATTTAGTGAATTTTTATGGTGGTTTTACTACCTAGTAAAAAGGTGTGCTTGTAAGGCGGAATTTCACACTCCTAGGTAAGCTCTGACTTTGTAATTGTGAAAACAAGAATTTGTGATGATAAATAGGTACCTATTCGGATAGTTATGCTTTCTGAAAAACAATTCAGACTTCAAATAACCAAGGATACAAACAAAATGGCTGCTCTCAGACGGAATCAAATAAAAGAACCAAAACATAAAACGCTTGTAACTTTATAACAAGGCGGCGGCGGCGCTATGCCGCTCCTTATGATACCTCCTGATTTTTTGACTTTTTATTTTTAATATTTCAGTATTCTGTTTCAACGCTCCATATTTTTTATTTAAATAATGTATTTTTTATTAACTTTTGCTTCTTTATAGGATTCCATTCCCAGACTCAATCCTAGTAGAGCTAATCTAAACCTCTAATTACTAGGTACTATGCTCTACCATATAATTATGACAATTATACATTGTTAGTTTTAGTAATTAAAAATATAACTAAAACTAACATAATTAATAATATATTTTCTTTTTTATTACAAAAATGAACTATTCATCAAGTGAAGATTCATGAGTGATCAATCTCCACAATCAATTGAAGTTTAGCCGGAGGTCACAGAACTCTGACAGCTGCCTCACCTGACCAGCTTCCATGAAGGTTAATCTTCATAGGGAAATTAAACACAAAACTCCTGTTTCAGTCAAATTGCAAATACGCTGAGAAAAAAATACATTAAATCAGTCACTACTAGGTTCAATCACGCGTGGCTGCCATTTTGAACCCGGTCCACGCGAGCGACTCACACGTCAACCGAAACTTCTGAATTGCAATCGTTTATAAACGGCACAAATGGCACATTGAATTAAACGCCACGCCACGCCAGTGTACGTCGTACGAGCACAAAGCAGCTTTGTGCAACAAAAACGAAACTAATAAAAAAGTTTCCGCAAAACAATTGAAATAAATGCGACAAACATTTCATATAGATTTTCTGGTTTTTACTCAAGCGTTTTATGTTGGTTATATTTAAATACTTCCCGTCCTGACTTTCACATAGAAAATGTTATTTTACTAAATTATTGTAATCTATCTCAGCTTTAGTCAGCGTTAACTTGATCAATATTTCTTAGTATTTTTCGATTTTCCTTTTAGCTTTCCAGAAGAAACTTTTTATGATAATAAAAATCGTATTAAAATCCGTTTCACAGTATTGAATAACTGTACATATACGAATGGGTAGTGTCATTATATCTTTAGTTTATCAGCTTTTCTTAAAGTCATTTAAATTCAACTGAAGTATATCGGAAAAAAATCATCTTCGAATGTTAGTTTCGTGCAGAATATTATGTAAAGTTTCTTGCAGAGAGCCTTCGTAGGCTGTATCCTAATGCAACTCTACAACGCGACTCACCCACTTAAAAGACACCTGTCTCTATACCCGGTGGGAGAATTAGACAGCAGATTAAATATTTGAGTGAGCGAAGTCAAGTTTCTGCAGCTGTGAGGAGTGAATTTAAAAAAAATATCTTCACTAAAAAGAGCTTTCTGTAAAATAAATAATAAATCTTCGAAAACTCCAATCCGGCCCGGTCATACTATACCTACTTGAAACAAGGTAAAATTAATGCTCAAGGCAAAGTATCATGTTAAATGAAAGTAAATAAAACGAGCGAACAGTTTCCAACATCGAACGCGTCTAATCACCGCTGGAATTCGGTTTGTAATCTAAGCTCTTGATTGAATGAAGCCTTCGCGAGAGGTCGAATATTTATGTGGCCTGACTCGGGGGCGGTTAATGGAAATTATATTATAGTTCCGAGCGAAGGTCATGAATTAGAGAGGGTCGAGCTGTAACGCACACCCCGACTTACGAAGGCGTTATGTTACCGAAACGTCCAGCGAAGTTACCAGCTGCCGAGAACATAACACACGGCGAGGGACGCGGCCGAAATGTGCGATAATTATCCAAATGTTTGCTACAATATTCTAGCAAAATAACGCCAAAGCGGATGTTTAAAAGCATTCCTTTTAAACAGCGACATTTCGCTGATCTTGAAAAATTAAAATATTTCTTAGGGTTTATTCTTAAAATGTTACCTACATTAATAATAACATAGTGTTTTCAGTCCAACCCCTAACGTGGTGAAAAGGGTGGAACTCGGGAGAAACCGCAAGCAACAGAATCGAGGTGTAATTTGGCTCACGAATAGAATATGTCTATAGATTAATATATAGAACTGAATTTGAATCTAAATTGCTGGGAACCTACCTATCACCTACTTGTTTAACGCAAACTGTGCGGATATCGTGTACTATGATATGTGACAAGAGCAGGCCTATATACAAACATAATGTATATAGATATTTAAGCCACAACCAACTAGTGGAAATTGAGTAATCAATTTCGAGCGAAGCTTTAACCAAAAATTGGGAATATCTGGAATTATTTATAATAAGTTTTAACAGCAGAAAATACTTACATAGGTATATGGAACCAAATAATAATTATTACTTCTAGTAAAAGTAACAACAATAGTAGTAAAAGATAATGGCAAATTAAACAGAGTCGTTGGCACGAGCGACCTGCTGCCCTCAACACCTGGGACATTGGACTTTAATGATCTAGGAAGATACATAGGTACACCCCCGACACTATAAATCAGAAAGTTTCGCCCGACAACGCTGGGCGCCGCCAGCTTCCCTGATCCCAGGTCTTATTACCGACACTTAAAGTATAGATAAGAGAAGGATGGACTAATGAAGGCTGTAAAGTGCTATCCCTTGTGCACACTGGAACTGTTCCACAAGTTAATACGGGACAGCTTGCAACTATACGTAATAAACCGGCCGCTTCGCGCCACTAAACACATAATTGACTCCGAGATCAACTCGCCGTACACACAACGCAGTTTCTTTATAACATATTAATGGCGGAGTAAACAGTCGTAAAGGTACTCGGAAGACGTCGTAAATAAGGGAATAATATGATGGTTCGAGAGAAACAAGTTTACGAGTGTTTCTAGTTATATGAGGAAGACGAGACGTCGGTGAACTAATAATATAAATATCGTCAAAGGACGAGTACACGCTTCTAGTTATAGTTTTATTATATCCACTATACTAGATGTTTCTCGCGATTTCACCCGCGTGAACTACGAAATTCCCTCAAACACTCCTAACATACCTATAAACAAGATTAAAAAAAAAAAACAAAACTGCCCCTCATCATGCATGACCTTTCCAAGCACAAATGTTAATAACGCTTGGACATCATTACATAGCGCCACCTGGTTCCAAACTAAACTGATCTTATGCTATGGATTTCAGAAGAAACTTGATGATGATCAGCTGAGTAGTTAACGCGTGAAAGCATAGCAACTGTATGTCATAAGACAAGTCGTAAATGTATTTTTAACCGACTTCCAAAAAGGAGGAGGTTCTATGTTCGATTGTATGTATGTTTTTTTTTTTTTTTTTTTTTTTTTTTTTTTATGTATGTTCACCGATTACTCGAAGACGGTTGGACCGATTTTGAAAATTCTTTTTTTGTTTGAAAGGGTTTACTCCCAATTAGGTCCCATTGCCACCAAGTCGGAATCTGATGATGGGATCTTGGAGAAATCGAGGGAACTCTTCAAAAATTATAGGCACACCTATAGCGATTTGGGTATTTTTTATAGTAAATCGTTCATTTGCTTCTGGAAACCAACATTTGAAGAAGTGGAACTGATGATGAAGACCACAGATGGTCATCGGAACTACTCAACAATAATACGTATTTCACGGGTTCCGATTGTAGCGATTTCGAAAATTTGTGTTTTGTTTGATAGGGGATACTTCCAAATTGATTCCATTGTCACCAAGTCGAGATCTGATGATGGGATCTTGGAGTAATCGAGGGAACTCTTCAAAAATTATAGGTACACCTATAGCGATTTTTGTATTTTTTATAGTAAATCGTTTATTTGCTTTTGGGAAGTAAAATTTGAAGAAGTGAAACTGATGATGAAGACCACAGATGGTCATCAGAACGACTAAATAATAGGTATTTCACAGATTCCGATTCGTTAACTTTAATATGGTTTCTAAACAATTTATGCTCGTCCCAATGTATATGGTGAAGTGGAACTGATGATGATGTACAAGGAGAACTCCTCAACAATTAACGTCCCTGCGTCGGGAAAAGCAATATTTTGTAAAAGGTGATGAGCAGTTGACATTGGGCTATTGTAACTTAGAGAATTTACGAACTAAGTCACTTAAAAGCGAGAAATAAACAAATTTTTAACAAAAAAATTAAAACCGACTTCCAAAAACACAAAACTAAAAAACTAAAAATAAAAAGCTAAAAATAACAACATACCGATTTAATTCAAAAGACAAAAACACACGTAATATTCTTATTGATTTATGCTACCACTAATCGGTATGAAGTCGGTGACAAGCCAAATATGAAGGCGGTAGATGGGCTAAGTCGACTCCCGCCACCAGCTCTTCGTGAGCAGGACAACCCAAGTGGCCAGACACCAGTGGGCTCGTCACCGAATTCAAACCGATTAGTGGTAGCATAAATCAATAAGAATATTACGTGTGTTTTTGTCTTTTGAATTAAATCGGTATGTTGTTATTTTTAGCTTTTTATTTTTAGTTTTTTAGTTTTGTGTTTTTGGAAGTCGGTTTTAATTTTTTGAAGCAAAATGTTACCTTACCTTAACGCGACGTGTTATGGTCATAATGAATTAGGGTCCTGGTCCGCATGATCCTAACACAGCGGTATGTATCGAGCACAAGTAGTGCACGTGCGGCCGGCGCGGCGCGGGCCCGCCATCGCCATCCCAAGTAGGCCGAGTGGCGAACTTTGCCAATATCGCCGCGATATCGCTCCCTGATTTATGGAGCGAATTCGCCTCAGGGCCGCGGGCCGGTGCGCGAGAGTCCTTCAAACTACGCGCCGAGTAATAACGGGCATTAGGCTGGTGAATACAATCAACCCATATAACGCTTATATGTTACTGTGTGAAGGCTCGCGTATGGACTGTACCGATGTCCTCTAACATCGGTGCGTATTTATACCAACTTAATCGATGATTCAGTACGCTTTCTTATTATTCAGATCGAACAAGTAAGAGAACAGTAAAAATATTGTTTTGGCAGAAAATGTTATTTAATCTTTATAAAAAAAATACAAAGGCATCCATTGGTAAGGCTGGAAAATTCTAATGAAGTATGCCCTTCGGATTTCACCACTCTTGGTGCTGAGGAAGTGAATATAAGGAAGAATTGATAAAATAAAAGGAAAAACAACACGGCTATACGAAATAAATCAAAACAATATACCTAATATTATATTAGTTGAAACACGATCAAGATGAAAGATAGCCGGTCACCTGAGAGCGACGCGAGCGAGTCAGTGTTTCAGAAGAAGCAATACAAGGCTTAACAAAATAAAACCATCAAAAGTTACAGCGCCGTGAACAAAGCTTCGAGGCGACAGTGGAGATAATACTAATGCCGTTACAAGCGGCAACTCTTTTATTAGCACTAACGGAGAGGGATCGCCCGCCCGTGACGCGGCGACGGCGGGGGGAGCGGGGACGGGGGCGGGGGAGGCGGCGCCTTACAACTTTGTATCTTTCATTTGTGATCTTAAGCATCGGGACCGCCACTTAACTTTATTACGCCCCATCCGCTGCATATAAATCAAGTTCTGCAACAATCTCTTTACCTGACACTCTCCGAGAGCGTTCCGTTCCACAAAATTGTCGCGTCCGCTCCGCTTCGTTCCGTTTCGTTGCTTAACTTTTTTCATACAAGTTACCGAAGTTAAGCTTCTATGTTTTAAATATTTCACAAAAAAAATGTTGCTGAGTTTTTGAGATTAAATATTTTGCAAGAAACTCCGTGTGATTGTTAAAGCTTGCAAACAATTTTTTGTCCTTTTAATTTTGTTGACAAGTAATTCACCATTTTAACGGTCTTACGGCCGCACTCAGAGTCGACTTTAATGATTACTTTGTTAAGTCATTCAAGTCGACTCTGAGTGCGGCCGTAAGACACTATGTTTTAACCGATTGAGCTTTTAAGTTTGTATCGATATAAAGGAGGTAAGTGTGTTGTGTATATATGTCAATTTCCATGGATAAAACCGCGGGTATGGGTTTTAGGCTACTGTACCTATAAATCACAATTTTGCTTGTTGACGTCCTCTGTCATATAAGACATTAGTGAATAAATGCCAAATGTTATCTCGTATATCGAGGCTGGCGAGGGAGAACACTTGAGGCTGAAGTTGTGGGAGGAAGAAAGGAGTGGGGTAAGGAAATACTCTCCGATAAATAGCTGCAAGTTTGCGCCGACATCCGACAGGGGGCATCATGTGCCGAGAACCGTACAGACAGCGTCTGCTGCCGGCCTTATTTTAATATTTCCGTTGCAAATATTTCTGCAACCATTTCAGTATCTGCATGTACGGTGTCGAAAATATTATTTCAGCGCATTGAAGATACTTATTCTTGAATAATTTTTGTCGAGTGACGAGTGCGATCCGGTGCCGTTGGAAGTGTTCGACACTCCAACTTACTTGTTGTTTAACTTTGACTTGTGTTTTTGCTCCATAGAAGAAGACGTTAAGACGACATTTATACCGCTTTTATATTATAACAAACGCAAGAGCGTGTTTATTTATTCAATCGTTCTGTTCGTCTATTACGAAACAGTTGCAGGAATACGAAGTTTTACGAAATATTTTTGTCTCAATCTGCCAAAAGAGTTTAAGGGCGACTCCCAAAATGAACCTTTGCAAAATCCACGCTAACAACAGCTGGCGCCTGGTACTATGATTGTATTCTGCAATAATCCTCGCAGACGCTTTAATACAATTTCAGCTTGTTCTTTCAACAAGTTTATCGGCTTACGTCTGTGGAACAATTATCAACATCAGATTAAGCGTAAGACGCGTGTGAAACTTGAAAGGCGTTCGGAACAATGGCCGCCCGGCGCGCGGCGACGCTGTGGAGTGATCGCGTTCGCTGTAATCTCATTACACTAGCTGCGGATTAGACTAAACTCTGGCGCGTTAAATTGAGCGTGAAGTTTTTGAATACACCCCCTTCGAGTAGCGGGCTTAGCGGACCGAACTCAACGCCGCGCCGCCGGCTTAGTATCGGAACGTACCGAATCAGCAATAAAGATGTCACAGTGGATTAGAAATAAACTTCGGCGACGCCGCTCGGAGGCTTAGCGCTGAAAAAAGCCTCGGCCGTAGAATTTAACACGACTTAAATTGGAAATGAAAAGCTCAGCATTTCAAAGGAGATCAAAAGGTGACAGAGGCTGAATTACGGAGTTGTTAAAGAGTTAAGTAAAGACGGGTAAGAGCATTATAGTACTTAGGTACTTTAGTATTAGCGGTTTTCCTGCGGTTTCCTCTATGCGTTATTTTTTCAATTTCTGGATAAAAATTACCCTTTGTCCTTTTTTGTACCCCTAACAACGTGCGTGCAAAAGATCGTGATAGCAGTTAAGTAGTTAAGACGTAAAGATGTAACAAACAAACAGATTCGCTTTTATCATAGGATGTCATGTCTGGACATGCGTTTCTTCGAAAGTGATGGTAGGCTCTCATTGAGTTAGAAAAGACCTTCTTTGACATTAAATTATGAGATTGTTTTCGGAGATGACCTAATTTATCTTTTCAACTGTTTTTATTTATCCCTTGAAAGGCAACGGGGTTCACTTGGTAAGTTTATTAAATATCTTGCGATCGACCTTTCGAGTACCAGTACCTGTCAATAACTTGAAACATAAGATATGCCGACCGGAAAGAATACAGATTATTATTCTTACGTTTCAATGTATTACGTATGACAATTGACAGTTGACACAAATACGTCAATCGGAGCTCACGTCTTGCGTATCGGAACGATGGGGGAATACCGCGGGGGGTGAGCACGTGGGGGGGAAGGGCGGGCGCATTTGTTGCTCGCCGACGCGGTATGACATTTGTTTCATATTCCGTCAGAACAATGGGTTTTGTTTGTTCGTGTATCGTTTATTTTGACGTAAATCAAAACCTTTCGGGACTTACGCACGCGTCAGTTCAATCAGTAGCTGATATATAGGTACGGCGAACGAAATTCTCTTACGTTACATTTTGCACTTGACGATATCCGTTTGAAAAGCTCATGTAGGTATATTTTGTTTATTAAACTTGCAAATGAAATGTGATTTAAGCTTTGTACGCGTGCGAATCTCGTAGGCAGTTTATCTGCAGTTGTAAACCAAGCGAGCCACATGAGCTTATGTTATTATGAGCTACTAGTTGTGCCCCGCGGTTTCACCCGCGTTAATTTCAGAGTTCCCGCGAGAATTCCGGGATAAAAAGTACCCTATGTGTTAATGTGATATATAAGCTATATTATTGTAAAGTTTCATTTAAATCCGTCCAGTAGTTTTTGCGTGAAAGAGTAACAAACATCCATTCATCCATCCATACATACTAACAAACTTTCGCGTTTAAATAATATTAGTAAGATATATATGTCTTGCTGTTAATTTCTTGAATTATTTCTTATATTTTGGGAATTTTGGGATCAAAATAATGTCATATTCTTGGACTTAAAGTAGCTATCTAATATATGTACTTAATAAAAATTTTATGCGTGATTGCATTACTAACAAACGTCCGAACAACTTCACAAATAATATTACTTCGTAACTGTTCCGGCGGTTGCACCCGCATTAATTTCGGAGTTCTCGCAGGACCTCCGAGATGAAAGTATTCAATGTCCTTTTCTGTACCCCCTGACAACGTGTATGCAAAATTTCATGATAATCGGTTGGGGCGCTTTCAGCGTAACAAACAAAACAAGTTAGTAAGTATTAGGATGAGCTTGTACGAAAATTTCTATTTAAGAAGAAGTGGCGCAATGGGCATGTTGACTAATTTTTATTTTTTAGTCCGTCTTGTAGATTATTAAAAAATATTGGACACATATTTTTTCTTTTTTACGTAATCAAAAAATAACGGCGATATATTGAGTTGAAATCTCGCGTGACGTCACTATTCTGACAGTTTGTATGGCGGTTTTAGCGGTTAGTGACGTCACGACCCCCTCACCCTCAACTTTAATGCGCTTTATCTCTGTATATTTTAATTTATTAGAAAAAGCAAAAAATACGTGTCTATTGTTTTTTTATTTTCTAACTAACGGACTAATTAGAATTTTGATTTTCAAAAGTAGTCCTCATCCCTATTACCTCGCTTGCAACAAACAATAATCCCCTCCAGTAGAAGGTTGTCGTATTTAAACAAAATACAAAAATCGTAAAGTGGCTAAGCAATTGTTATGTGCAAAGCTAGTGGGTGCGCGAGCCTGAGGTGGCCCGGAGAGTCTCACAAAGAGTGCATCCATGTAACTACCTACCTATATACTTACCGCGGAGCCGGCACTCGGCACCAGGTAATATGGTAAGAGGCTGAAGCAACACACGGGAATTAAGTTAGTTATATATTTAGTTTTATGTTTTACTCAAGGGAAACAATGTTATAATATGTTTCAATTGCGCAGTGCTCTTCTTAGACATTACTTACTCG
Organism: Zygaena filipendulae; assembly: GCA_907165275.2. Lineage (NCBI taxonomy): Eukaryota > Metazoa > Arthropoda > Insecta > Lepidoptera > Zygaenidae > Zygaena > Zygaena filipendulae. The sequence goes on along the minus strand of OU015649.1, from coordinate 15,884,398 downwards.
TTTGTATTTAATAAAGGAGAAGGCAATAAAAAACATGTATTAATAAATTTTTGTACCTCAGAAATCAGAATCAGAAATATCGCGTCAAGTTCATAATTCATATTCAATTTTCGTTAGTTCAGCGCGTCTTGTCTCTTTGCCTGATTAACATCAGTTAAACCTTTAACTCGTCAAAAGAGGTAGGTAATCCCTACTATACCTAATATTATAAATGCGAAAGTAACTCTGTCTGTCCGTCAGTCCGTTACGCTTTCACGCCTTAACGGCTCAACCGATCATCATGAAACTTTGCATACACATTTTCAAAGGTACAGAGAAGGACACAGGGTACTTTTTGTATCGAATTTCCTGCGACAACTCCAAAATTAAAGCGGGTGAAACCGCGGGGAACAGCTAGTACTTAATAATTATAATTAGGTATCCAAGTTATGATGTAAATGATTTTAGACGTAATATTCGCCTTGATAAAAGATTTAAAATGTTATTTAATATATACATACATTTATTTTGTAATCAGCTGTAGGTACCTATGTCAGTTTTATATTATGTTTTTTTTATATTATTACTTAAAACTATAATTTTGAATATATTTTTTAGATTACTTTTATAATTACTTACTCAAAGTCTACATACATTTACAAAATGTTTTTCATATTGAGTTTGTTTGAATAGCTTTCAATTTAAACGTCAAATATATATACATATCATTATTGAGAGTATACCATGAAGAATATTGTGAAGGATTAGCATATATTTTATACGTAACAAATATGACATGTCTCCTCGTGCCTAAGTAAGTGATATAATTATAATACGAATAATATCTCGAGCGGCAACAATAATAATCAACATTCAAGGCGCGTGCCTGAGAGTATGAATAATGAATTAGCGCTGAAATTCTTCGAAGGGCGCCGCCCAAGGTGCTACGGCGTAGCGCTACGGCGTAGCGGGGCATGAGTGTATTAGCCGAGCAATATAACTTTACGACGTCTCGGGGCCCGTTCGAAAGTACTGCCAGTTCACAGATGAGTTATCAAAGTACATCTGCTCTCACTTCCACAACTGTCATTGCGAAGAGGTTTCGGATTGTGAGGAGTACTAATGCGCCCCCCGGCGGTCCCCCCGGTGGCCCCCGAGCGAATCGCGAGAGGTGAATTTTAAGCGCAGACACTCGCTCACCGGAATAATAAAACCGAGTTAATTGTAAATTTTTAGTTGCTCAGACTTTGCTCAGATGCAATTGTCGAGCGACCAGCGATGCACTCAGGAATTTATTGAAATATACTTACTTATATCGGATTCATTCCTGCTTCAAAGACCATTCAGAAAATGGACACAAATCTTGGGAAATGATGCAGCACCAAAAATATCCAGTTTTACAAGAAGAAAATGAGTGAACTCTTAGGGCACAATAGTTCTCTGTTAAGTTCTTTGCTTTATAGGATTTTCTTTATTTCACTTTTAAAATGATATTAGTGTTGTATGTCGTTAATCTTTGAGAACAGATGTTTCGTTTGATGAAATCAAACCTCCGTACCCAAAACGTAAGATTATCATGTTTTCAGAACAGCTCTGAGGGATTGTTGTCGCCTAATGATATTGCTGCTACCGCCCAAATAACAGATAGCGTTGCTATGGCAACGCGTGCGGATGGAAAAATTACATAATACTGTTGTGTTCTCAGAAATGTTATCGGAATATATTTATTGCTTTATTTATTTGTAGCAAATAGGGCAGTAATACAACGTTTCAATATTTTCGGGACATTATTATATTATTACAGATATATATTATTACATTACAATTAGATTTAAATTATGTATAAAAATCCAAATAAAAATGTGTTTTGTTCATTTTCTGTCAAGCGACGCCACAGCCCAAACTAATGTCATGTCACAAACTCTAGGGGCGCCACTTGGTAGCAAAGTTTGGCAGCCGCCTTTCCCAGAGACTATATAATCTGTGCCCATAGCAACAACGCGGTGTGTGATTGAATTCAACTGGCACGACTCCGCTCCCCGCTGCCCGCTCCGCGCTCGAGGCTTGCGCCGGAAACCGGAACACAAAACGGAATGGACGCGTTAATATTACAAGGAGCAGGTCACCGGCGAGGCGCGCCGCCCTTAAATTAATACAGCTCGGATTATGAAGCTCAATGCTTAACCGTGGCGCGGAACGTAACCTAGATTTGATTGTTCGAATTTTACAACCCTCGGATAGCTCTCCGTCGATTTAAGCCGAACATTAATTTGGAGAGGAGCCATTGATCATTATTAGCTCAGCCAGACTCGCTCGCACCGCCCTCTGGGGATATATCGATCCACTTTTTAGCGGACTACGAACGAGTATCACATTCAGTTTTAGTACTCGTATTATGACTTCTCAAAACACATAAATCATGACAGCTTTTCGCTGGAATCCATTAAGGGTCATTCGCGTGCCCCTGATCGCTGAGATTAGTGCGGTGTCGGCGTTAAGTGGGACATGAATCTTATATTTTTATCTTCTTCGTAACTGCGAGTAACCAACAGATAACCTTACAAAATACAAAGGTCATACCTCCCCGTCTGTACTCTCTTTCTTTGTCGCTCCCTCACAAATGAGGATCGTGACCCTATGTAACGCTCCTCCATATGCTTCTGTCCTGTGCCAGTTCAATCGATCGTTGTAGAGTTTCTCCTGTTGCCTCTACAATAGGGATGTTGACAACTTTAGAAAATCCAAATTTTAATTAGTCCGTCTTTTAGAAAATTAAAAATCATTAGACACGTATTTTTTATTTTTCAAATAAATGAAAATACACAGAGATAAAAGGCATTAAAGTTTAGGGTGGGGGCTCGTGACGTCACTTACCGCTACAAGCCGCCATACAAACTGCACTAGTTAGTGACGTCACGCGAAATTTCAACTCATTTTATCGCCGTTATTTCTTGATTACGTAAAAAAATAAAAAATACAAGTAAATTTTTTTTATTATTCTACGAGACGGGCTAAAAAAAATTAGTCAACATGCCCATTCTATGTAAGTTTGTCGCGTATCAACCAAAAGCTGCTAACCTGTTGCAGGCTGATTTTTTTTGGTGAAGTTTTATATTTAATATTTAAAGTACCTAATGTGGAAAAAAAAATTACAAAAAACAAAAAGGAACTCTAATGATAAGTGTATGTGGGTACTGATAGGCATCGAACATTGAATTTCGTCGCTCGTTTCGTACCTAACTTGTGTATACTTGTATACAGTACCTAACTATCCACCTGTGATGACGTAAGCAGTTACATTATAGAAAAATGCGATATCGCCTTTGTCTGGTTTCTCATCACGACGGAGCAAGAGATTGAAGTTATTTCTTGCACAAAGTTGTAGGTCCCAGAGTAGCTGTGGGATACTTTTATCCCAGTAATTGTGTGTCTGAGGTTCCGAAACGCGGATAAAACAGCGGGAAACAGTTAGTAAAATAAAAAAAGCGATAAGCATCATGACTCCCAACTCCGGGGTATGTTTAACGGACGGTGTGCCGGCAAAAACTGACCGTCGCACAATACTGAGGGCCGGGGGGCGAGACGAGTGTGCAAAATATACATTCGAGTGTAACCGGCTTTGTCGAGGTGTCAAGGCGGGTTTTGTCTCGGGCGGCGGCTCGTTAATCATTGTGACGCCGCAGTGGACGGGCGCGGGCGGCGATAAGCGCGGACAAAGCGACGGCCGGCCGCGGGGTAGGCGGGATAAGACGTGGGGGACCCGGTGGGTGTGGAGGGAGGGGAGGGGGGAAGACGCCTAGTGAACAGTGACGGAGGATTCCCATCAAATGATTAGTAGATTTATGATGTGTGAGATGTAGTCACATGCGCGGGAAGGACCACTGGGTGATATTATAACTGACCACAGAACTACATTTCCTATACCTTCTATCATACTGACTAGGACTTCACTCTATATTCATGGATAGAAGTTTATGTCCTAACTGACCGACTAATTCGTAACTGTCTAGACTCTAGTTAGAAGTTAAATTCTAAATCCGAAACATTAATTTGTTAAAAAAAGAACAATAATCGCCTTAAAATACAATTTAGTATAGTAAATACATGCTTTCACCCGCGTTGATATCGGAGTTCCCGAGGGACTTGATAAAATTGAGGGTTCCTTAGCTATCTGACTATAGAACCCTACCCAGCGCATACCTACTTGGTTGCCATCCAATTATAGTTCGGTGACGAGCTCGAGAGCTTATTACATCGGGATTTGAGCTCCGAGGATGTAAGAAGGAAATGAATAGCCCGGCTTTCCTCCTCCATACTGGCTTGCAGTCGTGCCCTTTCTAGTTACCGCGTACAATCAGCTATAGAATTCGGTTTAAATTGAATTTTTAACCTATTAACTAACAGTCACTTTACACGAATTCATTGAAACAGTTCTCAAGGTTTCGTATTGTAAAAAATTTAAGACTGCGTGTAGATTCATTCTGATTAGTTAAATATTTTTGTATTTATTTACAGCTCTTGTTTATTTTCTTAATTACATACACACCTGGTAGTATTACCCAATTATTTAATTATTATTATCACCCGTGAAAATTTCAATACTCGTGAACTCCCTGTTTATCATATTATACGTATACTTCCGGAAGAAATAATTCTGTAAAATAAATTGCTGTGAAGATCACTTAAAATTTCGTTGTGTTCGGAGACATAAGAGTACACACAAATAAACGTGAAAAATGACTTAATGATTAAAGAAGAGATTTGTTCTGTAATTTCTGACTCTTTCTTACCATGGCTACGACACGGACTTGTCATGGTTTTGTTTCTTTGAATCATTGTTCTGTGCTGAAATTGTAAGTTGCAAATGACTATTTGGGAACTATCAAAAACTTCTACGTATTCTCTCAGTTACTTCTGTGCAGAGATTCTGCTCAGTATACACATTTGTCTTACCAACAATAAGGATACCGGCTCCGCTCGCACAAAGAACGCTGTGTGCTCCCGCTAGCTACATCCATCTAACAAAAGTAAGTTGACAGTAATTGCTCTCCAATATCTAAAATGTCTCCCCTTCGTAGTATATTGACCATTTCAAAGGATATCCACTACAGTTGATTATAAAGTTGAAGTAGATAATCTAGATTTAAAATGAAACGTGAAATCATTTGAGGGAGAAGTAGATGGACGTACCAAATGTAAAAATCCCAGTTCTACTTTTTCTTTTTCTTTTTATAACAGACGTTCGCACATAATGCGTTCAGCCAGTACTAAGTGATAAAAAATTGACACATCTGTCATAGACTGCAAATCCTTTTCAGAGCTTCCGACGGTCTCAAAAACTAACACATATTATACATAGCGGTGTCCAAAACAACATTATGATACAAAACAAAATCCACTTACAACAAAAAAAAACTGACTGACTCTTTTCTACGTAAAGGCTTAATTGTTATACTCGTAGTCTCCCTTATGTCGAGCACAGGCTAACAAAGTTTGGGCCGCTTTGGGCCAACTGTTTGCTGATTTATAAAAGAGCTCTACTATGTATGAAAATTGCTATATTTATTACTAAGCTTATATCCTAGTGTAAGGGTCTAAAACAAAACAAGGACATTACAGCAATAAGGCCACTAATGCGATTAGTTTTATAGCTGCTATTTAGGTTTCTAATTAATTGTTTTGCCGGTTGGTTGAATCTCAGTTAATCTCTGTGACCGACACCAACCCGCTATGGTTGTATGCGGAATGCAAGTGGTCCGTGACAACCAAAAAGAGATCTAGAAGAACCAAAATAGGTAGCCAAAACTTTAGATAATAATGCAAAATACAAAAACTTACGAAACCGTTTCTCTGTACAAATCTTTAATTATGTTACAATACTTAACGGATGAAGAAAATTAGGTATGGTATTAAGTTTGTCACTAAATCTGTACTTTTACTTGTGCTATATAAAAAATTAATATGTAAAAGAATTCGAAACTAGAAATACCGAAAAAAGTATTTTCTTAATGAAAACTTCTGAGCGTAGTCTTTTCAGGGTAGCTTTCTATCTTTGTATACGTCATAGGTGCATAAAACAGATCAAACCGATAATATAAGTCGTGGTGGCGGAATACTCAAATATTCTGCGACGATCCTGTCTGTTGGATACTGCACGGCTCCTGTTCACTTCAAACGGTGCCGACAGCTCGGCGCGTGTCAAAGGAATACCTGCCGAATATGGCTCCCACAACTAGAGTTTAACTGACAATCGATTCGACAATTCTTTATTGAGTCGTGCATAGATGTTTAGTATGATTGGACCTAATATGTAATTTATTAATTTACTAGCTGTTTTCTGCGGTTTCACCCGCGATAATTTCGAAGTTCCCGCAGGAATTCCGGAATAAAAGGTACCCCAAGTCCTTTGCTGTACCTCTGAGATCGATGCAAAATTTCATGATGATTAAGTTGAGCCGTTAAGGCTTGAAAGCAACAACAAACAAACAAATAAACTCACATTCCGGTAAGTATTATAGCTAGATAATAATAATCTTAGGAGTCTTTAGTTTGTTATATGATAATAGTTATCATGAAAAATTTAAGTTCAAAATATTTCAATTAATAAATAATTTCATTTCCTAAAAGTGGTATATTTAGGTATCATAAACATAACATAAAATAACATAAAACATAAAATACTGAACCAATTTTAATGCGCCTTTCACCAGTAGATAGAGTGATTTAAGAGGAAGGTTTATACGTAATATCCCGGAATTTCCGCGGAAACTCCGAAATTACTGCGGGTGAAACCGCAGGGCACCGCTAGTATTCTATGAATTGAAAATCTCGAAACTAACGTGTGTGCTGTACTGTCTGTTTATTCCGGCTAATCTCTCAAACGGCTGGACTGATTTTAACGGGCCTTTCACTGGCAGATACATAACTATAAGGATTAATTGAGGCTACTTTTATTTCAGAAAAAAAAATATTTCCTGCAAGAATTCCAAAACTCACGCGGGTGAAACCGTGGCGCACAGCTAGATAATAATAATATATTATTATAGATAGATAATAATAATATATAATTTTCTCTGTGTCGGCCACTTTGCACAATGACCCGTTTACTGTCGTGTGTCAAATTTGACATAAAGCTCATTAGTCGCCATATTCACACTTTTCTATGGATTCCGGACACCGCTCATGTTTTACATAATTATTCAACACTTAGTTAAACCTTGTAAGTAACTGTGCTTGAATAGTAATAATTTCTAGTAATAATCAACGTTGAGCTTCATTCTGAAGCTTAAAACTGTATCTTAGAAAAGAAAAAAGGTTTAATTTACTATAATTGGTATTTCAATTAGGTACTAACTAACACCGTTCGATATTTTTGCATGACTCTATTGGTGTGGTGGCAAGCGAACTTAACTGCTACGCCCCGGGTATCGGGCTCGATCCCCGCATCTCAGAAAACATACGTAGGCTGGTTGTTTATTTAGAATGTATCATAAGTGTGTATAAGTGCGTATTCACAGCAAAAAGCTATACAAATATTATATTGATTGTCTGGTAACCAAAGTACAAGGTCCGCGTAGTTTGGGACCATTTCCTGGTAATTAACAGACTGATGTAACAATAGGAGGGCCAGAAGCCCGTAGATAATGCAGGAGCTCTGGGACCACGTGACGCGGACGTGACGTCACAGCGTGATTGTTTAAAAACCTCGCGGCGTACAGACCTCACAACCTCCCTCCCCCCGGCCCCCGCCGGCCCCGGCGCTCCCCCGCGCCTGTCATAAGATTTATGTTGTGCTTCTGACACTTAATTTCGTTCGTATTTGCCTCCCGACGGCTCACAAAGACGAGCATCGAGAATGTTGCCTTTTTTCCACAAAAAATATTATGAGTTGCCACTTTTATTATTAACTTAATTACTTTTAGTAGAAGGAACTCTATTTTAGAGAACTGTATTATGTTAACAGAAGTGAAGTTAGCGCCACCCTTTCTGAAAATCATATAAGTACGATAATATTCCGGTAAAAAAATCCACAGTAGAATATGCAGTATTAGTAGTAGTGTAGTTACAATTAATTGTACAGCATTTACCTATAAACTTAGTATTAAAAATTTTAAACAAAAAGTGCCAAAATCGACAATTCTTGACCCCTTTTCAACTAAATATTTTTATGTTGTTGCAATACCAGTTGCCATTGCAATTCCGGCAACGCACCTGCATGCCTTCTGGTGTCGCAGGTTTCTATTGCCCCCTGTGACAAAATGCAAAATTAAAAAAAAAAACTACTTTTATTTACCCTTTTTTATGAAATATACTCTACTATAGATTTATTTTTAAATGAGATGATATGTTTTTTAATAACAGGTGGTTCTAGTTTCACTCCTGTATGCACCTTAAGCACATATTTTTGTATCGCACAATGTAAAAATATCTGGCGACTGACCTTCGCTCGTTGTGATTATAGCGCCATCTGTTGTTAGAAAAGCAGTACCAAACACTAATTTGTCATTGATAAAACGACGTTTTTTAAAAATTAAACCTAGCTAGGTCGATTAATCGCCCCTAAAACCTCCTTCGTATTAAATTTCTTGAAAATCGTTGGAGCCGTTTCCAAGATTCAGATTATATTATTACAAGAATTGCTCGTTTAAAGTTAGTAGACTTTTTAACGACAGCGTTTCAACTCTTTATTTGCATAACAATGTCGGTTAAAGTTTGACTGCACTTGAACGAGTGTCAGGACAAAAACACTAAGCGGATTATGGTTTCGTTTCGGTGCATTCATTCATTCATTTTGAACTACAATGTACATAATATATCATTAAATGCATCAACTTTATCATAATATTTTACACTTCTAGAATCACCGCACTCCTGTACCTACCCTTGACGTAAACAATGTGATATCGGTGTTAACGTTCCAATGGCACATGACAAAGGCGCACCCTGCATAAGTAAATCTTAAGCCGTGTTGTGTAAACGAACATCGAAGGATTCCACTCTATAAGCTCGACAGCTAATATCCGAGAATATCTGGATCCTGTCTCTGCTAATTATTACTAGCTAATTAGTACGAGAGGCCTCCTCAAAGGAGGCCGGCTGCTTCGTAATTACAATGCCCCGAGAAGCTATCTGGATGAGCTCGATAATTCGACTAATTAAATACCTCGGCGCGACGCGACCCCGTCGCCGTTAATTGTGTTGCATCCACCCGAGCGGAATATTTGATAAAATTTCAACAATTCCGTCGCGAAAAGCTCAGTATTGTTGATTAAGTAAATGATTAATAGGATTTCCTGTGACGTTAATATTTGTTTATTAAAAATACGGCAACATAAAGTATACGTAGGAAATGTTTGGTGTAATGCCATCTCTTTTAGTAAAATGATATTCAGAAAAGTTTGCAAGTGGTGTAAACACGAAACTGCACAAAACCAACAGACGATTCCTTTTTCTTTCTATTCAAACTGGTTGCTCAGTGAGCCCCAAGGTTAACTGTTACACCAGAATATCGTCACTGATACTTTTAAACTAAGCTGAGACTAACAATGACATAAATAAGGAGCGACAAAATCCAACAACAACTGTCAGTTGGTACCAACCTAGTACTGCGATAAGACCGCTCTTTGGAGCCACTTCATACTTTCTGTTCTATAAGTTTTTTGTCATTGTACTGTTTGTGGCGGTCAATTAATTGTTTTTCATTCATTCATTCATACTATTGTTGTTGGATTTTGTCGCTCCAATTAGGCCCTCTAAACTATCGAAACGCTGACTGCGACACATAAGTACTTGGCTATATATTATTTTTTCTAAACCATATAGAAGACTGCAAATGTATTGATATGATTTAGTTGTGGTTTCCCGAGTAAGACACTTACACATATTATACATTCTCAACCTAAAGAGCCTCACAAAAATGTAGGCGAAAAACTTTCAGCAAAGTCGCGATGGCTTTATTATTATTTTATTCACGGCGAAAATCCTTCAAGCATCGAAAAACATTTAGGCATAATAGCTGTTTACGGCATCAAATTGCGGCGCGGGCGCGAGGAATTTGCATTTTTATTTTCATAAAAAGAATATCTATACTATAATAAAAGAGTAGAATCCGCGATTCTGTACATTTAATATTTTTGCCTAAAATTGAGAGGGGTGATAAAAGAAGAGTAACCAAGCCCAAAAAAAAAGTTTTTATAATTCTTTTCTGTCTGTCTGTTTGCGATAATCCCCGCATCTATTAAACCGATTATCATGCGGTTTTCACAGGTAGATTAAGCATAGCCTGGAGCTACATATAGGCTTTGTTTCATTGAAATCGGATGTCGGGAAAAAAAGTTGTTGTATAAAAACCTTTCCTGCGGGTGAAACCGCGGGGCACAGCTAGTAATATATATATTCTATCCCGGTTCCTGCTGTACTCCCGCCCCGGCCCGAGGGTCTGCAATTTCGTCGTGAATTGGCGACGTGGAGTGGCGCAGCTCGCGTGCGTGGCGCCAGTTAGCGGCGCGGGAAGTTCGAAATGGCCGTGTTCGACATTAGCTAAATGCTAAGTACAGGCTCGATGCGCTCGTATTATTGCAATGTATGGACGCGGAATTCGCGGGGCAGCCTCGCACAACATGCACTACCCGTGTCATTTGCTGTACGTATATTAGCTGGTGTTTTGGGACCACAGAGAAACGAATTTAGGAACTAGAGCGGCAATGTAGGCGGGACGATAGACGCGAAAATGCTCATAACTTCCTGAAACTTGATAATTAGTAGCCGTGAGAAAAAAAAAACAACATACAACATAGATTTGTCACTGCCAGCCACCAAATGAAACGAAAAATACCAGAAGAACAGTAACATTCTGTAAGGCCGCGTTTTGCTCTGTCTTTTCTCTTATTGACTTAGTTTCTATCTATCTCTTTTGGGGCAGTAAAATATTTTATTATGTAACGGAGTATTTTTAGTTTTGTGTGCAAAATCGACCGGCGATATTTCGACAGGTTTTATTCTCATATTAAACCGACTTGATGACTTTTATATATAATTTGTGATTGAGATATTATTTCATTTCATATAGATTTAATATTTCCGTGTCTTAAATCATCGAGTTTTTAATTTCGATGCGTTGAAGTTTTAGTACATTTTGAAAGAGAGCATACATAAAAAAAACATACATAGAGCCGAATGCAGAACCTCCTCCTTTTTGGAAGTCGGTTTAAAAGAATGACTCTTCTCATTGCAATGATTTCAATATGCTTGAAATTCCACGACCCTCATTTCCGGAATAGGCACCGAAGTTCAATCGGGTGAAAATGCTAGTGGTTAGGTACAAAACTCGTAGGTAATATCAGAACGTGTAGCGTGCGACTAAGGTCTGGCATTTAATAATTAGCATTATTTATAGCTAGTAAGTATTCATTTTGTTTTTTTTTTTTTTATAATCAAAGTGCAATCACGATGCAGTGCCTCGCCGCAACAGTGCGCTGTTATTAGGGGTACTGCACACGGGCCGCGCGAGACGCGCTAACTTTCAATTAAACAAGCGCCCCTCCCCGCCCCGCCCCGACCCCGTCTTGCGGCGACGGCTCACGGCTCGACGCGTGCTATAAACTCAACTACTACTTTGCTCCACGAGTGTGCAATGAACTAGCGAATAAAGTGTATACTTTGACTTTATTTACGGCCCACTGCAAAACTTCTATTGCAGTTGCTATGGTAAACTTCAACCGTTTGTATGACGACCTCACAGAGTTGCGAACTAGAATGAAAACGTTACATCTAACTTAGCCTTAGATGAATTTCATTATACGTTTGCCTACTATTCTGCACCTAAGTGTGTACGAGTATATTATCATTTCAAAAAGTTTTCATTGACTAAATTATTTTGTAAAACAAAAATAAAACTTACCAGTTATTCTCCTTTACAATGTTATTATTATAAAATTACAAGAATGATGTTAAATAAAAAGTTTAAAAGGTATTAAATTTTCTAAAATTACAGACGAAATTCGGTTGCCCACATGTTATTGCTGCTACGAGTATAAGTCTTCGGTAAAAATGCAATAATCAACTGGGAAAAGTGCAGGCGCTTCGCTTGTTAGTGTGACGAGCCGTGTCGCTTGTTAGAGACGTAGAGGCCGGCGGCGACGGGGCTGCGGTGCTACGTCGCGGCGTGTCAGTACCAGTGTGCCGGTGGCTTTATCGGTCAACCATTTCAGTTGGAATCACGTTATATAAAAAAAAAATTCAATCATAAACGCCACATTATTCGTGCAAACTTTTTAAATCGTGACAAAATTAATTTACATTTTAATAATCTAGTAATGCAGGTATGTAAAGCACTGTAATACTCTAAAACTAGGTTTTCATTGCAGTTTCACTCCCTTGAATGTTTCTTTTTGAACCGCTGACATAGTTGAATAATAGGTATTCATCAGATGATATCACCAGTTTCATTATCCTTACTAATATTATAAACGCGAAAGTTTGCATGTATGGATGTATGTGCATGGATGATTGTTACTCTTTCACGCAAAAACAACTGACTGGATTTTAATGAAATCCCGGAATTCCCGCGGGAACTATAAAATTAACGCGGAAACCGCGGGGAACCGCTAGTGAGTCTATGAAATGAATACAGGTCTTTTTTTTTTCTTAAAAAATAAACGAACTGTTGGCATTTTGTACTCTTAATTGTTGAAGAACATCGACTATATTAACATGTTAGGTGTAGCTCAGACAAACACGCCGTAACTAGAACTGGCAAATGCAGCCGCTTTTCCCCGAGGGGCTCGCGTTTAAACCCTTTACATACAACAGTGGGATTCACGTGCGAGAGCTTGCGCTAATCCGTTGCGGCGCTTTCATTAGATGAGCTCATTTAAGCTATAGAAGTTCATTAGAAGTAATGAACGCATTAAAATATATGTACTACCTGTTCCGGTGGCTAAATTTGCGTTAATTTCGGAGTCGGAGACAAAAAGTATTGTATGTCCTTTTCTGTACCTCTGGAAACCTGACAAACAAATAAACACACTAGCATTTATAATTGTCTGGATAAATTGAAAGCACTACTTATAAGTAAATATAAAAATTAATTAATTTATACGAATTTGGACTCTTGTGTTTCTTTGAACTCTAGATCCACGTTGGTTTTAATAAGATTTTTTCTGCCGTCAGAACGAGTGCAAAAGAAGTGGATCTATTGAGAAGTTTGTCATGTGCTACGCCGTAGCAATTGCTACGTTGTCGTAGCAAATCATAACGTTCTTTATAAAACAAATGAATAAATAAAAATAAATAATTTTCCGATGTATTCGCGATGAAACTGTTTTAGTAAGCGAAATCAGAATAATTAATAAAATTTTGCGACGTAATATTCCTAAATTATAACAATATAATATGAACCACAATTTATTAGTGATATTATGTAGCAAATACTTCACACTAAATAACGTCGGGTGTGCAAAAATTAATTGCTCCAGCCGCAACCGCAGCCGGCACCTCGCGCACTAGATACCCGCAACATTCCAATCGTGTAGGACGTACGTAGGTACTATTTAATATCGTAGTACATCACTATTTTAAGTATAATCATCATTTTATAACTTTAAACGAGCAATTCTTGTGTAGGTATATACGTACAAGTGCATCTCGTAAACGGTTTTAAGGAATTAAAAGTGTATTGAAAAAACCGGCCAAGTGCAAGTCGGACTCGCGCACTAAGGGTTCTGTACCATTATCTATAAAAACGGCAAAAAAATCACGTTTTTGTATGGGAGCCCTCTTTGATTTTTATTTTATTCTGGTTTTTTAGTATTTGTTGTTATAGCGGCAACCCAAATACATCATCTGTGAAAATTTCAACTGCCTATCACGGTTAAAGAGATACAGCTTGGTGACAGACGGACAGACAGACAGACAGATGTACGGACGGATAGCGCAGTCTTAGTATTAGGGTCCCATTTTATAGGTACGAAACCCAAAAAAGGAAAAACCATCGCAACGCATGTTGGGTACACCTAAAAAAAAATAAAGCCGCATTTGCTCATCCAAAAAAAAATGTTTTTGGATGTGCCTGATTACATGTTAGTAACTATAACTGCACTCGGAGTGAACGGGGTCTTTGCTCGACTCTGTTTTATCACAATCGCTCTACGGCAATAGGAGTTATGTTATAACATTATGAAATATAAAACGTAAAATTAGTAAATGTATTATGTGCACCAACGGCGCCAGTGAATTTCAAACACCAAGCTAATAAACGAAACACAGGTAGCCCCAACAAAAGCGTTATCTACAGTCAAAGAAAGTAGAAATTAATTAACATTTGAAAGAGAACGAAAATAACTTTTATAATTAGCTAACAATAAAACAAACATGACCCTGTTTCAATAAACAAAGGCGTAACAAGCTTAAAGAAAACCCTAATCATATAATAATATGAAATTGAGTAACACACATGTCGGACGACGCGCGCCCCGCCCCGCCCCGCGCGTCCCGCCCGCCCGCGGCTCCCGAGCGAGGTGTAATTTTTCATATGATTAATAATGGAAGCACTCTGCGGCCCAGCCTCCATTAGAGTGGAACAGCGGCGCGTGTGTTTAGTACATTCATTATGAATAATTACCGGGCCGGCCCGGGGCAGCCGGCCACGGCTCCGCGCCGTGATATCGCGGACACACTGAAAGAAAATCTCATTTTGCTCTACAGCGCTTCGTGAATAGAATTCTAACTTGCACGTAATATTATAAATGCGAATGTGAGTTTTGTTTGTTGATTACGTTTTCGCGCCTCAAAATCCAGTCGATCATCGTGATACACGTTGTCAGGGGTAGAGTAAGTGTTATTCCGGAATCCACGCAGGAACTCCGAAAATGACGCGGGAAAAACCACGGAGACAAACTAGTTTTTGAACAAGTCAGTGTTGATCGGTTGAGCAGTTAAGGCGTGATAGTGTAACAAACAAACAATCTCACATTGACATTTTGAATATCAACAGTATTTTTTTTTGTTTTTAAAATGTCTAATTACACTTTCTAACAATGTTGTGTTAACCGACTTATGCCGCCCCGACCGGACGTGACGTGGCACCGCGCCGCCCAGTGGCACGGCAGCCGAGCGGACGCGTGCATTTGTCGCGCCAAACAAAAATCTTACACGTGTATTTGCGCTTTAAACACATCTTGTTGGTATAACGTGAATTGTGTTCTCCATCTTTCTTTCCTCGTCGTAATCTAGGGATTCGCTTGATTTTTTACGTAAATAATCTGAGGGCGGAGAAATTACTTGACGTTTGCCTCTGAAACAATATTTAAAATCAAAAGCAATACAACACTATACAATTCATATTAATTCAAATTGCTTGTCGCTTAGTAATTGGTTGTAAAGTAGAAGCATTAGAGTTATTCAAATACTTTGACATATTTATTTATTGGAGAATAAACAGACACAAGTTGGGATATAGTTACAGAATAAGAAAAATTAGAATACAATTCTTTCACCAGTCAACTTACATTAACTTAAATTAAGTATCTTCTCAGAATAAGATTTATTATTTGAGAGAATAACACAAAAAGACTAATTGGTTTATGTTCTTAACAATTTTACAATAACAACCTGTAACAACTATAGAACCTGACTGGCATTTACTCATAGATAAGGATGGAATTAAGATACGAGATTTTGTTCATTTTAATATATTGTACAATGGATACATAATACCTACATACTAAAACGTCCTTGGTTTTATGAAGGACCGTATCGGAATGGACAGAAAAAAAAATTACACTGTTTTCTCTAAAAATCCCGAGGGAACGATGCCAGTGCCCGTATAAACGTATCTAATCGTTTGAAGTAACCGCCGACCCGAATAATTTCATGAAAAAAAGTCACGTAGAAAAAACAACGCACGCAAATATTTCACGACAAAAAAGAACTGCGAATACATATTCATGAACGAGAAACGGTGGAACGAAATTAAAAGTCGGGCCCCGATTCGAACAAATTTTTAGTTGTTATATTTATTTTAAATATCAATTTGTGTAAAAGCCCCCGCGCCGATCGGGAAAGTTCAATCGTGGAATGTTTGTTTGTTTGTGGGTTAAATAAAAAGTGATTCGGTGATGTTCCCTGCGCGAGGCTGTATCTACATATACGGCGAGTTCGTTATCGAACCGCTCGGATTCTCGTTACATTGGTTAAGAGACGTCGTGGAGCTGAAATCGAATGCTTGACTATATAAATATTGAAACGAACAATACCAATTACAGTGGTGGTGAAAATCATAAATGGCGTTCGCATTTAAAAATTTCTACAATAGTAAATAATGAAGAGACTTATCTTGAATTCGCGCCACTTTCACACTACACGCGTACTAATTGTAAGTACACTGCATTTTTGATAAGGGCCTTATTGTAATTATTTTTTAGAATTAAATAGAGTATATGCCAGTTAGAGTTAAATAATATGTTGAGAGGTGACCGGCTCTTCATAAAAACCGGGCTAAGAAAGTGTTTTTAGAAATTCAAATACTGAATATAGTGGAAGTGGAAGTTGCCATTCTCGTAGCTTTTGGTTTCCAGTTAAATAAACCATGCACTTGGACTCTATAAATAAAGAAAAGCGTGTGCACTGTGGGACCATGGTGAGTAGAGCTAATCTACACTCTACAGTAAATAAACTGACAGCTGCGGCGCCGCATGTGCGAGCAAGCAAGGCGTTCGTTTGTATGACAGTGTACCGTATCAGATGAGTGACTAGCAACTACTAGTCACCAAGTTCGCTAGTACAGCGCTCCTCCACCCTCCGCTGACAGAAAACTATCATTATTGCTCGGCATCACATTACAACAACCATTCATCTCACCACGTCACCCCGCACCAAACGCAGCGGTCGGTGCCGCGACGCTAAGCGCCACATACATTACCCGCAATTACTTCAAACACAGAAACAGCTGCGCGAGACGCGAGCAATGTATCTCGTTTAGAACGCAAAGCTTCAAAGCTCGCAAGTGTCTAAGTAGGTAAACTTCATCATGCCTCCGCCCCGGCTGTTGCAAGGAGAACACAATTCCATTTCTTCACTCCACAACCGTTTCCGCTTTCCTTACCGTTTAACTGTATAATTTGTAGAGAAAACCGGCAATGAAAAGGTTATTGTGTTTAGTGACGCTCGGCGCTTCAATACGGAATGAGTACGAAGGTTACAGTTAATGGTTTGTTCGAGGACTCTCCTACAGGAGCGTTCTCTGGCTTTGAAACAAGGAACGTCAAGTAAATATTGTACCTACATATTATTTCAGATGGATTAGAATTTTCACAGTAAAATTGTTATCGGTGGAATTGATCTAACATTTTTCAAATCGGTTACAATTTGTTCATATAGATTTTTATTGTGTGTATCGTGGACTTGCTCAAAGTGGTTCTCTAACAAACTCGACGTGACCTTACTGCTCTATAATACCCAACCACAGATAATATGACCCAACTAAGTGCATTTATAGCGTAAAACACTATAATATGATCTACTACAATAAAACTACATATTAATATGATAAATTCCTCTTAACAATGAATGACCGCACATTATTTTTCACGAGATAAAAATAATGTGTTAAAAAACTGGCATCGTTGCCGTCCCGACCACTGTAGTGATGTGACAAATGGCCGCCCGGGCGCACCGAGCGCCGCCCCGCGCCGAGTGCCCCCGGCGCCCCTGAGCCAAGGCGGCATGGTCGCGCGTCTGCTGAATAAGACGTGTTTTGTCTTCGCCAGAGAAAAACACTCCGAAATATAATAATAATAATAACATAATATTTTGATCACACAGATCTTATTGATCCTACACACGTTTCCACAGGCTTTGGCCGCACTCATTGGTATTGTGTATTGTGTATGGCCCAGACATAAGAAAGATTTTTTTCACAAAATAATCCTCACTTTCCTTACTCATATATAAACTAGTGGTGCCCCGCGATTTCACCCGCGTTAATTTTAAAGTTCCCGCGGGAATTCTGGGATAAAAAGTACCCTATGTGTTAATCTGATGTATAAGCTATATTATTGTAAAGTTTCATTTAAATCCATCCAGTAGTTTTTGCGTGAAATAGTAACAAACATCCATCCATCCATTCATGCATTCTTACAAACTTTCGCGTTTATAATATTAAGTAAGATGCGAAAGTGAGTTTGTTTACTTGTTTGTTTGCTGCGCTTTCACGGCTAAACGACTCAACCAATCACCACAAAATTTTGCACAGGTACACGTTGTCGGGGGCACAGGGAAGGACATAGGCTACTTTATATCCCGGAATTCCCACGGGAATTCCGAAATTAACGCAGAAGAAACTCCATTCAATATTGCATACTACCTCCACGTGTAGGTACAGAAAAAATATAGGGTAGTAAGTACTTTTGTCTCGGAATACCCGCGGGATCTCCGATACTAATGCGGGTGGAACCATCGGGAACAGCTAGTAATTCCATAAATACGGTGGGGTAAGTTTCAACGGAGAGTTGCCCTTCTTAAAGAAAGTCGCGAAAAAAAAAATGAGTCACTCAGTAACATGGAATAATCGTATAATAATAATAATAAACACGTAGTTATTAAATGATTGTAACCACATCATCAAGGTGCGATGTGGAGCGCATTAAAATCAAACGGCTAATTGAATTAAAAGCATTATTACTGACGAAGCGTGAAACAATATTAATCGAAAGGATTAAATGTATACCTAACTAAACAATGGCGGACGGGCAGCTAAACCGACGCGATAATTTGGTTACGTTACGGTCACCAATCGTGCGTTACTTTAATCAACAATAGCTGTCATTTGGTATGCGTAGATAAAAATATACACAACAGAGAGAAATAGTATGATATGAACTTTATGCAAAAGAAAGAGTTGTAGAGTAAGTACATGTTACGGAACTTAAGGATAAGTCGGAATATCCGATTGATATTACATACGGCCTGACTTCGACTCCGACACTTTTAAATCGGAGGTTGTAATCGGCGGGACCCTCCTGACCCACGCAGTACGGATGATCACATCTCACTTCTGCAACCATCTTCGACTCCGACCCCATCTCCGACTCCGGTTCCGACTCCGACTAAACTAAAAACTCGTAACATCCCTATATCTCCAATACAGCGCAGTATAAATTGTGCAATACGCTGTCACAAACAACATCAGCGTGATGAGCCCTCGCCCCGCG
Source organism: Zygaena filipendulae (assembly GCA_907165275.2). Taxonomy (NCBI): domain Eukaryota; kingdom Metazoa; phylum Arthropoda; class Insecta; order Lepidoptera; family Zygaenidae; genus Zygaena; species Zygaena filipendulae. The sequence goes on along the minus strand of OU015649.1, from coordinate 15,865,211 downwards.
CGCTGCCCGACCCGCGCACACTAATTATTGTGTGTGCTCATCAGATTTCATGTTTGCTGAATGCAGTGAATTCGAGTCCCGGACCGCACCGCGTCGCGCCGCGCGGCAGCCAGTCGTAAATCCAACACGATATAATCTAATAACGCCACGGACCACAAATTGCTGGCATTTGCCTAACGAAATGATTTGCACAAATAAATAAATTGTTAGGAAACTAAGTAATTATCGGCAGGATCAAATTATAAATTTTATAAATTCGAAAAAAAAAATGATTAGTTTTCACATTTGCTGTGATAGCGATCGACTCCATAATTGAGATGCCAAGCACCCTGAAGATTTGTACCAGTTACCACGAAAAAATTCAAATGATTCGCACAGAAATAGGAGCTTGCTATACGCCGACTTTGTTGTAAGATAAAGAGTCAGTCCAATCACCGGACCTCACCTACCAGTATGTTGCGTTTCGGGGTGCTCTGCTAGTCAAGCAGGATCACAGCAAAGATAACGTGAAAAATCACTTCCACCACTTTATAATGACCGTATAGATTCTTACTTTTTACTCTATAGATTATATTATTGTCTATAACAACATCGCTACAGCCAACAGTTCGAAATACAAACGTTCAAAAGTAAATCCACAACACGAAGCTCTTTTAGCGCGCCCTAAATAGAACAACAATTCCGCATCGGGGCGTGTGAAAGCGAAAGAGGCCGAGCAATAAAAAGCCAGCTAATACTGATGCCGGGTACAATAATAATAATTTGCATGTGAAGAAAACGCCCTGCCTTAGCGAATTTATTTCCTTTTGGGCGGCAAAGTGGGGTTATTCACACGCTCCCGGCGCCCGCGACCCGCGCTTATTGCGGCTGACAAAGAGCTGAGAAAACTCGTATATGTGCACGTAGGTAAACATGACCGAGTTCCCATTATACTTATGATAGGTTAAAATAATTCGATCACAGGAAAAGTAAGTATATAAATAAATAGTAAAATTTTATAAGTATGAACTCTGGCAGACAATGAATATAAATCGTAACTATAATATGTATTATCCTACTAATATTATAAATGTGAAAGTGCGGATGTTTGGAAGTTTTGGCTGTTTGGATGTTTGTTGCTCAATCACGCAAAAACGGCTGAACGGATTTGGATGAAATTTGTCATGCACGTTGTCGGGGGTACAGAGAAGGACATGGAGTACTTTTTGTTGTAGATTCTAATCTATGTTGTCTGTGGTCAAGTATCTATGTCAGATGTACAATGTCCGCTGAGTGAAAATCGAAAATATGAAAATATTTCGGAATTCCCACGGGAACTCCGAAATTACCGCGGGTGAAACCACGGGGCAGAGCTAGTCCTACTAATATTATAGATGTGAAAGTGTGGATGTTTGGATGTTTGTTACTCAATCACGCAAAAACGGCTGAACGGATTTGGATGAAATTAACGCTCCCACGCCTTAACTGCTTAACTGATCATCATGAAATTTTGCATACACGTTGTCAGGGATACAGAAAAGGTATTTCCGCGGGAACTCCGTAATTAACATTGGTGAAATTGCGAAAAACAGCATATATTACACGAATAATGGGGACACTGCTCCCTATTGCAGAGCGGTCCCACTGCCGAATATATGATCTAAAACGGGTCACGCGCCGCACCTACTGACAGTTATTTAAGTGAAATTCACTTGTATAAATTGTCCATCAAGATATTATCCTAATCAAAACCGTGACAGCTAGTACGACCATTCGAATCTCGCGATTAATCTAAGAACCTTTTGTTGTGTTTTTTCCTAACTTTCACATTTTGGCACGCACCAATTTTCTTCCTATAATAGAAACACTGACTGACTGAATAGTTAGAGTTTTTTATTTTTTTATTTTTATGACAGCAAATTTTGTTAACGCGTCAAAGAACAAAAATCCTCAAGCTTTGTTATCCAACAAGTTCGTAAAGGCGCCTCTACACGACCGCTTACCGCTACACGTCTACTTTCAATTTGCGCCACGATTCACCCGGCGCCCCCCACCCCTCGCCCCTCGAGTTGGATACCGCTGAAACTGTGTTCCTACCGCCATCATCACGGCGTTGCGAGCGGGTGACGCGGCACCGAAATGGCGCGGTCGCTCGCTCCGCATACAACTCTGACATGTTTTGTTGTTACGCCGCGCCCGTTCCCGCTCGAGGTGAAAGTTTCTTTCTATGGCACTCGTGTAGAAGAACTTGTTCTTATTTTTAGTTGTAACGGAGAAATGGGTCGGGGAATATTACGTTAAGCGTATAAGAGAGCTGGGTATGAAGCCGACTTACCCAGCATGCGGTACTCGTATACTTTTGTCGTTACTCTTTAATCGTGTACCTGCAAAAACATAATAAAAACATCAATATTTTTAGCTCTTAAAAACATCTAAATATAGTTATTCATATTTTGCCTAAACTATATTTTCCAATTTGTAAGCAAAAAGCTATGTAAGGAGTCTAGAGCTACCGATCGATGTCTGGTTATTATCTCTTGTACTGAAATACTCGTCAAACAACTACGTGTATTATGACCGTTACAATGTTAAGAATCAATAACAACGTATACATTGTAATAAAATAATGGTGTTTTATAGTGCTGATATCGTGCATTGTCGACACACGAGTGTCGCTCGACGGTGGCTCGAGTGCGCCATTATCAGGAAGTTGAAGAATTTTACGATGATGTCCACGAAGAGGCGGCACATCAACATGGTGTTATGAGCCATAAATCCGGCGCTATCTCTCGACACACGGTGACGTCACGGCGCTAATTCCAAAACAGAAATACTCGTACGTGGTACCATAAATCAGAGCCCCTGCGTGAGGGAATCTATGTAGACCGCGTCGCTTATCATCAGTGAATAGGGGCCGGTGACTTATAGTTGAATAAGGGCCTTACAACATTGCAACACTCACATGAGTAAGATGGAAAATTACTGTGGTCCATCAACGAAATTACACAATTTGAAGAAAATTGCCGTGACTTAGACACTTGACAAATGTCTAGGTCTAACCAATTGACTCCCAAAGTGGTCCAGGTGCTGCCAGGTGCTGGCCGTGGACCCCTGAGGTTCCACGGGAGCCCGACAGGGGTCTTCGCTCGCGTAGAAAAAAAATGGGGGTCCACAACTCGTTAACGGGGGTCTATAAAAATGTATTAGGTGACCTGACTTGACTTCTATGAATATAGGCAGACAATAATAACAACATAATTAAAAGTGTAGTAATTTTTATGTTTGATAAATAGCTACAAAACAAGAAAATATTTATTTTTACTTTTTACCACTCCGAAGTGGGAGCTTATTGGTTTCTTTTACTGTGAGTCAATCTTAGAATACAAAAAAGTAAAGTAGGAATCCAACTGTTGGATGAAGACGCTTTTTAGACTGGCCTTGGAACTTAGCTTAAATGACATCTACTCATAGCATAATCAAAGCAATATAAATTCTCACCTTTTTTTCGAAAACTTTTAACTCATAGTTGATTGAAAAATAGCCACAACACAGATTGCCATAGACATATACTTTTTTCGGGTTTCGGAAGTAAGTTAGTAAATCTATAATAGCTGCAGGGGGTCCACCAGATCCAGCAAAATGTTTAAAGTGGTCTATGAGAAAAAAAGTATGGGAACCTCTGATCTAACCAAACGTTAGATAGTGAACATGGCTTAGTACCTAATTAATAAGTAAATTGCACAAACCAAAAAAAAGGAATAATTGATATTGATTGATACATAATAATTGATTTATGATGAGCAATCAATGTCAAATCTTTTGAATAAAAGACCAGCAGTCTTTCTGTAATAAAATCGTATTTGTAGGTACTATATAGTACAACCTTACTACAAAAAATGGTCAAGTAGATCTGAGTGTTGTGAAGTGGATTTTAAAGAACGGTAAATGCACTCAAGGGTACTTGTGGTATGATCAAAAATACATATGTACTTTAAATAACAACTCGGAATAATATTATCTTTCCGCTTTCAAATGTTCAGTGACGAGCTGGTGCAAGGAAGTCAAAACACTGTGAAAAGGTTTTATCTATTTAAGGACTAACAACAGCATTGGAATTCTAGTCGCAATTTATTAAATAGTTGTTCAGGGGTAAAGCAATTTAGTAAAGACCCTGAGCTTGTTAGGATTGTGTGACATCCAATGTGTTGGAGTAATAACGTGCCACTTGTCGTAATGGGACCTCAGCCGTCATGTAACTAAATAAATCATCGCGCGAATCTCAAATCACTAATGAAAAGAGAGTTCATGGCAGTTATATCTAAATACTAGTTGTGCCCCGTGGTTTCACCCGCGTTAATTTCAGAGTTCCCGCGGGAATTCCGGGATAAAAAGTACCCTATGTGTTAATCTGATGTATAAGCTATATTATTGTAAAGTTTCATTTAAATCAATTCATTTTTGCGTGAAAGAGTAACAAACATCCATCCATCCACCCATCCATACATTCTTACAAACTTTCGTGTTTATAATATTAATCTAAACATAGGAGTAAATAAAATTGAAGTGTCTGTTTATAATTTCAAATTAACAGTTTTTCACTGAACGCTTTAAAAGTATATACTTAATATGATACTCACATAAAAAAACCAACTTTTAAATTTTTTCTCTATCCTGTCTGTCTGTCTGTTTGTTCCGGCTTTTGTTCTGATTTTGACGGGACTTTCACTTGCAGATAGCTAATGTTATAAGTAGTAACTTAGGCTACTTTTTATCCCGGAATTCCCGCGGGAACTCCGACATTAACATAGGTGAAACCGCGAGGAATAGCTAGTCACCTATATAAAAAAACTGTAGGCTTTCCGCAATTTTACATCTCTTTTAACTGATCTACCGATCATCATGAAATTTTGTACACACGTTGTCAGAGGTGCAGAGAAGGACATAGGATACTTTTAAACCCGAATTTTTTGCGGGTGAAACCGGGGGAAACTAGCTATTAGTTCAAAAGAAAGGTCACACCGTCTCTTTGAGTTCAATTAATTTCCTTGCTTTCTCCACTCATAAATCGAATGTGAACGGGTTTTGAATTTGGGTATGGTGTTAATAACTTTAGGCAGGTCTCACCGAAAATAATATATTTATTAGAGAGGCTATTTAGGCGTGGCAGGCGCGCCATGGTGGCAAAGGAAGTTAGAGCAAACGCTCCAAATTTCCCAAAACTTCCTTTGCTGGTATCTCAAGTATTGTAATGATATACTAGCTGTTCCCCGCGGTTTTGCCCGCGTTAATTTCAAGGATCCCGCAAGAATTTCGGGATGCAAAATGGAAAAATGCAAAAAAATGTCCTTTTCTGTACTTTTGACAATGTATATGCAAAATTTCATGCTAATCGGTTGAGTCGTTTTGGTGTGGAAGTGTAACAAACAAACTCACTTTCGCATTTATAATATTAGTAAGGATTTTCCTTATTTGTTCCTAAACTGTAACTTTTGAAAACGTTCACTAAGCAAATGCGAATTCAAAAAGTGTTTAAAATACTTCGTTACAATGATTTTTTTTACGTAATTTTTTTTTTCGTATGACTATTAGATAAATCCGTTACAAAATATAATTACAAATACAAATTTACAAATAATAATTTATCAATTTCAATATACGACAAAAAAAAGTCACTCAAAAATACCGCCCCGGGTCATACCAGCAGCAAAGGTGCCCATGACACTCGCTGCATTACCGCGTTGAATGGCAATGGACAACCTAATGATTTTTTTTTGTGCATGAAAAATAGTTTTGTGCCCGGCGACACTAGTTTTCAAACTAAACGGAGATGTCCATAGGCGGTGGTAATCACTTACCATTAGGTGTACCACCAGCCCGTTTGCCCCCTATAACATAAAAAAGAAAAAAATGTTTCTTCTATCTGTTCTGTGATACCACTCTTTTGTGTGTGTGTGCGTGTATGTAAGTTATCCACAGTGGCTAGCCCACGTAGCGCCCCGGCCGCGTTCACAGCTGAATTAATTTGGCACAAAGGTTAATTGACGCACATCGGTCGCCATGGCAACGAGGAATTAGCCACGAAAGCCGTCATTATCGAGATTGTAACGCCCACATTATTCTCTCTATTGTATTTTACAATACGGTATATTGTATTAGGATGAAAAATAAACTTATATATAGTTTCATATGTCGTAGACGTGTTCTGATTAAGTTAGTCGTGCTTAAGTTAGTATAACCACAGAGTATGTATGACCAAGGGGCATGTAGTCAGGGAAGCGGAAGGGAAGATAAGATATGGAACCTAAAAGTTGACAATATTGTTTATCTTATAGTTAACGGGTCTGATCTCCACATCAACATAATATGATGATCATATTTTGTATGCACTAGCTGTGCCCCGCGGTTTCACCTATTTTGGAATTCCCGCACGAACTATTTTGTTTCTAAAATAAAAGTTACCCTTTATAACATCAGCTATCTGTCAACGAAAGTCCCGTTAAAATCGGTCCAGCCGTTTCAGAGATAAGCCGGAAAAAACAGACAGACAGACGGACAAAAATTTTTAAAATTGATTTTTTTAAGTTTGCACCGTATATACTTTCATATTATGCATTCAGTCAAAAGCTGTTAATTTGAAATTACAAACAGGCACTTCAATTTTATTTATGTGTGTAGGTTTATAAAAGAACAGTGTATAGAAGGATATATCAGTTTTTCAATTAGGTTGAGACTGGTTGGTTGAGGTTAGGTTTGTTAATATCCAAGGATTATTCAATTATTATTCTCTTTTAATTTTTTAACATTAAAGAACAAAACCATACCATATCATAAAATTAAATTAGTAATGTCAGGTACGCAGTTTGGGTACTGCTACGTTTCGTAGCCATCGTAGACGTCAGCGTAGAACGCGTAGCATACTGATTCGTAGATCTCTACGTAGGTATCTACACTTTGTGGACAAGTCAAAAAGCGTAGCATGTTATGGTGAAGCAGTGAAAATAATACTTTTAGATGTTACATGAATTGAATGAATGAATAATAAATTGAATGCTGTTAAAAATTGAAAGTGTTACCCAGCTGTTACAAATGCACGCAAATCACTGACTTTTAAATATTAAATGAGTGAACTTAAAAGTTTACAGCAAGCATTGGTCTATGCAGAGCTAAATGTTGCGGGTTAGTTCCCATGTCAGCGCAAATATTTTGAAGAAAAGCATATAATAACTATGTACTTGCTGTGCCCCGCAGTTTCATTCGCCTTAATTTCGGAGTTCCTGCGGAAATTTCGGGATCAAAAATACTCTGTGTCCTTTTCTAAGTGATCGGTTCAGCTGTTAAGCGTGAAAGCATAACAAACAAATAAATTCACATGGGTGAGGATTTTGAATTTTTATGTTCAATTTTCCGTTTCATCTATAATACTCGTGAAGGTGAAGACTCAAGTTGTGGCCGTGGTACAATGAGTGTTTCTCGTGAGCAACAGAGGGCGCTGTATCGCGTCGCAGCTCCACCTCATTTAAACTTCCGACGGGAAGAAACGTTTAAATTAGCTGCTACGTCTTCCGGCCGCCACCTGCCCAGCTGTACAATTGTACATCTACCCTCCTTCTCAACTTACCCCAACTCGTAACACTTAACTCGACTTAAGTAAGCGGTAAAAGTTTTATACGGAAACTATTCTCTTTAGTGTTTCTTTAATGAAATGGTGGCAATATGGAAATGGTGCACTTGTTATTTAGTTAGGTATACTTGCTGTTGTTCACGGCTTCACTTGTGTGGTGATTTGAAATGTTTTGGCGCCAGTTCTGCTCCGATCAAGCCTTAATCTTTTAGTTATACATAGTCATATAAAATAGATATTTCTCCGTGAGTCGATTGTTCTGAATCAAAGTCTGTATTTCAAGATAGATTAAGCAAAGATAGAAGACTCGGATCATTTCCGGTCAGTGTTTCTTTCGTGACGTGCGTACAAATAAATAGACAAAAGGAAATCTGAAAGTCATCGTTATGGGTCTGTCTTGTTGTAAATAATGTATTTTCAATATACACTCGATATTTATACATAAGCTTTTTTATAGTTTTATATTAACTTAAGTATGCTATTTGATTTTATTATAGTATAGTTTCATATAGATCTTACTGAGTACTAATCTTTAATATTATAAATGCGAAAGTGAGTTTGCTTGTTTGTTACCTTTTCACGCCTTAACCGCCTAAAAGGACAAAAGATACTTTTTATCCCGGAATCCCCAAGGGAACTCTGAAATTTTCGCCGGTGAAACTATATAAAATTTTGCATACTACACGTTGTCAAAGGTAGAGTAGTTACAGAAAAATATAGCGTAGTACTTTTATCTTGGCATACCCGCGGGATCTCCGAAATTAACGCGAGTGAAACCGCTGGAAACAGCTAATATCTATACTATAATAAAAGAGTAGAATTCGCAATTCTGTAAATTGAATATTTTTACCTAAAATTGAGAGGGGTGAGAAAAGAAACCAAGTCCAAAAAAAAGTTTTTAAAATTCTTTTCTGTCTGTCTGCCTGTTCGCAATAATCTCCGTATCTACTGAACGGGTTGTCATGCAGTTTTCAGTAATAGATTAAGCTCAGTCTGGAGCAACATATAGGCTTTAGTTCATCGAAATAGGACATAGGGGAAGAAAGTTATCATCATTTAAAGACTTCAACGCAAGGCAATAGTCGAAAACTTCGATATAATGTTGCATGACGAACATGATAAAACCTTTTTAGAGATATGCATTTTTTTCTTTTGAATTGATTTTTCGCGAAGTGACAGTTTTAAGGGTTGTAGAGACAGATGATGTGATTATATTTTCTTAGAGACTAAAGAGTATATAACCACTACGTTTTAAAAGAGTGAGAAAATCTAACGTCGTTACTGTCATTGCAACGGTCGAAAATTCACGCGGGTGAAACCGCGGGCACCAGCTAGTAATATAATAAATGTGAAAGTTTCAATGATTCTGCCTTGAACACAGATAGACTGCGTATTGGATTTGGTTACAAATAACTTTTGGAATAACATTTAAGTAGCCAGTAGGGCTCGTTTTATGTTTAACTAAAAGGTACAAACAAACACCGTATTGAATATAATTCACTTCCATTGCAAGACGGATACAAACGTGCGTGTTGACCTACATAGCCTGTGTTGTGATATTGTGAGCGAATAACGGCGATATTACCATAATACAGACAATACACACATCGCGGCTTCCGGAGCGGTCCCGGGACGCGGGGCGGGGCGGGGCGGGGCGGGGCGGGGCGGGGGAGACGCGACGTCATTGTGATTCCTCCTTATAAAGTGGCAGAAGTGCGTGGAAGGTTCAGACAAATAGGTATACATATACATGTCAAAAGCGTAGGTATATTTTTAAACCGCAATTTAAAAATAATTCAGGATGATAATAAAGAAAAATCACACTTTTGATTTTCATTACTTATGTCAACATCGCCAACTTCTTGTACGTCACTTCCGTTGTTAGCTTAATTTTACTCGAAATTTTCTAGAATGATAAATATAACAACAAAAACTTCAGCGGGGATGTTGACTACTTTTGAAAATCAAAATTCTAATTAGTCCGTCAGTTACCACTTGCCCGTTTGCCCCCTATGACAAAAAAAAGTTAGAAAATAAAAAATAATATACACGTATTTTTTGCTTTGTCAAATAAATTAAAATAGGTATACAGAGATAAAGCGCATTAAAGTTTAGGGTGAGAGGGTCGTGACGTCACTGACCGCTAAAACCGCCATACAAACTGTCCGGATAGTGACGTCACGCGAAATTTCAACTCAATGTATCGCCGTTATTTTTTGATTACGTAAAAGAAGAAAAAATACGTATCCAATATTTTTTATTAATCTACAAGACAGGCTAAAAAAAAATTAGTCAACATGCCCATTAAATTGAATCTTCGTAGTCTCCGGAAAGCTTCGTGAGACATTATGGTAAAGATAGAGAACTCTGAAAGAGTCCAAAACATATTCAAACCAAACCTTCACAACTTCCTAGTGCTGTGGCCAATTTGACGAAAACGACCTACCCAGTAACACTCCCTGTTTTTAACTATGGAATAAAGTTATTGAATAAAATTTTAATCCGATCAATTTTATGTGAGAACAAAATTGGATCGACTTCCTCTCTTAAAATTAATATGATGCCGTATATTTCCCATCTACGAGTGTACAATTACAAGGGTATGGAATGTAGAGCCTGCACCGGAGAGCCTCTACTGACGCGACGCGCCACCGGAAACGACGCGCTTAGGCCTCCTTCCGGCCGCCACTCGAAGCGGGTCGGCTCGTACGTAGCGCCCAAACACGGCTTCCTATTACGTACGAACGTACGTATACGTATACACAAGGTGGAAACGTAAGTGTGTCCTGACAATTATTTCGTCGATTTTTCAGATTTATTAGTGATACGGAATGGACGTAGCTAAATGTATAAAGCGGATAAAAAAACAGTGAAAAAATATATCGAGTCGGAAAATCTCCTGCCTCACGCAATGAACGACGTATCTGTTATGGAATACTTGCACCGCTGTGTATACGTATATAAGACCAAGGAGGTTCCAAATTGGTTCGTTAATTACAATTAAATGTAAGAGGGACTCATTTAGATAACAACAGAGCGTTATTTATGTAATACTCAGTAAAATAAAGCGAATTATCGCAAAGCACCCATCGGTCGGCGCGATAGGCAATAGGCCCAATCGGTACGTGACTGCGACGCGAATGGTCTCCCTTCTCCTTTGCTTGGCGAAACTAAACTCAATTTCCTACACAGTAAAGCTTGTTTAAACAGCAAGAGAAGTTTTGCCACCGCCAATGTGGGAAACCTCCAATAACAAAAAAGACAATTCGGTAGATAGTATAAAGCGTTACACGTTATTTCGATTGTATATGTAATACAATTTTAATTTTTTTATTTCCTACGTAATTTTTTCCAAGTGAAACTTCTTAGGGTACTTTTATTCCGGAATTCCCGCGGGATCTCCCAAATAAGTGCGGGTGAAACCGCGACGAACAGTTAGTAAACATAAATGCCGGTTCTAGGTATTTTAACTTGTTACGTAAATATAGGTACTAGTTGTGCCCCGCGGTTTCACCCGTGTTAATTTCAGAGATCCCGCGGGAATTCCGGGATAAAAAGTTACTACCCGATTGGCGCAGAGGTCACCATGCCTACCAAATACCTACCTACCTAATCAAGGGGTTACGGGTTCGATTCCTGGTGGGGGTGAACTTTGTGTGATGAACACAGGGTTCCATTTTCCAGTCTGGGTGTGTTTATATATCTATAATATAATATATAAGTAATTCTATGTAGTATATACCACGTTTGCTTGGTTTCCACGACACAAGCTAATAACAGCTTACTGTGGGATCAAGTAGATCTGTGTGTTGTGATGTGGATTATAAAAAAAAAGTACCCTATGTGTTAATGTGATATATAAGCTACATTATTGTAAAGTTTCATTTAAATCCATCCAGTAGTTTTTGCGTGAAAGAGTAACAAACATCCATCCATCCATCCATACATACTTACAAACTTTCGCGTTTATAATATTAGTAGGATATAACTCGAGTCAGCGATGCATCTTACCTTCCGTTGACAAACCTCACGGAGGCTGTTCACGCACGAAATGTTTATCTCCCACTCGGTGTATGTAGCTGTCCTTGTCTTTATCATGCGAAATTATATTGTTTAGAAACATAAAACACGTTCGGAATAACCAATCAGCTGTTTAATGGCTGAACGCGCCCCGCGTGGTAATTTAACGAGCGGGGGCGCGAGGCGGGCGGGAGGGGAACGCGGGGGGCGACACAAGCGTGACGATGTTTTTTTAATAAATACGTATTAGATTTCGAAAACAACCCCCTTAGCCAAGTTGATCATCTACAATCGTTAACAAATAGAAAAAGGCCAGTTTTTCTATGGGTTAGATTGTAAACTTGGCTAAGGGGGCTGTTTAAGATATGCACCTATAATTAGTTTTAATTGTCTCTTCTAACCTAGGGTAGGTTGGTAGAGATCACTTAACAGTGATAAGGTTGCATATTGTTGTAGCCTCATATTTTCATTATTTCTTATACTTAGTCGCTATAAATTATGTTTATCCGTATCTAGGTATACAATAAAATTAGCATTAACATAATTTCGTTACGATATTGAAAGTTCTTGCAGCGTTGCTTCAGTTTTTATACCGACATTGAGTTGACGTTCTATCTTCTTCTTTTTTCTTCAATAAAGCAACACTGTTCATGCCAACGTCAGTCAGAGAAAATAGTGGACAGTAACAAAGTTGAAGTTCTTTCTGTTTTCATAGGTACTGTTGGAGCATCAGGCTCCTTTCTATACATATTATGTTCTGTGGTTCGCGCCGCGCGTCACAATCAGCGTTTATCGGCACGCGTTTATTAGCCGCTCTCATTAGACGGATCCGCGTTATTTGTGTAGCGTGATGTGAATAACAAGTCGAACGGCGCGTGTTGTCAGCGAGACAACCCCCAGCGCCTCCCACCCCGTTAGACCAAACGAGACTTTTTTCTCATCCGTAGGTGCCTAGCTCGTGCACTAAAAGATTATATACTCTTCATTAGTGGAACTAATATAAAAGGCGGTCCTGCTCGTTCATTATCACAAAAGCATCTCGTGCAAGCGCCACGTGCCGCCTCTATATGCGCAGCAGCGCTCCCGGTTACGGCGGAAAGTTTTTAGAGTATTTTATGTACGAGCAGGGAAGAGAGCGACGCCGCGGCGCGACCGAGTCGACTCGAGAATTCCACCCAAATGAGTTAGCGAACGGTGAAATTGCGAGGAGTCCGTCCCGAGCGCACCTAAAAAAACCCCTCAGCGGTCCCAGCAATTTGTCTGAAGTAGCTTAAACAGTGAAATATTCGACAACTTTTAAAGCGTATTAAAGTTTGGTAGAATCTTTTGTAGATGTGAAGAAGATAGTGAGTTGCCGCAGTGTTCTCGAAGTGACGAGTCTAGTTTTTAATTAATTAGCGAAGTTGGCGGGCGGGCGGCGCCGAGGGGCCTCGTTGTAAGCTTTAATTATTTACACGGGTTGTAATAAACAGGCGGTGACACGTCGGCCGCGGCCCGGGAACGCTTAATGCCCTCGAGAGCGACTTTTATAAATACGGAAATATGGAATCATAAAGTTAGACAGTGAGCTCGTTACGCGAACGAAATATTTCCACCTTGAATAAATTAAACGGGAGGCGGCAAACGGCTTTGTAATGTGTACGTATTTATTTTGCCATTAGTGTGTTTTTTTTTCGAGAGTGTCCTCGTAAAATGTATAACGTAAATAAAAATATTTGTAACTTGTTTTTTTTTCTGGTCGTAACAATTTTATGAATGGTTTACATTTACGTCGCAAGCTCATTTTATTTCCCATCTAATTTTCCGAATTACATATTATTTGCTATGGAAAAGGACAATGCCAATCTTTGTATGAAGAGTGGACCAAGTGCTGCCCAGAATAAAGTCATAGTATATTATGTTCCTTAGGATAGTAGTAGTCTGTAAAATAAAGCGCGTCTAATTCTATCCCAGGAGTCGTGAAAAAAAAAGTTTTTGTTGAGATTTATTAGGAAACAATAAACTTGCATGGAAGGTAGACCAAGTGCTGCCCAGGATGTAAACATAGTACATTATGTTCCTTAGGGTAGTAGTAGTTTGTAAAATAAAGTGCGTCTAATTCTATCCCAGGAGTCGTGAAAAAAAAAGTTTTTGTTGAGATTTATTAGGAAACAATAAACTTGCATGGAAGGTAGACCAAGTGCTGCCCAGGATGTAAACATATTACATTATGTTCCTTAGGGTAGTAGTAGTTTGTAAAATAAAGCGCGTCTAATTCTATCCCAGGAGTCGTGAAAAAAAAGTTTTTGTTGAGATTTATTGGGAAACCATAAACATTCATGGAAGGTGGACCAAGTGCTGCCCAGGATGTAAACATAGTACATTATGTTCCTTAGGGTAGTAGTAGTTTGTAAAATAAAGCGCGTCTAATTCTATCAAAGGAGTCGTGAAAAAAAAAAGTTTTTGTTGAGATTTATTGGGAAACCATAAACATTCATGGAAGGTGGACCAAGTGCTGCCCAGGATGCAGACATAGTAAAATATGTTCCTAAGAGTAGTAGTAGTCAGTAAAATAAAGCGCGTCTAATTCCATCCCAGGAGTCATGGGACAAAAAGGTATTATTTACTGGCTAAAAATAAATACAATAACTAAATAAATTCTCTTCCCGATGGAGGGATGTATATTTTTGAGGAGTTCTACTGATACACACTTTCAGTCAGCTTCACCACATGCACTGTGATGAGCATAAACTGCTCAGCAACCACCTAAAAGTAATTGAATCGCAACCTGTGAAATACCTATTATTGAGTTGTTCCGCTGGTCATCTGTTGTTTTCATCATCAGTTTCACTTCACTAAATGGTGCTATCCGAAAGCAAATGCATGAAATATTCCAAAAAATACCCAAAATTGGTAGGTGTGCCTATAATATTTGATAAGTTCCCTCCATTTCTCCAATATCCCATCATCAGATCCTGACTTGATGACAATGGTACCACCTTGGAAGTATACCCTTTCAACCAAAAAAAGAATTTTTCAAATCGGTCCAGTCGTCTTCGAATAATCGGGGAACATACATACATAAAACGTACAAACAAAACTGACGTTATTTTTTTTTCTCCGGGACCGATTTTGAAAAAAAAAATTTTTTTCAACATAAAAAAATGCAAGGAACTCAGTCAAGGTAGTCCCACTCCTGGGCATCATTTGGTCCATACCCTGTCAATCTCCTTTCCATTTAAAAACGTTTTTTCCGATACGTTTTTATTGGTATTAGTTTTGTACTTACATAAATAATTGATAGCATTAAATTTTACAGAATATTTTCATTTTTTAAATATTCAGTACACTGCAACCATCAGCGTAACTTTAGATTTCAATTTACATATTTAACCGATACATAGATTTTTCCCGATACTATTACGTATACAAACTATTACGCTTACTAATTTTTAAAAGCTTTTATTTAACTTGCAATGTATGTAACTATTTCAATTTTGTTCGGGAGGAATCTTGCAATTCAATTTTGAAGCTTCAACCGATTGAGCTAAAATTTTATGTACCTTTAAATTTAGTTTGGATGACAATGCATGGTTTATACTTTTTAGCCCATTAAAATAAAAGCAAATTTAAAGAACAAAAGTTTTTTTTTATTACTTTTAAACTTATTATAGATCTAAACGTTTGCTTGAGCCTTACATCGTTAGTCAGTGAATGAGTCAGTTTATTTGTTTGTCAAATTTATCTGTCAGATCAAAACAAAGCTATCAAAGCATTGTATGTTAGTTGAGTATGAGTTAGTACGAGAAAAGTTCGCCGTATTACGAATATATAATTTAAACGTAGGTTGTAGTTTAAGAATATAATATTATACCTTAGGCTGCCTATATGGAGATTGCTTTTAGCAATATAGGTCGCCAAATTATACGGATTTATGTTTCTATGTTTTGTAAATATGTTTTTCTACTGTGTGTATACAATAAAGAAAGTATAAGAGATGATTTGTTATTCTTTTCGCATATAAAAAACGCACCACATGGCACACAGGCGAGCCTGTACAATAAAGTACAGCATTTCCGTTATTATAACAGTTAAAATAAATCACTAAGAATTTCTCTGTCACCAAATATGACCGGATGAAATCCAAATTTACTACACATAACTGTCCCTCTATTACACCCAATATTACAGTTGTTAACGTCGTTCGTACATTAATTAGGCGGAGTGCACTCGTTCGAGCGGAGTGTAACCGGTCGCTGCACCGCGTGGCCCCACTAGGCCCCGCCAGGCCCTGCTAGGCCCCAGCTCCACTCCGCCCCAGAAAGAGCCGCGCTATGAATTAATTAATTATATTACAATATAACGCCAGCCATGCTCGTTTCTTCAGATGCGATGCGACGACGCTAAAGCTAAATTTAAATATACATAGACTCAAGCAAAGCAAACTGAATAAATTAAATAAATTATTATTGGTACGACAAAATGGCAACTGCCTCATTGAATTTTCGTTCGCCAAAGAAATTCTATTTCAATTTCTGAAACCTTAAATACCCCTTACAATATAAGAGCTTTAATGAGCTTTTATGAACTTCTAAGTTTTTTGACGGTGCCCATATTAATTATTACTATTTATACACATACAATATGATGTGATGGTTTGATAGCAACAAATTTTTAACAAAAAAATTAAAACCGACTTCCGAAAACACAAAACTAAGTCAAAAATAAAAAGCTAAAAATAACAAAATACCAATTTAATCTAAAAGAAAAAAACACGTCATATTATTATTGGTTTGTGCTACCACTGATCGATTTGAATTCGGTGACGATTTTATGACGACGGTTAGACGAGGTGGTTGATTACCTATTAGTTTTTTCTTCTTTTTGTTTTTTAACTTCTTGTACGGTTTAAAACTTAGGTTTATGGACTGCAAAATTTTAAGAGCTCTTGTTGTATAACTGTATACTAGACCAGTTGGGACACTTAAAATTTTGATGCGTACATGAAAAACCGCCGCTCCAAGACTTTAATGTTCAGAACAACACCGTAATTACCTGTATATAAATGTTTACAATATATATATAGATTATTATTAATATTCTTTACTCCTCTATCTAATTCAGCATTCATCAATTTATCTCGTCCCAAAATCTTCAGGAAAAAAGATATAGGATTATCCCCAGTGCCTTGTTTTTTTTTTTAATTATAGACGTGATGTGGCTATGTATAGTATGTAGTTTCTAATTGATCATCTGTTGTGTTTTGTTTGTTATTAATAAATTATTATTATTATCAATCGATTATTATTACGAGCCGGAAGACACGGCGTGGGTAGGCCCACTACAAGATGGACCGCGATGACTTGGTGCAGGGCGCTGGACGCTATCAGATGCGGGAAGCGCGGAACCGCTCGTTGTGGCGATCCTTGGGCCCATGTCCAGCAGTGGACGTCTTTCGACTGATAATGGGCATGTTGACTAATTTTTTTTTTGTCCGCCTTGTAGATTAATAAAAACTATTGGACACGTATTTTTTCTTTTTTTACGTAATCAAAAAAGAAACGGAGATACATTGAGTTGAAATTTCGCGTTACGTCACTTGACGGAGAGTTTGTTTGGCGGTTAGTGACGTCACAACCCCCTCACCCTAAACTTTAATGCGCTTTATCTCTGTATATTTAATTTATTTGACAAACCAAAAAATACGTGTCTATTGTTTTTTTTATTTTCTAACTGACGGTCTAATTCGAATTTTGATTTTCAAAAGTACCTAGTCCACATCCTCATGATGACGATGATGACAATTACCTGTATAGCGGTATCCCGGCGTCGTCCCGGAACCAGAACACCATGTAGACCTTGTCGTTGGCGGCGGTGCCGAGGTCGCAGGGGAACTGCGCCACCATCCCCTCCACCGCCTGCACGTCCACGGTGCGCACCCCCGCTGCAACAACACGACACGACACGTTACACACACTTGCACACAAATCGTCCTGTCACGTGATCGCGAAAAATTTCCCAGAGTTCAATTTTTCGTGACCATGTCACACGACGATGAGTTCCTTAGGTTTTTATGCGTCGACGATCATAAATTGTCGACTGGCCAAAGAGGCTGAACTCTTAAGCGAGAACCACACACACCATAAGCCACGACTTACGATCGTAGGAGACGCTGTATCTAGCCAATAACATTACGCAGAACTGTGCATACCATCCTTAATAATTTAAATGTGAATTTAAATTTGTTTGTACTTAAACGCTTAAAGTACTTGACCGATCATGAAACTTTGGAAACAGACATGTTGTCAGAGGTACATAAAAGGATATCGGACACCGAAACCGCAGAGAACCCATATACTCAGCATCTCTGCATCCACATCCATCACAAGCAAGCCATCATAGGACACATGTCAATCAAACACAAATCAATTGGCAATTTGGCTCGTATCATATCATCAATTATTGGTGTTCAATTTAGTAACAAATGTGGCAATGTAATTTAATGTGGCTTGAATGATTCATTGGGTTTTTGGTCAACTTTCCGGTCAATTCCAGATACGTTATAAATAGAACATTCAATATGTTTTCGAGTTTCAAGTTCTATCACAATATCACAACAGAATGATGACTGAGGAGATAAATTTCGAATTAATATGTTGAGAATCTGATGGAATTTCCAATCAATACGAGGAATATTGCAATTTGAAATACTTGGCCGAAGTATAAATTCTATAGTATAAATTCTTCCTAATTCCAAAGTGCATCAAACAATTAATTGAAGTTTGGTTAGTTCCATTAAAGCGCCATTGGGTCTGTGTTTTGTACAGTCACTAACAATATTACGGTGGCTAAATAACACGGGGAGACATCTTGGAGGGCCAGTGACGGAACGGTACCAACATCTCTGGCGAAAGCAATTGCTGCAGAGCTTCTAGAGTCTCCGCCAGTCCAGAGTAGAGTACAGTCACTGATAAAAGTATACAGTCGACACTCACATTGTCAGAAAACTTAAGCGTGCTAATCTTTTGGTCTTTTTTTTTTCAGGCCACCTTTGTTTTGCGAGCACTTCAACAATTCAATAAATTTACATAAAAAAATATTTCATTTAAAGATATTTAAGGTCTCGCTGCCAAAATAAAAACGACTGGGTGTTCTATACTTGGAATCCACGAGCGCTCTAAGCCCGTCAGAGGAATCTTATTAAACGTTTGACAAACAGGCACCTTCTTTGAAAAGAATCTCACTATCTCCACGAGTATTCCTATTAAAATTCGTAGGCATGAGCTAAAACCTTCATAGTATGTATACCAAGTCACAGGCTACAAGAGTTACTAAAAAATATTTGGTGGCTGACTGTACATCCGATGCACAACCAACATTCGAAGAGTCCATTAGTATGATAACGAGGTCGGCGAGTCGACTTTGGGGGTCCAAGTTCGACCGGGAACGCACTATTGAGTGCTGACAACTCCGGCCGTAACTTTGCAAGGCTTTAGAACTATTGCAATTGTGTTACAAGAGCTCTTTATCGCAGAGATACGCGATGTGGGTGGATGGGTCCTCGACCCGTTCTATGACGTCACGTCTCGAAACTGTGTGGGGGATCTGCAATAGATCACGTGGTTTCAAAGTTATACATCAACTAGCGGTTCCCGGCGGTTTCACACGCGTTATTTTCGGAGTTGTCGCGGGAATTCCGGGTTAAAAAATGGCCTATGTCCTTTTCTGTACCTCCGAAAAATTTTATGATGATCAGTTAAGTAGCTAGGTTATAAAAGCGTAACAAGCAATTAAACTCACATTGACATTTATAATAACAAGTTCTATTTCAGGTATTGAATATATATTTTTTTCTTTTTATATTTCAAACCAAGCAATAAAATACGTATATAAACATATTCGGAGTAACTTTGCTGCCAATACTCCTAAAAATAACGCTACTGGAAACCGGAAATAGGTATGATACTGCTGGTAATTGTTCCGGGTGGGGGTGGATTTTGTGTGATGAATACAGGTTTCCATTTTCCAGTCTGGGCATCTATAAATATATCTACAGTATAATATATTATATGTAATAATATATAGAATATACCACGTTTACACGACACAAGCTCATAGCTTAGCGTGAGATCAAGTAGATCTGTGTGTTGTGATGTGGATTATTATTATTATAGATATTTATTTTATTTTATTTTATTTATTAGGTTTGCCAACAGGTACAATACTATACAATAGGTAAAAATTTATACAACAGGTATTTAACATGTTAGAGTATTTACCCAATTACAGGCAAACAAAAAGTGCAACCATCGGCATTCAAAACGTCAAACGGCAAAGAGTAAGAGTAATTTTGACGCGCAATGGGTTGGAATCCCGAGCTTCAAGATTGAATTTATCAAACGGTTTCTATTTTGACGTCCTTACAAACTGTCAGGGTACTTGCTTTATTTGATACTGTCCATTGTAGGGTAGTCAGCGCCGACATCCGCCGGCAGTCAACTGACTGATGAGTTCAATGTTGAGATACTAGGTTCAACGTGATACAGGTATTTGGGTAACCAATAACAAAAGGATTTTACAAAATTCATACCTTGAGAGGGCAAATCCTTACAAAAAGATACAAAAGTGAGTTTGTTTGTTTGTTTTTTACGCTTTTACGCCTTAACGGCTCAACTGATCATAATGAAATTTTGCATACACGTTGTCAGAAGTACAGAAAAAGGCGTAGGATGCTTTTATCCCGTGGGAAATCCGAAATTATTGCGAAAAATTAGTATTACATAAATGCCATACGGCTGAAATCATGGGAAACAACAAAGTGCTTGAAAGGTAGTTCCAATTCCAAACTTGGTGTGTTGAAATTGAAATTTAAAGAACTTTATTTGACACAACACACGGAGAATTACAACATACGTATACATTACACAAAAAAGAGAAAAACATCTTCAACTACAATGTCACTTAACATCAGGTCAAATCTCTTGCTTGTTAACATAATATAGTAAAACGTTGAGTCACCCTCAAAACGCTATTTTAAGTCTAACTCAGTCGAGTTTTTTTGCTTCGACTCCATCCCCGGTTCTCTCAAGTGATTGAACATTCAAATTGATTGAATACATTACCTCGGAGCTCCCGCTAAGACATTTAAAGCGGCGGGGTTTGTTCGTGTAATGAGAGCCGTTTGTCAAGGGGCCAGGTGGCGGAGACTGGAGGAGACAGGAAGGGGTGCGGCTGTCAGGGTGATTGTAATGATGGAACGATACAATCATCAGTCATTCAGAAGTTGCGTCTAGTTGAAGTTCATTGCAGTGAGCCCCGTGTCTAGGGACATCGAGATTAATTTACTTATAGGTAAGTAACAGTTTCAGAAGTTGTTTTTCGGTTAATATAATAACCACAAAATCTAAAAGTATTCAAATAAAATACAATATTGGTATGGTATGCATATATTATATAAATAAAGTAACGGTAATTGCCTTGTGACATCATACACTACAGTAACGGTGGACGGTACCAATAAATCCGTGCTGACGGCCGCTGTCCACTTACATAATGGCAATTAGTGAATCGCCGATGACGTTTAATTACTGTCCCTGTAATTGCGAACAAACGGAGCGCAATGGAAGGCCGCGTGTTCACAGCCCGCAGGTGACACGTGGGGCGGCGCGACGTGGCGTGGCGTCGCGTGCCGGGCGCACGTTAACTATACCTATATGGCCACTTAACGCATTCTTGAATCCAGTTTCTTTTATTGCAGATAATTATGGCTCGCTAGACTAACCATTTAAAGTTTATTCAGAGCTGTATAAAAGCCATTATTATGATGCTTTTTTCTAAATTCATTCGCCTTTTAATATCAACGACAAGAAACTTATTTTGAATAAAGTAATCCCAACAAAAACATTTTCATGTAAAATGTTGCCAAGACGAGACCATATACCAGCACTTTCAAAAAGTTATCAGATCTTATGTAGAGCCAAGCTTCTAACTCTACAAGGTCTAACTTCACAAACTCTACACCTTAGCCAAAATATGTGGCTTGGCCATTTCGCTACATTCACATGGGCCTACGGTGAAAAATTGGTCCATTTTTCATTACTTTTCTGTTATATAATAATAGTTCTTTGTAGTAACGAAACGGCCAAGCCACATATTTTGGCTAAGGTGTAGAGTTTGTGAAGTTAGACCTTGTAGAGTTAGAAGCTTGGCTCTACATAAGATCTGATAACTTTTTGAAAGTGCTGGTATATGGTCTCGTCTTGGCAACATTTTACATGAAAATGTTTTTGTTGGGATTTCATTTATTTTTGTAAGTCAAAATTTCAGAAGTTTCAAACTTCCATCCCCTAATTTAAGGGGTTGAGAGATAAAAGTTACAAGTTTTATAATTTTTTTGTTGTTTGTTTACTAATACTAGCTTACATACCAAATTTCAGCTTTCTAGGACATAAGGAAGTACCCTAAGAATTTTGATGATCATCAGTGAGTCAGTGACGAAATCGGGGTTTTTTAGATATCAATAAAATGTAAAGGATGGGAGCTATGCAATTAAAACTTTATAAATTTAATAAGTCTGCTATTGACAACATATTCCGAAAATTTTGTTTATCTGGTATAATCCAGACCCAAGTTACAAGGGTTCAAAAAAACGACGAAGCGCTTCGAGAAAAGATAGGTAGTGCCCTTGCGCTTTGCTGGCTCGTCTTGGCGGGGGCACTACCGTGCCCCCAGATCAAATCTGCCCCCTAAGCAAAAGTTAGCAAAAATCGTTATCGGTATAGAAAACTCAGGGACTTATCCTCATGTCGCGTGGTCATGTCAAATCGGACGTCTGATTGCACGATTTTTCATGATCATGTGACAAGAATGTAAGTTCCCCAGTTTTCTATAACGTCAACAATAAAAGATTGTCAAATTGTTTCCGAAAACTGACGTTTCACTATAACTATAACCAACTTGACGACCCGATTGGCGCAATGGTCACCGTGCCTGCCCGCTAATCAAGGGGTTCCGGGTTCGATTCCCGGTGGAGGTGGACTTTGTGTGATGAACACAGTGTTCCATTTTCCAGTCTGGGTGTGTATATATATATATGTATCTATAGTACAATATATATGTAATAATATGTATAGTATATACCACGTGTTGCTTGGTTTCCACGACATTAGCTTATAGCTTAGTGTGGGATCAAGTAGATCTGTGTGTTGTGAAGTGGATTATTATTATTATTAACTATATTTCTGTTTCCCAAATGTCTCCCGGCACCAGATCTCATGCTTAGACAGTCGGTAATGTTCTCAAGGAAAACCTTCCTCACAATATAAGCCATGTGGAAAATGTTTGGCGACTGCGAGCGAATTTACAAGCGACATTAAATCTTTGATCCTGTTGTGAGCTACGGAGGCAATATAACGAGATTTATCACTATATAAATAAACAATTCGTATCAGTTACAAATGTGTTTGCCGGACCAGGTTGACATGAACCGCGTTGGACATGTGACGCTTTTAATTGCGCGTGGTGTGCGTTGGCTGTCGGCGTGTCAAAGTGATCGCTCACTCCGCTCGCTTGCGCTCGGCGCTCTCGCCGCGCTTGTCGCCCCGTGTCGTGTACCCTGCCTAGACGGCGCAACGCTTGAGTGAAGAGGAAAAGTTTGTAAGTTTGGACTTGGGGATAATCTCTGGAGGTCTTCCCTGAGTGACAATTTTTACATCGTGACAAAAAGTTACTGCTGGAATACTCGAATTTAGGTGGGTGAAACCGCAGGACGCCATGTCAAATAAAGTTTTTCAATTCAATTTAGTGTAAAGTTAAGGGTGGTTTAGATCTTGAAGTAGGAGATAGGGTACTATCATGTTGATTCAAAGAGTTCTTTCTGAAATTCCGAATTTCACAAGAACCGAACCAAGATAGTTTCATTTTAGATATTTTCACACCGAAATAGCATATTTTTTAATTTTCGTTCAAATTTTTATAGGGAACTATTTGCAGAAAGTGTAGATGTATTTTTTATCATCGATCTGTTAGAACCTGACTGAGCTACGGAAAAAAACAAGTCCTGCGAAAATATCGCCCGAATTTTGTGCGGTGAGAATTCGTCATCGCGTCATTGATGGATACCGAGAGCTCCGGCGCTAGTTCTATATTTTTTGTTTTCCGTCCACGTTTTATATCTATTTTATGATTTTCAAAGAGAAAATTTCACTATGTGTATTTCCTAGATGTAGATACGACCATAGAAGTCAAAGAACAATACAAGTGGTTGAGCATCAAATAGAATGGTCTTATCAACCAAATTTTAGCTAAATAGCTGTCCGTCTTGTAGATTAATAAAAAATATTGGACACATATTTTTTTTTTATTTTTTACGTAAAGAAAAAATAACGGACATACCTACATTAAGTCGAAATGTCGCGTGACGTCACTCCGTGATACAGTTTATAGCACGTTATAACCTCAAGAGCCCCCACTCCAAAATTTTAATGCATTTCATCTTAACATAATTATATTCAATAATTTGAAAAAGCAAAAAATACAAAACGTCTATTACTTTTTTATTATCTAACTGACGGACCAAATAGAATTTTGATTTTCATACCCCGAAAACTACCCTATTCCCGTATCAAGGTTCAAATATTCAAATTGGATACAGTCTCCGTTAAAATCTACCTTCCAGAAGCATCGGGCATCAATCACAACGCTGGCCGGAAAACACGTTGTTTACTCTCTAAATTAATTTCAAAGAAAGAACACGCGGCGCAGGCGACGTCTCGCGCGGGCGTTTTGTCGTGGAGCATAATTAATTAGGTTTACCTCGAGCTATCACTACGTAATCCGAACGGCAATCCATCAAATCATGGCGGCGATTGTTTCTCAGCAAAATGAGGGTGTACGAGGGACACCGCGGGGGCACGGCGGGGGCATTCCCGTGGGGGTGCAGGGGGGACGTCTGCGAATGATCACACTCCCAACATCCATCTTCATTACCGCGGGAACTTTTACAACTGCTGAAGAAACGGTACCCCTTTCCCTGTTATGAAAAGATTGTCCGATTCCGCCTTTGGCCGTGTTGGCCATTCATAACTAAAAACTGATCTTGACGATTCGCTGATTTTTTTTTTTATCTTGTTTTGATACCAATTTGTGATTCAGGTGGAAGCATTTTTTTTAACACAATTTTTTGAAAATTATCTGAAACTAGGCGTTGCTAACGATTTTTAACATGTTTGACGCTTTAATCGCTCTGGGATTGAATTTCCAAAAACTTTTTCTTAGTGCATAAAGACTTATTAACAATGTTTGTCTCCAGACCAAGACTACAGTACATAGAGACTAACCGCCGCACTCAGAGTCGACTTTAATGATTACTTAGTTAAGTATAGATTTTTAAAACAAAACTGCCGCAATCAGACAAGTTTAATAAATTAATGTTAATTGGCATTTAACTAATTAAGTTACATCTCATTAAATGCCAATTAACATTAATTTACTGAAAGTCCCTGATTTTATTTTATTTTATTTTATTTAGTAATTCAGACACAAAACAAGTTACAGTCACTTAGATAATTAATTATAAAGTAGATTTGTAGGGCTCTAGGCTGCAACTCAAAACTTGTGCCCACAGCGTGATTGCGGCAGTTTTGTTTTAAAAATCTATACTTAACTAAATAATCATTAAATTCGACTCTGAGTGCGGCCGTAAGAGACAAGGTAATGTTTTTTAAGCGTAGTTTGCTAATAAATTTCAAATTCCAGGTAGATACGCAAGATACGCTAAAAATAGTTTTATTTATTTTAATGTCTGCCCATCTATATCAGACAATATAATTACAGTTATCACGAACAGATGCTACTGATAACCGGGGCGGGGCCACTGAACTCCAAATGAGAATATAATACAAAATAATTAATGCAATTTAATTTTGAAACAATAGATGTCATGTACAAAATGGCGCAGCGGGGGTGGCCGCGGAGAGGGGGGTGCGACGCCATTGACTCAGGAGACGGTATCGTTCGGGTAAGTCGAGGTAAGTGCCCCATCTGCTTTAAGCTTTTGTTTTGCCAGGGACTTCGCAGTAGACGCGTGGGGCGTATCCGACAATTAATATCCACAATAATACAATTAAAACTGCTAAGTAAATTTATTCATTCAGACCATGCCGGTAAAATATGGGACACGATCGTTTTTCTCATTATGTAATTTATTATTTATCTTTACATAGCAAGAAATAAACTTACGTAATTTCTTTATCTTAATTCCAAATTTATTAATGACACGTATTATTTTTTTCCAAATCTAATTCATCGAGAATTCACAAGAATTAGATGAAATAGTTAAAAAAAAACCTAAATAACACACTAACATTCCATGTCCAATCCCAATCAAACGAGTCCCAACTCGATGTGGTTGCATCGTTCTCATGGCCATCTTCCGACTCCATTAGCAGATTAGCTCTTTGTGATAGTAATATTGTCACCCGACGTGTACGCACTCATAATGTTTCATTTCGATACGACAGATAAATTAGGTTAAAATTGTCTTCTAAGATTTTATTACATTTTCTGTTAGTTACAAGTGAAGCGCTTAAACAAAACGCAAAAAGCACCGTATTTTACGAACGTTGTCCCGTAGCTACAACGAAGATCTTCTTTAACAGTCCCGTCTCGAGTTGCCAGTCTACTTATTTATTGAATAACTAGGTTAAACATTACAGAAAAGCATATTATTATACAGTGTTGATGACAACACCGGTGGAGCACCGGCTCGTTCGTCGACGTAACACGATCATACGCGCACTTATAATTTCATCAACCCTCCAGCGCCGAGGGTCGATAATGCCCGTAATGAGGCGTCTCGAGAGCGACGCGGTGCGGTAATTAGGGCCTTTCCACGTCGCGTCACACCCAGCGTCACTCCGCGTGGCCGCGGTGGAGGGTTAGATGTGTTACGGTGAATAACGCGGGCCCTAAGTGGTGTGGTGTACTTCTTTAGAAAGTGACGTTTTGTTCTCTACTCGGTAATTTGGAATAGACATATCACTACATAGTATAAAATATAGTCGCTTTCTCTGTCCCTATATCCCTATGTATGCTTAAATCTCTAAAATTACGCAACGGATTTTGATGCGGTTTTCACCAATAGATAGAGTGATTCATGAGAAAGGTTTGTAACTATATTTTATCCTGGAATTCTCGCGTGAACTCTGAAATTACCGCGGGTGAAACCGCGCGGGTCAGCTAGTTACGTATATTCTTTCTTTCTAATTTGCGTCACATTATACGTATGTATCCATACTAATATTATAAATGGACATAGATAAGCAATAGTGTGTTAACCCACACTGGAGAAATTTTGAGTAAATTGTGTTTTAAAAGTAGGAGCGCCATTTTCTGTCAAAATTTTTTATTTTCAATATTTAATTACATACTTGAAAAATGTAATAAGGTAAACACATAATTAAAAAACGTTCCCAAACTCTCAATAAATCGTTCTGAATAGGTAACTTAATTTTGTGGGTTAACATGTTATTGCTTATCTGCGTCCAAATGTGAGGAGTCTGGATGGATGGATAGGTCTGTTACTCCATCAGACAAGTACGACTGAACTAAATTGGCTGGAATTTGGCACATAGTACTTTGTACCCCGGAATTGCCACGTGAATTACGAAATTATCGAGGATGAAACCGACAAGTTAGAGCTCCCTCTTACATAAATTACAGTGATATATGAAAGGAGATGACGAATTGAATGGAGATGCCCTTTTTATCATTTGGCTATAGAACCCTAAAAAACGGGTTATAGCTAGTTCCGGAACTATGCGGAATGCTCTAAGCCCTACGGCTACAAGGTCTACGCGACTACAAGTACGTACTACGATCTCTACGAGGCTACGAGTTCTACGAACTCTACGACTCTACGACTACGTCCTAAAGAATCTGTGCAATTGTTTGCGTTCAATTTAAGTTGAAAATCGTATTTGTTGATTTCATTTCAAAATAGAGCCGACTTAAGTTCAATTTTTTACGTGACACAATCGAGGTCACAGTTTACTTCTTTGCTCAGTAAATAATATCCGACATCGACACATTTACCAAGTGGTTGCGAAGGCTTTGTCGCTAGCACCCCGCACCCTGGACCCTGCGCCCCGCACCGCCACCCCTCCGCCACGCAGATAAAAAAAATGCCTTTCTAAACACATTTTCGCGGGATGCTAATTAAAATTGAACAAGTTTCATTCCCTTCGACCTCAAATGTTCTGTATCGTCGAAGAACAAGTAGAGTTCAATGCTTTTAGACTATTTATTGGGATTTTGTGATATTTTTTCTTTAACCTAAACTTAATTTACAATTATCAACTTTTGTTTTACTGGAACATTTCTCTTAAGTAAAATACTCATGGTCAGAAGATTTTTCTAAATTTAAAATCCTTTATATTTTAGTAATCGTCGTTAAATTTAGGTACAATAAAAAAACCCTTCAATGGTGTCTTCAATTCAATTTATTAGCATACGCGCTTGTCGATAGCGGCGGGCTCATAATTCACAAAGTGCTGCCTTCGTAATTTACGGGCCTCATTGAGAAAATAAAGTTAAAATTAATATAACGATGGAAGATAATTAGAAACTCGGTCAACAATACCTGCGTTGGCTGAAGAGATTGGAAAGCGCTTCATACAGAATGGGGCTCGTAAGAGCCGGTGAGCGTACACGCAGCGAGGAGGGGGGCGGCGGGGGGGAGTAGCAACAGATAGGGCACGTCGCGCCCGCCCAAGTGGGCCCTTAGGGCAGTTGCACATCAGTCGATACGATGACTGCACGTTGGTGATGGCATGAAACAATCTATACGATTACGATCTCGGCTCGTATTCACGATCACCAAAAATATTCCTTGCCATAACGCGCTTCTCAAAAAGACAATCATAAACCTTCTAAATGCCTAAACATTAGAAATTAATATTCTGTAAGTCATAAAACACCTTTTAAATGTGTTTTTACGAAACTTTTTATTTAACTTCTTTGAGCACGAACGAAAGGTAATTTTTGTGGCCAGTTTATTCTAACGTGGCGCGTTATGGTCATAGAAAATAATGATCCTGATTGACGCAGTAGATCACCATGCTTACCCTCTAATCAAGAGGTTCCGGGTTCGATTCCCAGTACGGGTGGAGTTTGCCTGATGAAATCAGGGTTCCACTTTTCGGTCGGTGTATTGGTGTTTACTTTGAATCTGGGTGTTTAGTATCAACCAACGTTCATTAAATATTTATCCTAAATGAGGGTTGAACTCGCGGCACCTGGCGTAGCAGTTACTACACCAACTGTGCGATAATGTCCAAATTTCACTACATAATATAAAACAAAGTCTGTCTGTCATTACCTATGTATGCTTAGATCTTTGAAACTATGCAACGGATTTTTATGTGGTTTCCACCAATAGATAGAGTGATTCATGATAAAGGTTTGTATCTATATTTTATTCTGG
The DNA here is from genome assembly GCA_907165275.2 of Zygaena filipendulae. Lineage (NCBI taxonomy): Eukaryota > Metazoa > Arthropoda > Insecta > Lepidoptera > Zygaenidae > Zygaena > Zygaena filipendulae. The sequence continues at coordinate 15,836,130 of OU015649.1, read as the reverse complement.
AATTCCCGCGGGAACTCCAAAATTACCACGGGGGACAGCTATTTGTTTCTATAGTTGTAAAACTCACATCTAGGTCAGTGTCAACCCGTATGTAGAGCATTGAAAAGCTAGTAACTATAGAGTAGTCCAAGCCGCGCCGGACCGCCCGCTAGCGCCACCTGCCCCGCGTCCACTAATGAGCAATAACCGGTGAAACGTACACTCGCCTTTATGGCGGCGACATCGGAAACTCGACGACTCCATTAAATTAGTTATTTATATTCGCGGAAGTCGACTGTGTGTTATTATTATTGCATTCGAGATAAAGTCGACGCGAGTTTACAGTTATTGTTACCTTGATTAGGAAAAATTGGGTTTTCATTCCTCCAAACAATGGGCATGTTGACTAATTTTTTTTTAAGCCCGTCTTGTAGATTAATAAAAAATATTGGACACGTATTTTTTCTTTTTTTTTTTAATTAAATTGAATTGAAAGAACTTTATTTAACACAACACATGGATAGTATTTCTTATACGTATGTAATCCAAAAATAACGGCGATACATTGAGTTGAAATTTAGCGTGACGTCACCATCCGGACAGTTTGTATGGCGGTTTTAGCGGTTAGTGACGTCGACCCCCTCACCCTAAACTTTAATGCGCTTTACCTCTGTATATTTTAATTTATTTGAAAACGCTAAAAATACGTGTCTATTGTTATTTCTTTTTATATAACTGGCGGACTAATTAGAACTTTGATTTTCAAAAGTAGTCCACATCCCCATTGACGGTGTCTCTTGGAACAACGGCAATAACAACGATTTGAGCTTGAGTTTTTGCGGGGCGGTTATTACGTACCGAAAAAAGTAGGGACTTTTTCGGGAAAGTTCGCGACCGAAGATTGGTCTTCAGTATTTTTGCTACCAGTGTTCGTTTGGACACAATATTTGGTCAGTAAAATCTTCTGTGGTTGCCACTTCAATAACATCGCGCGGGGTCGGTCGCTGTGCCTACTGGTCACTGGTATTGTGTCGCCAAAATATCTTTCGGGCAACTGAAGAGGTTTCGGTCACTCTCCGGGGCGACCGAAACCTCTTCGGTCTGATTGATTTTTTTCGGTGTATACTCTTACCTGTGATCTTGACAAAGTGTGTGCAAAATTCCATGATGATCGATTGAGTGATTAAGGCGTTTTTACGCAAAGAAACAGACAAACTCACATTGGAATTTAACCCTTTACAAACTAATACACGTTAAAGTCGTGAGAGTTATAGATAACGCACAGAGAATAATGTAAATGTAGCCCCAAACCATCGCATTGCACAGACAAACCAAATTTGGTTTTTGTTGCACTATGTGAATATTTGTACTTATTGGTTTTTAAAAATAAAAATGAAAAAAAAAAAAAATATTAATAATAATCTGTGGTAGCCATTCCTGATTTTTTTTTATTTTCTTTCTGAAATCAATAAATTGTAACGCATAGAATCGGTTACCTTATTTATTGCGTGAAGCAATTTGATTTGATCACAATCCTATACAATTAATTGTGTATTGATATTATTTTCACTCTCGAACTCTATCGAAAAATAAAACACAATATTTTTTAAACTTACTCACACCCCGAATATAACGTAATCCGCCGCACCGCCCGTCCAGGACCGATCTCGTTCGAACGCACCCGGCTAAATTTCACCGGGTCACAGCGAAAACAATATCGTTGATTGGAAATTGTCAAACTAGGACTCCGGATTGTTTCGTCCGGGATAAAAAAATACCCACACCCGGCCCGGCTCGTGCGCTGCTTATTTTGTACACGTGACGTACGCTCCAATCGACTTTGTTAACATTACAGCTATGTACCCGTATATCTATATATATCCGTATATCTTTACAATACATATATTCGTTGGCCATTTTAAAACGTTAAAATTTGCTGCGATGTATTTTTTAGGAGTATTAAAATCGTGAATAATTTTACCACTCTTCTTTTGGATGGAAAATGAAAATGTTTTCAAAGCTTTTTGATTAAATCGAGTTACGAAAATTCTATTTGTCTTTGTAACCGAAATGAGAAATTAAAAGCTTATTTTTAATTTATCGATATTTTTTCATGTTACGCAGTATCGGTCAGTTATAAGTCGAGCTTGGATAAGTTCTAGTTGACATTTGGGTTCTGATGGTTACTTGAAACTTTGTTAAGGGTCACCCATAATAATCACTGGAGAATTAATTATGTCATAAAAGACATAAAATACCTGTCAAATTGATTGCTTAATACAGCAGCGACTGAACAACACAACCTAGGTATAATATTGAACGACTTATAACTAACGCGATCGGGAATCCTGAACCGATGCCCTCGGTTCCCGCCAAAAATTCTTTCAATAAAATTTACAAACAGGATTGAATGCAAATGTTGTGGTGGCTTCTTTGTTCCGGCTACTTTTGGATGTGTGAAGACTTTGATATTAACATGAGCTCAACGTCTGGAATCATTCTGTATCCACCAGTAGCGAAGGTACCATAGAAGCCGATTCCTACCGGCTTCCCTTCAGAAGTTTGGAACACAACCACTCTCTCTATACTTACCGTAATTGAGAGATGGTACAGTCTTTTAGTAGTATTTCAGCAGAGAGATATTCCAAAACGCCTTAACTATCAACAAAATTTGCTTTTTTATGTTGAACCTATGTATAGTTGAAATTATGTATTTATGAATATAGTTACCAAATATATTTACGGCTTAACTCTCTCGATATTTCACCCTTCGCCACTGGTATCCACCACAACCGCGCTATTGATATTATCTGAAAGCGACATCCGTTCGTTTCCCAAAGACAACAGAGAGCTGCGTCGCTGACGAGAAGTCAAGCTGCTTCTTGGTACAATATTCCAGTACAATCACTGACAACCATAAAATCTTTACTAATATTATTATTAATACGAAAGTGAGTTTGTTTGTTTATTTGTTTGTTTGTGTGTGTTTTCAGCGGTACAGAGGACTTAGTGTACTTAGGAAATACAATTAGGAAAGCTCATTAAGATAATATACCGTTTATTATTTTTATTATTTTTACCTATGGGAAAAGTGTTAATTTTCAAAAATTATGCCTTTTTGAAATCATGAATAAAGATAATAAGATATTATACAAAAAAATACAAAAAATATATACAAAAAATATTTATCAAAACCCTTTTTCAACTAAAATTTTAACTCGTGGTTGTAACTAAGTCGCAAAAAACTTTTTTTTACAAACTAGCATAATTTTTGTAACATCGAAAACTCATAGATTGTTGGATGACTCGTGAATAAATCTTTAGATACAAAAATTTACACACACGGCGATATCTAGAATTTTTTTGTTGACTGAAAAAAAAAGTCTTTGAAAATCCGGCGATGCGACGGCGTTCGCGATCAATCTCAATAAACGCCCCGAAAGCCATATTTTTCTTCGTTTGCTAAGCGCGACAAGTGTCAATCACTGCGATAGACTGGTGATAACGCCGCCCCTTTTAAGGGCGCCGCCTCAAAGGGCGCACCGCCGCGCCGGCACAAAGACGATTGTGCCGCAGCGGATGTCCGGTGTAGGCAGTGTAGGCAGCCGCTAGCCGGCAGGCACAACAAAGCCTTTGTGCGCATTGTCTATACGCTTCCTTTGTGATTATTTATTGAATCGTGCACAAACATCGATTCCATTTGTACTGTCCCACCTAATGGAAAGATAAATAATTACTCAATGCAAAATATTAATATCTTTTTTTCTATTTACGTGGGGATTTGTCATTCGGAACGGTTAGATACTCGTATTATATCTCCTTTCAGAATTTATTTGAGAGACAACATTTTTGATGAGACCATTCCAACAAAAAATGTCTTTGATATATATAAATGCTTAAAGAAGCTTTGGTAAAGAAGATTAAACATTATATAATTCCTCGATAAAATGTTAATAGTTCACTATAAAGGAGGAAAAACAAAAATACAATACTGGGCTAGTTGACCATGAAATAAAATGAAATAACTTTATTATATACCCACAAAATACATCCGACTTATCACTTAATACTACTACAATTCGTAATTAGGAGGCTACTATTGGCGATCTTATCACTAATAAGTGGTCTCTACCAGGCTACCCAGACTGACTAATTTTTTTTAGTCCGTCTTGTAGAACAATTAAAAATATTGCATAGGTATTTTTTTCTTTTTTTACGTAAACCAAAAAATAACGACGATATATTGAGTTGAAATTTCGCATGATGTCACTAACCGGTGCAGTTTGTATGGGGGTTTATATCGGTCAATGACGTCACGAGCTTCCACCTTACACGTATGCGCTATATCTCTGTATTTTTTATTATTAATTTGAAAAAGCAAAAAGTACGTGTCTATTGTTTTTTTATTTTCTAACCGCGCGATTTTCATTTTCAAAAGTCGATAAAAACAAACATGTTGGTAAGGCTTTCACGTCTTTACTGTTCTACTGATATTGCATACCTACACGTTGTCGAGGGTACAGAAAACATCGAAGGGTACTTTTATCCCGGAATAGCCGCGGGAACTCCGAAATTAATGTGGGTGAAACCGCGGAGAACAGCTAGTCAGTTTATGTACAATGTAAATACATACAAGCTCCTGTCCAAAAGTAGAAAGTACGATGAAATACATATATCCAGTGCTTTTGATTTTTTTTTTTCAAACTAACGTTTATTACAGCGCCTCTTGGAGAATAATCGCAGTAAAATTAGTAATGCATAAAAAACCGCATCTTCAAAATCAATTGAGGCGGGTTGTTAGAGAACAAACAACATACGTATTCATCGTCTAACGCTGAATGTACGGTAAGCAGCAGCAACTTTTAGACACTATGGTCAGGCTTTGAACCTTATTACTATTGCAATAAGATTCAAAGGCTGTCAAAAGAAGATCTATTCCGTTCAATCTTGAAGAAAAATAAGAAAAACTAAACTATACAGTCTACATAGCATGGTGGAGCGTCGTCGACCGAGCGCTGGTCACGTGACGCGAAATCAACTCGCAGACACTTCGCTGCGGTTGTGCTTGCACCACCTCGCCACAGTATTCATAAAACAGAAGGTCGGCACAGTACAAAGTATTAAATTACGCTCACTCACAATATAACTACTGCATGGCACAACAGATTTAGTACGAGTGATCTTGATTCTGGCCTGTGTCGCAGATTTTGTCTATTATAATTTTATAAATTGCAAATAACAAAATAATTTTTTTTATTCAAAAATTATAATTAAATTCGTAATTGTTTTGTCACAGTCATTCGAGTTACGCCTGCAGGCTGATTATTTATAACAATTCTAAACAGCGCGTTCCAAACTTTAAAAGGGACATTCCACTTTATGACATTTTAGAAGAGAAACAAAAGATTTTTGTGATTAAAGCATTTTCTTTCTTGATCTTGAATAATTAACGTTTCTGTGATAAGAATTCGTGATGAAACCAATACATACTTCTATAACTTTTTAAAACATTGTAAAGATAAAAATGTCACGCAGAAGTCAGATTTAACATTTTGCTTATACTATTTTTACTAAACTATGACATCTTGTGTGTGTATGTGTGTTTATGTGTGTTTGTGTGTGTGACTGTCTGGGTACGTGTGTGTGCGTGGCTGGGTGCGGGTGCGTGTGCGTGTGCGTGTGTGTGTGTGTGTGTGATCGCGGATCGCATCTACCGAGTGGGTTTTCTGTATGTATTCAGTACGCTTGCCCCGCTCTAGACGCTCGCTCCGGAAACTCGGTAATAATATTAAATATCCGCATCGGCGGCCAGCAACGAGCCGTGCTGCGCCCGTTCCGACGATCAAAGTTTGCTCTCGAATTCGCAAACTACCCCCCTCCCCGCCTGCAAGTTCGTGTTCCGATGCGACACGTAAATTGGTTAAGTACGTCGTGAAGTGTAAAGTTTTAATGCGTTCATTTCGACGCGTTGTTACTTGTAAAGTTAAACAAGCGAATGTCTGTGGGTTAAAGTTTCAGAATAATATTATCAGTGCAGCAATATGACCTTACAAACACCCGAAATCTTTACTAATGCGAAAGTGTGTTTGTTTGTGACGCTTTCACGCCTTAACGGCTCAACATGGCATTTTGAGTGCACGTTGTCAGGGGTAGTTAAGGGCATATGGTACTTTTTTATCCCGGATTTCCTGCGATAACTCCAAAATTACCACGGACGAAACCGCAGGGAACAGCTAGTTGGTCATTGGTCATAAATACGGCTATGATGGTAGCAATAATAATAATAACAATAATGCTTGGACATTATCACACGGTGTCACTTGGTCACAAACTAACAATAAGTTGTAGAACCTGGTTAAAATTTAGTAAAAAAAAAAACATTTTGAACATTTCTAAGAGTATTTATAATATTTTTTCTTTAAAAAAAAAAAAAAAAACTACGTACATATTCCCTATTCTCGCTAGCATCCTTAAAATCATGCGGAAGAAACCTGGAGCAACAGTAATACCCGTTTCAATAATCACAAAAAGATTTCCTAAGACGAATTGGCATCGACTTTTAAAGGGTCCCCGGCAGAGCTGAAAGTCCCGGCGCGAGCACGAAAGCGCCAACAGACCCGTTTGCCAATAACATCGGCATTTCGTGAATGCCAGTAAGGGCGACGTCATACATAGCTAATAATAAAAAAAAACTGTTTACCTCTAACACCGTAGTAAAGTAAACACACGCTAAAGCACGCACACACATTTGAATTTATCCATTATCTCTTCATTTTTTTTCATAGTGTTTTAGTTTAAGAATTTTGGATATAAATAATGGTGTAGGTACTAAATCTACATCTTCTTTTTGAAAGTGATACTGCATGCCCAAAATACACAGTCAGAGATGCAAAATCGTCCTCACAGTAAGACTTGAATATACAGGGCTTTGACGATACCAATTGTTCGTTGGTGTTTTATAAAAAATAGCTTTTTTAATCCAAAAATTTGTGACAGTTGTTTTTTTTTTGTCGATTTTATCTATCAATGCCACTTTTTGTGGGGCTATTCTTATGCAATTGTGGATATGGGTAACAACAAAAACATTTTTTTATAATAATATAACTTTTTCTTTTTTTTCTTTTTACTTCCTGTCGACAGACAGACTAAAGGTTCGTCGAGTATGGCCGCGCCCTTACTCCATCGAACTCAGCAGGTGAGAAGCGCGATAATTTATGCGGCACGGGTCCTGAATGGATTTTTATTCCCCTCGTATCGTGATCAACTTTCCCGAAGCACGTGTTCAGTACACATCTTATCGACGCAACGATAAATTGCTTGAGACATCCTTGAAAGGTCGCTACGCACAGTGCCCCGTTAGGACTAGTGTAAGAGTAACCGGAGAACTGGTAGAGTTTGTAGAGTATTTGACCGATTTTATAGGAAACATTTTTGCAATTTTAATAAGTCTTTGAGAATTTCTCTATTTTCTATAAATTCACTATCAAGGTTTTAATAGATTAAAAACTGACAAAATCTAAACGCAGTTCATGTAATGTAATGATTGATTTTACTTTAACGAACGAGTAGGTGATGTTATTCTAAATTCGGCTAGTTCGCTGATGGAATATTATGATTGGAATGATAGAATAACGTTTATTAATCTTGCATCCATATGGGACGGGATGTAGTAAGAAAACATTGAGAAATGTTCAAATATTAACTATTAACTCATACGCACGTCATCGCAAAGAGCTTCATGACTCCTAATCCAACTTATATTGATGCCTATGGACTATACATTTAGGTTGTTTTTACACTGGCAGCTAAAATCATAAAGATTCGTCAGTAGTTCGTAGGCACGTGTGAGCGGAGAAGGATAGCGCACTTTGTTAGAGGGAAGCGCTCCTCGGGGACGCCCCAGGGCTCGGTACTCGGTACGCAGGTGATTTACATTACGGAATAGTTATGAAATAGACACGAAGGCCGTTCCTTTACGACTCCTTTATGTTATGAAATATGTATCTTTATTAGGTGAAACTTAAACAAGCCTCGTGTTAAGTGCGAAACAGTGGCGTTAGACGTTAGTTAAGTTTAATCTCATCGCGCTCTCTATAAGCATTTTAGAGATATAAGCACTTCAAAGGCAAGTTTTCTAATTTTATGGTAACCGCCTACATTTTTTTTATAATTAAGAACAGTGGTGCTATTCCAAGTCTTTTAAAAAACTGATTAAACTTGAACATCTGATATTGTACACTTTTGTATTACTTCGTCTTCCAAGTTTTATAATGTCGTCGAAAGTTTTAGTACCCACCAGGCAGGATCTATGGACTATTACATGTTTTCACTGGTGCTTTCCTCTACCACTTCGATCAAACTTAGTAGGGATCTGCCGCCTTCATAAATCCTACATTAGTAACAAGAATGAACAAGGCAAATATTAAACTAATGATTCAGCCACGCTAAACGAATTGAGTCAATTTTGGTATTAACGAATTTACTAATAGACGGACTATCATGATATCTATATCCGCCGGAACTGAGGTGCCAGCCGGCGACTGGTGATTATCACATCGTGAAGCCCGTCGGTGTCGCGTCGAGCGAGCGGAGTGAGCGTGACACGGTGTCATTTGCATATTTGCCACGAGTGCTGTTGAGACTGTGTCGCCCTCGTCGCGGGTCAATTGATTCCGAAGCGGTTTGCAAGAGATCGGAACACTGATATAACCCAGTTTAATTTATAGAGAACGATGTAGAAGTTCGGCCAAATTTATTGCCACGCAAGCTTTTCCCGCGGCTTCACCAACCAGAACTGTATTGATGCATTCGATCGGGAACTCTTTCGTGCAGCAGGACTTTGTGAAAGGCAAGTATTTTATGGGTATTATCACAATTATTGTAATTTTATTGACGTCGAAAAGAGTCATATTTATGGGCAACTTTGAGTAAAATTAATTGATTTTGACTTTGACAATACCATTTGTAATTACAATAAATTTCTCGTCTATCATAATATTTCTGTTTTTTATTACTTTCGCTACTTTCCTATTATTTTCTTAATGTTTTGTTGATTGCAGAACATCTCCTCTTATAGAGTACGCAGAGGAACATAACACTTCCATCAGTCCTATCATTGTTCCACTAACACTGCGGTTATGAGCTGGAAAACCTAACGAGTGGCAACACAGGCAGGAAGGGAGCCCCGCCCGGGACGAAGGGGAGGGGAGACGCAAGTACGATACTTAGATGTAACGCTTCGGGCTCCAGAGTACGAAGCGAGATACAGAGAAAGCGAAAATTGATGATGAGTAGATTCAATATCTTTTCCACTAATTTCGATCAGTCTGTATAATTTACTTATCGTTCTATTCAATTCTAACTACAAAAATAGGTTTAACATTTTAATAAAAAAGTGTATGGATAATTTTGTTGAATGACTACTCTCACAAGATTTAAATATGGAATGCATAAAAGTAACGTTTTAATGGCATACCTACAAGTACTGTAATCAGCAGCACTTTTTGCTATCTTGATATCTATAGGCACATGACTATCGCCGTCTAACTACAAATTGTCTGTACTGTTGGCATGGTTAAATACCATGCAATGTATGAGAGTTTCTGATAATTTCGCAATCTGAAGTTGAGGCTCACCAGAAAATCAGCACTGCGACGACTACATTCGCTCTTAGCTGAGCAGAGTGCCTTTAGCATTGCACTTTGCACTTGGTTTAGATATTATACCTATAAGCTGTTTGTTGGGATATTTAAGTCTTGTTTTTTGATTACTAAACTTCTATCTCATTTTAACGCTCCCTCTAACTTTTATGCATTGCTCTGAGTCCGGAAAATATAATTTGCGACAGAATTACGCAAGTACAGTCAACATAAAAATATCTATACATATATGTGTACATTTGGTCATTTTATAATTGCGAATGTGAGTTTATCCGTTTGTTGGTTTGTGACGCTTTCACGCGTTGACTACTCGACCGATCATCATGAAATTTTGCGTACACATTGTCAGGGATACAGAAAAGGAAATTGAAAATCCGAAATGTTGTTGTTTGCATATTTCTGCTACCGCCTGTCCTACAAGTATCGCTTCTGCCGCGCGCCCGTGTTGCGTTATTAGGTATATTATGTTACTCGTTAATGCGTTATGTGCCCGCAGTGCCATCAAACCTACATCAAAGCGGTATGCATTATCCCATAATGTAATGTTAATGTATTTTTTTTATTAAGGACCAGAAGAAAAAGCTAATTTATTAAATACGATATACCTAAGTATGTACATACTCATACAATAACTCGAAAAGTTGTATTAAATACTGCTCGGTTGTACTACAAAGGTTGTTTGCTTCTTCTGTAATACGCCTCTTCATTCACAAACGAGAGAAATAATATTTGTTCATCTAACTCTAAAGGGTCTTAAGTCTAAAGGGTCAATATTTGATATTGATTCTATATAATACCTAAGTAGTTGGTCTTTGATATTATTACAACATACATAAATATGTACATTGAATGAGTTGATCAAACAGCCATAAAACTAATACGTTTAAGAATAGCAATATAATCCATAAATATAAAATGAATTCTTTTTTCCCTCGGTCACGGCATCACGCGTGAACAGCTAGACCAATTTCGCTAATTGAGTTCCTGCGAGAATTCCGAAACGCACGCGGGAGAATCTCCGAAACGGTTGGACCGATTTTGACGGGACTTTCACTGCTAATTAGCTGATGATATAAGAAGTAAATTAGGATTCTTTGGAGTTCCTGCAGGAATTCCTAAGCTCACGCGGGTGAAACCGTGTGTCACAGCTAGTTATATTAAAAACATCTTCTGTAATTATACGAAATTTTTAAGTATCGTAATTAAAACACATGTAGAACGTTACAATCTCACACATCGATGTCTCAAGCTCAAAAGGAGGGTGTGTTGTAATGCACGCCACGCACTGTGCGGAGTGAGCAGAGAGCTGAGCGCGGTCGAGTGGAGTTCGTCTGAGAGGCAGCAATTACTGGTTGGCGAGGTAAGCGACACTTGCACACAAATCCACTGCGGGATGCGGGTAAATACAGGCGATGTATCCGTAGACAAGATCACAATTCGACGCGTATCTATGTTTTTTTTTTTTAGAAAAGTTTTTTAGATTCTTATAATTATTTATGTATTATTATACATCCAATATTTGAAATCGCAACTAGCGCAAGGAATATCTCGGTATGAGGATATATTATTATCACTTCAGTTTAAAATTTAGAATTGAAAGTTGAAATTTGATATCTGAGCTACTTTGCACCCGCCACCGCCTTTTCATTATATTTATATAATAACTTTTTCCCGCGGTTTCACTCGCGTCAGTTTTGGAATTTCTTCGGGAATTTTAAATCGTGGTGCATTAACCGCCGCACTCAGAGTCGACTTTAATGATTACTTAGTTAAATATAGATTTTTAAAACAAAACTGCCGCAATCAGACATGTTTAATAAATTAATGTTTATTGGCATTTGACTAATTAAGTTACATCTCATTAACTGCCAAATAACGTTAATTTACTGAACGTCTCTGATTGCGGCAGTTTTGTTTTAAAAATCTATACTTAACTAAGTAATCATTAAAGTCGACTCTGAGTGCGGCCGTAAGTGTCGTAAGTCCTTCCTATTCAAAGGCCTAATTACTCGTAACTACATCTTATCTAATATATATAAATCACGTGTCACGTTGTTTGTCTGCGATGGACTCCGAAACTACTGAACGGATTTTGATAAAATTTTGCAACCATTTATAATATGGTCCAACTTAAAAGGTAGGATAGTTTTTATCCCGGAATTCCCTCGGGAACTAAAGGACATAGAGTACTTTTTTCCCGCAACCTCCGCGGGAACTCCGAAATTACCGCGGATGAAATCGCGGGGGACAGCTAGTATTATACTAAATATCAAGCATCAATTCTCTAGAGTTCCATTCTCTTTGTTCTGGAATAAAATATTGTATAGGTATATCCTATCCCATATTGTTACTCATATTCACATATATCATATATTACGTAGATATTAATAAATAGGTACGACTTCAACATAATATAATGAGTATAATGACGCACTTCTCTTCAACTAAATTATTACACTTCGGGTAGTTGAACCTCAACAAATTCTACAGCGAATGTGAAAAGCGTCGAGCCTAATTACACGTACTGAAAACTTCAAGGATGACGTATAGGTACGTTGTACAGTTCTGTGAGAGATGGCTGCTCTCATTCCCACACGGCTGCTGCCAGCGAGTGTGAGTGAGCGCGGCAGTGTGCGCATGATTGCGTCTCGCATTAATTTTAATTATTCCATGAAAACAAAAAGGCTCCGTCTCTTAATGACTCGTCCTAATTAGCTGTTTTCTTGTGTAGTAATTACGTAATATTAAACAATACAGGGAAAGCTTGAAAAGATTTTTGAACGAGACATTTTGTGATGCCCTCGGGTTAAATCCAGGGTTCTCTCGGATAAAAAGTATCGCCTTTTTGGCACAACACAATCTCCGTGTATAAGTATTGAGTGTCTGCATTTTTTCAGTTTGTGCCAAATAAAGTTGATAAAACATACATAAATGTAGAATCGTTTTAACTCAAACAAAGTACCCACTGAAAATTCGGGGAAATTCACTGATGTTTAAGTTTCTAGAGATAGGTACGTATATAATATATTTGTTTGTCTTACCGGGCGATGTGGCCGCTAAGCGACAAAGCCCTTTAAATAAATAAAAAAAAAATCCTAGAGAGTTTGTGAATCGAGACCAACACGTCCGAAGGGTAGGTACGTAAATGAGTAAACGGATCGGTTGATTTACAAAATCGTTAAAAAAACGGCTCTTTTTGGTGGATGGACAAAGTTGTCTACTTTGTTTTTTGGCGAGGCTATTAATTCTTGATCCCTGATCCCTATTAAGCTGAGGTGTTGGAATTGAAAATAGGTAGGTATTTCATATCTTTGAAACAGTGTCTTTTGGAAAATGACGAACTTTAGAGAAAACATTTGAGCTTTGCGTATTTTTTGTTACCCTATGATGACTCCCTTCCGACTAACCTCGTATAAGTACTGTTTTCGTGTATTTCATGTATTTTAACTAGTACGAAGGGGGGAAGGGGGGTAGATTTTTTCTGTGTACCTAAATTTTTTACAACCCTCTGTTGTCTTACACTTTATACCGAATACATCGTAGAATGATTACTTATACCAAATAAGTGCTAAACTAATAGATTTTGTGTAATAAATTAAGCTATTATGTACTTCAATAGTGTTAAAATAGGTACCTATGTACTTGGTGAGAGATAATACTGTGTTAGTGTAAATTTAGGATGTAAATTTAATGATTTTGATGGAACTGTTCAGCCTCGTATGTAGGTATCATGTTTAGTACCTGACGTACGTACGTACGTATATTATAGAGACTGTCGAATGTTATGAATAGATAACGATGCGTCCAGTTCAGCAACTCGCCGCGTAGGCACGACGCCCACAGCCTGGATATACCTAATAATTAATTCGATATCGCTCCCACACTTGTCGTCGCACTTTAGTGCTAACACGGCTACTCTGTGGCACGCCACAGATTCATATTACCGGCGCAGGAAGCTTTGTCATCGGACACATTAATTACGTATATGTGGGCGTCCAAGCAAAAAGATACCAGGTCTCGGCATTTAGTTTCCGAGATATAAGAATTTAATTGTTTTGTAAAGTCGGGTGGCGTCCGCGATTTTAATTTTTTTTTTATCATTTATTTAGTGAGGCTTTTTACGCTCATGCGCCAAGCCAGCCTCGTTATGTGTAACATATTTGCAATATAAAACTACTAATAGAAATAAACAAAAATAAACTAAAAATAAACCTTCCTAACACTTCGGCGGAATGCAGCGCCCCCAACAACTCAACGCCACCGCTATAAGAAGCAGTCCGCAATAACATACAGAATGGCAGAATCAACGCACCACTCGGGCAGCACCCTCCCGGAGAAAAGCATCAAAATCCCCAACTTCGTCAAAGAATAATAATTGCTAATCTGGGTGTCAATTAAAAATTACTTCTTCTCAAAAAATTGATTAATCTAATATATATAAATCACGTGTCATGTTGTTTGTCCGCGTTGGACTCCGAAACTATTGAACGGATTTTGATAAAATTTTGTAACCATTCATAAAATGGTCCAACTTAAAAGATAGGACAGTTTTTATCCCGGAATTCCCGCGGGATCTCCGAAATTACCGCGGATGAAATCGCGGGGGACAGCTAGTTGTTAATAAATTCTCAATTTTCTACAATTTCATATATCTTAAATTATAGTTGAAAACGAATCAAAACTTCAGGTTTACGAGGGTCAAACTAAGATTTATTGCGAGGAACGAATGTACAATGTATTTACAAATTTACTATACTATGGATGGTAACAAAACCATAGCGCGATGGAATTCAATCATTATGCCATCTAGTAGGTACATACTATAAAAACATAAAGAAGTTTTCTCCTGAACAATAGTAATATATAAAATCTACGTAAAAAGCAAGTAGAAGTATGTTTTTTTTAAAAGGACATAGGATACTTTTTGATCCGAAATTCTCGCGGAAACTTTGAAATTAACGCAGGTAAACTGTGCGGAACAGATATAAATACAGTATAGATATTTTAGCTACGAAACGAAATTTATTTTCTCTATCACAACAAAAACATTCTCAATTACGTAACAAACTTCCTGCCTCCTGCTAAATAAAGCAAGAGATAAATCGCTTAATGTAACATAACATATTACAGTTGCTAAACGAAATCAATCGGACGAACAAATAGCTCCTCAGAGAATCGCCGGGCGGCGAGCGTCGGATCTCCGCGGTCATTTGATAAAGAAAAGTCGACTTTGATAGCATAGACAAAGGGTCACTTTCAGATAAAATTTGGAAATCTGAGAAGGAGAAAGAGACAATAAAATGTGTGTTTTACTAATTATGAAACTGATTTCATAGTAAGTTGGTCATGGGTTTGATTCCCGCGTCAATATTAACATTTATGTGACGGACATTTGCTACGACGAGCCTGGATTATTATACGTTTATGTATTATAGCTGTTCCCCGCGGTTTCACCCGCGTTAATTCTGGAGTTCCCGCAGGAATTCCGGATTAAATTATAGCTCATGTTACTCAGGGATAATGTAACTTTCTGATAGTGTAAGAATGTTTGATGAATGAAGAATGTGTTCTTTCATGTTATTCTCTGAGCAGTCTGTGAAAAATCTCAGCACAAACATTATAAATTTAAATCTTAAAATTAACTAATATTTCTGTTACTACTTTAAATTTACTCAATAACGAGCTAGCCGGTCAGTGGACACCTCCCCATCAGATCAGGTATAAGTACATATACCCGACAAGCTGAAGTAGTGTAAAGTAGAGCATTATTTTCTCCGACATTAAAATAAAACGCGATAAACATCTCGCAACTATCCCTCACTGACAAGATAATCCCAACAGACGCGGTGATGCATGCGAGGAACTGTGTCAAAAGTGTCCCAACTAGCGGTGCACGGAGTTGAAAACTGAGCACATTCGGAAGATGTATCTGTACCGATTCTCAGGGGATGAGATATTTCGTAGCGTCACGCGCGCTCAGCGAAGCAAAAGTGTAAAGTAGAAACAGTGGTAGTATAGGTAGTTTCTGAAAAGAATGCACAAATGGACGCAGATAAGCAATAACATGTTATCTCACAAAATTAAGTTATTGATTCAAAACGATTTATTGAGAGTTAGGGAACGTTTTTTAATTATGTGTTTACCTTATTACATTGTTTAAATATGTAACTAAATATTAAACAAAAAAATGTTGACACAAATGGCGCTACTACTTTTAAAACACGATTTACTCAAAATTTCTCCAGTGTGGTTTAACACACTATTGCTTATCTATGTCCAAATATTGTACTGTTTTCTATCTCTCTTTACGTACATATTTACCGTAAACTTTTATCTATATTATGATAATAATCATCTTTCAAAATGATTCGTATCTATCCATGCTTAAATATTATAATAAAGGTAAAAGAAACTGTCTATCTTCTATCTATTACCTTTTCACAACAACTCAACTCGATCATCATGAAGTTTTGCATACGCGTTGTCAGTGGTACTTACAGAAAAGGACGTAGGGAAATTTTCCTCGAATTCCTGAGGGAACTCCGAAATTAACGCGAGTTAAACCCCAAGGATAGGTACTAGTTATTCGTTGGGGTTTTGAATTACAAAAAATTACATAAAAGGGAAATCATCTTACTAATATTATAAACGCGAAAGTTTGTAAGTATGTATGTAGTATGGATGGATGGATGGATGGATGTTTGTTACTATTGCACGCAAAAACTACTAGATGGATTTAAATGAAACCTTACAGTAATATAGCTTATACATCAAATTAACACATAGGGTACTTTTTATCCCGTAATTCCCGCGGGAACTCTGAAATTAACGCGGGTGAAACCGCAGGGCACAACTAGTAGTCAATAATTTTTTTGATTTA
This sequence comes from Zygaena filipendulae, assembly GCA_907165275.2. Taxonomy (NCBI): domain Eukaryota; kingdom Metazoa; phylum Arthropoda; class Insecta; order Lepidoptera; family Zygaenidae; genus Zygaena; species Zygaena filipendulae. The sequence continues at coordinate 15,819,612 of OU015649.1, read as the reverse complement.
AAAATCTCTAAAACTACTTCCAAACCCGAAATTTGACAGATTTATTGGGAGGAAACGTCAAATAATAATAGATTTTCATCCCAGAGAGTTTCAAAAGAAATTTTAAAATCCACGCGGGTAAAACTGGGGAGCACTGCAATACAAAACAAAGTTTTTAAAAAAGAACTAATCAATTTAATACAAAGAGCAATCAATTGATTCAAATGTTGTTCAAATTAAAAATAGACTCGAATAGATGTCGGATATCTCGTCGGTGCTTCATGAAATATTTATCCAATCACGCCGATAAAACTCGTTACACTTCGGCAAGTTGGGAACAGTCAGAGCCAATTTAATTATTGCTAATTTCCTCTCATGTTGACTACAGACTGCTAACTACGATAAATTCGGAGCAAAAAGATTTTATTATAGTTTCCATTTACTAATTGACGTCAATTAATTTATATAGTCAGCTCTTTAATCCCATAAAGAGTTGTTATTATTACCAACGAATACTGTGTTGTTTTTGAAAAAAATCCTTACTATTAGGTATAAATACGAAAGTGAGTTTGTTTGTTTATTTGTTTGTTGCTTTTCACGCCTTAACAGCTCAACCGATGATCCTGAAATTTTGCATACATGTTATCAGGTGGGTACAGGAACGTACGTAGGGTACTTTCATTCCGGAGTTCCAGCGGGAACTCCGGAATTAACGCGCTTGAAACCGCAGGGAACAGCTAGTAAATAATGCCCTAGCCGTGCCCGCAGTTTCATACGTATTTACTCCATGAACTTCTTGTGAATTTACCCAAGCTAAGATATTTATTTTATTAAATACCAAAATATAGTATATTTCATTATAAGTGCGGAAAGCCTGTCATTGCAAAGAGTTCCGACAAATGTCTACCCGAGCCGAGGCGCAGCCGAAGGTGAGGGTTGACAGTCGGAACTAGTTGCAATGACGGTTCCGCACGTGTACTGAACAACTATTTTTAATACAGTTGCGAAAAAATTAAGCAATTTAATAAAATATCAAAAACACAACAAACTCAACTAAGTTCCAACTGTGATCAAGAGATGGCGCTAGTCGTATTAGTAATGCGAAACCTACGTTTCGCAATGCAAAAAGTGTGTCAAAGTCGTGTAGCCATTTTTGACAGTTGGCAAAGAGAACGCACGAGTTCGGGAAAGGTAAACAAAAAGCTCGAGTATGTAATAGCCCACATCCCGAACGCTAAACGTCCCTGCAATACGCCACTTTTTGAGCAACTGTATTAAAAAACATTTTACGCTCCTAGAGTTCGTACTAATCAAAATTAGGAGTTCCGGCGGAATTCCAAAAATCACATGAAACCGTGGACACAGCTATAGTAGAAAATTAATAAAAACGTAACAAATCACAAAATTGTTCGGCGACCCTTCCAGAATAACGACAAAATTGTTATAGGTACGTACGTATTTATGAATTAAAAGTTTCCTTTTTGTCGCGAGACGTGAAGATTAAAGACTAAATGACGGTGGCAGAAGTAAAAACAGCGAACGCTCGAAGGCCTTTGTGGCTTCAATGGGCTTTTTGTTAGTGGGATTTCTTTTTGTTCGCGAACGAAGTCGGTCACTTTGGCGTTTACTTATAAAATGTTTTTAAAATACACTCCCCCGTGTCGTGGCTCGCGACAGAAATGACAACCCCGACGGTTCTGCGGTCGGGGGCGCGGATCGGACTTTATTCCCTTTTTCCGAACAGAATTCCCAAAACGAAACGGAAAAGATTAAATGGAAACCGCGAAATGTCAGACTTTAAACATATTAAAATTCCGTTTCATATTTTATAGAGGTATTTCCTGTTGGATCTCATTACATTAATTCAGTGAAAGATGGTTGCATTATAAAATATTAAAAATGCCGCACACATTTACCTACTTTGAACCGCGATCGTACCGTAAGAATGTATGGATGGATGGATGTATGGATGGATGGATGTTTGTTACCCTTTCACGCAAAAACTACTGGATGGATTTAAATAAAACTTTACAATAATATAGCTTATACATCAGATTAGCACATAGGGTACTATTTATCCCGGAATTCCCGCGGGAACTCTGAAATTAACGCGGGTGAAACCGCGGGGCACAGCTAGTATTTTAATATTTTTCTCCAACGCGTTTCTCAACCTAGTTCGAACCTTAAATAAATAAGAATAATAACGCTTGGACATTATCACACAGACACCTGATTTTAAACTAAACACAACTATGAGTCTTCACCACTAAAATAATACTAACACTCTGTAAATGCATACATATGATACATAATATCTATCAAGTAAATATTTCGTTTCAGTTTACAGCATTCCCGTAACAAAGACGCAGCCGGTAGCATAGACAATAGGTTGTTTGACTGATTTTTTTATTTTTAGCCCGTCTTGTAGATTCATAAAAAATATTAGACACGTATTTTTTCTTTTTTTTTACGTAAGCAAAAATAACGGAGATACGTTGAGTCGAAATGCCGCGTGACGTCACAAGCAGGTGCTTTTTACCTGTATGTGCTTGACGTTACGCGAGCCCCCACTCCCAAACTTTAGTGCGCTTTATCCAAGTACATTTTCATTAATTTGAAAAAGCAACATATACGTGTCAATTATTTTTTATTATTATCTATAACTAACGGAATCTATGACTAAATAGAATCAAAAATATCACAACAAATTCTATCCAATCCAACCTACAGTTACAGGAAAAACCACATACATACACTTTTCGGAATAAATATAAACTTGAAATTGCTAATGCACGGACAAATTATGGAAAGAAAACGATATTATTTGAGGGAGCGCAGCTGTACAATACGTTACCTAACGACATTAAAAAATGCGATAACATAAACACGTACAAATATAAATTGAAAAAATTCTTATGTACGTCAAAACCTTAATTATAGTCTACTTCTTTGTATCTTATTTTAAGTGAACTATAATGTTCTTATAAGAAATAAAGATTCTTTAAACCTAAGAAAAAAAAATAGTCAAATAGTCAAATATTTACAGTTTTATTTAAAGAAAAGGCGCGAGGAATTGTACCTGACGGGATCGCCCGACCGCACGCGTGTTTTTTATTTTTTGTTAACGAGGCAACTTTTTCGCCGGTGTGCCAGTCCGCACCGGATGGCCCGCTGCCTCCGCACCGCAGCCGCCCTTGACACGAAGGCGGCTGGTATAATATCGGCGTAGCGTGCATTCCCATCATCAAGCACTACTCGTAATGGCCGTAAGTTTGTTAATAGGCGAAATATAATTTTCAAAACTTTATCTCTATTAAATGGCTAGATTGAACGAGGGCTCGTGACCTTCAAGCACACACACAGACATACTAATACACACCTCCACGGTATTTTTTTAGACCATAACCATTGCCCGCAGTTCTAACCGCGTTAATTTCGGAGTTTCCGCGGGAACTCCAGGATAAACAGTACCCTATATCCTTTTCTGTACTCCTGACCGTTTACAAAATTTCATGATGATCGATTTTGTAGTTAAGGCGTGAAACTGTAACAAAAACACTCAACTTTGCATTTATATCTACCTAATATTAGTTAGGATGTGAAATCTTAATGAGTTTTTCCACTGAATGTGGACCCTAGCGATGTGCCATAAATTTAAGTCGATAAAAGTGTTTTCTTTATGGTTTATGCTATCGTTTTTCACGACCAATTTTTATGATTATGTTATAGGAGTATATTTTATACTCATTATACAAAGCTAAACTTTAACCTAGAACCTGACCCCTCCATAGAAAAGTCTAGCTCAATATTGTTGTTTAAAGAGTATGAACGTTGTAAGTTGGTTAAAACCGACCGTCTTGTTGTTTGTAAAACTTTAATTCGTCCATCAGTATAGCTTTCGGTGTCGGATTTACAATTGTAAGGTAGGAGTTTCGAATAGTCTTCGAACTATCGAACTATCGATCGAACTATCAAGCGTAGATTGGCCGAGCGACCCTGGCTCACACGTGACTCAGTACCAATCGAACATCGAATAGGTGCTACCTTATAATTCGGCTAAGAGTCGTTCTGTCTGTGCCACGCTCGCACGTTTAATTATCCCGGTGAGAAGTGATTCGCCGTCAAAGCCTCCCGGGGCGGCAATTAGAGACGCAAATTGGACCGCGACCTCGCCCCCTGGTGCCCCTCACACCCCGCCAGGATCCAAACTTGATATATTGGGGCAAATTCAAACACTAAAAGCAGCGAGACGAAAACTATTTAGTTGCTGCGAACAATCTTTACAATCTTCGTTTCGTAGTAACTGCAAAAGTTAAGAACGTGAGGCTTTGATTATACGAAAAAAAAGGAAAGGCTCGATTGATGTTATTTTGCTAGGCCCGTAAGGGCAGATGAATTCCCAAGTTTCCAAAATTATACGAATACAAATCAAAAAAATATTGAATGGACCAACAAAATGACAAAATGGTTTAAGAATTTGAAGTAACTTTTATAAGAATAAATTGACATTAAACCAGAATCAATAAAGTTAACCAACATAATTGTATACTTAAAACAATTATTTAAAAACACACATACATTTTAGAAGTGAAAAATCACTTTAAAAATGTCTGTGACATGTCAGGTTATTTTTATTGAATAACCTTGATGGAGCCGTTGTTAATATTAGTGTTAAATTCAAAAGATCGTTCATTTACAGAAGATAAAATTCATCGAAGATCATTTAACGTAGAATCTTTTTATCTAGTAACAAACCTATCAATGTCGAAACTCTAATTACATTTTATTATCCTTTTTCAGAGCCAAATTAACGTCAGCTATCCTTTTAGATAAAGGCTTACTTAATTTTCCAAATTTATTCACAATAATTGTAATTGGATTACCAAGTAAACTCACTTTGGCAACAGGTTGTGTTTCATTACAGAAAAACAGCGTCGAGTCTAATTTATAAAGTTGATAATTAAACTCGACAATCGTGTATTTTACCTCAAAAATGGGAAACCGTAAGAAATTCCCCCCTTTCACAAAGTTTATTTAATTTAAGCGACGAGATGACATCTTAGCATGCAAATTTATTCCATCTACCAAGCTTTCTTTTAAAAGTAATACTTTATCAGGTGCTTTTAAAACTGGCGGTGGAGCTTCTTAATGCATCTTGATAGTTAAATTCTAATGTACTTTATCAGAATTGTAAAAGAAATCAGAGTTGGTAGCTCTTCCATACTCTCAGTGGGAAAATTTCTATGCTTAATTTTAATTATGTACCGAATATTAAAAATATATGATGTGTTTGTCCACAAGACTAATTAGTGTTCTCTTAAGCAAATTCATTTGCTTTCACCCGTTTCATTATTACGAATTAATCTAAAAGACAAAAATTCATTAGTAGCCGCTACTTACTGCTCGGTTTGAAGTCGGTTTATATTTATTTTGTTCAAAGTTTGTTTATTTCTCGCTTTTGAGTGGGTCGGTTTGTAATTTACTTTAAGATGCAATTATAACCTTAGGATGGTAACAAAAAAAAATATAACCTAACTTAGAACCTTGTCGTATTTGAATTTGGTTAAAAAATAAAATGCTATAGATATACTACACTATTGTCCGTTGCCGATCAGGAGAGAAAGGGAGGGATCTGAAGCTGGAAACAATTGGGAGCTCTAACTGAAATCATCAAAGTAGAAACAGAAGGGACACCTTCGTCCCACTTCGCAGAATCATATGAAAATATTTTTAACAATCAATTCGCAATGGAAATATGGATTGGAATTCCGTTTATACAATTCCCAACAATGCCGCCTGCCCGTGGGCGACGGGATTAACGAATCGAGTTCTTTTGTAGTTTATAAAAACAATTACAGTATTGATATTATGCTGATGATTCTACGCAAGTTCCGTAACATACGAGTCAATGGAACGAGAGCAAAGGGCAATCAACGAATTCGATTATTCAGGCTCATTCAGAAGCAAAATTTATTAAAAGTGATGAAATGAGTATCTACTCAGTTAAAATAATATCAGATAAGCTATCACAATTTCACGCAGAAAATGTTTATTTGTGTTGATCTGTTTTAATGGTAATCAATCCTGACTATTATAAATCCGAAAGTGAGTTTGTTTGTTTGTTGCGCTTTCACGCACTAATGGCTCAACCGATCACCGTGAACTTTTATATACACGTTACCAGGAGTACCGAAAAGGACATAGGGTACTTTTTGTTCCGGAATTCCCGCGAGAACTCAAAATTCCCGCGGGTAACAGCTAGTTGATTGAAAAGTATTTGCTAGGAAAAACAAATGTAAGAGTAATTAAATTACAGACATAATATATTATAGGTACATATACATATGTATACTCTATACATATTTGTGTGCATAAAATAAAACCGTATATATGTATTTGTCTATCAGAAACAATTAGATGAACGATTAAGTTGATAAGGCATCGGCGTCGTTTATCCTAAACAAGCCTGTTACGCATGTCCCTATAAATAGAAGGTTCTATTTGTATCTTTTAATAACAGCTATTGTAAGATTAAATTTTAGCAAACATTATTCAAATTTCTAACCTTTACCTTTCTCCATTTATGTGGGATTGATAATTTCAGAACGAATGTGATGTAATGAATGAGTGATCGATTGACTGCAGAGAATGTTCGAGAAAGTGGTGAAAGGAAGGGGAGAACGACGAGACGCGGAGAGTGAAGGACGTGTGCTAGGACGTGTGCTAAGACGAATTTTTTAATTGTAAAGACGCGAATTAAAATTAGATTGATTAAAGTAGTGTTCTTTTCAAAGTCCTTGTTTCCGTTTCACAAATCACTAATTTATTCCCACAAATTTTGGGGGCTCGTCCGGCATAGTGCTTATTGTGTAAATGGAAGGAATGTCAAGAATATTACGGCGGTTTTCGACGATGGACAACGACGATAAGATGGCGGCGAATGACGCCACATATTTTAATTTTCACGTGGCTTCGGCTGCAACGAGCAGTGAGCCCGGTGGAATATTAAAGTTTGACGGAGAAGATCCGACGCATGCAGTATCAAAATGGATACAAGATCTAGAAGACAATGCGGAAATATTTTCATGGACGGAGCAGCAAAAGCTCATAATGGCGCGGCGATCATTGAAGGGCACGGCAGAGCTCTGGCTGCGATCAGAACGGACATTCCGCACATTTGAGGAATTAAAAACTGCCATCACCAAAGAATTTCCAGATGCAGTTAATGTGAAACCCCAATTGAGTTGCGTATCGTGTTGAAAGACGACATACCCGTGACCCAGCGACCACGACGACTGGCATTCGAGGAGAAACAAAACAATGGGCAAGTGCGTCCATCACCAGAGAAGACTGATGCTGTAGTAAGATTTCCGCAGCCAACCACGATAAAACAGCTGCACAGTTTTATAGGATTGACATCATACTTCCGTAAGTTTATACCTAATTTTGCTCTAATTGCCAAGCCGTTGACAGATTTACTTAAGAAAAATTGTAACTTTACTTTTGATGAACATCACCGAGCCGCATTCAAAGAATTAAAGTTGAAGTTGTCTTGCAGCCCTGTATTAAAAATATACAACCCGCTACGACCGACGGAGTTGCACACAGATGCATCAATAGAAGCTTATGCAGCTATATTATTACAACGATGCCCAGAAGATGGACAGTTACATCCCATCTACTATATGAGTAGAAAGACGAATGATGCTGAGCGGAAATATACGAGCTATGAGTTAGAAGCATTAGCCATCATTGAAGGTATCAAAAAATTTAGGCCGTACTTATATGGAGTGAAATTTAAGATTGTCACTGATTGTCAAGCTTTTGAGATGACACTAAAGAAAAAAGATTTATGTACCAGAGTGGCCAGATGGATACTCTTGCTACAAGAATATGATTATGAAGTTGAACATAGGACTGGATCCCAAATGAGGCACGTGGATGCGCTGAGCCGGGCGCCGTACGTGGGAGTGGTGACTAGAGACCTCCATGAGCAAATACGACGAGCTCAGGAGTTAGACGAAGGTATAACAGCCTTAAAAGAGATATTGAGGGAAAGACCCTACGACGACTACCAATGTCAAGATGGAGTACTATACAAAGGAGTTCAACTTGTGATACCCAACGGGATGGAGCTAGACATTATAACAAGGATTCACAGCAATGGGCACTTCAGTAAAAAGAAGATGCTAGAAATGATGAGCGGTGACTATTATATCAGAGAGTTGCCCCGGAAGATAGAAGAATTTATAGTAACTTGTGTCCCTTGCCTTTTAGCGACCAAGAAAGCGGGCAAGGAGGAAGGATTTTTACAATGTATTGAGAAAGCTAGTATTCCACTGCACACATTACACTTGGATCACATAGGTCCCTTGACTGAAACCAAGAAGCAATATAACTACATACTTACCATGGTGGATGCATTCACAAAGTTTGTATGGTTATTCCCAACCAAATCTACATCCAGTCAGGAGACGCTGAGTAAGTTGCACATCCATCAGCAAACATTTGGAAACCCGTACAGGATTATTACGGACCGAGGAACAGCGTTTACTAGCAATGACTTTCAAGACTACTGTGAGCGTGAGAACATTGTACATGTGAAAGTCACTACCGGTGTGCCACGAGGAAATGGTCAGGTGGAGAGGATCCATAGAACTATTATCCCCATGCTAACAAAATTATGTCTCGAAGATAAGTCTATATGGTATCGCCATGTAAGTAGAGTGCAACGAGCATTAAATAGTACTTTCCAGCGAGCAATAAAATGTACACCTTTTGAATTGTTAGTTGGCGCCAAGATGCGAATAATAGAGGATTTCGAGCTGCTTGCGCTATTGGAGCAGGAAGACTCGCAATGCTACCAAGAAGAGCGTGAAAACCTTAGGCGGGACGCCAAGGAACAAATTTTAAAGTTGCAGGACGAAAATAGGAAGAATTTTAATAAGAAAAGAAAAGAGAGTATGAAGTACGCCGTCGGCGATTTAGTGGCAATAAAACGCACTCAATTTGGACCCGCCATGAAGCTGAAATCGAAGTACTTGGGGCCGTATAAGGTTACCAAGGTAAAAGGCCAGGACCGGTACGATGTCGAGAAAGCAGATGGCAGCACTGAGGGGTCCATAAACACGTCAACTTCAGCCGATAATATGAAAAGATGGCCGGACGGTGGAGGCGTGCACTGAAAGCATCTACAGGTACACGCACCACACTCTATTGTTTTGTTTTATTTGGATGGTGATAACGTGCGACTGCCGACCGCACAAATTTGTCTATATTTAGGTTTATTATCGATTAAGTTCTAGTTGTTGCTACCCGACACTAGATGTCGCTAGTGTGGTAAAATATGTAAGTTTCTGTGGGAAAATTTTATTAAGATGTACACCTATGACGTTTAATTAGTAGTTATCCTTTCATTAAATGATGTTTAAAGAGTAGCTGAATTTAAGTGGAGTATTGTATCCTAGTGCTTAAGATCGGAATAAGTTAGAGTAAGATTTCATTGTATCTAATACTAGTGTGAGGAAGGGAGTGCTTGAGGAGGGATGTGAAAGAGGAACGGATGCCTGGGGACAGACATGAATGCAGGATGGCCGAGTGTGGGATTGATAATTTCAGAACGAATGTGATGTAATGAATGAGTGATCGATTGACTGCAGAGAATGTTCGAGAAAGTGGTGAAAGGAAGGGGAGAACGACGAGACGCGGAGAGTGAAGGACGTGTGCTAGGACGTGTGCTAAGACGAATTTTTTAATTGTAAAGACGCGAATTAAAATTAGATTGATTAAAGTAGTGTTCTTTTCAAAGTCCTTGTTTCCGTTTCACAAATCACTAATTTATTCCCACATTTATATCCACAAACGCTTCCCACTCGTGTCATGTAACTCATGTTACAATACTGTATCACACAACAGTTTTGATACCCTTACTATTATATTATATAATATTACAAGTGCGAAAGTGAGTTTGTTTGTTAGTTACGCTTTCACGCCTCAGTGGCTACACCGATCATTGAATTGAATTGAATTGATAAACTTTATTTGACACAACACAAAGATTTACGGCATACGTATACAACAACTAAACATATATATAACAGGTATTGAGGGTACGGTTCTCAACCGACGGACAGACGCCGCCAGCCGAAGAACTGTGGGCGGACTCCATCCGACGACTGAGAAACGGACACCTACTTAAAATAGCGGAGACACTTATTTGAATATTGTGATTAGACACCGTGTTGTGACAAAAAGGCGGCCAGCTCAGCATAAGTCGGGTGGTTGTAAGGACCACCCGGCGCTGGTTTTCCGCTGGAGCCCTGCGGAGGCGTCACGGACGCAGGCAGACAAATTTATACACAAAACGAACATGAAAAAATCATGAAATTTAGCATACACATTGTCAGGAGAACAGAGAAGGACATAATTATGACTTTTAGCAGACAGTTCGCGATAAAACATATAAAGATTAATTATAATGGACAATTCCTACAACACACGGATCAAACCACCTTTCTTGGTCTAACGATTTCTACTTCACTAAACTGGAAGGAGCATATTGATAAAGTCTGCAGCAAACTTAAAAATTTGTCTATGTGTTAAATAAACTAAGAAGAACAGCCACTTAAGGAACTGTCCTAGCAGCCTACCATGGCTATGTGCAATCAGTTCTTAGATATAGGCTCATTATCTGGGGTAATGGCACTGATAACGGTAGACTATTTGTCATTCAAAAGAAATGTGTTCGTGCTATTTCTGGCTTACCGCCATATGAGTCTTGTATGCCTCTATTCAAAAAATTTCGTATACTTCCACTGCCTTGTCTGTATATATTTGAAATTGCGAAATTTGTAAAGCAATATCAATCTCTGTTTAAAAAAGCTTACGAGCTATACCCTAGAAGCACTAGAAATACCAACAGATTAGTATTAGATCACAATCCACGTACAGCGACGTTCTTAAAAAACTGTAACTTTATGTCTGTTACTATATTTAATAAAATACCTGGCGAAATAAAGGGTCTACCATTTTATAAATTTAAGAAAAGGCTTAAGGAATGGTTGTGTGATCGCTGTTTCTACTCACTAAATGAATTTTTAAATGAGTAACGTCAATATAATATTACTTTATAGTGGTAAAAATTTGCATGCCAATACAGCGAATATGCGCCTCGATTTTTTATGTAACATCCTGTACACCATGTTCAGCAAATAAATGAATTATTATTATTATTATTATTATTATAGGATACTTTCTGTCTCGGAATTCCCGCAGAATCTCTGAAATTGCCGCAGGTGCAACCGCGGCGAAAAACTCGTTAATATTATAAAGAGAAAAAAATTGTTTGCAGAGTTTTTTCAATGATTAGTGACCACTTGAGCGTATAGACTATAGACATATAAAGTATACTTAATATGTATTAAGAAACAGGGTGCCAATATGTAGACGTTACCACTACTACTGCTATTGTTCTACTAGTAGAACTGCAAACTATTCGGTAGCAACTAGCAACTAGCTACCAACTAATCGGTATACGTATTACGTACTGCGTTAATTTTGGAGATCCTGCAGGGATTCCTGAGTAAAAAGTACCCTGTGTCCTTCTCTGTACTCCTGACAATGTGTATGCAAAATTTCATGAGGATCGGTTGAGTCGTTATGTAGAACGTGAAAGCACAACGAGCTTCTATTCCGACACAATACCTTGACCAATTGTATAGCTAAACCTTTCTCATGAATCACTGTATCTATTGGTGAAAATTGCATGAAAACCGTTTAGCAGATTTTTTACAGACAGACAGATAGAAGCGACGGAAGACTTCCTTCCTTACTTTGTTTTATAATAATAAAACAAAGTCTAGCGTGTTAAGGTCTAGAAATACAACAATGGGTATACAGTTTCCATCCCTATAAAAAGAATTTCTGAGGCAATTATTAAATTGAAGCGAGTGAACGTATACTATTTTTCTATTTCATAACTTGAAATGTTTAACGCGTCGCTGAGTGCCAGCGTCGAGTATGCGTACACTGGGCTACAAATAAAAGGGTAAGTTGGTTAGATCGCCTTAAGTGCGAGCTAAAAGAGCTATACACGGAGAGCAGATTCGCAGGCAAACTAAATCAACCGACATAATATTATGACGCAAAGAATTGTTCAGTTAAAGAGATAGTGAGCGTACGAAATTGCCTCAATGTTAAGTAGGGATGCCGACGCCGGACAAAAATATCCAAAACCCGGGACGTTTGGGTGAAATTGAGCTTTTTTCCGAAACTCTGAAAAAATTTTTCGTCATTTTTTAATTTAATTTTCAATTATTTGGGATTCCTCTGATGTAATAAGTGTCCCCCTCCCAGACGACCCCAGGACGTCCTCTAGACTGTAATAAATCCGGGAAGCCCTCACGAACGGCTATCCTATTGTCAACTGTAAGATTACATGCAATACATATTATATCGGTTGGTGAAAGATATTATATCACAAATTTTACGTAACAAATAACACCGCGCTTCTCCAGCCCAGTGTAGTGTGTGCGAGCACCCACCGTTACTACGATACGGTAACGGTAACACGGGCTCCCTCTTCCACGTCACCGAACCCCGCTCTGCGCCACCGCTAGAGTTGTCCAATGTACGGTCAGTATCGTCGTTAACTATGCCTCCAAGTACACTGCAATTAATGCACCATTACTGTAATGGTCAGCGAACCTAAATGAGAATGAGAGACAAGTGAAAGACTCCTGTGCCGTGCTATATTATGTTTTCGAGTTTAGTTACTCAAAAAAGAAATACGCTGATACGTAGGTAATTGGTGTAAAAAATGTTGTTTATTGTTTTAAATCGCATGTTTTCAGAAAAGACACCTGTATAGGTTAACTTAAAAAGGAAAATCCGATCTAAATACAAAATTTCATTGAAATCTCTAGTTCCATTTTCGAAATAAGTTGATATTGAAACTAAAATTCCTCTTTTAAAGATAAAAATATCTATTTATGAGTATAAATATATTATTTTTTTTTAAATTGATTCTATTTTGTTGGCCATGAAATAAAATGTTCTTCATGATGGACCTTTCCGAGCGTGACTATATGTGATATAACGATAAAAGACTTCGTGACATAGTTTATTACGATATGCGTGTTTCGCTGACGGTACCAGGGGTGCCGGGGGTGCCCTGCCCCGCCCCGCACCAGCGAGCCGGCCTCGCTGCGTCGCAACAAAATCGTATTTCTGATTGCACTTAGCTCCGGAACGGCGGACTCTTTACGCTCGCCTAACGAGAACATTTCACTTTTTAATATCACAATTACTTCCATGTTGCTTTGTACTCGTATTAGATATCTCTTTGGGTTGTTTAAAATACAAACGTAACTCAATATTAACATCGTTATGAGAAGAACAATATACTGAAACAATTTTTCAGAACGCTTTCAAAATTCAAACAGTTGTATACAGCAAGAGTGTAGCAATTCTTCTTGTCTTTAATGTGTACTTTCGTATATAGTGCATATTGAATTAAGTTTTTGTTCAAGTTGCAGTTTATAGCAATACGAGCTCTTTCCCGCAGTTTCAGCTGCGGTAATTTCGGAGATCCCGCGGGCATTCCGGGATAATAGTACCCAATATCTTTTTCTGTACCCCCTGACAATCTGTAGTGTGCGGATTTTATGAAGTTTCATCCGCGTTAATTTTAGAGTTCCCGCGGTAATTCCGGGATATAAGGTACCTTATTTCCTTTTCTGTACCTGTGATAACGTGTACCTATGCAAAATTTCACTATGGTTGCTTGAGCATGGCGTGAGAGCGTTACAAACAACTCACTTTTGCATTTATAATATGTAGTATAAGGATTTAGGACATTTCTATTGACTACAAAATCTTTGATGGAGCTCTCGATGGACACCGAAGGAATCACAGCTCAAGACATCATATTAAATCTCATTTTACACCTAAAAACCGGCACTGCCAGATTTTGGTGTCCAAATTGCCCACCACAACAACACAGCAAAAGCCACTCTTAAAATTGTTTATCGCAACGAAAATAAATTACAGAATCGACACCTTCGGTTAACGCCAGAAACACTCCATCATGTGCCCCTTGACACATAATCATAATATTTTGGTACACACACACACACACGAAGTTCCAAAATACCAATGCTGTGTTGGAATCGTTTTCAGAACACAAAAGAAAAGTTTCTGTATCTGTATCAATAAAAAGACAATGACGTAATAAAACACCTTATTCTAGAGAAGTGTCGAAATACTACTCAAAGTATAGGAGAACTAGGTTTTATAAAACCCGATACGAAATTCAATCCTATCTGACATAAAAAAAATAATTTGTTAACTATCTTTTAAGAAATAAATAGGAAAATCTACCTAACATTTAAGAATTCATCATTTTCATTCTCAAAATGCTCAAACTATTCAAATCCTATACAACTTGTAATGATTTCTGCATTTACTGCTAAGTTATTGTGATGCCGAATAAAGATTATGTCTATGTTTTTTTTATAAATATATTCTCATCTAAACATTGTGCACGTAGACGGTAAGATGGTGGCGGGTGTCCAAAACAGTTTAATCATTCGAAAGGATCCGATAAGTGGACGAAATTCGGGCGCCGAATAAAAAACATCAACGCGAAACTTCCACTCGGCCACCGATCGTTATTTATTATTTATGGAAATAGATCCAGAAACTCCATCGACGGAAGGTTGTCGTCATATTTTTCTTAAAAAAAGAAGCAACCTCCCAGCGGCGTGGGCGGGCGTTTGTCATGTAAATTTATGCGACCCGTTTTAGCGGAGTTCTTTTTTTAATCCGATACCGATTTCTAGACGGTTTATATTCAATCGTATCGCGTATAAAAATTGGAGTTTCGTTCCGATGATGCGGAAAAGAAATGACATATTTTCAGACGTCACGAACGTTGTTAAACGAATACGTCGAAGCCAGCGAGGCTCGGAGTAAAGGTTCCGTATAGTTATCAAACTACAGATTTTTTATGTTTGTATATAATCATAATAGTAATTTATTTATTTATTTATTTATTTATTTATAGTTAATTATAACGGTTAAAAATAAAAAATAAAATTTATTGCAATAAAACAGAAATATAAGTACATAGTGAGGCTTAAAACTAACAACGATATAATCGACCAACGGTTGTGAGTCTGGTGCCTAAACTAGGTTTGTAGAGAGTATTAAATAAAGTATTGAGTATTAAATTCAAAATTCTAAAATTGTGTATGTAATTTTAGCTTTTAGAGTATCATCATGTAAACTAAAAAAATGCCAGGGGGAATATTTCTCACCCGTTATTTATTGTTTTTTTTTTGACAAACAGTCGATGAATGTTTTTGTATTAGATCTGAGGTAGGTATTTAGTATCGGAAAAAATATTATGAAACCGGAAAAATTTCAAATCATGGTTAACGTAAACAATTATTTGCATGTCACGAATTAACGAAAATAACTAAGTATTAGATAGAAAGAAAGATAGATACACAGTTTGTACTTTTTTTAACAAATTATCAACATTTTGTTAAGAACACAGAAAAATAAATACAATACAAAAATCTTTAACGCCGGAACTTGGAGCGTTCGGAATCATAAGTAGGTTGGTGAGCTGAGCCGTGGCGCGGAACTCCGCGTCACGCGGGCCAACTCGTCTATCATGAAGGGTTACATTGTGACGTCATCGCGGCATGTAGCTCATTTCGTAAGTGAAACAGCACTTAAGATGTAGATACGAAGCATTAATAACGTAGTGTAACTTTGTAAACGGATGTTGTAGGACCTGAGAGAAATAATTGCATAATATAACATCAGAAGTTTCACTTTAAAAAAATTTACAAAGTTTCTTTTGTCATAAAGAATATAAATTTCTTATATTTTTGCATCTGGAGCATTTATGGGATTGTGTTTTTGGGACGCGCGTTATGGGCAAGGAATGTTGTTGGTCATAGTGAATAAGGGCCCTGCTGTGACGACCGGTTCTACTCGCGCCCGCGTTAACTTGGGAGTTTCAGCGGGAACTCCCTAAAATCCGTTCTTAGCTAACGTCTCCACCCACAAACTATTTATCTGCTAATTTCATGGGTGAAGAAGTTTTCGAGATTTCGTTTTTAGTCAGTGAGTCAGTGACTTTGCTCTTCACAAGTAACCTACTTCGCGTGATGAGAAAAGAATTAAAAATTTTCAAGCTATAGGTACTTCTTTTGTACGACGGATGTAAACATTGAAGATCGTATTACGGCATTTCTCGTCATTATTGCGCAGTTCACAGAAAGTATCTTCCTTCCAATTATCATCTACATCGCTGTGACAATAGTCTTCAAATGAAATGGCTGTTGATACATAGCTCAGTGAATATAATATATTAAGTGTGTGCATGGCATTAACCAAGATAATACAATGGGCTTTCCAACCAAATTAGATTTTTAGTCCGTCTTGTAGGTTAATAAAAAATATTGGACACGTGTATATTCATTTTTTACGTTATCAAAAAATAACGGCGATACATTAAGTGGAAATGTCGCGTGCTACAGTTTACAGCACGTTATGACGCGTGACGCCATGAGCCCCCACTCCTAAACTTTAATGCGTTTTATCTTAGTACCTATTTTTTTCAATAATTTGAAAAAGCAAAAAATACAGGTCTAAATAGAATTTCGATTTTCATACCCCGGAAAGAAGCCTATTGTAAAAACTAAGAACACAGAAAAAACCTAGCCACCCTGCGTGTTAGTTAAAAACTGTATTACAGCATTATAGTTGATGACAGTTAAACCTCACTGGGGTCAAGTTAACGATTCGACAGTGAATGTTCAAAGCGCTGTTAAAACGCGACGCGAACCAACAAGTTGGGACGCGGTTACCGGCTCGCTCCTCGGCGTCCTTTGATGACGAGCCTCAAGTACTAGCAAATTTAATCAGACTTAACTTTGCACCAATTTGATACTTGCCGCCACGCTACAGACAACATACCAGCTACATGTACTCAATAATAACTTGTCTTTGTACTACTACTATGTCGTTAGTGGTGCCAATTTAGTTAATCTCTAGTCAAAGTCTCAACTGCAAAAACGTCTATTGCAATTATTAATATAAGCACTGTGTAGTTTTAATTAGAGACATGCACAAGATGCGTTGAGTAGCGAAGAACATATAGTTTTGGTTTCTGTGATTGCTTGTTATTTTCTTAAATAATATTTTACTTGTGAGAGAAAATAGAATTGAATATTTATTAAATTACTAGTTTCCCCGCGGTTATAATCATGTTAATATCGGAAAAACTAAAAAAAAAATACCCTATGTCCTTTTCTACACCCCTGTTAACGTGAATGCAAAATCACACAACGTTCGGTTGAGTAGTTAAATCGTGAAAGCGAAACAAAAAAAAAATGCACTGATATTGGCATTTACATTTATAATATTAATTAAGATTGTATATTATTTCGTTAACGAAGGGAATCCTAGTGAAGTAGGAAATATAATAGTTTGAAGACATACATATCTTCCATACCGTCCGTCCGGGTGATAACCAGCTACGTTTGAACCCAGCGAGAACCTTTTAACCCTGCATCTACGTGCTCATTTCAACCCTATCTAATGCAAAAATGATTTATGCCTCTCTTTAACACTATTTGCCATTAAATCAACGCCCTCTCTCGGAGCTTCATGACAAATTGACCCTCTGTTGAACCATCCGGTAAGCTTGCTGTAAGTGGTTTGCATATTTAGTAGCAGGAACATTTTTTATCTATTTTATGAAAGAATAATTTTATTTAAGGTTCCTATTTACAGGATCAAAAACTAGTGCCACACGCTATAAAATTATGTCGTCTAAAACAAATAAATAAATAGAATGCAGTTTTGTTAAACAACACAACAAAAAACCAAGTTTTACTGCAGGGTGTAATAAAATATATTATTTAGTTGGTGAGTCAGAAAGGGAATGGGACTCAGCGAGATTATTTTTAGTCCCCACGAACTATTTAATTAAAATTATGATAAGAACTTCGCTGTCAAGACTACATTGGCCTATATTGTAAAGTACCAAAAGGGAATTGTTTATATATTATTTATTTTTGTAAATAGTCTTAATTTACAAAATAGTGTTTATTTTATAAGATATTGGATTTTGGAAAAAATCTATTAAATATAATACACATTGTGTTAAATAGGATAAGTACCGGTTTTTGATGACATTTATGAAGCATTGCGACATAATATTTAAAAAAGTTTAACTGGAAACAACCTGAAAAGTGTAAATTTTTTAGCAATTTTTGTTAAAACACCTATTTACAAGTAATATCATAAAAGGTATTATGATTATTTTAAGCGAGCGGAGCTACATAATAGGATATAAAACAAAGAAAAAATAACGAAATTTATTCTCTTTATGAATTCGCCATGGAATGGCGGAACTATCTGAAAATTACCTACCGTTTTCTGTCGACATCAAACTTTTTCCATTCAAAACATCACAAAGGGAAACTAGTTCGTAATTTGCACATCACAGACCGTTCGTACGGTAGAGACGAAACCTCCAGTGTAGTCCTACTATAGTTGTGCGCAAACACAACCCGGGGGCATATTTAACCTGTCACATTTCCACTTTTATGAGCGACAGTGTCCGGAGCGGGATCGCTGGGGCCCGCTCGACTTGCAAATCCGGCTCATATATCAACGGGACCGTTTATCTGAGTCACTCGTAAAAACAAGCTAGCGCTAACCAGCTGGGTAAACAAGCACTCCTTGGCTGCGCGCATCGCAGGATGATTGAGCGGTTGTGCTCCTCGCAAGCTAAAGCCGGGGGGCGTCGGCGACGAGCGCTTTTAGATTTGTACACAGAATCGCTTATCGCAAATTGAGATTGGAATACTTCTTTCTCTGCGAGGTTGGTTCATCTCATTTGTCATAAGTGAACTTTCACGTTTGCTCTGCGAGTTGAAACGTGAAATTTTTGGTAGAGACAAATATTCTATTCGGTAAGTAGACGAGGGTACTTTAATTTTATTAGAAACTAACTTGTGTGTTTCGAGACTCTCTTAAAATCTCTTTGCTATACCCTCAGACGAAATAAAAACTTTTTTTCGTCTGAGGCTATACCTACTGAAATTTAAAAATATTCTAAATAACAAAATCAAGATACCTACACACGCACCTCAAACCAAGTTTCAAAGCAATCCGTTCTGTATTTTTCAATCACGGATAACAGATGAAAATTCCGACAATTCTTACAATGGCTTCGGTTACATACCTATTCATTGTTTTTCATTAATTGTTTTCCATGTACGTTGTCATATACCTGCAAATTTACTATAGGTATATACATAAAAAACAGATGTGTATTTGTTCGGCTTCCACGTCGCAACATAGCAACGGATAGACGTGAAGTTTTGCAGGGGAATCTTAATTTATCAAGGTGCTTTGAAAACAGGAACTCTTATTATTCTTGTACATTATTTTTTAAGATTCTTTCGTGAATATTTACCCGGACAAAAAATACGTATATTTTGTGTTATTCTAGGAAAAAAAAAACATCCGAACTTGCTTATCTATTTATTTATTTATTTGTCGTTTCGATTATTATAAACAAATCGAAATTTAAAACTTGATGTTACGAAAGTCACTAACAAACAAACCGATGAGTCAACTTCCAAGTTCCAGCTCATCGTTTTATTAGAATGGAATACCGTAAAGCGTAATTAGAGCGATAACAACAATATTATAATTACAGCTAAGCAGAATATAACCCTCCCATGCACTGCGCTCCGTTTCATAATTATTGCATTGTTACTGTATTGAAAAGCCAACGTCGTTTATACTCGACTGCGGCAATGCAGCTAGCACACACAGCCCGCTCGCTCGCCGCCACATTAGTGGCTACGTAGTTGTAATAAGGTCGATATTCGCACAGCGAACGGTAGTGTGATGTAGATTGACGCTTAACCCGTGTGCACAATGGCGGTCGCGTGACTGCGCATACGAAGTGATACGAACCGTTTTATTTCGACACAGCTGCTCTTCCCTATCGTAAATACGTATATAATTTATTAATGAACGTGATCCTCGTTAATTAAATTCTGGTCACAACAATGTGCATTGTTTTTTTTAATGTAAGACTAGAGACCCACGGTTTCAGCCGCGTTAAGTTCGGAGTTTCCGCAGGGATTCCGGGATAAAAGTACTCCATGCCCTTCTGTGCACCGCTAACAATGGATGCATAGATTCACGATGATCGTCTGAGTAGTTAAGGCGAGAAAGCGTTACAAACTTTGGATTGGTTTTGAATCTGATTATAAAGGTTTCACGCCAAAGTATGATGTGGACTAGTGACAAAGATAGAGAGAGACAGACAGTCCTTGACAATTATGGATAGTAATAAAGCAAAAGAAGGACGTATATGTAGAAAACTGTGAGCGGATGTGTCAGGAGCAATCCTCCAAGAAGGACGTATTGATCAAGAAGGATACTACAGAAATAGAAACCGACGGTTGAATGGTTATGAATGTGGACAACAAAGATGATGGAAATGTAATAATATATAAAAATAAAAGTTCAATTAATTTCTCTTCAGAATGTAGGTATGATATAAGTATCAAGTATATAGGTAGGAATGCTTAAATAATCAATAAATAATTCATGAAATTTCCTTACACTCGTTAAGAAATGCAGAGACTATTTCAAAATACTTCGCAATACCTTAATATTGTATGCATGGAATTTCATTAACGGTATTTCCACGCAGTGCCATTGAATTCCATACCTCACGAATTGACGTAGAATGCTTTTGATTACAATTTAGAGGTACCTCCTATAGTAAATACCGGATAAAAACAAAACATGTTTTAAGAAGAAAAAGAAAAAAATACGTTTATTTCAGCACAACACACAAGAAAAAGAAACGAACATAAACAGTGCCTAATAGAGCCTTACCAAGATCTATTCTCTTTATTATTTTTCATTACTCATACTCGGAAAGTAGGTCTGAAGTTGCCTGAGAAGTGGGTTGAAAGTACACTTTTCAGCCCTAAGGAGAATCGCTTTCAACTGACAGCTGGATACTGCAGAAACTCAAGTTTTTTTTTATGTCATAGGGGGCCTACTTACTGGCCAGTAGCACACCTAATGGTTGATTTATGTAAAATAAAATTCACTCATTTTTTTCTTTAGCTAATTCCTATTTTTATTTTGACTTTCCTTGCATTCGTAATGAAAAGCACAGTGTTATCCTCGGGAGAAAGACTTATTTACCTTTACTTTCACCCCTAGGATAATAATGTACTATTATTTTTAATATATTTTATATAGGTATTATGCCTGCAGATACGATTTATTTTAAAAGAAGAATAGTTTTAATTGTGTAGTTAATGTAGGTAGGTAGTTACTTTATTTATCGAAATCTGAAAATAAATAATAATCCACTTCACAACACACAGATCTATACTTGATCCCACACTAACCGCCGCACTCGTCGACTTTAATGATTACTTATTTAAGTATAGATTTTTAAAACAAAACTGCTGCAATCAGACAAGTTTAATAAATTAATGTTAGTTGGCATTTAACTAATTAAGTTACATCTCGTTAAATGCCAATTAACATTAATTTACTGAACGTCTCTGATTGCGGCAATTTTGTTTTAAAAATCTATACTTAACTAAGTAATCATTAAAGTCAACTCTGAGTGCGGCCGTTAGCTATTATTAGCTTGTGTCGTGAAAACCAAGCAAACGTGGTATATACTGCGCAGAATATATTTTATATATATAATAAGATATTAATATAATATGATATATTTTTGTCGCGAATATGTATTGCCTTGACTCAGCGTAATCTTGCTTCAAAGTTTCAAGTTCATATCGCTGCTTCAATTTTAGGATCCTCTATATTATCGCATTAAAGTTGAAATTACCAGACTCAATCCGCTGATTGCTGCTATCCAGCAAGGGAATAATGCTTATCAAACTTACTATAGTTTGCTCCAGAATTTAGACAATAGAGATTCAAGGTAACTTGGATACTCTGCCTATTCATAAATGTTAAAATTAATGGAAGCTATGTAAGACTTAATACATAATAGGGATGTGGACTACTTTTGAAAACCAAAATTCTAATTAGTCCGTCAGTTGGAAAATAAAAAAACAATAGACACGTATTTTTAGCTTTTTCCAATAAATTAAAATATACAGAGATAAAGCGCATTAAAGTTTAGAGTGAGGGGTCGTGACGTTACTAACCGCTAAAACCGCCATACAAACTGTCAGAATAGTGACGTCACGCGAAACTTCAACTCAATATATCGCCGTTATTTTTTGATTACGTAAAAAACGAAAAAATACGTGTCCAATATTTTTTAATAATCTACAAGACGGACTAAAAAATAAAAATTAGTCAACATGCCCATTGTATTTACTTTTTGTCTTTTACAATGGATTTATTAAATAAAAATAACACTTTAACCGCACAGACCTACTTGATCTCACATTAAACTACCTTGTGTCATGGACCAATTCATGATGTGGTCGGCCATTCCATGAAATGGTGGTATTTCATAAAATGGCCGACCATATAATGAACTGATTACAAGTAGTGTCTAGTTACAAGTACTTTTTGACTTTAGGCAGGGCGTAAAGCACCTCGACATTCTTGGTTAGGTTAGGTTTGTACTGGTGAGCAAGTCGCGCGAGCCGAGCGAGCGTAGCTAGGCGGCAGCGGCTGGCGATGCGCCAAAGTCAAAATATCGTGACATTCAACAGTTCATGAATTGGCCAACTATTTATTACTAGTTGTACCCCGCGGTTTCACCTGCGTTAATTTCAGAGTTCCCGCGGGAATTCCGGGATAAAAAGTACATTATGTGTTAATCTGATGTATAAGCTATATTATTGTAAAGTTTCATTTAAAACCATCCTTTTTGCGTGAAAGAGTAACAAACATCCATCCATCCATCCATACATACAAACTTTCGCGTTTATAATATTAGTAGGAGATGTGGCCACGACATATTATATAGGTACCTATAACATATTATTATAAAAAATATATCATAATGAGTTGACAAACAAACACAAGAACTTTGCAAAATTGACCAAAAAGTATTCTATTGGTCATCATTTAACTCCCAATTTTTTTTAATAATTATCTCTAATAGTTTAATCGATATCGGTCATACTAAATCTAGAGTGGATCTATCTTATCATAGATTGTTTTGTTTTGTGCCTCAAATGAGCTAGACGTACTCATTATTTTTTAATAAACATAAATGTACGCGTTTTTTCATCAAGAAAAATACATTGAACCATAAAAAGGCGCATACTTGACCACATCACTGTTTCAATATCCACGCAGAGCACAAATGAAAAGTATTTTCAAATTGCAATACACCACCAGTACGAAACAAATTTAATCGGGAAACAATTTATTGGGGCATACACATTCAAATGTTTTCCAATAATACTGGAATAATATTGCGAAGCCACGAGAATAGTGGGAATAAAATCAGAGGAGTACAATATCTGAGACTGGTTCCATCTTGGCTGCGGTGCGTGCGACCGGGCGGAAGCGGGGGGCTTCGGCCAGCGTTGGCGGAGCCCCGACGAGCGTCCGACCCAGGCGAACAAACCCCGTGCGTACTGAGCCCACCTATCTACCCCCTATCTAGATGCCATCTTATCTTTTGTTCTGTACACAAATATGATTTATTGTATTGCAAGCCATGTTAAATGTCGTTTGTATGAAAATATTTGTGGAATAGTATATTTCATTATAAGTGCGGAAAGCCTGTCATTGCAAAGAGTTCCGACAAATGTCTACCCGAGCCGAGGCGCAGCCGAAGGTGAGGGTTGACAGTCGGAACTAGTTGCAATGACGGTTCCGCACGTGTACTGAACAACTATTTTTAATACAGTTACGAAAAAATTAAGCAATTTAATAAAATATCAAAAACACAACAAACTCAACTAAGTTCCAACTGTGATCAAGAGTTGGCGCTAGTCGTATTAGTAATGCGAAACCTACGTTTCGCAATTCAAAAAGTGTGTCAAAGTCGTGTCGCCATTTTTGACAGTTGGCAAAGAGAACGCACGAGTTCGGGAAAGGTAAACAAAAAGCTCGAGTATGTAATAGCCCACATCCCGAACGCTAAACGTCCCTGCAATACGCCACTTTTTGAGCAACTGTATTAAAAATCTCTTTTCAGGTTACTAATTTCTTTTTTTTATCAAATTTGCATCGGATTGTTAAAAAAAAAAAAACAAAATTCAAAAACTGTTTATTACTTAGGATTGGTTGTTACAATCACTTATAATCGTCAGCAGGTTCTTAGAACTATAAATTACCGTCAGTTCGGAATATGTCCTCTACTGAGAAGAACTGACAAGAAACTCAGAATGGCTGTCTTGATCGTACTTATAAAATAGGAGAAAAAAAAATAGTAACTAATATAATATGCTTGTGCTTTATATAATATGCTTTATCGCATAATCTGTGTTTAATAAGGGTCTTGAATTTATTAATTGACGAATTAATTACATCGTTTGGGAGTTTGTTGTAAAAGTTAGACTTGATACTCACAAATTGTAGATATACAAAATTAAAAGTATTTATTTGTATGGACAAAGATTGACTTACTTTTGTAACGAGTGTATGTACTCTGAGTAAAGTAAATTGTCTACTTTAAAATTTTTATGAACGTAAAAATGAAATACGCCACACACGGTGGCAGCTAGGTCGCGACTTGCATTATGAATAATTCGTATGGCAGCTACGCTCGTAGCGCATCTGAACTCGTAGCAAGGCAGCAGATGTAGCGGGGCTACGTGTAGTATGTTACTCGACTACACATCATGGCTTAAAAGCTAAATAAGTCTCATAACCATTATCTAATTTAACTATGCGACTTGGAGTCACAATAACTAACATTTCTATAGTTATTATGCAAATAAATAAATCCTGTGATATTATGTTACATAATAGTGTGAATTTTAGAATCACCTGTTGAATTATTTGATGTAGATACCAATTATTGGTTTATTGGTTACTCATAAAACAGCGTGATGAAATGGTTCTAAGGTTTTCTCTAAAAACCTTTGCTTCTCATTCTGTGCGTTTGGCTCGTTTGGCTTTTATTTTGTATATAAAACAACATCAATAACGAATTACGTTGCGTTAGGGGCGTCCCTTATGTAATTTAAAAAAAAAGCAATTACAGGGTAATCGCATAATCCCCAGACACAATGAGCGGAGAACATATTTGCCGAAGTCATTATGCGGATATTTGTGTGATCAGGCCCTCGCGGGGCAACGCCGGCCGCCCGCCCAGAGGGACCCGGCGCTAAAAACGAGAATTTATATCAGCTATCGCGGATCCTGGAGGTTGCACGTTGAGTTCGATTATAAAATATCATAATCCCGGCGCCGTGTCCCGACTTGCGCCCTGCTATTTTGGCTCCGTTCCAATATATTGACACTAGAAACATGTCAATTTTCGTAAGTGAATTTATTGTTAGCTTATCTTTTTATAAAGAGACATTTTTTTTTTTTAAGTTTATTGCCAGTTGTTTCACAAGAGTAGAAGAGTAGTAGTAGAGTAGAAGTTGGTTCATCTTTGTTCTTTTTTTATATTACCTTTTTTTTAAAAAATGGTTTAATAATTAGGTTAAGTTCTCATGGGAATTAGAAGTCGTTGTTTTTTTTTTTGTTTTTAAAGTTATTATAATAAATAGTATACGAAATAGTATTTACAATAACATCTTCAGATACAATATCAGGAACCACCAGGGTAAATACAAAAATAGGGTAAGGTGCTGAGTCCGGAAAAAGAAATATAATTTAAAAAATCGAATAAGTAGCTCTCAGCTATGGAAAGTAATAATGTCAAATGATTGCGTCCACCCGCGTGTATTAAGGTTGGATACAATCAAAATGCAATTTCGTTATGCGAGCGCTGCGGAGGCCGCGCCGGGCGGGGGGCGGGGTGCCGGGGGCAGGGGCACAGGAGCACGTAGAGAATAGGGTCGCCATAATGCAAAATAAAAAAAATGTATGAATGGGTCGTTCTCCACAAAATAATAATAATAATAATAATAATAATAATAATCCACATCACAACACACAGATCTACTTGATCCCACAGTAAGCTATTATTAGCTTGTGTCGTGGAAACCAAGCAAACGTAGTATATACTACATAGAATTACTTATACATTATACTATAGATATATAAATACACCCAGACTGGAAAATGGAACCCTGTGTTCATCACACAACGTCCACCCCCACCGGGAATCGAAATGTTTATTGAAATGTTTATTATGTTTATTGTTTATGTTTATTAATTATTTGTTTATCGAAATGTTAAATGTTTATTTAAATAATATTAAAAAACACTCGCTCGGTTTTTTGTAGCCTTCTCTCGGTTGAGTTGTCTTCCGAAACTTCAAAAGAATATAAAATATTAAATTAAATAAATATACTATCTAATCTACATAGTTCGTCTTATTTTTCTCACTGATTATTTACAATCTTCTAAAATAATTTATAATGCGAAAAAAAAAATTAAATATCATAATTTTCTGGTTAAGTATTATGATTCACCAAATCGCCTGTTGTCTACTTTGATCCATATGAAATTATCTTACATATTTATTAACATACGAGTAATGAGGAAATATTTACCGTTTATTTCAATAGCAATTCTAAATATTGGACTTTTCCCAAAAATTATCCGTGCGTGTGGCGACCCTACCTGCGCCCGAGTGGCGTACTTAGCGGTGAGGTCAGCTGCCCCGCCCGCCCTACGAGCGAGCGGGCGGGCGGGGCAGCCCGTCCACTTGCAGTCGCGGAAATATGCATTGCGCGAGTTTGTGGGCCCCCTTGTTTTGTGTCGCATTCGGGTTGTTATTCTGCAATCTCTCCTAATTGTTTGTTTTGGTACAAATTCAAAATGGAGTTTGGTCTTTGCTACATTATTATGTTTACTTATTATAAACTACGATACAGTAATTTGTGAGTTCACTAACATCCAGAATACTTATTGCGTTTTTCAAATAGTCTTAGAGACACTGATAGCAACCGATCCCGTGAATAATAGCACCTAAATTGACAAAACAGCTGTTTTATTACTGCCAGTTCTTTTAAAGGTTTCGCAACCAATGCCCACTGTCAAACCTATTTACCCTGTCGCCCCCCGCTGTGAGCCTACCCGTAAGTTATTGCCAATAAAGAGTAATAAAAAAATGATCGGCTCTTCTCCATTACCTTTATGCCATGGAGCTTAGCCTTATCCGACCGTAATTTTTCACAAGATCATCGACGTAAGAAGCTAACCGAATTAACTAGGACGTCTGAGTGTAGTGCTAATGTCTTCTTAATGGCCTGTGGAAATTTATTGTTTATAGACCAGCGATTATGTTTTATTTTTATTGAGCAATAAAAGCAATTTTAATGGTTATGATACCTCAAGAGAAGTTGTGAATGAAGTCAAAAAAGTTTTTCTACTTTTTGCCTAATCCAAAAAGCATGCGATGCTATGTTATATGCCCTATATTGAAAAAATATGTAAAGAAAAAGATTTTAATTGCTAACTAGTTTTTGTTTTTTTTACATAGTAAATAGTAAGTAAGTTTTTAGATGCATGCTACAGTCAACTTCCAGGCTGTGAAGCGACAGCCACCATGTTTTCGTTGCGCGACATTTTGATAAGCGTTATCTGAAGTCGTAACGTCGTAATTTCCCCCGAAAAAAATGGGCCTGCATAAAAAGGGCAAAGGGCGGAGCCCCGTTTAGCGGCGGGTTCCGCGAATCATCTCACCTGCCACTATCAATCATAATTACGGCGGAGGAATATCCGCGGCGCGCCGGAAAGGGCGGGATTTTGTGTCAATCATCGTGATGGACCCGCGTTAAAAAAACATGTTTTTAGAAAGATTACCGCTAGGTATAGAGCATAGAGTATGGAGGTACCGTCCGCAAAATTGGTGTTAGACTCGTAATACATACAATATTCCAGTTACCTACGTATGTAAGTAACAAAGAAAAAAAAACAGTGGAATGTGTACGTGTAGACTGTGACATATTATGTATAATCTTATATTTGTGAACCTCCGGTCCTGACTGAAAATCAGCGCTAGGAGTGCCCGCACTCGTAGCAACATGCTGAGGCAGTGACCGTTTTGGTCATGGGGACGCACCACGCAAACACCATTTGTTCTCATTATACTGTCATATATATAACTATATACCTTTTTTTGTTAAATCACGTTTGTATAAAATAATTGTAATTGTGTTGTCTCTGTGTCCAAATAAATGCCTTTTCTTTTCTTTCTTTCTTTCTTCTATTTCATTCTTCATCTGTTCATTTTAATAAGTTTTTTTTATTTGCAAGTTCGAATGATTTTATATTTAATGTCAGTTTGTCAATTTTATATTTAATGTTTAATGTCAGAGTGACATTATATGAAATTATTCAAAAGTGATTACACTTTTCAATAATTTCATATAATGTCACTTTTGAAACAAATAAAAAACATTAATTCTGATTTCGAATCGCGTTTTTGCACTGCTTTTTTGCTATCTAATCGAGTTAGGTTTTATACATATTTGTGATGCCAATATTCAAAACTAGCTGTTCCACGCGGTTTCACCCGCGTTAATTTTGGAGTTCCCGCGGGAATCCCGGGAGAAAAGTACCCTATGTCCTTCTCTGTACTCCTGAAAATATGTGTGCAAAATTTCATGATGATCAGTTGAGCTGTTAAGGCATGAAAGGGTAACAGACAGACGGACAGACAAACCAACAGACTTTGGCATTTATAATATTAGTAGGGATAATGTTTCGAAAATAGGTAAGAGTACATAATTTTACTATTATTTTTCAGTTGATCATTATAATATTATCCTCAGAATACTCCTTTTTTCTTTCGATTAATACTTAACTTTTGACAAGGTTAACAAGTTTGATTCAAGGTTAATACCTAACAAGGTTACAGCGAAATTAGACTATATATGCCGGTTTTTTTTTTACAAAAGATTGCTTTTATAAAAAAACCGTCGTCCCAACTAGCGAATACTTACTCCCGTAAACTTGTAGAATTGGGGTAAACTTGTATTTATGAACCCAAATCTTGTTGAAAATGTTTCAAATTTTCAATAACTTAAAACTACGTCACTACGTAGCCTTTTTATGTTACGTAGTGACGGTTGTCTATAAACGTAATTATATTCTTCCTCACTGTGGTGTAAAACCGAAAGGTTACGAAATTAGTGCTCGTTTTAAAAAAGTAATTTTAAAAAATATACCAAAATATATAAGTAAATATATCGTATAATCGCCACTCAAGTAAACCCCAGTTTTTAATCGAGCAGTTCGTGTTTGATAGAGTTATTACCTACATTTTTCACTGCCACCATAATTATAAGGTACTATTAATTGTTCAATCATTTGTTAATAAATTTAACGACCGGTTCGCCGCCTCCGATTTAACCGCAGTTAAAAATATAGCGGTGTCGGTTAAAAGCACCTACCTTATTTATTTAGTTTATGCAAGGAAATAATCATTTAAAATAATATAAAAAACTTTTGGGTAATTGAGTCTTAGTTACTTTGAATAAATAAATTTATTATTATTATTATTAAAATAAAATGATAGGCCATTTTTTATGTCATAGGGGGCAAACGGGCAAGTGGTACACCTGATGGTAAGTGATTACCGCCGCCCATGGACGTCTGCAACACCAGAAGGCGTGCAGGTGCGTTGCCGACCTGGAATGGGGATGGGAACTTTGTAGAAACTTATTTAATACCTACGTATATAAATACTCAAAATAACACGTTTTAAAACCGAAAAGGTTCAAAGTTGTTTTGGTATCATGCAAAACTAAACGTGTTCTTTATTGATCTAGTTGGAAGACAAATATGAAGGTCTGTGGCATAGGTCAGAGTTGAAAGAAACGATTAACATTTCGCCGGGTATCTAGCAACACTAGCATCGGCGTTTATGTTCCATAGTGTTGCCACGTTATCCATAAACTTACAGCAGTGATTTACTACGTATCGCCCTTCTTTATTGCGTGAAAATGAATCCCATCAAAAACATAAATGTGAAAGTGGAAGTCAAGTTCAGTATTAAGCTTAAGCTTAGTTGTCGACTTTACCGACAAAAGAATTGATATCTAAATAGGTGTCAAGTTCTGTAGATAATCCTGAAATATATTCAAAGGAGCATACAACTCGACTAGTTTTCACACACAAGTTATCTTATATTTGGCTACAAACTATAGTATAAATATTTTTGATATTGCTTTGTTTTTACCAGCAAACGAAATATTAAAGGGGTAATATCTATTGACCTTACAGTATAAAAACAGTAACTTGCTCATAATAATATAAAGAAGATACATAATTTGACTAGTTAAAGATAACTTGAATGTGAAAACTAGTCAAGTTGTATGCTCCTTTGAATATATTTCAGGATTATCTACAGAACTTGACACCTATTTAGATATCAATTCTTTTGTCGGTAAAGTCGACAACTAAGCTTAAGCTTAATACTGAACTTGACTTCCACTTTCACATTTATGTTTTTGATGGGATATCACTGCTTTTTGTACAGAAACTATTAGTAGGTACTTATTCATAATAAAATTAATACCAAATGGTTTTTGTTCTACTGTATTTCCCTATTTGAGAGTTCATGATTAGTATTGATATGTATAATATGTGAAATAATTTTTGAGTTATGAGGGGGTCAAAAGTGGTTCCAAATGAACGTCTAAGGTGCATATTGAGGACTTCAACTTCCTAGAAGAATCGCAGTTATTGAAGCATCTTCAATAAATTTGCATATGTCGGCTATTTATGACGTGTGCAGGCGCGGTCACAGCCTGAAAGTTTGAAGGGGGCTTTAATAACAAAATTGTTTATTGATTTATTTATTGGCACGCCAACAGCAATTGGCAATTGTCAAGTAAATTAGACTTTATTGCACAATACACAATTTTACTACAGACTAACGGTTGCCCGCGGTTTTACCCACGCTAATTTTGGAGTTTCCGTAGTAATTCCCGGATAAAAACCCCTATCCTACCCTACCCTATGTCACTCAGGACTACCGCAGCTAATATGTGAAAGAATTTCTGAAATCAGTCTAGTAGTTTTTGAGTTTACTCGTTATAAATAGACAAAAATACAAATCTTTCCTCTTTAGGTATAATCATCCGTTGACACTCTTTACAAATGAACTGTTTCAAGTACTTTCCAACAAGACAGCCGGCTTGTACATACACGTGTGTGTGCGTATCTTGAGGTTGACAAGTTGGTATAATATTAGTATAGACACGTATGATTGGGGGGAGGGGTCATGTCCCCTCTGTGACCCCTCCCTCCCCCCCCTCCGGAACGCGCCTTTATGTATGTCTCTATATTGGAATCAAAATCATCTATGCAGTACCTGTTATACGTCGCCTTAGTAAGCGGACGAAAGAGCATCCCAAGCAGAAGAAGAAGAAGAAGCATCCCAAGCCTTCATGGCTGACCTTAGATGAGTGGATAACTGTGAGTCTGTGACATGCCCTCTACTGGGAGACATATTTTCGACAACGCCTTTTGATCATTACGAGATTTCTTCTCAGCAGATATGTCGTCACCTTTATGATATCCGACGATAATGTACATACGGAGTTTAAATTTCCATACCGAACCGTCTCTATCCACAAGTGGTTTTATACTTGAAAAATAATTATTCATCTTTTTTACATACAGAACTTTCTATGTCAAATGTCAATAATATGTATGTAATGGATGTTTCCGTAAACTGATGAAAATGTTCACAGATATTCATTAAATATATTCTACGTAAAACAAACTCTGATTCACTTTTAACTTGAGAATAACTAGTTTTATAGGTATAAACCAGTGAAAATAGGAAAATTCGCGCTGACAACGATGTATTTGACTCAGTTTAATTGAGTGACGTAAAATACATAATTTAAGAATATTTCGAAAT
The DNA here is from genome assembly GCA_907165275.2 of Zygaena filipendulae. NCBI lineage: Eukaryota > Metazoa > Arthropoda > Insecta > Lepidoptera > Zygaenidae > Zygaena > Zygaena filipendulae. Next base: position 15,787,616 of record OU015649.1, on the reverse strand, counting down.
TCTGATTAGCCATTTGCATACTACAATACTTAACTTTGTTATATTACCTTCTTGATAGGAAAAATCTAAAAACTTAAATTATTGATAATTATCATTTTTTTTTAAGTTTTTCCAGTTTTCAGATTTTTCCCTTTGTATACGCCTAAAAGCCTACCTTGATGCCAAATATCAAGTTATAATTTTGGTCTATAGGTCAGTCAGTGATAAAAATCACGATTTTTGGACGTTAATATCTAAATACCCGTTGGAGCTGTGCTTATGAAATTTGGAGCACATATTTATCTTGCGAGTCTTAATACATGAGCCAAATTAGACATGTTTATGTAAAATAGTTTTGGAATTATGAGCGGGTGAAAAGTGGCTCCAAATGGTTCGTGTAATATTACACACGGTGCTGCACGTCAGTTCGTCTGCTTGAACTTGACTTGACACGCTGGCCGCGTGTCTAGATATATAAGCTAGACTGATAATTCCCCATGATTGTTAGGCCGTTATTAAGGTGAAGTTTAACGCAAATTTTGATAGATTACTCTACAATTTTTCTTCGAGTCTTGTTGACTTTCCGTCTATGACAAATTAATGAAGGTTCAAGTTATAGAAGCTATGACAAATAATACCGACTTTTAATAATAATACGTTGAGTTGGGTACGGTAAGATTTAGTTTTATTCTGTAAAAGTAGTAAAAATTATTTAAATACCTAGTTGTTTTTTACTATTTTTAATACATGTAATACTGTTAAGATATTACAGGACCATATTCTTCTCAAGTCTTCAAACTATATTTTACGCTCGAAAATGTGCTTTTACCTTTCTCAATACAAGAGAAACTTATAATAAAGAACTACGAGTCAAGTCAATTAATTTTAAGAAATTCTAATTTTTATGCCGTCATAAAAGTTGTATTTAATGTTTTTACTACGATCAGCTACTTAGTTTAGAAGAGACGATAGTTTTCTAATAATCAATTATTCTCTAGTTAAATAAATATCTAATGATTTTTATAACTTCATCTACATATCTTGCGATTCTGTTTAAACTATTTGACTTAACAATCATACTAAAACTTTCATATCTACTAGAAAATGAAGAGAGAAAATTAATATTCGAGTGGCTTCTCAGCGATTTGTTCACAAATAATGAAATTATCGAACTTAAACATATTTACATTAAGTACCCGACCCGACGACGTTGACGACCCGATTGGCGCAGTAGGTCACCATGCCTAGCCGCTAATCAAGAGGTTCCGGGTTCGATTCCCAGATGCGGTTGGACTTTGTGTGATATATATCACATTTGCTTGGTTTCCACGACAAAAGATCATAGCTTAGTGTGGAATCAAGTAGATCTGTGTGTTTTGAAGTGGATCATTATTATTATTATTGTTATTATAACTGAAGTATACATAATAGGCTGTTTGACTATTTTTTCTTTTTTAGTCCGTCTTGTAGATTAATAAAAAATATTGGACACGTATTTTTTCTTTTTTTACATAATCAAAAAATAAGACATACATTGAGTTGAAATTTCGCGTGACGTCACTAACTAGTGCAGTATGTATGGCGGCTTGTAGCGGTAAGTGACGTCACGAGCCCCCACCCTAAACTTTAATGCGCTTTATCTCTGTGTATTTTCATTTATTTGAAAAAATAAAAAAATACGTGTCTAATGATTTTTAATTTTCTAAAAGACGGACTAATTAAAATTTTGATTTTCAAAAGTCGTCAACATCCCTATTATCATATAGATAAAATTTTGAAATTTCACCGTTAATTAATCAAGGTACGGTGACGTCTATGCAGCTGCACTCCGCAACGGGCGTTATAATATTCGCTAACGTTCGTTAGGATGTATTCACAATGCTCCCGTCGCTACGGCGATTTGAATAAATAACCCATAGAGCGGGCTACTAAACGTGCCCCGTGGTATGAGTGCGCTGCGTGTGCTTTCGATTTAATGAAATACATAGAATGTAAAATTACCGAAGACAAGCGATTCTAGCACTAACAAAAACTATAAACAACTAGCTGTCCCCCGCGATTTCATCCGCGGTAATTTCGGAGTTCCCGCGGAGGTTGCGGGAAAAAAGTACTCTATGACCTTCAGTTCCCGAGGGAATTCCGGGATAAAAACCATCCTATCTTTTAAGTTGGACCATATTATGAATGGTTGCAAAATTTTATCAAAATCCGTTCAGTAGTTTCAGAGTCCATCGCGGACAAACAACGTGACACGTGATTTATATATATTAGATTATTATTCAAGGCGAGCTATAAAACATTTGCAAAAAGCACAAATGCAGTGCTATCTTGTGGTAAAATCACAATCGGTGGATGCAAAACATATAATTATTAAATTAGTAGTAGAACACAATGCGGTAACCGACAAATTGCGCATTAGAGGATGAATGTGTCAATGTAGGATATAGCGAAACCAGGGGGGTTTCGCTATATCCTACATATAGTAGGAGGGACGGGGGTATATAGTAGGAGGTATTTTTCGCAAAAAATACGCGAATATTTAAATAATAGTATATTTATTATTTATACATGTTCCATTTCCTCGATTTTGTAACTAGCTATTCCCCGCGGTTTTACCCGCGTTATTTTGCGGAGTTCCCGCGGAAATTCCGGGCTACAATTGGAGTATTGTTGTACAACAAATTGAATAAAAATAATGAACTCATTTCTTTAAATTCCCATAACTGTAAAAAATTCTTATATGCTTATCTGTCAACTCTTTCTTATGATCAAACAGAGGATCTTCTGAAACGTTAAAGTGGGTTAGTGCATTTTTAATTTTTTCAATAATGGACGTTGAGTTTCTCCAGGAAACTGCGGGATTAAAATCCTTTATTATCTGACGTCTATTCCCTATAAAATTGATTCCCCCCTGCCAATTTTGAGTTTCTGAGGTATTCGAAATTACTTTACTAATCAGTTTAACATCGTAGGTCCCATAGTTGTTTTTGTTTATCCAAATTTTAATATAGATCATATAAATTTTAGCAAGACATAACACACACATACATACACCCACACACACACACACACACACACCCACACACACCCACACACACACACACACACACACTCATACTCAGACACACACACACACAGTTACACACTCACACACACGAGACTGCATCATAATAATATGAGAGCCTTAGTAACTATTTCCTATCTATCTTAAATAAATTTAAGTTAATTATTGAAAATTCGAATCACTTATGTTAATTTTCCTACTAGATTAATTCATATTTGTCATTTTTCTTTATTTTTCAGTTGACATAATTTTTAAAAATATATACATATTATATTTCTCCAAAATGGCTTTATAATATTGTTTATTATAAGGGAAGACACTGATGTCTATAATACAGGCTAGACCTAGTTTAGACATCAGAGGTATCTATTATGTAGCATTTGCCATGAACTTGTTGAAATGTAAATCAAAACTGTTTTCTTGATGTATGTTTTTGGTATCAATAAACTTATTATTATTATTATATTATTATTACAATATAGCCTATGTTACTCAGGGATAATGTAGTTAAGGATAATATATTTAAGGTCTTAAGGATTCGCAAAAATGGTCGATTTTTATTTTTCTTATAACACTTTTAAAAAAGTGTAGTAGTTTAAAAAAAAACTGCTAAAAAAGATTAACCTAAATAAGACAAAACGTTAATTCGCAGATGGGTTACGTTATAAATTGGATCTTCGAAGAGCTTCCGTTTTTATTGAGATGAAAGTTCGACGTCATAAACCACTTATCTTCTTTGCCATGTATAGCCCGACCTTGTTATGAATATGATACAATCAAATGGAGTGCACCGGTTATAGCCCGCGTATACTGCGTGACGTCATTACGGATTCGGCGTGGTTCAGTTGGGATATCGACGACACGACATTAACATATTGATACATCCACCGGTTGTTGGGGCATATAAAAATAAATAGCGGCCATTTTATGGATACGAAATAAAAAATAATGTAAGAGTATGCAATAAAGGAAGTTGTTTTATCTATTTATTTTATTTATTTATTCTTCTTGCACAAAATAGTACAAATGACGAACTTAATGCCTTGCGGCATTCTCTTCGAGATACCTAAAGATAAAAAAACCTATACAACGTGTTAATGAATTAACTGAAAACTAGAAAGCAGTTTGATCAGAATTGGCTTCCGAATCGATCGCACCATGTTTTAATATAGGTTATATTAAAGCCCATTATAACACAATATTTGCCGCGTACGCCGCCCGTAAGTCATTGAAACGTAGGCGCGTAGCACTTGAAATTTCGTAGATAGGTCACCTCCAAACTATTGTTGAATAACTTTTAAACTTATTTTTAGTCACATTATTGTTTATTTTTTTAAATGGGGTGTATCAGGTTTAGACTTAAATCATTAACACGTTGTATAAACGAATTTTTAAGTAGAACTCATTTAAAACTTCATGCACCTTACGCCAGTCAGATAGAAATGCGTTGATAAGGTCTATGGCACACCTGTGACACTCCATACAAGCAAACCGATATAACTCCCAACATCTACTACAAGCGGGCGGCTTTTGTGCACACGTGGGCGGGTGCGTGTGGTGCGCCGGGGCGCGAAAAGCAGCGGAAGGATAGTTCCAACACACACACACACACAGCAGGATAAAACCTACACCAAAAAGCGGAGTGTCGCTTCTCGTCTATAGTAATAGTTATTAGTATTTGCCCATATTGTGTGACTTCTCATGATATGAAAGCGTTTATTTTATGCTGCAGCTGGTACCTACTTCGTATATAACTACTATAGACCTTGGAATATTTTACTTTTTATTGCGGCTATTACTAACTGCCAAGGGAATTCCAAACATCTTGCGACCGAAACGGAGAACTGATATAGTATTGTTATACTTTTATGAAAATTTACATAAACTGCACGACATGAGTGTTTCATCTCGAGTGTTCGCTACTTCCAAACTATCTGCACGTCAGAGCATTATAAAAGTGCAAACGGAACTTATCTTGCAACACAGTCGAGAGTGGAACTTCGCGGAGCACTGGCATCTATCATGTTACAAGTTATTTGTACACTAGCTTGAAATCTTGAAAGAAGAATGAAGGATAACGTTTCGAGATTTTGAGAAGCTGTAATCTCGGAAAGTTTTTATACTTGGTAACTTAAGTTATAGTGATGTGCCAGATCGTTAAAAATGTATATCCGCCGATACGGATCCGAATACGGATTCATCTATGTATTAAAACTAATAAGGTAAAAGATCCATAAAAGATCCGCCAAAAAAGTAACGGATATGGAAAAACAGATTATTCATTTCAAAATCTTTAATTGGTACGTGGTATGTACGTAAATACGTACATGCATACGTAAATATAAGTGCAAAGCCCACTGCGGCAAATGGAAGTCTGTAGTTTCTACCCGTATCTTTCAAGTATCTCGTAGGCTTTTGCACTGAGTAATTAAGAGTCATCAAAATGATCGTTTTGCATTGCAAATAGCTGTGATGTTGCTTCAGTGTGAAATCCGTTTAAAACAGTTTTCTCTGTAAACAAGCTAATCTATACAATAAAATACAACTCTTCGTTTCTGATGTGCATTGGAAATATTTAAAAAAATAGCAGAAAGATAAGACAGGATAACCAGATAGAATTAATTTCGATATTTTTTGGAAAATCTGTCGATATTTTGTAGGTTTCTTTGAACGTGCCCTAGAAGAAGATGTATGAAGAATAGATTAAAACAATTCACAAATGTGTGTAAAAAGTGCGTACCTATAGACCATAGAAATGGCGTAAACGACGTACCTATGGCGTAAACGACGGTGCTCGGACTGAGCGAGGCTACTTTATCCTGATAAAACGTAGCCACCATCTTGAGATGTTGATTTATCAGTAATAGCCGGCGTCACGGTAGGTGGACATTAGTGCGCCCTGCGAGGGCAGAGCTGGGTTGTGTTGCGTAATATACGACCAACGCTCGATACTTGCTCTATACTCTATGCATAGGTACATACAAAACCGACTATATGCAAATAATAACGAATTAAATGAGATCCTGCTCTTTTTTCACATCTGAATATGGAAATGGGAAATCGCCACTGGATCTCAATAGAAACTGCAAAGATAACGTATTTATAGGCTCCTTTGATTTGTTATCATGAGTTCCATTGCATATGAAAACAAAAGTTTCTTTTTCTTTTTTAATTCCCCACCTACTCTTCATTTATTTGGAATTCTCAACGACCATCAACGTAATATTTGAATACGGAACATAATAAAGCGCAAGTAACCACAAAGAGCGACTGCTAAATTAACGGGGAGGCGTCGAGCGACGCAGGCGTGCGTCATAAAACGATCAAGTTATTGCCTCGGCCGCCATAAAGCCATCCATCCTGCCATCCGCCGTCGTAACTTCAGTTTGAGTTTACAATTTTTTTTTTTTCAAATTCAACTCCCCTGGCAATAAACCGCTCATAATGCCATCTGCTTTTATTTCCACGTTTAATTGCTGTGGCGTGTCACATAATTTTCCATTTAGAATTGATATTACGCCAACTTTACTGACTGCAAATGAATTTTTTTTTAAGAACACGTTTTCAGTCTACATAATATTGTGACTTTCAAAATAATTCCTATAGAAACTTCTTCGTATTTTATTTGAACCCAGAAAATATAAGTTTTCTACTTCTTCTTCTTTTTTATTAAATGGCAGTTTTAAGTAATTGTGCCAATGACAATGTGTGACTTGACAGACAAAGCAAAGCGATTGAATTAAAAAAAAAAAAACCGATATATTTTGAAATCATGAGATTTCCAAAATAAAATAAAGAACTAAGCAATTAAAAAATATTTACACACCTAACTACTATAATCAACAATATACATACAACCAACAACTTTATAAATTATACAAAAAACATAAGTAGGTATCTATACTAGTAACTTAACTAACTAACTGAAAAACCACGTTAAAGTTTCATTTTATTATCACACAAGAATTTTCCAAGTATATTTACAAATGGAGTATTAACAAGCATTTACTAATGTTTTTATATTTACAGGTCGGGAAATTTCAGGTGGTAGGATATCGTAAAGAAAGTAAATAAGTTCTACCTACAGAGTTTCACTGAAATTCGATTTATAGTTGTCTACAGTTGTCACAATCAGACAGACAGATGAGAATTGTGGTAAAATTAGGTCTTTGGGCCTTCATTTCTGCAAAAACATTTGTTTCAGTTGCAGATACGACTCAGTTATATCACATTTTTTATTTATAAATCTAAATTAGCGTGATATGATAGATAATCTAACACACAATATTTTTAGTAAAATCTTGAGTCCAGAATCTTAGAGCGATCAGTTTAGCTACGTCTGAAGCTGAAGATAAAACTAATGGGGTATGTGATATACGTTGGGAGTACAGTCACGTTCATAATTGCTTAGTAAGCGGCTCAGTGCACTTTGTTTGCTTCGACATGCGCCCAGTTTGAACACCGCTGTATTTCACTGTCCCTATACGATCGAAGGGAAGCGAAGTTATATTTAATATTTGATCAAAATTTTCCTAAAATTGGTATTTGTAATAACCAAGTCAATTAATAAAAGAGACGCAATATTATGTTACAAGGAAATTTTGTACTGAATTAATCATACTTAGGTAAGGTTTCGTTTCATAATTACTGTCGAAACTTTACATGTTGAGTTGTTGCTGTCTAGTTGATACGTGTCGGTAAAGGACAATTTTCAGGACACTACTTGGTCCCTGGAATTATTGGCCTCTAACTATTATATCAGATATAGGGGCTAGACACCTGAAGCTAGCATAGAGCATGTGCAGTTAGCAGCAGAAACATATTGTAATAACTTTTGACATTTGTTGAATCTTATTGCAATGTTAATAAAGTTCAATAACTGACGAAAGTATTTGCATATTTGATGGTGTCTGTGAAGGATAAAATAAGTTTATCAACATAGTCGGATGTTGGTACCTATGAAAAATGCGCAAAAGATAATCGTGCTAGCCATTATGGCCGGTTTACACTTCCATAAGTAAGTAAGTAAAAACCACGTGTGAACGCCGGCCGGCAAGTAAGTGATTAAGTAGCAACTTGCCACAGGATAAAAACCATTTCTATTTTTTGGACAGTACAGTAGCGCGCACCTACACCCGCCCGCTTCGTCTCCCGCACCCCGTCAACTTACTACATGCTACCGAGTGGCCGGTGGCCGGCAAGTAAGGAGGGTGAAGAAATGTATTGTTGAACTTACTTACTTACTTGTTTATTACTGATACTGTTTGGACGTTGCTGTCTATGTTTCGAATAATTTAGTAAGTTGGTAAGCTGAACCGACTTACTACTTATGGAAGTGTAAACCGGCCATTACAACTGAACCCGAAATCACGCAAGTCATTCGGCATGCAAACTTACAGTTTCCGTGGTTTCACCCACGATAGTTTTGGGGTTCCCGCGGGGATTCCGAAATAAAAGTGCCCTATGTTCTTTCCCCTACCCCTATGTTCTGTACCCTTTACAACGTGCATGCAAAATTCCATGATGATCGGCGGAGTAGTTAAGCCGTGAAAGCGTAACAAACAAACAAAAACTCACATTCACTAACAAAATATAATATACTAGCTGTTCCGCGCGGTTTCACCCGCGATAATTTCGAAGTCCCCGCGTAATTGTTCTATACAAACTTTCCCCCCTCTTTTCAAGGGTTGAATTTTCAAAAATCCTTTCTTATCGGATGCCTACGTCATAAAAAGAATACACCCTCCAAGTTTCAGGTCTCTACGATCAGCGGTTTAGGCTGTGCGTTGATCCATCAGTCATTCAGGACAAAGCATTTTATAATATGTATAGATTATTAGGTATTGCAAACGTATAAATACTAGTCTGTATGTTTGATTAAAGATGCGAGAAAAGCAATTATAAATTATGATTTTTGAAAATTCAGATTTATTAAATTAAGCCCCATTTAAAACCAGACAACACGCTTCAAATCCAATAATGATGTTCAAAAGTAGAAGTTTCTTAATTATCATACCTAATATGGACGCAGATAAGCAATAACATGTTAACCCACAAAATGAAGTTATTGATTCAGAACGTTTTATTGAGAGTTAGAGAACGTTTTTTAATTATGTGTTTACCTTATTACATTGTTTAAATATGTAACTAAATATTGAACATAAAAAATTTGACACAAAATGGTGCTATAATTTTAAAATTTTAATTTAATCAAAATTTCTCCAGTGTGGGTTAACACACTATTACTTATCTATGTCCATATGATTTATTATATCCAAGCGTATAATGTCTCGAAGTCATTACGTAGCGCCAACACTGTTAGTGTCATAAGTTTTACTAATTTAAAAACGTTGGGTGTAGGTATTAAATTATTCTAGACGCGTCTAGACCAGCTAATGAGCATCGCGAAAACTTGCGCCAACTGTAATTAGGACCAGAGTACAGACTCTTCCATTAACGTAATTATGGCATCGTTTGTATTATATGCTGACGGTTGTTTTTAAAACAATAGATTATACCCAAGTCCTTCAAAAAGAACAACAACAAATACATGTAAAAAATAATTATATAATAATTTATTTCAAGTAAAACTGAAATAAACAATTGTTAAAATGGCAATTTTTGAAAATGTTAATAACGTATCGATGATTAAGTTCATAGTAATATATTATATTTTTCCTAGTCGGTATTTAAGTAGACATATTTGGTAGACCTCCGATGACGTCACATGGCGTCATACAGTATGAATATCGACACCGTACATCTAAGAACGCGGCTATTGACGTCACGTTTTGTTTAGAACAATGGTGATGCGTTTCGCAAACATGAATTTCCCTACCTTATTTTGCATATTTTAATAAATATTATTAATTATATTAAACTAATTAAATAAGAAAATAATTGTTTAGGCGTAATTTCTGGATAATAAAGATTCACGGGAAAAAATTAAGAGAAAAGCTACATGAGTATTCCTTATTGACGATTATTTCTATTCATTCTTACCAAGTTTGTCTTGCAGCACGGTCTTAGTGTCGCACTGGACCAGCCAGAGTACCAGGAATAGCGCCAGAGGCAGCGTCATGCTGACGCAGCGGGCGCGTGCGATGCGCGTGCGGGGCGCGTGCGATGCGCGTTCGGGGCGCGTGCGGAGCGAGCGCGATCACGACGCGCGATTGGGCGGGCGGGCCGCGCGGCCACCGCGGCCGACTAAACGCATTATAAGACTATAACCCTGCAACAAACAAAATAGATGTTATGAAATTCCACTGAAAAGTAGGTACAGATTTTATAGATGGTCGTCGAACGCGTTTAAACTCAATGCCTGGGTATTAAAACCCGATAAACACCCGTAAATATCTCTAAACACTATGGAACTGTTTTTTTTTAATCATATTTATTTTTAAGGACCTTTATAAAATACATTATATTATTATGTCGGTCACATTATAATTACACAAACACTTAATTTTAAGAAACAAACTATAAACCGACACGCCAACCTATATAGGATGGTACATTATGTAACATCACAGTAAAAAACAGCAACTAAATAAATAATAAAACTAAGGACAAACTAGGTACTACCCTACTTGAAGCTGGGTGATTACTTAGTGTTTATCCTAAGCACCCGGTTGATTGTCCATCTAGATTCTAGAGTATAGTGCGGATTCATCATTGACTCCCAAAAAAAGAGTTTTATGAAACCAAATGAAAACTTTTGTTTCGCCATAGAGTACCTAGGTACCTACTGGAAAAATCATTCTTTTTACCTGAGTTTTGCGAACGAGTGTAGGTACATATTATGTAAGTGCAAGATTGTATAAGAATACGACTCGTTGCTTCAGTAGGTACTGACTCAGTCCATCTCTTTGTAACATCATTACCGAGAAAGAACACGAAAACCGCTCAGCCAATGCTACAGAATATTTCATGACACACCGAGCTATCGCAATTTCGTGTGAGAGAGTATTGTGAAAAATTCAAAAGCATGCCCAAGTTTGTCATGTTCTAAATTTAAAAAAGGAATTGACCTGACCCCCTGCCGCCGGCGCGGCGCGCCCGGCCCGGCCCGGCCCGGCTGTCACACGACAGATTTTATTACCTCCATGAATAAATTTCAGCACCGAGACATGGGCTCGAGTCTCGTAAATTATATCGCAGCCGCTGAAACACCGAGCGTTTAGTTGTAACCTCCAGTCCGGTAAGGCGAGGGACGCGGCAGTGAAAGTGCACTGCTGGATATTGCACCAGAGATGTACGTAACGTCAATGTGACGAGAAACGTCAGTGTTTAGACTTCACAGGTTCTTCGTATACTACATACGCTACTCATTGTGTTCAGTCTAGTCCATTGATTCCCAAAGTGGTCCAGATGGACCCCCAGGGGTCCACGGGAGCCCGACAGCGTTTTACGCTTGCGTGGAAAAAAAATGGGGGTCCACAACTGTTGGATGGAGACGCTTTTAAACTGACCTTGAAACTTAGCTTAAATGACATCCACTCTCAGCATAATCAAAGCAATATAAATTCTCACCTTTTTTTCGAAAACTTTTAACTCATAGTTGATTGAAAAATAGCCACAACACAGATTGCCATAGACATATACTTTTTTCGGGTTTCGGAAGTAAGTTAGTAAATGTAATAGCTGCAGGGGATCCACAAAATCCAGCAAAATGTTTAAAGTGGTCTCTGGTCTAGTCCACCCCCTATGGTTTCACTTTCTTTAATTTCGAATTTTCCGTGGGATTTCCATGCTAAAGTACCAATTATCATTTAGTAATACCATTATCCTACGTATATTAGTGAAAGATTTCTTTAAATCGGTTTGGTACCTTGAGTATCCATTACAAAAAGTCATAATATACAAATATAAATATATAAATATAATCTAATATATATAAATCACGGGTCACGTTGTTTGTCCGCGATGGACTCCGAATCTACTGAACGGATTTTGATAAATTTTTGCAACCATTTATAATATGGTCCAACTTAAAAGATAGGATAATTTTTAACCCGGAATTCCCTCGGGAACTGAAGGACATAGAGTACTTTTTTCCCGCAACCTCCGCGGGAACTCCGAAATTACCGCGGATGAAATCGCGGGGGACAGCTAGTATTGTATAAAATTTGCAATATTATTCGCTAATTTCTGTCGTGTACAAAAAAACAGGATGTGGTGGCGTTCACGAACGTCCCGCGCGTGGTGCGCGAGAGTTTCGGAACGCACCCCTTTTCGGACACGAAACTAGCAACACTAGCGGGCGCGTCACTACGCAACCCGCCATGAATTCGGCCATTACCGCTTATGTCGTCTAATAAGAATTCTGCAGTATTTCTCACTTTATGTTATGTTTTCAATATAAATATTTGTATCTCCTGAAGCGTATCACTAAACCCTTCGCCTGAGACCTTGATCGATAAAATATGGGTGCACTGCAAGCCACCCATAAAATGGTGACCCCGACGTGAGAGCAACAAAATACTTCAGTGTCTTCCCAACGCACCGGTGGCGGTTCCTCAGTCCTCTAGTGCAATCAGTGCTCAATCTAGTGCAGTGTTCAGGTGTTCAATCATAACATAATGCAGGCAGTGTGAATGTAATGCATGCAACAGCATGTGAATGGCATTCTTTTATTTCCTTATTTGGAATTCCTAAACAGACATTCCACGGTTACTGGAGTCGCTGTACCTAAGTTCGGTTAACTTTCACTGGTTTGGTACATCTAATCTTTTGTTTTGGACAGTAAATCTAGCTTATATAGCATGATCACCTCTAACATTGTGATTGTTTAAACTCAACAACACTTACTTAATATTTTTGTAGCGATAAGTACAAGAATACTTATAGATTTAATTTTTTCCTTTCTAAACTAATATTTTTTTAAAAGTGTGATCTTACTGCAACTCATATGCAACTGAATTAATCCCACAGATATCTAGTAAATTAAGTCGGGGATTAATCCATTTATAAGGATTAATCCAGTTACTGTTTGGCACAATTTGTTACAACTAATTTGTACTATTACTATCATTTTTTTGTGACCAAAACAATTTTTCATATACTGGATGTTTTTCAAAATTTTTACATATACAAGGTGTTTTGTACAAAATTATTTTAAATTGTGTTTTCATGCATGCAAATGCCTATTGTTGAAAGTTCATTAACCTTTGTGCTGCTGTGTAAAAAAATAAGCTCGTAATTTAATTTAAACATTTTAGAGTTTTGTTCCGCATTTCTTTTTATTGATTTTGTGTAATTTGTATCATTGTGTGTATGAAAAGTTAAACTATTTTCATTTTAACATAGTTTAAGGCATTGTGAACATTTGTGCTATATAGGTATGTACTTGGGTAAAGGTGTTTGTTTCTGAAAACTTCGTACTGCACGCGCTTTGTGATTTGACGACGCCCCACCACTACCCCACGTCCTTCATTGCACGCATTTCACACAATAAATTTTACGTTCTCTCTCCTTTCATCTTCATAACATTTTATTATTGCGATCAGTTTCTGGTTCCGCTTTCTTCTTGTCTACCGTTTATTTTCTTTAAAAAAAAAAAAAAAAAATTGATATAAGTTGTTTTGCAATATGGCAGAGGCACGTTTAAAAGCATTAGAAGAACAGAACGCTAGCTTACAAGAGCAGATAAAACAGATGATGTCCACTCTTTCTCCCCTGCAAAAGCAGAATGACGCTTTGCAAGCACAACTTAACGCTTCTTTTCAAAGCCAGTCACAACAGGAACACGACAGGAAAACTACTGTCCCTCCTACGGGTATAATCTCAAGAGTATCGGCCAAGTTACCTCCTTTTTGGTTCGACCAACCCACGGTGTGGTTCGCACAAGTCGAATCACAATTTCGGGTTGCTGGAATCACCGTCGATGCTACTAAATTTGACCATATAGTTTCACAGCTCGACGCTCGGGTCGCTACGGAAGTTCGAGACATCATCACTAACCCACCAGACGTGGACAAATATGAGAAACTGAAGTCTGAGTTGATACGTCGTCTGTCTTCATCGGAGGAGCAACGCGTACGTAAATTATTAACTGACGAAGAACTTGGCGACAGGAAGCCATCCCAGTTTCTGCGCCACCTCAAATCGCTTGCTGGAAAAACACTTTCGGATGAAAGCATTTTACGTCAATTATTTTTGCGTCGTCTCCCGCAGCATCTTCAGGCTATTTTGGCAGCTCAAGCTGGGCCTATTGATGATATTGCAGATCTGGCTGATAAAATTCTTGAAGTCGCTCCCACAATTACAGCGCCCACTCCCAATCTAGCCATACATGCCGCTAGCATTTCCGCTGATCCTGTTGATCCACTCGGACTACGTGCATTTGCCACACAAATGCAAGACCTGACCCGCAGCGTGGCGGCTCTTACCACCAACAAACGTAGCCGTAGCAGAGACCGGAGTGGAGCCCGTTTCAAGAGCGAAACTTCAGCCTCTAGAGATCGACTTTGCTGGTATCACAGAAAATTTCAGGCTAAAGCTAACAAGTGCATCAACCCTTGTTCCTGGAAACCGGAAAACAAGACCAACAGTCAGTAAAGGCGGCTGCTGACTGTTTCTTACCGGGCCGCCGTTTTTTCATTATCGACCAAAGAAGCAAAATAAAGTTTCTGATCGACACTGGATCAGATCTTTGTTGCTTCCCTCGCAAACTTCTGAGCGGTAAATGTCAGCCGTCCGGTTATGAACTTAATGCAGCTAACGGTAGTACGATTAAGACATATGGAAGTCTTTCAATGAGCCTCAATTTGGGTCTCCGTCGTGAATTCAAATGGCATTTTATCGTCGCGGACGTAAATACTGCCATTATCGGTTCAGATTTTCTTTCTCACTATCACTTGCTCCCTGACTGCCGCAACAAACGATTGCTAGATGGTATAACCGGCCTCTCCACTCCTACCTCAATAGCGTCTATCGAACAGGCCAGCGTCAAGGCGGTATCCATTTCCCCTGATTCGCAGTTTGGTCAGTTGCTTACAGAGTTTGCCTCCATTACTCGACCACCAGGACTCCAGAGAGACATCAAGCATAATACTGTGCATTATATAAAAACAACAGACGGTCCACCCGTCTCCTGTCGATCTCGTCGTCTTGGACCCCAAAAACTCCTGGCCGCTAAAAAAGCTTTTAAGGACATGGTAGACTGTGGTACAGCGAGGGCTTCCAAGAGTCCTTGGTCTTCGCCTCTACACCTCACACCGAAACGGGACAACACCTGGCGTCCGTGCGGCGATTACCGCGCTTTAAATGCTAGAACTGTCCCCGATCGATATCCCGTGCGTCATATAGGTGATTTCAGTCACAGCCTCGCAGGTGCAACCATTTTTAGCACTCTCGACCTCGTTAAGGCGTACCAACAAATACCGGTACATCCCGATGACATTTGCAAAACGGCTATAATCACCCCATTCGGTTTGTTCGAGTTTCCCTATATGACGTTCGGATTACGAAATGCTGGACAAACTTTTCAGCGATTCATGGATGAAGTCGTTAGAGATCTGGACTTCTGCTTTCCGTATGTTGATGACATCCTTGTATTCTCCTGCAACGCCGAGGAGCACGCCCGGCATCTTCGCATCCTTTTCCAGAGGTTGACCGATTACGGTGTTGTAATAAACCCTTCAAAATGCGTATTAGGAGCTAAAGAAGTAATCTTTTTGGGTTACCGCGTGTCAAAATATGGTACTAGTCCCCCTCCAGAACGGATATCTGCCCTCCAGGAATATCCTTTACCCAAAACAGTACAAGGTCTTCGCAGGTTTCTGGGTATGATCAACTATTATCGTCAATTTTTACCTCGAGCAGCTGAAATGCAGGCGCCGTTGGTAAACATTCTAGCAGACACTAAACTCAAGGGCGCTAAACCCGTCCCTTGGACCCAAGACCTGGAACGCGCTTTCTTTGAGTGCAAAGACAGTCTCACTTTGGCTACTCAGCTTGCACATCCGATACCAAATGCCCCTTTAGGTCTTTTCACAGATGCATCGAGTACCCAAATCGGAGCTTGTCTACAACAGCGGGTTGGACAGGATTGGCAACCTTTAGCATTTTTCAGTAAAAAATTGTCTTCTCGCCAATCATCCTGGCCAGCGTATTACAGGGAACTCTTGGCTGTTTATGAGGCCGTACAACATTTCCGTCATATATTGGAAGCTCAACATTGCACGATATTTACGGACCACAAACCCCTGTTATATGCTTTCATACAACGCAGAGAAAAGCTACCTCCATCTCAGCTCAACCAGTTATCTTTTATCTCTCAGTTCACTACGGACATCCGGCATATTAAAGGTGTAGATAACATCGTCGCTGATACAATGTCGCGTATCGAGGCCATTTCTCTAGAACATGATTACACAGCTCTTGCTGAATCTCAAGAAAATGACAGTGAACTCCTTGACTTACAAAGTCGTGGCACTTCGTTGAAGTTAGAAAAGGTCACTCTTCCGGGCACGGACGTCACCATCATTTGTGACACGTCTACTGGTAAGCCTCGACCATTTCTTACAGAACCCTTCAGGCGCAAGTTCTTTGACAAACTCCACGAATTGAGTCATCCAGGCATTCGAGCTACATCCCGTTTAGTCGCAGATAGATTCGTGTGGCCGTCCATACAGCGAGATACCCGTGCCTGGGCTCGTTCTTGCTTGTCATGTCAACGCAACAAAATTACAAGACACATTTCTTCTCCCTTAGGTAGTTTTGGAGTCCCCTCTGGGCGTTTTAAGCACATCCACATCGACATTGTGGGTCCTCTCCCAGTTTGCGATGGCTGTCGTTATCTTCTTACAGCGGTCGATAGATATACCCGCTGGCCGGAAGCTTGGCCAATGCGTGGTATTACCGCAGAAGAGACAGCCGACACATTAATAAGCGGATGGGTCTCCCGTTTTGGTCTTCCTACTCATATCACAACAGACCAAGGAAGACAATTTGAATCCGATCTCTTTGGTAAACTTATGTTGCAGTTTGGCACCAAGAAGTTACGCACTACCAGTTACCATCCATGTGCGAACGGTATGGTAGAGCGCCTTCATAGGCAGTTGAAAGCTTCCCTGAAGTGCCACAACGAGTCATGGATCAAGGCCCTACCCCTGGTGCTCTTAGGTATGCGCGCGGCGTTAAAGGAAGACCTTAAAGCTTCGTCGGCGGATTTGGTCTACGGAGAGCCCCTTCGGCTCCCGGGCGAAATGGTCGTCCCTCCTTCGAACAAAAACGCTCCCGTAGATCCTTCAGATTTCGCAACCCAATTGAGTAGGGTGATGTCAGATCTTAGACCCGTTCCTGCGTCCAATCATGGTCAAGCCAAAATTTTTATTTTCAAAGACCTCGCATCGGCTTCTCACGTCTTTTTACGCGCTGATCACGTAAAACCACCTTTAGAATCCCCTTACTCGGGCCCCTATCCTGTGACTAGCCGTACTGACAAAACACTAACGCTAATTATAGGGAGCAAGAACGTAACAGTGAGTGTAGACCGCGTAAAACCCGCTTACATAGATACACCCACTAACCTTTCATCTTTTACAAAAACACCTGATAATTCTTCTTATCCCACGGCGACACCAGATAATTCTTCTGCTCCCACAGCGACACCAGAAACTGCAAACCCTTCGGCACCCCATGCTGCCAATCCTCTACCTCCATCTAAGAGTTACACTACGCGTGCGGGCCGAAAAGTACGTTTTACCCGACCATTAGATCTTTGATTGACCTTTTTCTCTCGGTGGGGGGGTGATGTGGTGGCGTTCACGAACGTCCCGCGCGTGGTGCGCGAGAGTTTCGGAACGCACCCCTTTTCGGACACGAAACTAGCAACACTAGCGGGCGCGTCACTACGCAACCCGCCATGAATTCGGCCATTACCGCTTATGTCGTCTAATAAGAATTCTGCAGTATTTCTCACTTTATGTTATGTTTTCAATATAAATATTTGTATCTCCTGAAGCGTATCACTAAACCCTTCGCCTGAGACCTTGATCGATAAAATATGGGTGCACTGCAAGCCACCCATAAGGACAAAACATAACACTATAATGTTATATATATTAGAAAATATCCTATTTATCCGCTTTGTAAAAGAAAATCTATAGAATTGAAGAGGCTTACACGTAACCTGCCAAATCAACATGATAAATAACTAAAATATTCCTTTCAGTACAGGGTTTTTATTTTCTTACATGCTGAATGAGTCTCGTCTACAACAAAACGTGAATAGCTTTTACGTCGAAGAAGAACAGATTGCTATCAGTTTTCGATGGCGACATTACAAATAGACGTGAGACTTTACTGCAAATATGCTGATCTGCGACTTTTCGGGTGGACGAATGAATTATTTATCATTTCAATTCCTAAGTAAATATTAGTCATGAACGCCGCCGTTGGAGCGAACGGCGCGGTGTCTCTTTTCTAAATCAATTTCGGACATACGAGTCGATTTTGTTGCTTTTTTTGCAATTCCCATCCAATTTGTTTGTGTTCGCAGATGCGCAATATAACGCGTGCCGTTCCACATTGATGGGGGAAAAATTTAATTTATCACCCTGCAGTATCTATATATAAAAATATAATATAATTGTATGAGTGGCAATATATATATTTTTTATGTCATAGGGGGCAAACGGGCAAGTGGTACACCTGATGCTAAGTGATTACCGCTGCCCATGGACATCTGCAACACCAGAAGGCGTGCAGATTGCAGGTGCGTTGCCGACCTGGAATGGGGATGGGAACTGGCTTTTAAGTGGGGCTGCCGGAACACACCGTTAGGTGCTTTGCGACCGGTAATTTTTTTTGTTAATATCTTTCATTTTCGAACAGTAGTAGGTACGTATTCGCATGAATTTGTGTGGGGAAACCTTTTTAACGGGTTAACAGCAGAGCAATTAAGTAACTTTTGTTGCTATCATAATATTTCAGTTTCAATCAGAAAAATATCGATTTTGTAAATAATTAATCATGTTTAGGCAGTTTCAACTTTTGAAATATGTTCATTTTGGTTAATTGCTAGATATTCTAGGTCTCAAAACATGCATATTGTAATCGCAAAACCGCCATGTTTTTTAATTGCAACCAAAAAATGATAGAAATAAAAGTTACATAATAGCCCCTCAGGTCATTTAACGCCGGCTTTTTGCGATACAAAAGAATTTTTCTATTACTTTGTGAATAGACAAGCAATTTCGGATTTCATCGTGTAATCTTACTTAAGTAATATGGTTTTGATTGTTCCATCTTGGTATTTGGTGTTCCTCTGAAAGTTAATTAATAGCTTACTAAGAAATTAAACCCGTAGCTATTTTAAAACGTTTGAACCCCTAATATTTTGTTTGATAGTATTAAGTAAATATTTGGAACAAAAGGGATTTCAAGTTTCAACTAAATAGGTATTCATTCTCTAATTGAGGTAGGTAATTAATGATTTGGTTAGATATCATTCATCTCCTGGTGAGGGGTTACTTTTAAATGAGAAAATAATGTGCCGTAATAGTAGATTATACACCAAGGGGATAAAGCACTGTTTTATGTCACGGGCGCTACATTGAATCCTGAACATAACGAAGGACTCCAAATTTAACTCCCGAGCGCAGCGAGGGTGTTATAAGTTAATTCCCGACCAAAGGGAGGGAATTAAGATTGAGTTCTGAGTGCAGTGAGGGATTCAAGCGCCCAAGAAAAAAACAGTTTTATCCCTGTGGTGTATACTCTACTTTTCTCACATAATGCGAGACAATAAAAAACCAGGCTTAGTAGATCCTATATAGCCACTTCTTTCAGCTGGCGTGGCCTACTCGATTTGACAAACAAATGAAGTTCGTCTCACTGCGAATCTAGTGGGCCACGGCTTCGGTCTTCGAAAATCGAGTTGGCCGCGCCCGCTGAGAACACATTCTGTTTAGCGAAATGAGACGTTATGGACATAGCAATAAGAATTATGAAAGTGAAAATCACATTATTGACCAGCGGGTTATAATGAAATTCAATAGAACATTATAACCCGGCTAAAGCCAAGAGATATAATGTCTTGCTTTCGGTAAGGTTTACATGACATATAATTCGGCATTGTCGAGCATGTGGTGTGAAAAAGGCCTTTATATACCTATTTAGTACTTTTCTGGGCTAAAACTGGAAGTAAACCAACCAACGGCCAATGCCAATGGCCAAAAAAAATTATTACAGTTCAATGGAGATTTTTTTTTTGTGGAAACGCCATATCTCTCTTAACCATGTATCAAAATTAACGAATTATTAAAAATCTGTTTATACGAGTATACCACGTGTTGCTTACACGTGTTTTCCACGAGACAAGCTAATAGCTTAGTGTGAGATCAAGTGGATCTATGTGTAATTAATTTTCTTGTGTGTTGTGCTGAAATAAATGTATTTTCTTCTTCTTCTTCTTCTTAATGAAGTGTTATTAAATCTATACATCTACATATACATAAAGGTAAATATAATTGAAGTGTCTGTTTGTAACAGCTTTTCACTAAATGCATATGAAATTATATACGGTATTTCCTACAAAAAAAAAAAACATTTTTTTTGTCTATCTGTCTGTCAGTTTGTTCCTAATCTCTGAAACGGCTGGACCAATTTCAACGGGACTTTCACTTGCAGATAGCTGATGTTATAAGGAGTAACTAAGGCTACTTTTATTTTAAATTAAAAATAGATCATGCAGGAATACCGAAACTCACTCGTGAGAAACCGCGGGGCACAGCTAGTAACTAATAAGATAGCTCTGTCAATTATATACATACTAGCTGTGCCCCGCGGTTTCACCCGAGCGAAAGGTTTTTATACAACAACTGTTTTTCCCGACATCCGATTTCAATATGTAGCCTATATGTAGCTCCAGGCTAAGCCTAATCTACCTGTGAAAACCGCATGACAGTTCAGTAGATGCGGAGATTATCGCGAACAGACAGACAGACAGAAAAGAATTTGAAAAACTTTTTTTTTGGGCTTGGTTACTCTTATTTTATCACTCCTCTCAATTTTGGGTAAAAATATTCAATGTCCAGAATCGCGGATTCTACTCTTTTATTATAGTATATATATTGTTAACATTGTACGGTGCGACATATTCACGCGAGACAGCTATTATTGTCATAGGTATATTTTGTTCAACATCATTCTTTTCAGGGTTGCATTGACGTGTCTCCGATTTCTATTTCGGGCTCCATCGACCTCGGACTCGGATCACCAAAGAGGAATAAATCTAGACTAATCGCCTCACGGAACGACAAAAATGATTTATATTTGCTTTTTTTCGATCGCACAAATTAACAGTGAATGTAAACGATTGACTAAAACTACCTAATGGGTATTTCTACTACTATCTACCGATTGACGACCCGATTGGCACAGAGGTCACCATGCCTACTCGCTAATCAAGGGGTTCCGGGTTCGATTCCCGGCGGGGGTGGACTTTGTGTGATGAACACAGGGTTCCATTTTCCAGTTTGGGTGTGTTCTATAGTATAAATACTAGCTGTCCCCCGCGATTTCATCCGCGGTAATTTCGGAGTTCTCGCGGAGGTTGCGGGAAAAAGTACTCTATGTCCTTCAGTTCCCAAGGGGATTCCGGGATAAAAACTATCCTATCTTTTAAGTTGGATCATATTATAAACGGTTACAAAATTTGATCAAAACCCGTTCAGTAGTTTCGGAGTCCATCGCGGACAAACAACGTGACACGTGATTTATATATATTAGATTAAGATATGTAATTCTATGTAGTATATACCACGTTTGCTTGGTTACCACGACACAAACTAATAATAGCTTAGTGTGGGATCAAGTAGATCTGTGTGTTGTGAAGTGGATTATTGTTATTACTATCTACCACTATGGTATTAAGCTGATTGAGTGAATCCTTACTTTTTTATATGCGAAAGTTTGTTTGTTACGCTTTCACGCCTCAACGGCTCAACCGATCATCATGAATGTTTGCGTACAGTTGTCATGGGGTACAGAAAAGGACATTGGGTACTTTTTATCTCGCAATTCCCTCGGAAACTCTGAAATTAATGCTGGTGAAACTGCACAAAATTCTGCAGAATATACGTCGTCAGAAGTACCGAAAAGAAATAAGGGTATAGGGTACTGTTATCCTTGGATCTCCGAAATAAACGAGGGCAAAACCGCGGCGGACAGCTAGTTCATTCTATTTCAAGCCTAGAGTCCACTTGCCATGGCTGTAACATGAAACCGATCCAAAATTTAATTATTTTGCAAACAGGTTACAATGGACTCCCTGCAAGTGTCGATTAATCTAAACAATAGAAAATGATATTATTACTAGCTGTTCCCCGCGATTTCACCCGCGTTAGTATCGAAGTTCCCGCGGGAATTCCGGGATGAAAAGTACCCTATAGCTTATAGGGTATACTTTTCTCTGTACCCCTGACAACGTGTAAGCAAAAATTTATAATGATCGATTGAGCCGTTCAAACGCGAAAACGTAGCAGACAGACAGACAGACCGAGTTACTTCCGCATTTATAATATTAGTAGGAAAGTAGGGATTTCAAAGTGATCACATTTCAAACGTCTTATATATATAAAATACTCGTAACTAGTCGATGCTCGTGGTTTCACCTACATCCAAGTGCATTTGAGACACCTTATAACTTTTGACAAAAAAATATTCATTGCTTTACCAATTAATATTGTTGTGAAGAACAAAATTTTGTTAAAGAGCCAACAGGTAGATACTTTTTAACTTACTTCTTCCTGAGAGCCCACCCTGGGTCTGATTTGTTTGCCGATGAGTGGATGGAACTCTTGTCTGTGTGTCTGAAGATGTGTGAGGAGTTGTATGCAAGGCCTACTAGTATTTGTTAACCATTGTAATTGGTCCTGTGCCGTATGTGTTAACAATAAATAAATGATTCTAGGTGAAACCCTGAAGTTCATGCGTGAAACTGCGGGAAATAGCGACTCAGCCATTTCAAAAACCCAATTTACGTTCAGTAAAATTTAGGTTTGAATTTTGAAATATCGAGAATAGTAATTAAGCAAGGAGTCGCATAAAACGTGGCCATGTTTGATTCTAAATTACCAAACCAAGCTAAACCAATGGCGGAGCGCCGTTCGGCGGTGTATTTAATTTAGGTTAGGTTAGAGGTCGAACGGTGTCCGGACAGTTTGCGCGGCAAACATTCGGAACAATGACACAGTGTGCGGCGGCCGGGCCGGTCGTTCGGTGCCGTTACGGTCCGTTTGACAGCTAACTAACTACAATGCGCCCACCGGATTTGCCACCGACACGCCGCACGATAAATATTTGGAATACACGAGCGTTTAATTCGATCCGCACAAGTTCCGGTTCCAAATTAAGAAGCTATATTACTATACTAGTTGTGCCCCGCGGTTTCACCCGCGTTAATTTAAGAGTTCCCGCGGGAATTTCGGGATAAAAAGTACCCTATGTGTTAATCTGATATATAAACTATGTTATTGAAAAGTTTCATTTCAATACATCCAGTAGTTTTTGCGTGAAAGAGTAACAAACATCCATCCATTCATCCATCCATTCATACATACTTACAAATTTTGCGTTTATAATATTAGTAGGATGTTATACAGGTTGTAAGGTTGTAACGAGGTACTTATTCAAACCCTTGATTGTTCACGCTCACGTGTAAACAATAAAAATATAGCCAAGAAAGAACTTTCAACTTTCGTAAATATTATTAAAACGAAGAACTGCGGCTTGTGGTAGTAGTTAACTCGTAAAGATGGTAGTGCGTCACGCCAGAAAAAGCATTCATACGAATCGAGACTGTCGTTAAGCTTTGGCCACCATTCCTGTCTACATCATAATGTGTTAGTTAAATGTGACTTGTGACTTTTTTCTGATAAAAAAAATACATTTGAAATTAAAGAACAGGCGTGAGGAACTTCGTTCCTTACGAGGACTGCACATAGTTTGTTTTTACTTACAATACTTAGTTTTATAAATGTGAATATGAGTTTATTTATTTACAAGGCAATTCCCTGTGGTTACATTCACGTTAATTTCGCGGGAATTCCGGAATGAAAAGTTCTTTTCCTTTGTCCTTTTCATCCCTGAACCTGTCCCGCGGGGGACAGCTCGTAATTTTATATTTTTTTTTTATTTCAATATAGTTGAAACTAAATTCCGGAAATACTCTCCTTCACCACGTCCTCCGTAACCTTACACTCTGTATATATACGACAGCAAATAGCCAATAAACAAAATGACACAAACTTACCACATACTAAATAACTTAGTGGACGTTGGATGGCGTTATTCAGGTGATTTACGGTGATTCGGTGTCCGGCTCCGGGCCAGACGCAGCGTGTAGAGTGGGAGCGGGAGTGGGAGCGGGGTGACTGCGCCTTCTGAAGCCATAACCGCTGTCGGCCATTAGCGGAACGAATGGCCCCGCTGATAATGTGTCGTGATTTATCGACAAGTAATTGAGGCACGATGTCTTTCGAGGCTCGTGTGCAGTTTATAAGATAGCACGCGCCCACGTCGGGCGAGTGGCGTCGTCGCATGAGAATGATAAAGAAACAACACGGTCAAGTGCGAGTCCGAGCCGTGCGCCGAGGGTTCCGTAATTTTTTTGCGTTTTTTTTAGTTAGTTATTTTAATCCTTACTAATATAATAAACTCGAAAATTTGTATGTATAGATATTTGTTACTCTTTCACGCAAAAACTACGGAATGGATTTTAATAATATAACTTATACCTACATGAGAATTACGTATATGTAGGGTGCTTTTTAACCGCGAATTCTTGCGGGATCACCGAAATTACCACGAGGAAACGCTAGTTATTCATATGAGCTAGTTAACCTACCTATCATTAACTATAGTTCTCGTTGAAAATAAGTGTACAAATAAACTATTAAAAATTAAATTTATACGTCGCGCTTGGAAAAACGTAAGCCCTTGCCGTAGGTACTCTACACGTGAAACGAATTGGTCAAAAATGCGTGTTAATGTTGGTAATTAAGGGTCTATATCCACAGCGAAATATTACAGCGATACGCTTCAAGGCTCGATGCTATAGCTAGTTGTACACCTTCGCCTATAGGCGCAATTCACGTTTAGTATCGCTTCTCCTCTACATTCGCGCTCAGCACACACCTGCGACGCAATAACGATAATGGTGGGAACGGTCGAAAAGTCGATTGTCCTTTTTTGCCTACTATTTTAAGCAGACATGCAATGTATGTGTGTTCATACATACGCATACGCACACCCTCACTCACACACGTCTTCATGTACCTACACAACCCTCACTCATACTAACACAAGGTTCTTTCAAATGTTAACTTTTAACGAATTTTAACTTTTTAATTTTTCAACTATGCTCATGCTGAACAACATGTACTGTAACTGTTTTTGCTGATAATACGCAGGAGGGGGCCTGGTGATCTGTAACACAGGAAATATTCCTACGACAGACACCAGTCTTTCACAGTAAAGGTCGTACCCTTAAGTTTGTGCCTACTTAGTAATGACTGTGTTGTGTTGAGACTAATAAAGATATTATTATTATTATACTACATAAGCTCACGTCTACCTCCCGGCGAGGTGGGAAGACATTATGGACATCCATACGCTGCAATCTTTTCCTTGACATCTTTTGCAGTATATAATAACTAGCTGTGCCCCACGGTTTCACCTGCGGTAATTTTGGAGTTCCCGCGGGATTTCCGGAATAAAAAGTACCCTATGTACTTTTCTGTACCCCTGACAACGTGCATGCCAAATTTCATCCAAATTCGTTCAGCCGTTTTTGCGTGATTATGTAACACACATCCAAACATCCACACTTTCACAAACATCCAAACATCTAAACATCCACACTTTCACATTAGAGTAGGATTATATAATAATGATAATCCACTTCACAACTTCATCCCATCAGTAAGCTATAAGCTTGTGTCGTGGAAACCAAGCAACACGTGGTATATATACTACACATATTATTACATATATATTATAGGTACTATAGATATATATATTACACACCCAGACTGGAAAATGGAACCCTGCGTCACACAAAGTCCACCCCCACCGGGAATCGAACCCGGAACCTCTTGATTAGCGGGTAGGCATGGTGACCATTGCGCCAATCGGGTCGTCGGTTAAGTAAAACTATTGAAGGCATAATTTTTTTTAACTTTGTTAAGTTATAACAATTGAAAGTACCCATAATTATTTAAGCTTTTTTAAGATGAAAAAAATTAAAACATTCGAATTTCCCGGAGGTAGAGCGGGTTGTATAGAGATAGTGGTACGCTGGCGAGCCCGTTCGTGGATCGATAGGCAATCATTCCCACTTATTCCTGACATGGGGCTCATTTGGCCTCGATTCGTCTGCGCCACTTCTCTCCGAGTAGGTACTCACCTACCTACTAGCAAATTGAAAAACTGCGATAACAAATAAAGATTTATCCGAACCACTAATGTGCTTTTACCTCCCCCTCTATTTCACTATTCAGCTCGAATATTCCCTTCTCACTACTTATATACCTACTAGGTCCTTACATACATATAAATAAACCATAAATAAATAAAAACGCACGCACTTCAGTACAAGTTTAGTTTTTTCCTGATATTGCTATCCTACTAACTACTAACTGTCCCCCGCGGTTTCACCCGCGGTAATTTCGGAGTTCCCGTGGGAATTCCGAGATAAAAGTACCCTATGTCCTTCTCTGTATCCTTGACAACGTGTATACAAAATTTCATGATAATCCGTTCAGCCGTTGAGGCGTGACAGCGTAACAAACAAACAAACTCACTTTCGCGTTTATATAATTAGTTAGGATGTATGAATATCACATATCGAAGTGGTTTCAAAATAAAACATTATGTTTTTAATGACGGCGCGCGAGGTGACCGCTCCGTTTTGCTCGGCTCGTTATTTCCGTAATGTTGTTACGGAACCGGAAACGGAAACGCTGGCTAGAGTTTAAGGTCGGTGAGATTAATACGTTGTTTGTGCGCTGAGGTATGCGTACATATAATTCACATCTACTTAATATAATATTGCGTTTGGTACACATTTAGTATGGTTCGTTCACACAAAATATGCTCGAAGTTTTGTAGCCCGCGTACCTGCGCTTATTGCAAGATACGCTAAGGCAATAAAACAGCCTATCGGGCTTACTAAACCTAAATTGAATTGCTCTGCTTTATCGTACGATAACTTGAAGCAATTCAATTTAAGTTCTGCTTTAAGAGCTCATAGTATAAGATCAGGCACACCAACTAGGTATGTCTGTCATTGATATATATAAATCAATGATGTCTGTACAAAAAATTACGATAAAAAAAAACACAAAAAAGTTTGTAAAGATTTAGAGTTCAAAAACCGGTGTGTACACAAGCAAAATTCTATATAATTTTTATTTTTCTAAATATAGATCACTTCATTGACTACAAAAAAATAGATTACTAACATTCCACAAAAGTATAAATAACTTCAAAAAGAATCCACCCCTTAGCAATCTATCGGCCGCACTCAGAGTCGACTTTAATGATTAGGTACTTAGTTAAATATAGATTTTTAAAACAAAACTGCCGCAATCAGAGACGTTCAGTACATTAATGTTAGTTGGTATTTAATGATTAATTAGTTAAATTCCAATTAACAATAATTTATGTCTGATTGCGGCAGTTTTGTTTTAAAAATCGATACTTAACTAAGTAATCATTAAAGTCGACTCTGAGTGCGGCGGTATAACCGTTAACGAATAAAAAACTAAGGAAACAAGAATCATGTCACGTGATCGCCCAAAACGGGAATTATATTTGAACAATTTTACATGACATGACGACACTTGCCTCAGTTTTCTTTGTGTCAACCTCAGGTGTCATCGGTTGGAGATTGTCAACTTGGCTATGTGGGCTGGTGAACGAGTTTTTAAAATGAAATGTAATGGGCTAGATGGCTATTTTAGTTTTTAGTCCGCCGTCGTATTAATTAATAAAATATGTTGGACACGCATTTTTCCTTACGTAAACCTAAATTAACGGCAAAACACATTAAGTCGAAATTTTGCCTGACGCCTCGGTAAACTTTATACTTAGTTACGTCATTCATGTAGTCCTCTCACTCCAATTCCTTGGCAAATTCAACGCCTTTTATCTAAGTATTTTTTGCAATATTTTAAAAAGTGCAATATACCTGTCCATTATTTTTTTATTAACTAACTGATGGACTAAATATAATTTTGATATTCATGCCTAGTATCGAATTTAAATTTAACCCTTTGCCGCTGCGTCAGACGTCGCCAGTCGATCGCTTCTCGCAATAAATCCTCATTCTACTTACACTACAGACGGAGACGTATTTTTGAATCGTTCGAATTAGTTCTCGCTCATGGAATCGCAAGATTCCCATGCGAATATATGAAATAATTTCATCGGACCACTCTTTTTAATTCATCGATGGAAAGTTTGACGATTAGTCGCATAATGTCATTTTTAAAATTTGTAACGACTGATAGTTTGACAACGTTGAACGATTCAAGTCGGATATGGTACCGGTTTATTGTAATCAACGAGAGTTAGTTTCCAGTTTTTAAATATCCTGCGTAAAATATAACAAGTCTAAAGGAGTTTAAGAAGTTTTTACTTGGAGCTCTAAATTTCAACTCTTTGGAGGTGAGGCGCAATTTTACTTTGCTGACAATGGCGTGCAGAACACTACGCGGAGATTCCGATTGTCCCGAGCTGGTGACGCAATTGCTGCGTTTGTATGTCCCGCCAGTACCCGCATATTGTCTCCGGCCTCGTTCGAACCATCTGCTGGCAATACCGTCAGCGCGAACTGTGTCCCACAGAAACTCTCCGCTTGTCCGTGCCTTACACTGCCTCAATGCACTTCTCGCATCGGCTCCTGACTGTGATTTGTTTGCCAGTCGATGGATGTGTGTGCGCGATGAATGTTTGAGGTATTGCGAGCGGATGAATGCATCAAAAATGTAGTTTTAGTTTTTATCTTGTTGTAGTTTATTAGTAGTCTTAGTGTATTTGTATTATTATCTTCACAGTGCCTTAGTATTACTGTAATGCTGTGAACTTTTTTTGTGTTATAAATAAATAAATAAATAAAAACAGCAACACTGTATTCGAATGATTAAAAAATGTAACAAAATGGGTTTCAATGAATGGTTGGTCAAAATGGTTTTTCTTTTCGGTAATAAAATTCGAACGATTCATAAATACGTCCCCTAGTACGTATCATCGGCATCTACTGTCATTTAGTGGTGGTGAGAACTTAAAAGTTCCGGCCGAGTTTCCGCGTCGTGTCGCGCGGGGCGGGCGGGGCGGGGCGGGGCGTGGGCGGCTCCCCGTGGCCCGCGCCGGAAATGATCGTCGCTAGTGGAGAGGGGTTAACGCGGTGTGTGCTCAGTTAAGTAAGTGTAGCGGTTAGTTTGACCAGGATCGCTATCGTGTACTCATCGAGAGCTAATGTTACTGCCAAACCGAAAAAAAAACCGGTAGATCTCATATCAGGTATTGGAAAATATCGTGACGATTATAAAACACTTTTATCCGATCAAAAAGATATCGACGCGCTTGTCACCGCTACCAACTGCTCGCCGTAAAATAATTAATTCGCCAACAATCCTGCGCTGGCAACTTCGCGAAACAAACATTCGGTTGTCAGTAAACCGTTACACTCTAAAACTCGGTACAAAGAACAACACGAAGATAGGTTTTACAATTATTAACTGAAAACACAAAGCTCGGAACGTGGGCGAAAAGTGGAAACTTTAATAAAAGCAACATTGGAAAGCTTGCGGGCATCTGGCGGGGAGGGAGGCCTGTTGAGGGTGGTGGAGGGTTACAACCGGTCATCGCAATTAACGTCGAACAAACTTAATTGATTGACCGAGTCTTTTTAGCGAAAGCTCGCGCTCATACTTAAAAGTGTTTAGATTAATTTAATGGAATTCTTAAGAGAATCAACTCGACTTTTTCCCAGTTAGAAACGTCAAAAGTAAGTTTGTACAGTCTTAATTGTTTCATTAAGCGATACGGTTTTGATATTGAGGATGAAGACGAGTCTAATGGCATTTATTTGCTACGTAGATACTTCAAGTTTTATAAAGGTATTTACGCGACTGTTACCAGTTCAAATACACTTATTAGGTTCTACTTCGATAACTATTCAATAAATAACAGCTGTTTACGTTTCCATATATACATAACACAAGTACCTAAGCAAGAGCACCACAGACAAAGCTAGATAGAGGTTTCCGATACGTGTACGATTTAAAATGTGATTGAATAAAAATCGATATTTTGTAGAAAGGACATGAATGGTATGTATTTTATCAGTTTTCATATCAAATGCTATTAGTTGCCTGCAGCTTTAAACACGTGGTATTTGTGCTACACCATCGCACCCATAATAATAATATGACGGAGTTATGCCCGAAAATACATTAAAAAAATACAAACATCCGAATTGATAACCGCCTCCTTTTTGAAGTCGATTAAAACAACATCTTGTGAACAAAACCATAATCGGTAAGGTGTTTCTGTAGTTACACGATCATAAACAAACCAACTTACGATTAGAGCTCAACTAAAGCGCTATCTATGGCGTCCAGAATTTGTGATGATATTTTAGATGATATTTTTCACTCGTGTTTCGGGATTTCCTCGACATTTTATTGTGCCGGATATCCTGTCCTAAATTTTTTAGTCAGGAAATAAGCTAAATACATGCTAAGTTTTATTAAAACCTGTTCAATAGTTTTTCCGTGAGAAACCGACAGTCAAAATATACGGACAAAATGTCACTAAAAATATTATCTAAATGGACTCGCCCAACGCTTAATCCTCGCTATAATGTTAAACTAGCTGTTCCCCGCGGTTTTACCCGCGGTAATAACAGAGTTCCAGTGGAAATTTCGAGATAAAAAGTACCTTATGATATAACTACCGTAGCTTCCTATAAGTGAAATAATTGGTTTAATAATAATTGGTTGTCTGGAAGAGATCGCAACTATGCGATAAGACCGCCATTTGCTTTCTCCTTTTTCTTTAGGTACTGTATCATTGTTATTTTATGTGCAATAAAGGATTAAATAAATAAATAAATAAATAAATAATTTTCAAAATCGGTGCAGTAGATCCAGTACCCTCTACAACGTCACAAACTCACAAACTTTACCTCCATAACACCTACTAGCTGTTACACCGTGAGTTCACCCGCGTAAATTTCGAAGTTCCCGCGCAAATCCTGGGTTAAAATATAGCCTTTGACACTCAAAAATAACGTCACTTTCTATTAGTAAAAGAATTTTCAAAGTCGGTTCAGTATATCCAAAGATTACCCCCTACAAAGTCAAAAACTCACAAACTTTACCTTTTTTATAATATAAGTACCCATAGATTAGTATAGATGTACAGTCACGAAAAGTCTTGTTTTATTATAGGTACATAGATAATATCTATACTATAATAAAAGAGTAGAATCCCCGATTCTGTAAATTGAATATTTTTGACAAATTTTGACAGGGAGTGATAAAAGAAGAGTAACCAACCACAAAAATAAAGTTTTTAAAAATTCTTTTCTGTCTGTCTGTATGTCTGTTCGCGATATTCTCCAAACCTTCCGAACGGATTTTCATGCGGTTTTCACAGGTACATTAAGCTAAACCTGGAGCTACATATAGCCTTTGTTTCATTTAAATCGGATGTTGGGGAAAAAAGTTGTCATACAAAAACGCTTCATGCGGGTAAAACCGCGGGGCACAGCTAGTATTTAAATGTGATATGTTGGTACAGGTACTAAGAACGATAGCAGTTCAATGTCACCGCTAATTATGTTGTCTTTCCTGCCCGCTGTCACAAATCAAAGTACCAGGTAGTTTACATTGTTTTAGTATTTGCTCTATTATTTCCTGCCAGCCGCAGTCGACTTAAACCACAAATTTAACTGACAAAAGCATAAAAATGAAAATGATTGAATATTGTACACAATTTACTATAAATAATTCCAGCTTGATTTATGGTATAACGCATATCAATGAAAAGTAGGTGCTTTGGTTTTAAACACCTACACATGACCAGATTTATTAGTCTATTGAGAGACTTAAAAAAAGCCTGGTTTCCTTTTTTGATATTTACTCTGCTTAAAATATATAATGGTCGATATATATGTTACGTATACGTTGAATATGTAACTCTTATTTGATCCCAATGTTATTTTTACATAGACGTCGAATTTTCACTATATTATCTCCATTGACAGAAACAGCGTTTTATACACCGTACCATAGAGTACATAGAGTTACCATAGAGTTACCCAATACACATAGAGCGTTAGTTTACGTATATTAAGGGCAGTCAGTGTTGTCATACCTTATGTGCCTGAATTTTCCGTGATATTCTCCTAGACTTGCGAATGCTTTCTTATACATGGAGACCTTTGTATGAACATTCATATACTAACCACAAATCTCAAAGACGACCCTTGTCCAAACTCGTTACCGTAGGCATAGCGTAAAATCATCCCTCGAGTGGACCTTCCTCAAAAATTATATAAAAATAAACAGCTGCCATAATTTCAAGAAGCCCTGCCGAGTTCGTTTCGTGCTTAACAAACTAAATCCCCCTCTAAACTCTCAAATAAATACAGGCTCGTCAAAGTAATTATGTGCCAAATAAGATTTGCGAGATCAAAAAGTTGTTTAAACAATTTTTCCGCCCTCGGGAAACATCGCTTAGGCAATTTTATGCGATATAATATTAAAGAATTAGGATATTAAATTTATTTTTTCTTCCTCCGTTTCGCCGCTTCTACGAGTATATCGTTAGTCGCTTCGAAATAGTGACACGTTTCTGTTTGTAACAACGACGATCACGTCACTCGATATCCCAGCGAAGAAATTGCAAACGATGTCGGTTTTGCGGCAAAAATAATAATATTTTTTACGATATCCAAACATCAATCCATAACCAAAGAATACGTAAGCGAAGTAAAGAAGCGACAATCTCTTCGCCGCGCCAACTCCGCGCTTCCCAAACTTCGCCACAATGTAGCGGCAAGCCCTACAGGGCCTTTATTCACTATGAACATGCCACGCCGCGTCTTTCCCTCGTAATCAAAGATGTCTTACTGCAAAAAAATACATTTATAACGTTTCTTATATTATGGCATCTAGAACGTTGGGAAGTGCGTTTTTGGCACTCGCGTTGGCCAAGGAATGTCGTTGGTCGTAGTGAATAAGGGTCCTGGTGATAGCCAGGCTGCTACTGTGTTTCGCGACTCCCGCAATATCAACTTGAATGTGTCCCTCCCCGCCGCCGCGCCCCGCCGCGAGTCCTATCCCACACACACACACCCCGCACGTGTGCACACAAGCCGCCCGCCTGTAATAGTAGTAGGGAGTTTTATCTGTTAGCTTGTAGGTACATATAGTGTCACGAGTGTGCCATAACTTTGACAGTAATTTTCTCATACTTTATCATTACTTAGATTGGTTGTCTGATGAAAAATGATTATCATAAAGTAGTTGCTACCAAGGGTGCTATCGAAGTGTTCAAGCTGGGAATCTGGCGACGTGACTCGTCAGTGTCAGACGTACGTGTCGGCATAAAGTGCCGGGATTTATGGCCCGACGATGTGATAAGCATTCAAATAATATAAAATTCAATAAATAAGCAAATACAAAAAGATTTATTAAGATTTCCCATATCCTTTAAGTGCGCTGATTTATTTATTCAATGTTGAGTAGAAGCGTGATAGCGTAAACTTATTATATAAGATGTGGTAAAATTAGCTGCAAATATCCACAGGGCTAAAAGTATACGTTATAAAAAACAGGATTAGCGAAAAAATTATATAATAAGTTCGGTAGTTTTTCAGAATATGAGGAAAATAAATTCAATGAAAAAACGTTACAACTACATTCACACATTCACAAGGCACACAATACTCGTAGCTCACTAATCGAAAACGGATACAAGGCACGCGCCACGCACACAGCGAGCGATGCATCAGCTGGCCAGCTCGATCGAGGTCATTGACCTTAAGATTCCGGCGCGCGGCTATGAGTGTGTAAAACGATTTAGCGGCGAGCGCCTTCAAAAGTGTTTTCTTTTTCATTGATTTATTTTGTGTGAATATTTTTTTTATTTTTTTACCTTTTTTATTTTATGAACATGTTTATAACGGTGTATACTTTCAACGATGTACATCCACATGCAAATGTAATCCCCAAACTTCGTGCTTCTAGGATTTGGCGCAGTGAGTCTGAGTAAACAAAGTATTTCAATGAGTGCTTTTAAATGTATATTTACATTCCACGGATTCGCTACGGGGAAATCTTATAACTTTTAAGTACAACATCAGGAGTCTGTTTAAATATAAAGAGTTTCTACCGAGTTGGATGGAAGTATTCGGCGTTCGCCGAGCGGGGCGGGCGGTCGAACTTTTATCGTCCGATTCCACATTTTTCATCTCCCACTAATTTGAAATTATAATATGCAGAGAAGAAATCAAATCAAAATTCCATTTAAACTTGGTATTTAAATATTTGTTGTGGCGCAGATGTTCGTTATGCTAATCGAACGAGGCTCCGACAGATTATTGCGGCTGTTCTGTACTTACCCGTCTACGAGGTTAGCGAGCAAGGGGGTACTAAACCGGGACGGTATAAAAGTTTCTGTGGTTTGTTTTTTATTACCCTATCACGCTTTAACACACACGTTGTGATATTCGACGTTTTTCTTTCAGTATTGTTTTTTTTTTAATTACGATCGAAAGTCAACCAAACCATTGTGAGCTTGTAATGAGTAAAACAGAGAAACGCTCCACTGTCGTTATATTCCGTGATCATGATCTCGCAACACTTGATTTCATTTCGTCATAAAACAAGAAACAAAAAACAGCAGCTAAGTATATTAAAATAGAACAATACGAAAATACTAATAAAAATAAACTTAGAGAGTCACCATCTAACTTCGAAATGGCCAATATTTCGAGTTATTAATTTCTTTTTCTTTTGCATCAACCTTAAACATTCGTTAGTACTTATTTAAAGGGGATAATGAAATATAATTACCGAAATAATTATTCATTCAACCGCGAAGGCATTCGGGCGGGGAATTGTCTCAAACGGAATTAAGGGGCGTTTTTCACTGGCCGGCGGCGCGGCCGCGTTGTTTTGTTTCGGCCGCCATCTGTAATTTTCTTTCATTATACACTCTCAGCGGTGACGCAGCGGATTGGAACGCTCCCTTCCGTTGCGAACTTTTAGATTCATAGCGTTATTTTCACAGAGCAAATAAATTAACTAGAGAGGACATGTAGGCGGGGCAGACGCGCCACCGTTGCAAAGGAAGTCAGAGCAAATGCTCTAACTTGCCCAAAACTTCTTTTGCTGCCAACACTATTCCCAAAACTGTGAATTTTTGAAAACAGTGACTAAGTACAAACATAATCATAAAGTGTTTAATACATTTATTTACGTTGATTAATGTTTTAGTGCGCGATGAATGGTTTTGTGTGCGAAAATCACCCGGCGACACTGGTTTTCATCTGTTTTCATACTAAAGTTATTTGATGTCCCTTCTATCTGTTCTTTTCTATTCTGTGGTTATTGCATTTTTTCTACTGGGCCAGCGGGCTGAGGAAAAGGGGAGGGGAATGCTTCTCAATGAGCTAATGACAGTTTACATTGCTTCATAGCTTGAATACTTCTTTCAGTTCGAACCCTAATTTCTATAACGTACTTAACTAAATTCTTTTAGATCGACTTTGAAAATAAACGTAAACATTTTCTCCATTTCCCCTTCAAACTTTTAATAGTATTAATAATAATTTATTTCTAGTCGAGCGATATTATCAACGTTTTGTTCAGTAATCGAGTTTAAAATGCCTTCTAAGTCGTATTTAATTGATATACGTAACGTATGGTGGGTACAGGCGTTCAATGAGAGATAGTAAATCAATAGCATGTGTCAGTATCGTTAATGAAATAACGTTAGTTATCACAAATGGTCCATTTAAAATGTCAGCGTCGCGCAATCAATAATCGGATGTTTCAGTAGCGATATAGAAGGGTGATAAGGCTGAAATTTACTTGTGAATCCAGTGGGAGCACATCGTTACATTTAGATTAAGTGCCAGATACGCTAAGTCGGGAGTTAAAATAAGTGCGTTATAATGTCGACCGGTGACCTCTACCATCTGCAGTACAGTCGATCGTAAGATTAGACCTACCTTAGCTATGTGAAACACTGATGACTAAAACGTTTTGATTCCCTCAATCAGTGCAGTCAAGGAAAAGTAAAGTCAACTGTTACTCAATTCAAAAACGTTTCGCTTTTTACTTGGTTATTCGACAATACAGTTTTCCTATTTAAAACTCAATACGATTTTCATTCATGCACAACCCCAATATGGAAATTTCCTTTGTGATTGGACTTAGTTGTTTATTTTTAAGAAGACGATCATTTATTTGTCAATGAAAGTAATTGAGGATAATAAAGATACAGAACAAATATTGCCATAGCAAATATTTTTAACAAAGTGAATTAAATTTAAGAGTTTTGAGTACCTGAGTAAATGAATTGATTAATTAAAAATTAAAAGTCAGTAACACAGTTTTTTTTATTATTTAGGCATTTAACTAAACCGACTTGACAGTGAGAACTGATGGTAAGTTCAAAATGTCCAGGATGATCCGCTGATCTGAGGGCTGAGTCCACTTTATCGGAGTTTATCTTCAACCCAGTCGTTTGGGGTCGGCGGATCGACTACGTTCGCTCGCTGGATTTGCCCGCCTTTTATCTCGGATTTATTGTTTCCCCGTAACAATGGGACTACGTAGATCTTGGCTGCCGGCGATCGGATCGATACCAGCCGACTTGTGCTGGCCTATTTTAGAACCGATCATGAATTATTACGTATTCAATATTAATGGTATTGAAAATTGAAAATACTTAGTCAAAATCAAATCGGTACCTGTTTGTTATTAATGCTCTTTTTAACATTAAAAAAATTACAATACTGAACACGCTTACTTATATTAGCTTCACTGGTGTTAACTAACAAACAATGTAATAAAATCTTTGAAGTCAATTATAACCGACTTTTACCGCCGTATTGACATGAATTTTTGTTGTATATGTAGATTAGCTGAATTATGATGATATAATATAACGAACAGGCAGGCAAAGGTATGACCGAGACTATTAGCTGAGCGACACATCTAGAACGAACTAGAAACTATTGCAATTAATTGCACCAACATAGAAGTTGTACAGCATACCAGATATCCGTTGGAACACGGAGCAGTGCCTGGGACTTGCGACCCAGGTGTAGGTTTAATGGGGCCCCTTTACAATGCATGAACGCTCACCTCCACTGCCCGTGCTCCCGACTTAAGCAAACCTCTGGAAACAATTAGATGACACAGCGCACGTAATCACTATAGCCACTCTAGATTGATACGACACTGATACGAGACTATAACTGCACTGAACCGAACACAAAGTAACAATGAACCGTCGCTTACGCATACTCGCATTTTATATCAGCTTCTAATATAGACGAGTCGGGCAATGGAGTGGAGCGGGGGAACGGACTTACTACAACCGCCATTCGACAGCGGGAAGCAACAGTTATTTTTAATGAAACTACCCTCTCGCCGACATAATATTATGACTCGACTAGCGAATCGATCGCACTATGTTTTAAAATAAAGGGTCTTTCAATAGGGACGGGTCGATGTTGGCAGCCTGTGGCGGCCATGTTGTTTTAACGTCGTCTTTCTAACCTATATTTTTTTATTCAGTTAGTAATGCCAAATCACCATGGCAAGTTACACGGTTGAGCAACACGTCCAAATGTTAAAAATGTATTACCAAAATGAGTGTTCGTTAGTGCAAACGTTACGTGCATTGCGCCCATTTTACGGCAGACGAGGTGGTCCTTCAAAGTCGACTCTCCAACGTTTGGTGGCCAAATTCGACTTATCACCTTTAGACTTTTTTTTGTGGGGTTTTCTTAAGTCGCAGGTCTATACCAATAAGCCACAATCGACCGATGCCCTTAAAGTCAACATAGCTCAGGCTATCGCTGAAATTCAACCCGAACTATGCGGCAGAGTTGTTGAACATTGGACAACTCGAATTCGTGCCACCGTGAGAAGCCGCGGCGGACATTTAAACGATGTGATTTTCCACACATAATGGCATATATAGCTCTTTCAAATAAAAAAAAAAAATCGTTAAAATCTCACACACGGCCTTTTTTATTTCATGTCAAAATCGACCCGTCCTTATTGAAAGACTCTTTAGTTTATATTTTTTCATTTCTACTAGCCCATGTCTAAATTATTTATAATACAATATTTGGCGTGTACGCCGTCCGCAGCAAAAAAATTCGAACCGGTAGGCGCGGGCGTAGCGCTTGGAATTTCGTAGATAGTTCACCTCCAACAAACTAATGTAGAATAACTTTTAAAGTATAAATTTTTTCGACATAAAATATTGTTTAATCATATTATTTTTTTTTTTAATGGGGTGTATCAGGTTTTCAGTTAATTCATTAACACGTTGTATATATACTAGCTATTCCCTGCCGGTTCACTCGCGTTAATTTCAGAGATCCCGCGGGAATTCCGGGATAAAAAGTAACTAGTCCAGCTGTTTAGAGATTACCCGGATTAAGCAGACAGCAGACATTTCGACCGTATATACTTTCGTATGCATTTAGTGAAAAGCTGTTAATTTGAAATTACAAAAAGACACTTCAATTTTATTTATATATCTAGATGACACGGAGCTGATCTGATAATGGAGCTGGAAGATAGTCATAAGAGCTCTGTAATGAAACAATGCAACCCCATCGAGTTGGGGCTCGTTTGTTTTGACGAGGACTATGGCCTAACGATAAGACTTCTTGGTTAAATTTACTTTTAGCAAAGCATGTTTTTTTAATATTTTTAAGACCTAAGCAGATAGCCTACTTTAAGAACTTCACTAACTTACACGAGGATGTTTTAACTACTTATATAACGTTCACTTATTATAAAAACATAAAAAAATATTTAGGAATTTGGAAATAATAAGTTGTACACACTCCACACATGCCGTGTATTGTGACGGGCGGTAGGGTGGCCCCATCATATATAATTCAAACGTTTCCTGAACTCCTGAACTAGACACGCAACGCCACGGCCAAACCTACAGGGCTCCGGAGCTTCCCAGATGGTTCCATACTCATGTGGAACTTCGATCATAATTTATTTAAACTTTGAATCCCTATTCAACTCCCATCGCGGTTTGAACTTTGAAAATTCCTTCCCTCTATGGTGAGGTACAAGCAATCTATATCCACGATACATTCGATGAAATTGATATCTGTAGGGCAATTGTGTAACTTTTGTTGCTATCATATTTCAGTTTCAATCAGAGAAATAACGATTTTGTGATTGATTAATCATGTTTAGACAGCTTCAACTTTGAAGTACGTTTGTTTTGGTTGATGGCTAAATATTGTAGGTGTCATAACGTGCATGTTGTAATCGCAAAGCCGCCATATTTTTGATTGCAACTGAAAGATTGTAGACATTAAAGGTACGTAATAGCCCCTCTGATTGCGGGTCCGATTGAATGCGCATCACAGAAAAACTGCGTATAAAATTTGAAGGCCAATCTCCTGAGCACATAACAGAGATTCCCACGAGAGTCCCGGAAACTCATGGTGATTTTTTTCATTAAATTTACAAGTTAGGTTAGGTTAGGTTGGGCAAGTTTTTATTATGTTATCTTAAACTCTTATTACTGGACTAGCTATGCCCCGCGGTTTCACCCACGTGAAACGTTCTTATAAAACAATTTTTTTCCCGACATCCGATTTAAATGGAACAACGCCTATATGTAGCTCCAGGTTAAGCTTAATCTACCTGTGCAAACCGCATGTCCATCCGTTCAGTGTATTCGGAGATTATCGCGAACAGACAGACAGACAGACAGAAAAGAATTTTAAAAACTTTTTTTGGTGGTTGGTTACTCTTCTTTTATCGCCCCCTGTCAATTTTTGGTAAAAATATTCAATGTACAGAATCGCGGATTCTACTCTTTTATTATAGTATAGATAAGTAAAAGCTATATTCTTCCATTGAAACTTAGTTACGTGGAAGTAAGTTTCGGACAAGTTCGAAACTAGTTACGAAAAACTGGTTTCGATGGCGGCTGAAGCGCATTCCCTTGTTGAAATAATAATACCAGGTCAAAACAAGCCATTACTTGAACACATAAGTCATCGATCATACTGATATCCGACCGTTATTCGACATCACAATCCACTCGGAGCCACTCGCACTTGGCATCGGATCAAGGCAGGGTTGCACCGCGTCGCCTCCACGGGGACGCATAAAATATTGATGCACACGCCACCGCCATACGTGCCCCGTATTAGCACACGGTACGTGTGTGCCAACCCTAACGACTATGTATATTTATAAACAAGATGTGATTTACCATTGGTTAAAATAATATATGCTTTGATAACAGTTCAAATTCAAATACACTTATAAAAACTTTACACGAATAAAAAGAGAACGCAGAGCAAAAGACGGCTCTATTGCTAGTGGCAATCTTTTCAAGGCAAAGTGATAGATAGTTTCAGAGAGAAACTAGAGACGGGTGGTGAGTGCACAATGCAACATAAACATAATATAATACTAGTACGTAGTATATACAACGTGTTAATGAATTAACTGAAAACTAGAAAGTAGTTTGTTCAGAATCAACTAGCGAATCGAT
The DNA here is from genome assembly GCA_907165275.2 of Zygaena filipendulae. Classification (NCBI taxonomy): domain Eukaryota; kingdom Metazoa; phylum Arthropoda; class Insecta; order Lepidoptera; family Zygaenidae; genus Zygaena; species Zygaena filipendulae. Next base: position 15,746,758 of record OU015649.1, on the reverse strand, counting down.
CGCACTATGTTTTAATATGGGTTATATTTTTTCATTTTTATTAGCCCATGTCTAAATTATTTACAATACAATATTTGGCGCGTACGCCGCCCGCAGCAAAAAAATTCGAACCGGTAGGCGCGGGCGTAGCGCTTGGAATTTCGTAGATAGGTCACCTCCAAAATAATGTTGAATAACTTTTAAAGTATTAATTTTTTCGACATATAATATATTTTAATCATATTATTGTTTATTTTTTAAAATGGGGTGTATCAGGTTTTCACTTAATTCATTAACACGTTGTATTATTCCTCTGAGATAATACTTATATGTACATCTTTTAAGTGGTATAGGTACAAAAAACTGATACACAAATTAAGATACACGATATAATACGTATATAAACGTAATTTAATGATTGCAAGAAACCTCATAATAATTCAGACAGATTGTTGAGGTGAGCCAAGAATATAAGCTTCACAGCCTAAATGAGCTTAGGCGTAAGACAAAGAAGGAGATCAAAAAAACGAAATTCACCAATATTTACTTCCACAACGCGAGGCACTCGCTCTATTCGACAGAAACTGAAAGTCACGCAAGATCTTTATTCCAAAAGACAATCTAAGCTACAGACCTCATTATACAAACATTGTTGTATCTATCTACCATACAAAAACCCACCCCGTTCCGGATGAGATATAAAAAGGAACAAAACTCTCTCCATTTGTACCCCTTATTACGTAACGGCATGAACTTTCCGTGGGGCGCATGTGACAAAAATAAGCAATCGTATAAACGATTCCATGACGATACAGCGATAAGCATCCAGAATAAGGATTCGATACGTGACCGGAGTAGATAAAGTAGATAAGGCGTGATCGCTGGCTGAGGGACGACGGCCAATACAGAACGAGATCGCTCGCTAGTCGAAAAGAGTGGTTATTTTGATTCCAATTGAAAATTTCGAACGGCCATTACGCGATAACAGTCACGGTCGATCGCTAGTTGCTTCTTGTCACGTGATATGTTCGAACTCAATTTGTAACAAACTTCTAGGGTGGATATATTTAATATTATGTACGTAACACGAGCTGGGTTTAGCAGAATCCGATCGCGTTTATTTCTATATACACAAAAAAAGCAATGGATATGGGTGTCCTTCGATATCCAACAAGAGCGCCAAGAAAAACTACATAACTAATTGCAATTTCAAACCGATGAAAAAGCTTATGAAAAAAAAAATGTATTTTTCATATTCGTAACTACATTAGCTAGTCAAATGAAAAATATCTCCGAAAATCTTCAATTAAAAAGAGTTAGGTCCAGAGATTCTGTTGAAAGGAACCTGCAAATTTTTTGATTAAACGTTTATTACGTGAAATAATCAAACGATGACGTAGTAAACCATTTATTATGTACACCGCACAATCCTGTTTCATTCATTTTCCCTCTCTGCCTTTCTTAATTGATTTTTGTTGTAGATTCAATTAATAAAAGATTTCTATTTGTAAAAAAATAACTACAAAAAGTTTGGGTCACGGTTTAATTAAAAAATTGATATTTTTTTAAACTCGTATAACAAGGCAACGTAACTCTACTGAACATTTTAATTATAAAAGAACCACAAAAACCTGAAAAAATGCGATAAATATTGAAAAATCTAACGATATAACTATACAACAAAGACGGTTTTCGATCGCGATTCTTGTGATCATGGAAATCAGATACAAATCGTGGGAATATATTAGGTTTGAAAGAAAATTGCTGGTTTCACATGTTATTTTGCATAGTTCTGTACATGTTAAACTGTAGACACCGATGTTCATTTTTACGACTGCAGGGCAATTATGTAACTTTTGTTGCTATCATATTTCAGTTTCCATCAGAAAAATAGTGATTTCGTGACTATTTAATCATGTTTAGGCAGCTTCAACTTTTGAAGTATGTTTAATTTGGTTGGTTGCTAGATATGGTAGGTGTCAAAACATGCATGCATATTGTAATCGCAAAACCGCCATGTTTTTAATTGCAACAGAAAAATTATAGAAACAAAAGTTACATAATAGCCCCTCTGACCATAACTTTGTAAATGTGTTTTATTATCAAGAATGAAGAAATTTATTTATAATTTATTTATTATTAATGAATAGAGTGCACGTAACGGCCTTTTAGAACCAGTGTTTGTGTACCAACCATGTGGAAACGATGGAATAATACCCTCAATAAGGTCAAAGCGCTCCAACTATATTAGCATTAGAGCGTTAGGTTCTGTAGTGGTCACGGAATTCAATTAAAGGGTTCACTGATTGATTACTCATTACTTGCCCACGTAATACAACCGTTACCTACCTGTTATACAACGTTCATTATCAAACAGAATTTAATAAAATTAAGGCTCCCCTAGAAGTTCTATTATTGTTTATATTTTACTTTTACTAGTATTTCGGATTCAAAATTCCCGCAGGAACTATTTATATAATTTTCAAATTACTCATATCTCATGATCTAAATTACTCGTTGCTACATATATAGCTCTTCCCTCACGACATCACCCGCATGAATTTCAGTATTCCTGCGGCAATACTGAAATGAAAAATATACTATGTGCCTCAAGGATACTATAGTTTCATTTCAGTGAAATATTTTTTAAAATCGATTCAGAAACCTCAAAGTCTACCCTGCCACAAGACTAACAAGTTCTGTTCCACTCGCAAAAATTCTGTCAAATACATTTATGCAATCAAAAGAAGTAAAAAATATACTGACACGGAATCTATCAATATGCAAAATTTTATTTGCTTTTGGATTTTTTGCATATACCTACCTACTCATTTAAAGAGAATAAAAAATATTTTATTGGATCATAGAAAATTAATAGAAAATAAAAAATCTACATGTAGATTGTCTATACCTTTACTAATATTTATAAATAGTTAGCATATATAAAATTTACTTGCACTACTGTTACATTATCACTTTATTTTCTGCATTCCGAACAAATTATGAGTGTTCAAAGCCTTCTTAATATTGGGGCCCGAAAATGACTCGTTCGATAATATTCTAATCAGAATATTAAATAGATGTATAACACGTTAAAGGCGGGTTTAATACAGTATACGCGAGGCGCGAAATCCATTTTTGTGTGTATAAAAAAACTCGCAAACCTGATAATCCAAATTGCTTTCTTTTTGATGCAAACTCGATTTTGTGTATATACTTTTCATGCTTTAACGGAGGAAACAGATAAATTGAGTGAGATACCGAAGAAATACATAGAAATGTTGCGCATTGGGAATCGCAAGGGGCTAAGCTTGTGAGTGTGTGTGTGTACACCTTCCCCCTTCCCCGGCCCCTCTCGTGTATGAAATTAAATCCCGCTTCTGATAAAAAATATTATTATACATATACATATTGTGGGCGGAATGTTCGAGTAGCTACCTACTTTCTTCGAGTTTTCAACTGCTGCAACTCCTCTTTTCATGAACCTATTTCGATAAAATGCTAACTGTGGGTTTGAGTTTTATTAAGAGGAGAAGTTGCCTCTACCTATCACGAAAAAACAAACTGTATCACCTGGTATTCCTGCGGGAATTCCTCGGTATTTCGGCAGAATTTTGGTTCAGTTGTGCCGGGAACTATTTCCCGCGTCCAAACTTACAAACTTTATCCCTAACTTGACCTCTTTATAATATGACGAGTAGTGAAGATACCTATTTCGATTATATAGTGTTGGCCCCATTTTTGCTTATGTTGCTATAATATATTCAGATTAGAGCATCTCATTTCCATCCCAAGGACGTTTGTATAGCTCTTGACAAGGCACCGTAATTTAGGCATTCTCGGGGCAGTTTATCATCCTATTCTGGAACTACATCATAAATGGATATTTAATGTGTACGAAAATGATTGATGTGAATCTATCTTCAATTTATACATATAATTTAACTCTAGCTGCGTCCGCGGTTTCACGCATGCGGTAGGTATCTCAAAATGATTTCGTTCTACGTTCTACGTTTTACTACATTCTACGTTTCGTTTGCATTTATGTTGTTTTCGTATGATGCCTTTTCCGTCTTTGCTCAAAACAAAGTCTCACTCACAAACAAAGTAGGTAACCGGGTAACCGACTTTTTAGTGGAAAAAAGAATATATCATCATCATCATATCAGCCAAAAGACGTCCACTGCTGGACACAGGCCTCCCCAAGAGTCGCCACAACGACCGGGCCTGCGCCTGCGTCTTTACCAAGTCATCTGCCCACCTTGTAGCGGGCTGCCCACGCCGCATCTTCCGGTACGTACATAACAGTTTTTAACTTCATTCAACATAACCACACCCGTGACGCTCTATACAAGTGAACCAATTTAACTCCCTACTACTACATGCACATTCACGGCTGACTTGTACGTACGCGTGTTGTGCTTGTATCGTAAGGTTGACAGCCAGCTGACAGTAAGTGTCGGCTGTCAGTGAATAATTGTCACATGTAGATTCTACATGTTTCAAACTTTCCTCGGAATTTCCAAGAAACTTTCGCGGCGTATGGGGAGGCATGAAATTGGTGGGAGGCGGAGAGTGTCGCTTCTTTATAGAAGATAAGATAAGATAAACTTTATTCAGCAAGAACAAACACATCCACCACACAACAAACACGCAATAATCTCTATTCTTTGTTACCACTACGTTCTGACGGGGCCTGAGGAGGAACAAAATTGGCGGGGAGCAAAGTATAGCCTCCTCAGGTCAATATAATAGTAATAGTACTTCACATAGTTATACGCAATACTTTAAAGGGCTAGAAGCTTGGTATCATTTTCTCAGTAAGCTATATGTAGAGTCCGGTAGGTACAAGTATTCGATGAAAAGTTTTTAAAACGTACTAGGATCGCAGGAGTGGAGAGTGGAACATTATCATGGCCGAGAGCCGACCATAAATGGCCTTAATGACGAGCGGAAGCAAATTATAACTTCACGAAACGAGTTCATCGGAAACAAAAGCGGGAAGTTTGCGACTTTGAATGTAAAATGGCTCATTTGGAAAACTTCGGCATACTTCACGTAGGATCGTTACATCGTTAACTCGAGAAAACTGCGAAGTGGGTATGTGCATATAGTCTCTTGAAAAACTTCTCCTTTGCACCCCTTTAAGTATTGAATTTCGAAAAACAAAAACCTTTAAGTATTTGTTCAAGTCTACATTGGAAAAGGAAGCAATGTGCTTAACTTCAGTGTGTCTAGATTTATAATAAAACCTGGTATGGTCAAAACGTGTTATGAGATATAAGTCCAAAAACGAGTAAAGAAGACAAAGATTTGTTCGGATTTCCAAGGTAATAACTTGTCATTAAATAACATTGCCAATCATTAAAGTATACAATTAAGCAATTTGTCAGACACAAAATTGGTTTTGGATAATTATTACAATATTCAAAGTACTACAATATTTTACAGAACGTATGACATAATAACATACACACCTCATTACCTATCAATTAAAAACGGTTAAAAAATAAGCGGTTGAGTAATTAAGGCGTGGAAGCGTGACAAACCAACATACTCACATTTGCATTCATGTTTATTAATTATGATTATGTTTTTACAACATAAACTCACATAGTTGACGAAAAATCTACTAATTTTATATAACTACTAGCTGTGCCCCGCGGTTTCACGGGAATTCCGGGATATAAAGTACTCTATGTCCTTCTCTGTACCCCTGATAACGTGGATGCCAAATTTCATCCAAATCCGTTCAGCCGTTTTTGCGTGATTGAGTAACAAACATCCATACTTTCACATTTATAATAATAGTAGGATCAGCTACCTTAGAGCAAAAGACAAAAACCTTCAAGACCAATTTCCAATATTTGTTTTTTTTTTCTACACAAAAACCCTTCGTCGAACGCGCCCTTGTCCGATCTCCGACAGGGCGAACGGAATCAATCCGGACGAGGTCCGGCCGGTCCGGCAAATTAGTCGCGCTAAGAGTGGAGCGTACCTTTTTATCAGGGCAATGGCTTTCTGGATATGAGCCGAGGTCACGCAAGTGTGTTTTATTGACAGGGATTTGTGTGCGGCGCGGCGGGGCGGGGCGGGGGGCAGCACTAGGAGTTAGGTATGACGCGGAACGAGGTCATGAACTCGCGGCAGGATTGCGAGAATGATCATTCGCAGCCATTTGGGCCTGATGAGGGAAATTGAATTACGTTTGTATTGCATCGTTCCTTTTACAACCTTCCCCTCGTACGTCGTTTGTTCGCAGCGAGCGTATGTACATAATACAAATTGTGATGTATAAAGCAGAATTGTGGAAACAATCAAGGCGGTGTTTCTAATGTCTTTGAGAAACGCTACCGTTCAGCACAATATGACGATGAGTGGATGGCGAAATTTGAAACGTCAAGTGCCATATCACTTTATGGAGGAAATAAGTTAACGGAAAATATTTTAGATAATACTAGCTGTGCCCCGCGGTTTCACCCATGGTAATTTCGGAGTTCCCGCGGGAATTCCGGGATAAAAAGTACCCTATGTCCTTCTCTGTACCCCTGGCAACGTGCATGCCAAATTTCATCCAAATCCGTTCAGCCGTTTTTGCGTGATTGTGTAACAAACGTCAAACATCCAAACATCCAAAAATCCACACTTTCACATTTGTAATATAAGTAGGATATCGCATAGCCATTATCAGTATGTATATTTTCAAATGTTCTTGGCACACTGACTAACTTTTTTTGCACAATAACACAAACTATATATTGAAAAAAAAAAACATAATCTACACAGTATAATAGTATCTAATAAATACATAAATAATTCGGTTGGTTAAATAATTCATTCTGCCTTTAAGTACATCCAGGAAGCCGATTTAATCCGTCAGTTACTTTCGTTCAATGCTTTGCAATTAAAAGGGACATTCAACCGACATAAATGCTATTTCGTTTCAATGCCGTTTCGAGTCGAGATTCGATGGTTAATCTATCGGATGCTTTGACAATTTGATATCCCTACTAATATTATAAATGCGAAAGTAATTCTGTATATCTGTCTGTTAAGCTTTCACGCTTCAAAGTCTGTACCGATCATCATGAAATTTTGCATGCACGTTGTCAGGGGTGCAGAAAAGGACATGGCGTACTTCTTACCCAAGAATTTCCGCAGGAACTCTGAATTTGACGCGAATGAATCTGCATTAAATTTTGCATACTATACACGCTGTCAGAAAAGGATATAGGGCAGTTTTATTCCAGAATCTCCGCGGGAACTCCGATTTTAACGCGGATGAAAACGCGGGGATGAGTTAGTACTAAATTAAATACCGAAATAAATAATACATAAATAATAAATACATATGACAAATGTACAATCAGCGATACAATATCATTTGATTGTTCATCAATATCATTTGTTGGCATATTATCGTTTAACATGGTATGGGTATATTTATGTACTAGCCGTGCCCCGCGGTTTCACCCGCGGTAATTTCGGAGTTCCCGCGGGAATTCCGGGATAAAAAGTACCCTATGTCCTTCTCTGTACCCCTGACAACGTGCATGCCTAATTTCATTCAAATCCGGTCAGCCGTTTTTGCGTGATTGAGTGAAAGCGCATTTTCATCCGACTTGCTTCAAATTTATCGTCACTGCTCAGCTCCTATGTGTCTTAGCGTTATGTTATATAGCCTATAATCTGCCCAGGAGTATGGACTACAATCGTACCGAGTTTGGTTAAAATCCCTTCTGTAGATTTTGACCCATGCGTGCACATACAGACAGACAGACAGACAAAAAAATTACTGATTGCATTTTTGGCATCAGTATCGATCACCATTCATACTCCAATATTAATTTTGAATATATATTCAATGTGCAGAATTGACCTCTCTACAGTTTTATTATAAGTATAGATGTTACCTAACATTGTATTTGGCGCGCTCAACGCGTAATATTTTCATTATTTATTTACATCTCCTACTGCGGTATGTGCCCCGCGTATTTGTTTAGGCCGCAGCGGCTTAATCCGCTCATTATTTGCTAAAAGGATTAATTTACTTTTGTATTAAAACCGTTTCGTTGCGCAAATAATATTGAGAGAGATTTACCGTTTATTCTCTGCTCGAAAAATAAATACTCACCTCACAAGTAGGTACTAAAACTTTGATTTCACTTTTCAGAAAACACCAAATTACTTCAGTCGGTCTAAGAACCAGAAAGAAGATAGTAACAGTGAATTCTCTTATAATACTTACTTATTATGTGAATTCAAATCTTTTGATTATGCCTAAAATTAAGCCTATTAAGTTCTTTGAATCGTTCTTCTTCGAAGAGTCTAATGAGATTTTTTAATTTCAATTCGGCAATAAATATCATACAAAAAACATTAAAAATCTGATATCAATTCAGTTTTTTTTTGTATTTATCTCTTTTTAGCTATATTGAATAACTTTAATTTTTTTTTTAATGAAAACGAAACGTATATAATATATATTTTATACACTTACACAACCTTATCCAGAAAAACGTACTACAGTTGCCGAGGGATAGAAAATTGACTGACAAAATCTACATTGATGCGAGTAAAACCACGTGCTCCAGTTGCGTTAATTTTAGGTTCGTGAAAGAGAACCAGAAATTTACCTAATTTACTTAAAAACAAACACGTGAGTAGATATTCTGTAACAAACATTTAGTCGAACCATACTTGTCTCAGACTCTATTTACAGAATTAGTCGTGTATTATGTGCAACTTGCCGTCAGTATTTAGTCGTATCCAAACCGAAACGGACCCGGACGTTTCGCATTTATAAACTTGTTTAATTTCACAGCGAGGACCACGCCGGCCCCGTAATATGTTCCGGGTGAATATTTTATCCGGGCGCAGGTAGTCGCGCCCGTCCGGGCACAACTTCCACCCCTTTTCTCTTTTTTCCGTTCATTCGTGTTGAACGTGACTTTTAATATCGCGACGTGGCGCGAGCGCTACGTTACGTATTACTTTATTCTTTGTTAACAACAAATCTGTTGTTTGGTTTAGCTGTCGAACTTGAAGATGGTTTTAATAAAAGTGCTCGGTGATCTCTGATAAATGGGTTATTGGAAATTCTGACAGGCTGAATCCTTTACGACTAAACTTAGGACCTTACAACTTGACATTAAGAGAGATATTTAACTGTTTTTTTTTTACAAAATATAATAATCTGTTATTATACTTAACTTAAAGCCGTGTAAGTTTGTACAAAGTTGTGATAGTACAGATTTATATTAATTTGAATTGCAAATTCAAAATAAAAGCACTGAAGCACGGCCAGCTAAAAGCATAATTATTATTATGAATACAAATTAAATAAGTTATTATTATAGTTAAGTCGGCTCTAAAATCTATAAAGGCATACAAAAACAAGTAGGTTTTAGTGTGCCTTTATAGATTTGGCTATTTGATTTGGTTTTAGTCAAAATTTTCCCATTGAAAAAATTGAAAAGTCCATCCCATAGAATCCAGTCACAAATATGACAAAAATAAGGAACTTCGTTACAAAAATATACCTACCTGTCTCATAAGAGAATCCTCAAAGGTCAACCTTAGCGAAATAACGAGGCTTAAATTACATATGTGGCGTCCAAATCTCAAAACAGGCAAACAAGGGATTATGCGTGTATCGAAAGCTTTTGACAACCGACCCACACATATAATTAAATTTGTGCCCTCGCCTCGCCTTCTGGGGTTGGCTGCCTAAGTGTTTAAGCTCGTGACCCACAGGACGCCCTCTCGAATAACCAATCACGTCTTTATCATGTAAGCTTTTACCATCCCAAGATTAGGGATCTTATGTTGGCCAGTTACCTGGAATATGGTCGTATCTAAATAAAACAGTTATACTGACTATAGAAACGTTGGAATTGAACTTCAAGTAACCATGTCTACTGGTGAATTTTCAAATGAGCGTGGATGGCCAAATTCTAAACTACGAGGTATAGCGAAAAATGCTAAAAGGAGTCTCGGGGTAACTTTTGATAAAAATTAAAACTGAATACCTACTCTATACTCAGATTTATTAAAGTGTTTTTAGTTTGATTTAAAAAAAGACATTGTACGTCTCATAATGATCAAGTTCTGCACAGTAAAGCTAAATGTCAAACTTAAAGGAAAGGTCTTATTTTAAGAAAATACTATTCTATTCTAAACTTTAACATATCAGTTGTTTGCAATATACACAATGAATTATAATATAATAATACTTTTTGGTTACTAGCTGTGCCCCGCAGTTTCACCCGCGGTAATTTCGGAGTTCCCGCAAGAATTCCGGGATAAAAAGTACCCTATGTCCTTCTCTGTACCCCTGACAACGTGCAAGCCAAATTTCATTCAAACCCGTTCAGCCGTTTTTGCGTGATTGAGTAACTTAGTAATAGTAACATTTTTATTTATTTATTTATTTATTTGCAAGAATATGGTAGGTAAATAACAAACAACAAACATCCAAACATCCACACTTTCACATTTATAATATTAGTAAGATTAGTAGAATAATATAACGAATGAAGTCAGTAGCCTGACCCACCACCGACAAGAAAATACCAGTACATTCTGGATATTATGTTAAAAGGGTCCAATGAAACAAAAGAAAAAATTGTTACCAACCCTGTTTAAAAGGCAATATTATTTTTACCCGAATGTAATTTACTTTCATTTTCATTTTCAAAACCTTTTGTTTCACAAAAGAATACAGTTTCATTTGATTTTTGCCAATGTCTAAAAAAATGTTACGATGGGCACATAAAATTCAATCGTGAGTCATGATGTCGTTTCATAAAAACAACATTGAGTCGATTTAGTGGCAACTTCCTTACTTGTTATGACATCCTTATTACCAGTGGCTCACGGTGAATGTGGACTCAGAGCGGTCTTATGATAAAAACCGACCAAGTGCGAGTCGGACTCGCGCACGAATGGTTCCGTACCATTATCTATAAAAACAGTAAAAAAAAAAAATCACGTTTGTTGTATGGCAGCCCCCTTAAATATTTATTTTATCGTGTTTTTTAGTATTTTTTGTTGTGTTTCTGTTTTACCCATGTGGATTTTGGGTACAGATACAGAACCCTAACAACGTTCTAAGTAAAACGTCAAAGTATGTTGTTCTTTAATCATTGGAACGACCGATTTTATTACGAATTCTTTTTTTGTGACTGAAATTTATTTTGTGAACCGGGAGAAATTTTCCCTTCAACCTTTTGATTATGGCAACATTAAATGGGTCAGCTTGCACTGTTACAATATTGCCAACGAGAAATTGGTTAAAGCTTAATTTTTATCTGCCGATATCATTACCTTCACTTATGAAGCGAAGCTTTCTTAAAACCTTTTTTGTCGAATAGGAATCATAAGAATTGAACCGTTACGAACGGAAGTGAAAACGCTTCTCCTCGACTGGAAAGCGCGATTTTGCCACCCGTGTGAGTGAGCAAAATAGAGTACTCGAGTAGAAGAGAGACATACAGCGGAAAAGATTTACATACAAAGCTTAAAGCTTCGCTTTTCTCGAGTGTCCCCCGTGTGTTTACACTCTTAACTTAAACTATACTTATTTAAGAAACATAAGCAATATCCATGATAAACAATTCTGCTGGAACTTTGTTTTGGTGAAGAAAAATGTGGAAGCAAAAAAAGATAATTAAAAACGATCAACTGTCATTCGTTGGAGTACCAGTAATAAAAGAGAAGGAACAGTGAGTTAGAACGCATTACTTTATCGACCGTTGACGAACGCGAATAAAAACCTTAATTTTATCCGAAGTTTTTAGATGTTGTTTACACACGATATCTATTAATTTGCTTTTTCTAATGCCGTATATATCGCGATACAGCGCATTCGTTTTGCCAAAATACATTTGTTTTACAACGGAATTGCCTCTAAGACATAAGTAGATAAACTAAGGGTCAGCTAACTATCGTATAGACGAGCCAGTAAACCACCGGTTCACAAATCCCTGCTAATCCACTACATTACTGCGGGCTAGAGAATCCATCCTAGGAGCCCCAACACTGGCTGGGCTAGACGTCCAGCGTGAGTTTACTATCACATTATCCTAACGGGTTTTCTTTGCTTTACTGAGAATTTTTTTGTATTAAAACAGAGATTTCGTAGAACTGAAGCAATTTATCACAAGAACTCCTCCAATATACTTTAGAGCCTTAACGTAAATATTTTACAGCTTGTGCAAAACCAATTTGGTGCCATTTTCTATTCAAGTATTTCTTTTTTATCCTATATTTAATATTTCCCATTGAATTCCTAGCATTTTTAGATGCTTTCCTTACTGGCATAATGTTTCAACCAAATTTCAGCAAAAAAAAAAAATACAGCAGGCTTATATTCTGTAAACATAACGTGAACACAAAGAGAATCACACAAACGAATTAAAACATTTCCCCGGGAAAAAGAGATCAACCCTTTTTTTCTTTTACTCTACAAACCAACTTTAAATGAGGTCTATCCAAATAAAAAGCACATCCCAAAAATCCCCGCACTATATTTTAGCAGTACAATACTCAAATAAACAATCAAAAGGGTTCGCGACGCCTGGCGCCTAGCTGTGCTCGCACAGGCTTTGTGATGGTTCGCATTTTATATTGCGCCCTCTCTTTTTAGCTCGTAATGCGTGTTTATCCCGTTTATCTCGTTACCCCACGCAATGCCAAAGACGGGAAATGTTCGGTTCTCAAACGCGATGATTTTAACATAACATCCGCTAGCTAGCTATAGTTGATCCGTCACGTACCTATACTATTGTTTTTACAATATAAAATTATAGTTATACACTGTAACATACGTATTTAACAATATAATATATCTATTATTATTAAGCTACAATGCTCATTAAAGGATAATTTTATTTAGATTTTAGGTAATTTACTATAACAGCTGTCTGCCACAGTTTTCTAGGCAGATATTTAGGGATCCTCCCTCCAATATGTACCAGAATAAAACTCCTACACCGATTTCCAGCTTTTCGATTGTATTTTTGTGCCAAGTACCTACGTATATCACTACGATGCGTAGGTTATCTGCAAATTTAAATGCGCACACACTTTTGTATTAATATTAGTAAGAGTAAGATAAAATAGTAAAAAAAAAAAAACTAAAAAACATGCTTTAAAAGTTTGAACACACTTGGAAGTAGATCAAAATTAATTAACTTCTAAGCTTTTATTACATTCTTTGTTAAAAATGAAGGGTTATTGAACCACTCCGGTCAAATTTTACGCTTATAAAAGCAAAATAAATCTTTTACAACACTGCCAGCGTCTTGTCTGAGTCTCGACTGTTGAAACTCCAACGTGGATCGCGGAATGAATGCTAATTAACATTTTAAAAGTGGTCAGTAATCTGAAGGGTTTTTCAGTAAGTGTTGAGAAATATTAGAATGAAAAAACTAAACGACGTGAGTTTCTCATGAGACTTACTATCTAACGAACATACGAACGTTTGAAACTGACAATTTACTGATATAATTTTATGTGGGCGTCCACGTAAAAAAGTAGATTCGGTATCTAGAATAGTCAATTGATAGTAAGGATTGAAAAAATATTCAAAAACTAGCACAGTTTTTTTTTATCAGACATTTGAAGTTGAAATTCTGAAAAAGCTTGATTTAAGAAAAAGCATTATAAAAGTTCGAGTGAAAAAAAACACACTTTTACTCGCTTGTTACATAGATTTTTATATAGGTATTGTTCGAGATTAAGATATAAGAAATTTGTAGAAAATTGAGCATTTATTAACAATCAATTAAAATCGCGGACGCAATTTTTTCACCCAATTTTACAAAACCTCGTAGTATATCTCGGAACTAAATGCCGAGAACTGGTAGCTTTTAGCTTGGACGTCCATATTTTAATGGTATCATCAACTCTATTTTGACACCTTGAACTACATACATATACTAGCTGTCCCCCGCGATTTCATCCGCGGTAACTTCTGAGTTCCCGTGGGAATTCCGGGAAAAAAGTATTGTATGTCCTTCTTTTTACCCCTGACGGCCCTGACAGTAGTTTACGGTGATTAGCTATTCCCCGCATTAATTCCGGAGTTCCCGCGGGAATTCCGGGATAAAAACTATCCTATCTTTTAATTTGGACCATATTATAAATGGTTACAAAATTTTATCAAAATCCGTTCAGTAGTTTCGGAGTCCATCGCGGACAAACAACGTGACAAGTGATTTATATTAAGACTAGCTGTCCCCCGCGATTTCATCCGCGGTAATTTCGGAGTTCCCGCGGAGGTTGCGGGAAAGAGTACTCTATGTCCTTCAGTTCCCGAGGGAATTCCGGGATAAAAACTATCCTATCTTTTAATTTGGACCATATTATAAATGGTTGCAAAATTCAATCAAAATCCGTTCAGTAGTTTCGGTGTCCATCGAAGACTAACAACGTGACACGTGATTTATATATGTTGAAAAAAATGTTGAAACACACCGCTTAAATCTTTTAAAACTATAAGTAAATTGAATTCCAAAGAATTATTATTATCGTTATTTCAAATCCGTCGCGTCGTCTTATTCATAATACGATCCAGCGATCTCGGATTATGAATAGTCAATGCACGAAGAACTTGCCCCAAACTTATGAATACGTAACAAATTAATGTTTTCTTGAAATTAAATTGTGGTAATAAGTTGATTCAATAGAAGTTCTGTTGTGAATTGTTCTTGAAAACTGTTCAACCCTTCATATTGAATGTCACTGTGAAGTCATCGCAATTTTACTGTGAAACTTTCGAGACATATGCACATAACTGTGCCCACAAAATATTTTAACAAAAAAAACCTACAAGCTGCTATACGACTATCATTTATATGTAAAATGTGTCCTTTGTCACTCAGAACTACTGTTGTTCTTCAAACAGATTAAATAACTCTACAAATAAATCGATTCAATAGTTAGGTTCAATGTATGTGTGCATTAATATTTTACTAATCTTCTTTATAAAAATGAATGTTTCGAAACCATTAGTCCGATTGTGATGAAATTTTGGCGGGTTGTTCTGCCTGCGTCCGCAAAGGTTCCTGATCCCAACTCACGCGGGTGAAACCGCGGGGCACAACTAGTAATTTATAAAAAGGTAAAGTTTATAAGTTTACATGTGAGGGAAAACTTGGAACTACTGAATCGATTTATTTGTATCAATGATTTAAGTAAGATGTATCGTCTCTTTAAAAAGAAACAGATAAGCGCAACTTATTCTAAGTTACCTCGCTTTACGAGTACGTATTACAAGTACATATATAATAGGGTAGCGTATCCGAGTTGTCACGATTCGGCGATAAAACGTAAGCGATTAGTATTGGGTGGGGCGAGTCGGACGCTTCTTAACCTTTTACAAACGAATGAAAACTTATTCCTACCTGGCTGAAGGGGAGGGAGGGAAGGGGAGGGATATTATTCATAATACAGTCGGCAGCACAAGTGATCACATTAGGTATTTATTCTAGCTTCTCCTCAAGAACTATGAGAATATATAAGAATTATTCTGCTCAATAGGGAATTTTAGTGTTTATTTTTTTTTATTATTTTGTAAACCTTTATGTACATATATTAGTAGTATAAGAGCATTATTCTTTTACAAAATATATTTTTTGTACTTTAAAAGTTTAAATTAGACAAGGAAAGCGCTACAGTCTTAGTGACGTCACTCAGCCTGTAGCGCCCTAAAACCGCCATACAAAATTCCGTTTTAGAAAGAGGCAGACATAGTCAAAATTAAACAGTTTATAACTATTTTTTTTTTATCCATGATATTTGCGAGTATAATTATTGGATATCAATATCCCACCAACATTGACATAGCCTATTACCACCAAGGTTTCCAATTATCTATCGTTTTGGCTCACCGACTTAACAAATTCTATCCGATGTCAGGTTTTTGCGCTTCAATAAAGCAATAGATAATAAGCTCATGTTATCGAAAAAATCTAAGGTTGAAAAATATTTGTAGTTATAAGATCATAAAATCATTTTCAATAATGCTTCTTTTTATAATATAAAATATAGTAAGTAGATACATAAAAAAATATCGATATACCTTATTGTTATTTTTTTTCAGAAGTCCAATTATAGCAGCAAAACTTTCATTAAAGTAATTATCACTAATTAATATTTTACCTGAAATAAATGTTTGCTTCGAATGAAACATTTTCGGATATAAAATTGTTTTTATGTTACAATTATTTATTTATTTATTTATTTATTCTTTATTGCACAGTGTGTACAAATGGCGAACTTAATGCCTTTCGGCATATTATAACGTTGTCTGTTTCTTTGGATATTTTTTATACATCTGAACAGATTTAGTTTAGCGGGCTTTGATTAAATCCTGCGAACTGTGTTATTTATTTATTTATTTATTTAACATAATCTTAGTGTTAAGAGTGTTATGAGTAACACTTCTGTCACCGACTGTACAACGTACACACCGTTGCGGTGGCATTTCTTAATCCGTCGACTGAAATTAAAGAAGTTAGTGCCACGAATGAAGAACTTTAAAAGCGTATTCGGAGCTTTTTGCATTAATACTCGCAAAAAATCTTTGGCTTTATGCATTGGAGCTTTTAGAATAAAGGAATTCTGAACTTTTTTTGACTTGGAAGATACGCCACTTACCTACAAAGCTCTCCCAGGCATGTGACTAGCTTCCCATAAATATTATATACTAGTTGTTCACTGCGGTTTTACCCGCGTCAATTTCGGAGTTTCCAGGGAAATGTCGGGACAAAAGGTACGCTATGTCCTCCTCTGTACCCTTGACAATGTGTATGCAAAATTTCATGATGACCGGTTGAGTAGTTAGACGTGAACGTGACAAACCAAAAAACAAACTCACATTCGCATTTATAATAGTAAGGTTTTCAAGTTAGGATAGAAAATTAATAGAATAGAATAGAATAGAAAAAAGTTTGCAAAATTCCACGAAATATTCTCATTAGTGTAGTTAGTAGTGTATTGTGTTCTAGCTGTGGTCGCGACTTGATATCACAATTACATTTCCCAGGGAATATATAGGATAAATTCATGATGTCTACCATAAACATTTATGGCAGACATCGACAAATTTTTCTCGGTGTTTAGTATTATATGTAACATAAGTATTTACAAATGAAAATATTAATAAGTACCTACTATATCAGCAGCCTGGTAACTGGAACTCTGCTTAGTTTGCATCCAGGTAGATAATGTTGATGACGACGCGATAGACAGACAGATAAATCTTTTAAAAACTCTCACTTTTCTAAACGTAGTCTAAAAAGTCTGTATAAAGAGAAAATTATAAGTAAAAAATTTCACCGCATTGAAATTTAATCACTGAAATGTCACACAAACATTTCCAACTAAACACAGAAAGGCAGAAAAAATAATATTCTAATTTCAAAACAAAAGCAATCTAACCGCGTAGATGGGCGAGTGCCGACAAACTGCGGCAATATTACAAAGGAGCGTGATTTATTGGAGGCGTCAGTGTCGCGAGTCGGAAGCACCTGCTAATAGTCAGCCGAATTCAAATTCATCTTCACCTCTGAAGGTTATTAAAAAAACGCGGACACAGAATTTATTCCGGGCCGTGCCTCGTCTCCGACGGACCCGACGCCACGTTAAAATTCGCAAACGCATCGACTAATCGGCAACACGGGAAGTTTCCACGGTACATTTTTCTGTGTGAAATGCGCAAAAAAGTGTTAAGGATTTCGTCTATGGTAGGCGACTGGATCATTCATTCATTTAATAATCTATATTTAAATAAATAAAAAGGTAAAGTTTGTTAATTGTGGTTTGTGACGTTGTAGGGGTTAATCTCTAAATCTACTGAACCGATTTTGAAAATTCTTTCACTTATAGCTAGGAGAATCCTGAGTGACATAGGGCACCTACTTTTTATTTTTTATTGTTTCTATTGTATTGTGGTGTTCATTAAAGAGTTTATTATTAATAATATTATTCTAATTCTTACGGGAACTCCGGAATTACCGCGGTTTCACGTTACATAAAACGGTACAATTATATCACCAATAGATCAGCCTATATCGCTAAGTAAATTGGTGTGTGACCAGAAAATGAATGGATACAAAAAGTCATCAAATTTACTGCTTAAATTCTGGTGCCCATTTGAACATCAAAGTATTCGAAGTGTCTGTTACGAGTCGAATCAAGTAATTTAATACGCGTCATGCGTCACCATTTTATGAAAAACGCTTTGTCTTTTGCTGGGAAGTCAAACGGAGCGCGATCAGGGGTATAGTTCCAAACAGCTTTACGCTACTAAATAGCAAGAAGGCATTTCCCGGTGCTCCATAATATATGCCAACGGTTGACGAGAGCTCTAGTGCCCTGGCAGCAGGGTGGCAAAGGGGTGGCAAGGTCGTGTGACGTGTTAAAGTGGCACGTTCTGATGCTGCCTTTACTTGAAATTCTAATGTACCCACAAACATGGTCACCCATCACTACATAATTATAAAACAAAGTCCTCCGCCCTGTCTATCTGTCTGTCTGTCTGTTCGCGATAAACTTAAAAACTACTAAACGTATTTTCATGCGGTTTTCAACAATAGATAGAGTGTTCAAGAGGTAGCTTTATGCGTATAGTTTATCTTGGAATTCCCGCGGGAACTCTATATCTCTCTGTCAACCAGTTAACTGCGCCGCAAGGCATTAAGTTAGTCATTTGCACCTTTTTGTGCAAGAAAGAATAAATAAATAAATAAATTGCCGCGAGTAAAACCGCAGGGGATAGCTAGTAGCTTTAATATATGTACCAGACACGCTGTTTTTCCTCTTTATTTGGAACGTTTCCGACGGCTTAGTAAAATTTCAACCAATTTTTGATTGAGATCCGAAAGGCAATCTGCAGCCTCAGCACATTTCTGATTCCTTAAGGGAAATCCGATGACACTTTGATTGAAATTCGAAAGGCAATCTGTTTTTTTAGTCAACTGACAATTTAGTCTTTATCGCTGTAGAAAACCAAGGATTCATCGTCATGACACGTGGTCACGCATAATTGCTTAAGATTTTTCATTAGGAGAACCGTAACTAATATCTTACTATCTACTATCTCGTGACAGTTAATCCACCAAATCTTCGATATTTTTTTTTTAGGCAGGACGTTAAATCAGGAAAAAGTTGAAGTTGCGTTATGTTTTACACTGATCACTTGACTATCGTTTGTGAGTCGAGTCGACTCGAGGTAAATTCAAACGCAGCACCGAGCATTCTAGGCGACGCAGCGCTCGAGCGATGCGATGGAGCATTCTCGCTGGATTTGCATCGGGTAACTACGTATGGAGTATGCAGCGTCGGTTGACGATGTAGGTATTGAGTGTGTATTGCAGCCCAGTTTTCGAAGTTAACGCTAGCCCAATGGATGAAGGAAAGGACTCTACGCACCAGAGTAAACATTTATCCGAGTCTCGGTGTATGTATTTACAATAAGAAAATCATATCTAGTGCCTTAATACAAGTTGTGCTAAATTTGGCACCAGGTGGCGCATTTATTTATTTATTTATTTATTTATTTATTTATTCTTTATTGCACAGTGTGTACAAATGGCGAACTTAATGCCTTTCGGCATTCTCTACCAGTTAACCATTGGGTAGACATTGTGAGTGTCCAAGCATTAGGTGGTATTATTATTATCTACCTGTCCTAAGTCACTCAGTCCAGCGCCAGCTTATAGTTTCATATAAGAATATTTATATGGAAAGGATATAAGCTACCTAAAACGCACGGATCTAAAAACACCTATAGCTATAAATTTTATGAACTTCGAAGTGAAAGAACGCCAAGATTAAATAAGAAGATTGGAGTTTTCACTCTTTGTTTGATTTATTACAGCAAAAGAAAATATATAAGTGACGCGAGAACTAGTATAAAATCCATGAAACTAACTGTTTTCCAACCATTACCAAGAGTATCTGAGATTCTTCACAATTCTTAGTCAAATAAATTATATTTTTTAATCTTAATATATATAAATCACGTGTCACGTTGTTTTTCCGCGATGGACTCCGAAACTTCTGAACGGATTTTGATAAAATTTTGTAACCATTTATAATATGGTCCAACTTAAAAGATAGGATAGTTTTTAGCCCGGAATTCCCGCGGGAACTCCGAAATTACCGCGGATGAAATCACGGGGGACGGGTAGTATCATATAAAATAAATAAGACTAGAAACGGAGTAAACACAAATAAATAAATTATAGGAGAGAAATGCTACCAGTTCGACTCTATAACGACCTACCCTGAAGCAAATGACGGCATCGCCTCTAAGCAGTATCGGTAACCACCGAACCGGAACATAATAGAGTGTTAGCAACTTACTACCAGTGAAAGGTTCATCAGCGAATAGTTTGGAGCACGCGAAATCTACATAAGAGATGGAAACTCGTGAATCAACTTGACAAAGTCAGATTAGAGGAGGAAGTGGTATAGCGCATACGCTGCAGATGTTTGGACTAGGGAAGAAACCGACGCCACCCGCCATAAAAATTATGACCTTTAAGACATAGTAGGGTATTTTATACTGTGCATGCGAAAGTAACTCTGTCTGTCTGTTACCTTTTAACCAATACACTGCTTAACAGATGCCGATAAAAACTGGTAAGAAGATAAAATCCCGAAGAAGGGTATTAGACACCGAATCGCAGAGATTCCGAGGGAATTCCGATGCGGGAAGCAGCTAGTATCTCCTATAAAAACAAATCGATTGTAGAATATGCAAATTTTTTGTAATGATGATCCTTAATGCCTATTTAAAAAATTGAAAACCGCTTAAATTGATCGTTTTTGTCACTTCCTGCCAGGTTAAAACGAATCGAGTCTTTTTAAATTAACTGTTTTAGAAGACAGACAGACAAGATGTGGTTTTATAGCGGGTAGGGCTAGTTTGATGGCCTTTAAGAGCCTTAATGGAAACATTCCGACTGAGAAATACAAATTGCGTGTTCTTAACACGCATTAATGTGAAATGAATGGGACGTCAAAATATATTTCTTGTTTTCCATTACCTACGAATTATTTACCGTTAATATGAGTAGATATTATTATTATGGTATCGTAGTAACCGAGTACAGTCAGCAAACGAGACCGTTCACTTTTATGACACATTTTAAATGCGTCGTCATTTGTCAATTAACCAAAATTTATTACCAAAACCCAAGCCAGATTTGTGTTCCACCATTATGCCAGTAGATTTTTTTGTATCCATTATTTACTATCTAAATAAACAAAATAAATTCTTGAGCTGCTGAAATCTCTTTTTTTCAGCACCGACAGTAATTTTAGTAGAAGAAAGATTAATTACCAATTAAAAATTAAAATTCTATTTATTCCGTCAAATAGTAAAAACATAGTAGACACGTGCTTTTTCTTTTTCGAATTATTGGAAAAGTAAGTACTTATAAGCATTGGTGTGGGAGGTCGCGACTCCATCACTACTTATAAAGTGAACTTAGGTGTGACGTCACACGGAATTTAAATTCAATGTATCTTCGTTATTTTTTTTTATTTTGAAAGGAAAAAACGTGTCCGATATTTTTTTATTAATCTACACTGGACGGACAAAAAATTGCAATGTATCCATCATGCCCACTGTGGTTGGAAACTTTCCTGTCGACTGTACAGTGTACAGACCCCATAAGCGCGAAGTTATGACGAATAAATTACACTCATTATTCT
Source organism: Zygaena filipendulae (assembly GCA_907165275.2). NCBI lineage: Eukaryota > Metazoa > Arthropoda > Insecta > Lepidoptera > Zygaenidae > Zygaena > Zygaena filipendulae. Next base: position 15,725,047 of record OU015649.1, on the reverse strand, counting down.
CCCTTAATTACGTAATGAGAGGCGAAATTATCTCTTTTCGCTTCTTCTCACTTACGCGTGCGTGCGTGCGTGTGTGCGTGCGAGGATCATTTTACCCGACAAAAGGCGAACACAAGAAGTACAAGTATTACATTAATTAAAACTTTCCCTTCGCACCGTGGAGCTCGTAATTACCGCGTCTCTTCAAAGGTGGTCATGCGGTTATTGTGAGAAATATTAAGGCAAATATATTAAGGCACATACCTACACGGTTTGAATCTTCCATAACAAAAAATTATAATATCTTTATTTAAAACGAAAATTGATAGTTGAATGCTACCTATTTTTTTTGTATGATAACTGAGTATTGGAACATTTTCTGTCGTCTGAAATGGTAAGATCATGTATAAGTTTCAAGAGAAAATTGTTTTTCGATCTTTTTTCCCCTGTATTATGTACGTAACTAAAAGTTACTTATATCAAATTAAGAGATACGTTTTTGAATCTACCGCTCATGAAACGCCGACTCGGATGATGAATGTAACAGTATGCTAAATGCTATAATTGAAATATCTTATAAGGCTATTTTTAATAGCGGGTGGCGCTATTTCATCTCTGTATGGGCCTTAAACTGTTTCTTGTTCTTGTTTTCTGTACCTATTTATTATATTTAGGGGGAAACTGTACTGGATCGCTCTGTTCAAAATTTTTGTTTTTTTGTTCCACACAATGATGAGCAGAGTTACTCTGTACACAATATTGTCTAGTAAAATTGACTGTTTCTTCTTTTTGACCTTGTTGACTTTTCTATTGCATGATTGCGCAATGTCCAGTTACGGCGAGATTCGCTTCCCAGATTCATCTGAATTTCTATCAAAGGATACACAAAATGGTGGCTGGGCGGTAGCTGCACCCACAAACACGTGTCGTCTCGAATTTAATTCTGAACATGGCGAAAGAAGTGTTACCTTCAAAAAATATGATAACCTACATACGATGACATCGCAAACTCTGGCAGACACACAATTCCCGTTTATCCGCAACACTCGGAGCGTATTACGATAAAATAAAACAACAAACCCCCGCAGATTTATCATGGCGACCTTAAAGAACGCTCCTCATAAATAAAGAGGTCAGTCGGCGCATCTGTACCGTCCGGTACGTAGTGGGCGCACAGCGGCTGCGAACGGCTGAATTCAGCGCACGTCGTAGCCGAAGATATAGCAACACAGCCGTGGCCAGCGGGGGATTTCAGGACTTTATTATGTGTTTATTAGGGTCCTCTTCCTCCCTCTAGAGCCAGATATCTGATCATTTTGACGAGCGCTCCCCGAGAAATGGAATGAAATAGCCTCCAAAGATGTAAGGCTATAAACTGGGATTGTTTTCGCGTGTTAAAGTGAATAGTTTATACACTGACGGCCTACGAGGTGGCGTAAAGTAGACTATATATTATGTTATATATTACACACTGTTTCTCAGAATTTCTCAGATGAACTTTGTCAATTATGGTTATACTCAGTGGGTAAAAAAGACAATATCTTTAAACGAATTCATTTATCCATATCATGAGTTGATATTTGTTGAATAGACGCTGACTTTTTAGCGATGCTCGAGAGACTATCTCTAAACTAAGAAACTAGTATTTCCAGCGCATGGAGTGTGATAATGACAAAAACAAAAATGGTGATTGCCAGACTCTACAATCAGTGCGTAACGTTTCTTCTTCTTCTTCTTTTTTCAATATGGCAAAAGACGCCTTGGATAGGTAAGCGCACTAATGTCAGTCAGAGAAAACAAGTATTTGTTAGGTCAGAATATAATAATAATAATCCACTTCGCAACACACAGATCTACTTGATCCCACACTAAGCTATAAGCTTGTCTCGTGGAAACCAAGCAAACGTAGTATATATACTACATATTATTACATATATATTATACTATATATATACACGCCCAGACTGAAACATGGAACCCGATGTTCATCACACAAAGTCCACCCCTACCGGGAATAGAACCCGGAACTCCTTGATTAGCGGGTAGGCATGGTGACCTCTGCGCCAATCGGGTCTAATATTGATGAAAGATTGTTGTCATAATCTCATAGAAGAGGACATAATATTGGACTTACAGGAAGTTCTATGACGTTCCTGCCCCTTCTGTACTACATTGTAATACAAAAGGGGCAGGATAATGAAAAAGAATAAAAAGATGATTAGATTCGAGTTTAATGTTACTATTCTTTGTATAAATTGAGATTATATTTCTTGTGTTATTTAAGTCAATATAGGTATTATTAGGTATATTAATGAAATTGTTGAAGGATTGCGGAAGGACTATTTCCGCACGAATACTGCCACTATAGCAGACATAAGAGACGTCCCCAGACAGTTTCCCGCATTACTCAATAGGCATTAAAAAGAAATGTAACGTCAAATATACGATATTATATTATTCAATAGCACCATGACTGTTGGAAAACTTTGGCGCAACATGAAAGCGTTCCAGAGGACCCCGTCGAGGGCAACTATCCCAAAACACTTAGGGTAATTAATGTTTTCATACTAACATTTTCAAAAGCAAATTATAACGTATTCCACTGATGGTGACGTGGCAGCGAGGTTTTGAGCCAAGAACAAAATACCCATTTATTATTTCAACGTAAAAATATATTTCAAATTAAAAAAGATGAAATGAAATGAAATGAAATGAAATAACTTTATTGTATACTCACAAATATGCGACTTAATACTAGTAAATTTATAAATATGAGGCTACAATTGGCGACCTTATCACTAATAAGTGATCTCTACCAGGCTACTCTAAGTTAGAGGAGATAAACTGACTTAAAACTAAGTGGGCGGCATAAGCAAAACATATTATATGTAGTACATACATACAATATACAATATATATATAACAATATATATATACAATATATATATAATACCATACAAAATACATGTATGACTCAAAAGATGTGATTCAACTTGCGCTTCTCATGATATCACGTATTACACAAGATGGTAATTGCTTTCCTCTGAACTAGCTGGTACCCGCGGTTTCACCTCCACTAAATCGGAAACTCTTTGATATAACTTTTGGCATTTAAGATATTTTTAAATTTAAGGTTGTTTTTTTTTTCAATATTATTTTTAATTTAAAATTTACTATTTTATTTTATACTAGCTGATCCCTGCGGTTACTCTCGTTAATTTCGGAGTTCCCGCGGGAATTCCGGGTTAAAAAGTACTCTATGTCACTCGGGATCACTTTAGCTTCCTATCTATAATAAGTAGATCCATAGATAACAACCTCACAAACTCTGGAGTTCCCGCGGGAATTCCGGGATATAAAGTACTCTATGTCACACAAACTTACAAAGTTTTTCTCTTTATAATATTAAGTATAGATAACTTTTTGTCAAATAAAATTTCTACCCCTTGTGCACAATATAACACAATATATTTTAAAAACGGTTATAATTTGGCGTATCTCAGTTCCCCGCTTAGCATTAACTTTTAGGACACCGCTAAAAAATAATAAAATATGCAACAACAACACTGTATCGAAACAATTTACCCTTAAAGTGGGGAGGTCGCCCCATTATGCCCAAGTTGTATTACAAGTTGACAGATTGCGCACAATTTCGCCTCCCGACAATAAATAAGGAGCGGGGGGGTGTTTAGACGATAATTAGCAGGACAGTCACCGTACATAAATCATAGGAAAGCATTGTCTTTGTTCCTGGCCTTTCACGAGTGCGCTTGGAGCTCGCGCGTAAATTATGTAAGGTTTTTACGCACGTTCGCAGCGCTCGATTAGGCGGCGCGCTCGGTTGTGTAGACTCCCTTTTGTAATATTTTAGGTAAGGAATTCCAACTTTAACACTGCGCCCAGAACATAACATTACGCGGGTACGGGTGCATATATACGCCAACTTTTAAATATATGTAAAACCAGCTGTTCCCCGCGGTTTCACCCGCGTTATTTTCGGAGTTCCCGCGGGAATTTTAGGATAAATAGCAGCCTAAGTTAATCCTTATAATATTAGCTAATTTGCGAGTGACAATTTCATCAAAATCGGTCCAGCCGTTTCAGAGATTAGCCGGAACAGACAGAATTTTTTTTTTTTTTTTTAGTGTAAGTCTTAGTGTAGTCCCGTATATACTTTCGTGTGTATTTAGTGAAAAGCTGTTAATTTGAAATTACAAACAGATACTTCAATTTTATTTATTTGTATAGATACGTATACAACGTGTTAATGAATTAACCAAAAACCTGATACACCCCATTTAAAAAAATAAACAATACTGTGACTAAATTATAAATTATGTCGAAAAAATTTAATAGTTTAAAAGTTATTCAACATTAGTTTGGAGGTGACCTATCCTCGAAATTTCAAGTGCTACGTTCGTGCCTACGTTTCAATGACCGATTCGATTTTCTTGCTACGGGCGGCGTACGAGCTACATAAATATTGAATTATAAATAATTTTGACATGGGATAGTAAAAATGAAAAAATATAACCTTTATTTAAATATGGCGCGATCGATTCGGAAGTCGATTCTGAGCTACTTTCTAGTTTTCAGTTAATTCATTAACACGTTGTATATTATAAAGTATGAACGGAAATAGATAAGCAATAGTGTGTTAACCCACACTGGAGAAATTTTTAGTAAATCGTGTTTTAAAATTATAGCTTCATTTTGTGTCCATATTTTTTTTGTATGTTCAACATGTTGTGTATATTTAAACAATGTACCTAATAAGGTACATAAGTAATTAAAACACGTTCAATAACTCTCAGTAAAGCGTTCTTAATCAATAACTTAATTTTGGGAGTTTTTTTTTTACTTGGTAACATGTTATTGCTGATCGGCGTAATTTTTGCCTACTTCTGTTAAAGTGCATGTACAATTTACGTATGTATAATACTAACGAAGGATACTGAGGTATAAAACAGCTGTTCTTCGGGAGTTTCTGCGAGAATTTCGGGATAAAGGGTATCCCATACCCTTTTCGGATGATCGATTGAATAGTTAAGGTGTGAAAAGGTAACAAGACTAACAGTTACTTCCGTATTTACTGTAGTAATAATTATATTATGTAGTATGGATCGTTTCACATTTAAAATATTAATGTTCATTAAAAAAACATACTTACCGCCGCACTCAAAGTCGACTTTAATGATTACTTAGTTAAGTATAGATTTTTAAAACAAAACTGCCGCAATCGGAGACGTTCAGTAAATTAATGTTAATTGACATTTAATAAGATGTAACTTAATTAGTTAAATGCCAATTAACATTAATTTATTAAACTTGTCTGATTGCGGCAGTTTTGTTTTAAAAATCTATATTTAACTAAGTAATCTTTCATCTATGGTCTGCGCAAGTTTGACCATGTCTCAGAGTTCCGAGCTAAGCTCAAGTGGTTGCCTATTCGCCTTAGACGTACTACACACATTCTTTGTACCATATTTAAAGTGCTACACGATCCCAGGTCACCAGCATATCTCAAAGATAGTTTCAGGCCTCTTTATATCGGTCGTGAGGCTAGGTCGGGTAGTTGCAATCTTCTCTGTTTCCCTAAACATGAAACACGTTTTTACGACAAGTCTTTTGCAGTGGAAGGAGTGCGCCTCTGGAATTCCTTGCCTGGTTACATCAGACAAGTCGAATCACTGTATACTTTTAAACGTTACCTAAAGCGTTATTTCAATGAGAGATGTGGTTACCAGTGAAAACACTCCCTGTTATTCTTGTATAATATATTTTATATGCCTATCTGTAATATTATACTCTGGTTTAAATTAATACTTGTATTCGTTTTTATGTCTAAACTATATATCTATTGTTATGTACCTAGTATCGTTATTTTTATCAGTATTTTTAAAGATATTTATTATTTCATAATGTCTATGAGTATGTATATTTAATAATATTATAATCTCACAAGGTATCAGCCTGCACCCACCCACTGTATGTATGAATGTAATGAATTCTCTGTACTATCTCGTCAAGGTTGCCTTGAAAAAATTGCTTCTAGCAATAAGGCCGCCTATTTGCCTGAAATTTATTTATATTATATTTAATGTTGTGAAACTCCTTTGGTGCAATAAAGTATATTGTATTGTATTGTAATCATTAAAGTCGACTCTGAGTGCGGCCGTTAACTACATTTTATAAACGATTCTCAATTTGTTCTGTCAATACTAGATAGACAGAGGATCAAACGTACCGATAAACATACAATCCTACAATACATTATTTGTGGGCATCCAAGCTAAAAAGAATCAGTTCTCAGCATTTAGTTTCCGAGATATAAGCAGTTTTGTAAAGTTCGGTGAAAAAATTGCGTCCGCAATGAATGCTCAATTTTCTTCAATTTCATAATATATTATCTTAATTTACAATAACTAATATTTAAAAATCTATGTAACAAGTAAGGAGAAGTGTGTTTTTTTATTTCACACAAACCTTTAAAATTCTTTTTCTCCAAACAAGCTTATTCAGAGTTTCAACTTCAAATGTCTGTAAAAAAAAAACTGTGCTAGTTTATGAATATTTTTCAATTCTTACTATCAATTGACTATTCTAGATACCGAATCTAGTCTCAACTCAATACCCCACTACTACCCTTACCCTTTTACGTGGACGCTCACATTTATTGGTAGGTACAATTGTTCAAAGAATTTTGTAGCCGACTATATACCTATTATTATTATCAACACGTAAATTGGTACTTCGCTTGAATTGTTAATAACGAGTTGCCGAAATATTAACAGGCGATATAATAATGTGACAAACATCAAATTACGGTAAAAGATTTTTCATTTAATGTTTTTATAATATTGACTACAATATAATAAATATGAGCATTCTGACATGAAGCCGAAAGGTTTTAGGGTTCCTTATAGAACTTCTAGGGTTCGCATTGGGATTTTATTTTATTTTACTTATAATTTCGGAATCCCGCGGGAATTCCAAGATAAAAAGTACCCTATGTCCTTCTCTGTACCCCTGAAAACGTGCATGCCAAATTTCATCCAAATCCGTTCAGCCGTTTTTGCGTGATTGAGTAAACGTATGCGAGGATAAGAGCTCGAAAGTGCATTTTCATACGATTTGCTTCAAATTTATCGTCACTGCTCAGCTCCTATGTGTCTTAGCGTTATGTTATATAGCCTATAACCTGCCAGGAGTATGAACTACAATCGTACCAAGTTTGGTTAAAATCCCTTCAGTAGTTTTTGACCCACGCGTGCACAATGCACATACAGACAGACAGACAGACAGACAAAAAATTTACTGATTGCGTTTTTGGCATCAGTATCGATCACAATTCATCCTTCAATATATATATTCAATGTACAGAATTGACCTCTCTACAGTTTTATTATAAGTATAGAAGATATATCTATAGATATAGATAGATTTAATTTTTATCCCAGATCCAAGGAATTCTGAAATTATTTCAAACGTAACTGCGAGCAATAGCTAGTGACATGACGACCAATGGCAAATAAATAACATGACTCCTAAGCGAAAGAATATGTCTGCGATGGTTTGTTCAATACCTGGTATTTCACCAATTAAAACTTCACCTACCGAACTTTTAACAAGTGACATTACATCGGATCGACTTAAGCATAGGTATTATCATATAATAAGCATGTTGGAAGATATTTTGAAACGATCCTGTTCAATAAGTTACTGCAATAGAAGGTAATTGGCAATTACGTTAGAAGCTCTTAACTATATAACTTTCACATCAAACAAAATTATTAATTAAATTCAACGATTCGAATAAATATGATCTCTTCCAAATATATTATGTGGTTTGATTGAAAGATGGTTCAGTCATTTGGGGAGGTTGGATGAAAGAGTCTGTGGCGACCTCTATGCCACAAGTCATGAACTACAACGAAGCTACGAATACTAGCTAGATGGAAATCCTGAATCGCACTAACGAAGTTTTCACACTGCGCTGCATAAATACGACCTCCGACGATCTACTGTGGGAGCCGCGGTTCCCCGGGCACACCACCTCGCCCGGCGGGAAGCTTCCCCTTTGGTGGTGGTCGAGTCATATCCTCCATCCTGCTCCCGCTACAAGTCCCACAAAAATTAGGTAGAGAGTTGTTATTAACTATGTGTATATAATGCATCAGAAAACATCATCCAAGAAGGACAGGTGTATACTGTTCAGGTATAGAAATAAGATATAGCACCACATTCCACGTTCGCAGAGTGACGCAATTTCACGGGTGGTCGATCCAGCTTACTATCTCTCAGCGGGAACGTAATTTCACGCCGTTCCAGGAACATCAATTGTTTTTTGGCATCAATTTCGAACGGAATTCTGAATTGTACTAACGCTCTGTGTGTAATATAATATCTCGAGGTCGTTCAGAAAGAATAGAACCTTCAGGAATATTGACACAGCATTATTTTCTTTTTGACTTTATTTCGATTGTCCTAACATAGGCATCAGAAAGTTCTAGTCCCTATATTGTACCTTCATCTTCAGATCAACTCGGTGGTATTTGCTTTGTCACCGAACTTTATCAATATGCATTTAATTTTAATCGGGCGCCAGCAAGTGGTTGAAAACTGCTTTGAAAATTTTCAAACAAACAACTTATATACAAACATACAAACAACCGCAAGATAAACGCTTGTAAAATAAATCTGGACATGTTCAGGGTTGTTCCTAAAAACCACAGCAGTGTGTCAAATGTAAAGAAAAAACTAAGGCAATTAACATGATTAAAAAAAAAAAACAAATCGGTATAAACACTGGCAGTTAATGGGGAATTGATCCATCGGTTAGTGATTCGGTGGGCGGTGGGCGGCGGCGGGCGGCAAGCCAGCTCGACTGTGCTCAATAAAATATGCTGATAAGCTTTGTTTTTGGTACGCTGTATTTGTCGTTTTAACCGGATTGCGTATTCATAAACAGTCAACACATTTCATCTATGATGTAATGAAATTTTAAGCGTAAAATGTGCGACAGGAGTACCCGGTGTCTTTTCAAAGATTACGCGTTTGGATCGGCAGCCAATCCTCAAAGATAGTAAGACATTAGTTTACAGTCCCGTCACAATTCCATTCGATTACTGTTATTTTATTTTATTTATATATTAGGTTCTCCAACAATGATTACAATGCTTATCAAATTAATTCATGTACATAATAATATGCTTATTAATTGCCTCATTAATTACAGAAGAACACAACATGCACCAAAAAAAAAACAAATCAACAAAGTACAAGCGACCCAAAAAAAATTCACTGCGAGTACAACACTGTGAGCTCTCTGGTCGCATTATTTCTGGCAAGCAGTAGCTTCTTTAATTATGGAATAGATGTAGTAGCCAAGTCAACGTCATTTTGAAAAAGCATAATCACCTTTCAACATCTTACAATTCAGTCGAAAGTGTGCGCTTGGAAATAAATTACCATCCTCTCAAAGCAATTTAAGGGCAAGAGATAAATGCTCATTTATGTCGTCGATCAGTTTTATTTCAAGAATATACTAGCTGTGCACCGCGGTTTTATCCGCGTTGATTTCTGAGTTCCCGCAGTGACTCCGGTATGGAAGTACCGACTCTATGTCATTTTCTGCACCCCTGAAAACGTGTATACAAAATTTCGTGATGATCGATTGAGTTACGGGGTGAAAGCATAACAAACAAACTCACATTCTCATTTATTAGTTGGGATTCTTTGTATCATAAATAGTAGACACGTGGAGTAGACACGTCGGTTTTATAAGACGCTATAATATGTAGTCGGGTTACTCGTAGATACCCGACGGGTAACCCGCTCAATGTACGGTGAGTTTTTTTTTCGGGTCAGTATGGGGAAATTCTAAATTATAAAAGATAGAGAAAAACTCTCTAAGGAACCATGATCTTAATTTTAGATAAAATAAAAATAGTTTAAAAAAATTGAATAAAATACAAATAAATATTTTATTTTATTGACTAAACTGTGCATTTAATAAATCACAGATACATGAAAAAAAAATTAAAATTTGAATGCTTTTTATTTTCTTTACTTTTCATTTGAAAATCGGCCAGTTAGTTTCTACTACTAAAGAAAACTATTAAAGTTTAACTAATAAAGAAAACAACAAGAAGACAACTTCTAGCAATTTTAGACCAATAGTCTCCGTACAATTTTTAGTATGTATAGTGATATACAATCGAAATAACAAATTTTTTTTTTTTATTTTTTCAAATAATCCTAAATAATAAATCTATTAATATTTTAAAAATTTTTTAAGTAGCATTTTTATTTTATCTAAAATTAAGATCACGGTTTCTAAGAGAGTTTTTCTCTATCTCTTATAGTTAATTTAAATTTCCCCATATTGACCCGAAAAAAAAACTCACCCTGTAGAATGAGTTACATAAAGGATGGATACCAAAGACTGTCGAGTCCCACCCGCATCGCCATCGCAATTGGTATCCGGGTGAAATTATCACCCGCCGCCTGCCGACCCTCTGGGGAAATAGTATTTTTAATATAACACCCAAAAATATAATCTTATAGAGTTGTAACCTATTTGAATATGATGTACCTGCGCCTTTGCAAAGGGAAAGCGGTATATTTTCTCGCGGAATAACCCTTCCGTTAAAGAGTTGGTAAGCAAAGTGCTTTGTCACCTTTTTTTTGTATCCCCGGAAACGTTTCTATTAAACACATACAAGTCAATATATTTCCGATTGCTAAAATGCAACGCAATCTATTTCTGTATGTACCTAACATTGGATTGTCAGTTTTTGTAGCGTCGGAATGATCTCCCGCTAGGTCAAAAGCAGTTTACTTGCTGTTCCCTTCGATTTTCCCGCGGGAATTCCGGAATGAAAAGTACCTACTTTTTGTCATTCTCCGTCCCTACTCCTGACAACATGTATGCAAAATTCCACGATGATCGGTGGAGTAGTTGAGGCATAAAAACGTAACAAACAAATAAACTCACACTGGCAAATATAAAGTAGCTGTTCCGCGCGGTTTCACTCGCGTTAATTTCAGAGTTCCCGCTGGAATTCCGGAACCAAAATTACCCTATCTCCTTTTCTGTACCCTTGACAATGTTTATGCAAAATTGCATGGCGATCAGTTGAGTCGTTAAGGGTGAAAGTACGCTTTCATAATAAACAAACAAACAAATTCACATTCGGATTTATAATAGTAAAGATTAAAGATTATAAGGATAGTAAGGATGACCAAACTTAGTTATCGACGTATTATTTAGTATAGCTACATTATGATAAAATACTAGTATGAACAGATTTTCATATAAAACTAGCTTTTCTCCCACGGTTTCATCTAAAAAGTATTCTATGACATTCGGGGACGCTGTAGTTTCCCGTCGGTGAAAGAATTTTTAGGATTAATTGAATAATTTTAAAGATTACATCCAAACACTTTACCTCTAGAGGTATTATATTGTTAGTAGTTAAGTACCTATAGATGTTTTCTTACCTTAGCCTTCACAAAAAAATTCTCCCAACTATCTCAAACTGTCTTACACTTACACCGGAAAGTTAGCGGGTTGTGTAGTTCCGTACAACTATTAAGAACAATAACTCTTTCTCGAATAAAGTTTAACAGCGTTAAAAAGTTATAGGCACCCACACATACGAGTACACAGCGCGGTGAAAGGTGCAAGAGTTCAACGCGTTTATCCTGCCCGACGGAAGTTGTCTGAAAAATATTTTTAACTCCGTACGTATTCCGGCGGCGTTGGACCCGCAACTTTTATCCCGGGGGATTCTAATATCAATGGAGGAATTATCCGAGTCCCGCAACTCGAGATCGCTCGCGGTAACAAGTTGGGAATGAGGCGCGATAAAATTACGTTACCAGTTACCACCCTTACACGGGACCGATTTATTGAACGAGTTGGGAGCTTAAACACACAGAGTGTGAGCTTCGGGAGTCTACAGAATTGTACAAGTTTCTGACATATCGCAGCCTATGGTAAGTTTTGTGCGAGTATAAATGTGTAACCAATCATTGATATACTAAATACGCGCGCGAAGATGTAGAAAAAAATAACTAAATGTTTTTTTTTAAGAAATGATAGAATAACAGCACTATGTCGTATGCCTAAATATCGATGATAAAGGAATTTAATCCCAGAACATAGAGTTCCTGCGAAAACATCGAAACTCAAGCGGATGGAATTGCTTAAGGAGAAAAAGAGTCTTCAAGTGCAAATCTTTCATAAAAAAAGTCAAAAAATCTTAATTTCTTAAGAATTTGTGGCTTTTATTTCGATTAATATAGTTAAAAAAAAATGTTGTAAGTTTAAATATTGATTTTTATTGATTAATTTAAAAATTCTCACAATGGTTCCGATGCTACTTTTGTGTACTTTTTTGCTGTCAAAGGTCTTTTTAAAAAGAAATTCGCAATTTCATCAAACGAAAAGACAATGATCAAAAGCCTTACCAGAAATTATTTTTCTCCGACGGAATTGGTTTTCTATTTGGATAGATGGATAGAGAACTACAATACGAATAACTGATGTGAAGACAGCTTAGCTCTACACTACTCTACATTCTGAGTTATTATATTCCAAAACGTAATCTAAGTATTTGGATGGTAAACTTCATCCAAATCAGTCCAACCGGTTATGCGTTACTGATGCCCGCGGTATATCTGTGTTTCAACTTGGGAAAGGGATAAATTTTGCAAAAAAATCCTTCTTCATGCTGACATTATAAACGGCATCCTTGTGTGAGATGTCAAGTTTCTACACCCAATGGGCATGTTGATTAATTTTTATTTTTTAGTCCGTCTTGTAGATTATTAAAAAATATTGGACACGTATTTTTCTTTTTTTACGTAATCAAAAAATAACGGCGATATATTGAGTTGAAATTTCGCGTGACGTCACTATTCGGACAGTTTGTATGGCGGTTTTGCGGTTAGTGACGTCACGACCTCCTCATCCTAAACTTTAATGCGCTTTATCTCTGTATATTTTAATTTATTTAAAAAGGCAAAAAAATACGTGTCTATTGTTTTTTTATTTTCTAACTAGAAACGGACTAATTAGAATTTTGATTTTCAATAGTAGTCAACATCCCTATTGTGGTCTAATTGTAAGTCCCTCTGAAATAGGAATATACCAACAGGAGGGTACAAGTGATTGCTCATGTGTTCTCAAAACCTTCTTTGCTAGTATTCCAAACGTGCAGAACTTGAATATATAAACAACATATGTATATGTACAATGTACATTGCACATCTCAATTTCGAGACCAGCGTTAGTGAAAACGTTACAAATTAATGTTTAATGGGGGCTTAAAGAACTTTATTACTCATTAAAAACAATGTAGTTCTCTTACAATGAGTTTAAGCTACATAATTACTCGTATATTATTTACTAGTTGTGCCCCGCGGTTTCACCCGCGTTAATTTCAAAGTTCCCGCGGGAATTCCGGGATAAAAAGTACCCTATGTGTTAATCTGATGTATAAGCTATATTATTGTAAAGTTTCATTTAAATCCATCCATTAGTTTTTGCGTGAAAGAGTAACAAACATCCATCCATCCATCCATCCATTCATCCATCCATAGTCCATACATACTTACAAATTTTCGCGTTTATAATATTAGTAGGACTAGTAGGATGAATACTTTAATCTATAAGTTCCAGCTATCAAACTTTTAAGTTACCTTGTCACTTAAATATATTTTTAGTCTAGACACGCCGGTAGCGTGTCAAGCCAAAGTTCTGAAACTGACAGAACTGGCGAGCCGCACCGTGTGTAATATTACACGAACCATTTGGAGCCACTTTTCACCCCTCCATATTTCAAAAACTATTTAACATAAACATGTCAAATTTGGCTCATGTATTAAAACTCGCGAGATAAACATGTGCTCCAAATTTCATAAGCACATCTCAAACGGGCTTTTAGATATTAACGTCCAAAAATCGTGATTTTTATCACTGACTGACCTATAGACCAAAATTATAACCGACTTCCAGATGACCTAGGAACTTGATATTTGGCATCGAGGTAGACTTTTAGGCGTAAACAAAGGGAAAAATCTGAAAACTGGAAAAACTAAAAAAAAAAATGATAATTATCAATATCTTCAGTTTTTAGGTATATCCTTATCAAGAAGGTAATATAACAAAGTCGAGTATTGAAGTATATAACTGGCTAATCAAAATTTTGAAGTATTCTTAATGATGTATTTTACGTCACTCCATTAAACTGAGTCAAACATTGACAATGAGTCAAACTTTCGTTATCAACACGAATTTTTCTATGGTTTATACGTATAAAACTAGCTATTCTCAAGTTAAAAGTAAATCAGCGTTTGTTTTACGTACGACGTAAATAATTTATGAATATCTGTGAATATTTTCATCAGTTCACGCAAATATCCATTACACATTATTCACATTTGACAAAGAAAGTTCTGTATGTAAAAATGATGAATAAATAATTCTTTTTCAAGAATAAAACTGCTTCTGGATAGAGACGGTTATTTGGCTCTTTTGTCCGCCTACAAGTGCGACGTATAATCCTCGAATAGAAACTGTACAGGTACTGTCTAGATGATTTTGACTCCAATATAGAGATATACATGTAGGCGAGTTTCCTGAGTGACATAGGGTAGGGTAGGGGTTTTTATCCCGGAATTACTAAGGAAACTCCAAAATTAGCGCGGGTGAAACAGCGGGCAACAGCTAGTGTGAAATAAAATTGTGTATTGTGCAATAAATTTTTGACTTCCTCAAAAATTTCAGGCTGCGACAGTACAGAAGAATCTCGTTACATTAACGGCATAATCCAGCAATTCTTCTCACTTGGAATGGCAACATGGATTTAAAAGGCAGCTGTATAATTGCAGTCATGTACACTGTGCAAGATTTAGCCGATATAGGCAAAGTTATGGAAGATGCTTCAATAGCTGCGATTCTACTTCGACTTCTAGGAGGCTTGAGTCTTCAATATGCTCCTTTATGCGTATGGTGACGTAATATATCGTGCTACTGGAGTTTGTTGCGCACTTGCGCAGCTTTTTCTCTTCAGCCATAGCGCTAGGAAGCTGTGAAGGGTGGATATTTTATGGGTGCTGGCTTCTGTCATAATAACTGTAATTTTATTGACGTCAATAAGATACACATTATTGGCCAAATTTGATTAAACGATTTGACTATGACTTTGATTTTGACTTGTCGCAAAAGAACTGATGAAGTTGTAGTCCGATCTCTTTTATCATTTTAGAAATAAAAAATAGTGTCACTTGGTTGTCTTGTAGATGATACGAAGTTCACCGGATCTTCTAGTGTATTCTTTTAGTGTCGTCTTCGTCTTGATCGTCTTAAATATTAATTATTTACTACGTAGGTACCTACATTGTACAATGAGTCGTACAATCGAATTACTGGTGGGTGACACTTTTACGTTACACCAAATCATTTACGTTGGACTTTCCAGAGTTAAAACCTTAGATGGAGTACATCTTATCAATTTAGATCCAAGTCAGATCAAGGCACAAGAGAGCTCTATTGTAGAGTACAACCGCGCGCACGTTATGGCGCCCTGACATGGCCGAATTAACTATAAACAGAAAACGCGTAAAAAAAAAAAAAAAAAAACGGATACGGCAATTCACTCAAACATTTTAAACGTCCAAGAAAATACAGAAAACACAAAAAAGATAGTTATACCACGGAAACGTAGGAAACGTACGACGATAAACTAAATTGACAAAAACCATTTTATTATGAATAATAAGTACCTACTAATAATTTCTGCAAAAAGTTTTTCTTTTCCGATTCATTTATCCATTTCTGTTAATATACAATAATATTGTGACCTATATATCTAGACACGCAATAGCGTGTCAAGCCAAGTTCAGGCTAACAGAACTAGCGAGCAGCACCGTGTGTAACTTTTGACCCCGTCATAACTCAAAAACTATTTCACATAAACATGTCAATATGAATCACGTATTCTCAAATAGAAGCTTTGATTCTTCACTCGTTAGTACGTCACGCGATAGGAGCGATGCACGATCAGGGAAAAAAAAATATAATCGTTTATACAGGTGCTGTCTGTCGACAAGAGTTGTAGTGTCATGTCTCCAAAATATTTTACTGCATGCGGTGTTTTCTTTAAATGTAAGCAAAATACGTTTTAATTATAAATGTAACTATTTTTATTCGTGTTTGTTTTATTTATTATTTGATCTATTGAATCTAGACACGCTGTAGGATGTTAAGCCGAGTTCAAGCTGACAACTGGCGAGCAGCACTGTGTGTAATATTACACGAACCCTTACTTATTCTGCCTGTAATGTAAGAATCATCAATCAAAATTTGATGACAGCCGGTCTTTGTATTTTATGGTCTTTACATATTTATGTATATGTTTATGTGTTATGGTCTTTACGTAGTGATTTGTTTTAAATCCAAACATGTTAGTTTCAGTAGGTACTTACTACCCCGTAAACGGATTGAAATACAATAGATTAACAGAGACCATTTGGTATTAATTTTATTATGAACAAGTACCTAATACCTACTAATAATTTCTGTACAAAAAGTAGTGATATCCCATCAAAAACATAAATGTGAAAATGGAAGCCAAAGTTTGTGCTTATTTGTCGACTTCACCGACAAAAGAATTGATATCTAAATGGGTGCCAAGTTCTGTAGATAATCCTGAAATATATTCAAAGGAGCATAGAACTTGGCTAGTTTTCACATTAAAGTTATCTTTAGCTACTCGAATTATGTATCTTCTTTATATTATTATGAGCAAGTTACTGTTTTTATACTGTAAGGTCAATAGATCTCACCCCTTTAATATTTGGTTTGCTGGTAAAAACAAGCCAATATCAAAAACATTTATACTATAGTTTTTAGGCAAATATAAGATAACTTGAATGTGAAAACTAGCCAAGTTCTATGCTCCTTTGAATATATTTCAGGATTATCTACAGAACTTGGCACCCATTTAGATATCAATTCTTTTGTCGGTGAAGTCGACAAATAAGCACAAACTTTGGCTTCCATTTTCACATTTATGTTTTTGATGGGATTTTCTTTTATTAGGTTCGCTAATGAATAATGAGCTACATACATAAATTCCTATTATAGAATAGAATGTTCATAGGTGTGACGGAAAGCTTATTGTTTAGCTTTGTGTGCGAAAATAAGCCGACGACACTGGTGTTCATGTTTTTATGCTAAACCGAGTCGATGGCCCTTCTATCTCTTTTGTGGTCACGTGATTCAATTTTTCCTATTATAATATGTAGCCGCGTTGGCAGGATTGGAGGCTGTAAGCTTTGTCACTGATGTATCTTGTAGATATCATAAGTGTGATATAGGTATGATATTTGCCTGCCATCTACGCTACGCACAGTGAGCACACAATGTCGACAAACAGTCACAGTTTACAGCTTCACTTGCGATTGAGCACATTGTCTATGAGTGTGTCGGGAGCTCAAGCTAGAGTTTAACTACGAATGTGTGCTCCGAAAACACGAAATACCTGTACACAACTACACATGTCTAAACGCGTTCATACTAAATTAAATTTGTTTAATTGGACACGAACTTCACTAATTGCTCCAAACAAAATAAAATCAGACCCTCTTCTTTTACGGGACAAGCTTTTGCAATTTAATGGTAAAAAACAACACGTCGTTTGATTAAATATTTTAGCAATTTTATGAAAATACATTACGAATGGTAAATACTTTAAAATTACTTGTACAGAGTTACAAACCATCTAACGTTAAAATTGGCGGAAAAAGCGTGTAAAACAAATAGGTTTCACTTTGTGGAGGAAGGAGGTCCTGTACCTACTAACCACAATTTCTTTTTAATGAGTATCACTGAGTTGCCAGTTACATATAATCACATACACTCAAAAAATGTTCAGCAATCGTCAACAAATTACTTTTGGTGAAAGCAATTAAAACTGCCGACGCCAACGTTGTCATCGCGGCGTCGCGGCGGGCGAAAATAAATTTGGGTAGTCAATAATACGTAATATTAATTATTTCGCTCGCACAAACCGAGCTTCTGGCACAGGGTGGCGTGAAAAAAGAAAAAAACCAACGAATTTCGTATTTCAATGCGAGAAGATTTTTTTTTTCAAGGCATCGCCGAATGTATGTCAAGTGATGTGGCATGTTGGGGCCTAATAGCTTTTTGCTTAGAAAGTAGCTATCGACGCCCGGCGTAGGGCGGGCGGGCGGGCGCTCTCTCGGCGGCGGAAAATTAACATCCAACGTCGAATACACTACATAGACATTAAGAAACTTCATGTTGAAATAGTAACGTATAGTTTGACAGCAAGATATTGTATCTGACCAACACAAACTGCCGAATAACGTTGCGTTCACACCGCACAGGTGAATCGCAGACATCGGTTAAATATGTACAAAAACTCTACTACCACCTATGTTTTTCAAATGCTTGAATTAAAAAAAAAAAACAGAGAACAGTTCGAATAAAAAAAAGACGAGCACCGTTTTCAGGTGAATTGCTTATAACTAATTCAAAACAACAAACTGCCGCAAATCCAGCTGTAGCTAGATTCACGAATAACGAATAAATGTATACCTTATGAATGAATCCACGTAGCGCAACGTCACACGTCAATCACAATGCATTTCAATCCACTGACACACTCACATTCACTGGTTTGTACGGGAGTATTTATTCGGAATTTCGGTAGCACTGTTCACTCGTAGCGATATATGGTACCTGTTCGTAGCAACAGGCGCGTCGGGAACACAACCGACCGTCGCGGAGTCGCGGACACTACTGACTACTGAGCCCAAGCAGCGCCGCGCAAGCCTCCTCGGGTCAAAGATTATATCACGCACATTTCAGCCAGATATACCGGATATATTATGATATGTAGTGTTCTGAAATTGAAAAGGCAAATAAGCGGTATTGCTAGCTTCGAGTACGTCGCTAATAGCCTCTTGTTTTCAAGACACAGGCTTGTAAGTACTCTTATATTAAAAGTTTCGTAAAACATATTATTGAATCCCTATGAGACCGAAATATAATATCAGGCCATTACCGATGATTAGCCTTGAGTAAGACGCAATGTTATATAATATTATAACATGTTGGAGTTATTCGTATTAAAAAAATGACTGGAAAATGAACAAAATTTGAAAATAAAGATAGATGAGAGAGAAAGAAGATGAAGATACGATGAAGATAAGATGAACTTTAAAATCACGTTCCAAATGTTTTTTCCTAACAGAGCCATTTGAGTAAAATCTATACTTACATCTATCAATACATATAATAAAATTGAAGTGTCTGTTTGTACTTTGTAATTCCAAATTAACAGCTTTTCACTAAATGTATATGAAAGTAGATATATACGGGAAATAAGTATTTACAAAAAAAAGACTTTTTTTTTTCTCTGTCTGTCTATCTGTCTATTTTTTGATTCCGGCTAATCTCTGAAACGGCTGGACCGATTTCATGGGACTTTCATTGGCTGATAGCTCATGTGATAAGGAGCAACTTTACTACTTTTATATTAGAAAAAACATTGTTCCCGCGGGAATTCCGCAACTCACGCGGGTAAAACCGCGGGGCACAGCTAGTTCTATATAAAAATCTAGGTAAATCTAGGTTCCAAATAAAAACTGAAAATCAATAAAATATTTTGAACATTCCGAGCAGCTGCGGTTGCACGAAGTTAGTACGGTGCGGTGCAAAAACCATCCACCTTGTTAGGAGCTACATCAGCGGTAATTTGTGAAATTGTATCTCCACCATATAACACACGACACAACACGTGGCTTGCCTCGAGGAAAACTCGTAAGAAATGAAGGGTGAGCAATTGGAGTGCATTATTAAAATAAATGAGTGAGTAAGATATATTTTATTTTATTTGACTTTGACTTTATTTAAGTAAATATACATTTATTTTCCATTCAAGATTTTTCAAACGTTTTTTATTTTTTAAAGGTGTTAAGACCACCGTCATCAACACCACAAGTAACTAGACAAGGTCTTACTTATTTACATAGCTAAGCAACACTCGGATCGCACCCCACGATACTGGGCAAGGATATTAGGTGAAATACATATATATAGTGAATAGAATTCTGTGACAAACAAAAATATCACACCTCGCCAGTTGCAGTTGCAACGGGACACATGTACTATAACCATGATAATACAAAAGATCATTACTAATATTATAAATGCGACAGTCTGTCTGTCTGTTACGCTATCACGCCTTGATAGCTCAACCGATCATCATGAAATTTTGCATACACGTTACCAGGGGTACAGAGAAGGACATAGGTTTCTTTTTATCCCGGAATTCCTGGGCGAACTCTGAAATAAACGCGGGTGAAACTGCAAGGAACAGTTAGTTTTTAATAAAAACAACCATCAACTTATCTATTAAAATCATCAGCAACCAACTTCCATTATACGCTATATTTTGCAATACAAAGTATGCCTTCTACACATACGTTCAGTTTGCCAGGTCTGATGCAGATGTGGTGTTTGCTCGACTCGCACTCGAGCGAGCGCGCGCGGCCTCTTGTGAGTGTGTAAATGGAAGAGATAGGAGTTTCTTTGATTCCTTTCTGACTGTCCGAGGGCAGGTTTAAATAGGATGCAAACAGAGATAGGGCCCGCTGCTGTCTTGAATGTGACATTAATGTGTCTGCATAGTACCCGCGTCGGGGCGGCTTTCAAATGAATATTACTTTGACGTTGTATCTATTTTTGACAACCTGACTACGTGTTAGACGTTTTTTAAATAGATTTTTGTATTTCCGCAGATGGTTTACGTTTTATCATTAGCAGAATCTACAAAAACGATTTTTGGAACTCTGTCTATCTGTACCTACTTAAACATAACTATACACGTTAATGAATTTACTAAAAACCTGATATACCCCATTTAAAATAAATAGACAATAATATGACTGAAACATAAATTATGTCGAAAAACTTAATAGTCTAAAAGTTATTCAATATTAGTTCGGAGATGACCTATCTACAAAACAAGCGTCTACGTCTACGTGTCAATGACCGATTCGATTTATACATGAAAAAATATAACCTATACATAAAAATATACCTAATGGTGTGATCGATTCGGAAGTCGATTCTGAACAAACGACTTTCTAGTTTTCAGTCAATTCATTTACACGTTGTTTATTGGAATCGAAAACACTTTTCAGTTCAATTTTAAATTTAAAGGGTAAGTTAATCACGCAAGCGAAGTCGTGAGTGACGGCCAGTGTATATTTTCAGATTAAGAGAACTAGGTAGGTACAGAAGCCTAATCCTTCGAATGTACCTACTTAGTACGAGCAATAAATAATGAACACGACTATAATGAACGAACGAGACCCCATTCACCAATCCTTTAAGAACGGTGCTTTAGTGTACACTCGTCTAGTCTAGTCTTTGTTTCGTTACGGTTTAGCTCCAGTAGCGGGGCGTGACGTGAAATTAATTATTTCTTAGTAATTTTACCGATCAAACTGGCAAAAATTATTAAGATGCAAATTAAGCTGTTCCGGGTTCGATTCCCGCTGGGAGCGAAAATATTTTGACCGATACAGGGTTATCTGTGGAAGGCGCTGTCAATCTAGATGTTTTTGTCTTTTTAATAAAAATTCTAGCTAAATTCGAGACAACAAAGGCAGTGCACGTCACTTCCGTTGGTTCAAAAATTAAAAAAAAATGTTTCTAAATCTTATACTGCGTGTCGAGTATTATTTGTGTGTATATTGTAGAGCGTGCAAATAGTGAAACATTAAAAATGCGTGAGTGTCATAGAACACTTGGTTAGAACGAAGTTTTTTCCATATTAAATTGAGTTCGTTATATCTGTTATGCGGTAAAAGAGGCAAAAATACAAAAAAAAACCTTGTTTCGAAAAAGTTACAGTTGCTTGGTATTCCGTAGAGCAGCTGTATGACGCCGTGACGGAAAATAAACTTTTACTCCCATCCATACCGTGCGATTAAGAACTTCGTTCTAAAAAACAACAGTAAAAATCTCTGCCATAAACCGGTGCTCGGCGTCCAAGTGGCTACCATGACTGCCTAATACCTACGTCATTACCAAAAACTTATATATACTTATTAAAAGACCGTAACGAAACAAACTCCCATCGTGCTCCAAGTAACATTGAGTAGGTACATATTTATTACTAGCTGTGCCCCACGGTTTCACCCGCGCGAAAGGTTTTATTCAACAACTTTTTTCCCGACATCCGATTTCAATGAAACGAAGCCTATATGTAGCTCCAGGCTAGACTTAATCTACCTGTGAAAACCATATGACAATCGGTTCAGTAGATGCGCAGATTATCGTGAACAGACAGACAGAAAAGAATTTTGAAAACTTTTTTTTTGGTTACTCTTCTTTTATCACCCCTCTCAATTTTAGGTAAAAATATTCAATGTACAGAATCGCGGATTCTACTCTTATATTATAGTATAGAAGATATTGTTAGTCTATTTCTACATAAGTTTCATTAATACAGACAAAATCAATCCACAGCCTTACGGTACTACGTTAAAAAAACAACCGAATCGAGAACCTCATGCGTCTTTTTTAAGTATATTAAGAAGTAATAAATCCTATGAAATTATTTGGGATGTGCTTAAGTTGATTTCAGTTTATATCATTCCCGGGGCATGAACACAGGTCGGCGTCCGGTGCTCGGGATATCCGTTGTTGACGACTTGCATGTGTGATTCATTCATGTAGCACACAAGCATACGACGATGCTGCGGATCGGCGGGACACCGCTGACTTCATCGCCCCACTACTTGATCACACGGCTTGAGTCAGAGCACACGGCTCATGTTATACTTACTGTACTTGCTAATATTCGCATTAAAAGTAACTTATTTACTTAGTTTTTGTCTTTAATTTATACAACCGCGACTATAGTTCCTCGACACGATTATAGTTCCTTGACATTGGTCCATCTCACGGATTTTTGAGAAGAATCAGCGCATACCTACTAATGAACAAAGGAATCGACGTGGCGTGGCTATTACATTACGTGGCTGTATGAAGAAGATTTGATACATATTTCGACCGTAGTGGCATTATATCTACGCAGTCAAGCATATTTCCAAGATACTCGGATTAAATATCAACTACTTATTAAGGATTTGGAGAGAAATCACACCTACTGTGCTTCAAAGGACGCCATTAAAATCTGCGACGACGGTAGCGTTATTGTGAGTTCGTTCCAATCTTTTTCTTATTTTTTGCCCTATTTGCCACTTTCATTAGGCATTACTGTCTTTTCTGCATCACCTATCAGCCTCAGAACAATTATTGTTCTGAGCTATCAGCTTAAAACTCACTCTGGTGTTTTAATTTCCTTCCTACAAGTGTATTCCAATATCTTACATAATATTTCATAATATATGTGATTAAATAAGATCATATTTACATTATTCATCCTAAAACCATTCCTCATTATATGCTTAATAGCTTATATACTGTCCTAGAATTAATAAAGGCTTAAAACTATCGTACATATTTACATTTCCATTTTACATTAAGTATATACATTTATATTTCAGAGGTCCTAAATCACATAAATCAGACACCGATTTGTATAAACTGTGTTTATAAAATTATTAATGGTGACAATTTGATTACATTCCAGATCTTTGGTAAATACCTACTTAATCTATTGCTATTGCTACGCATATCGGCCGTCACGGCCAAGCTCAGCTCATCGCATTCCGATCATCATTTGCTGTTCAGCTTAGTACTTAACTACGCACGCTTTATCGCAACCTCACTACGCTGCTCGCTTCACATAAAATTTGAGTATTTTTCCAATTTTATTTTGATTTTATTTGGTTCCACTGTTGCTTAAACGTTTCATTTCTGTCTGTGCTTATTCTTGAAGTAACTATTTTATTATTCATTAATCATCATGGATGAAAAAGATTTAAAAAGGCAACGTGCTACTATGAAAGGTAAACTTACATTATTTAAACATTTTTTAGAGCAAATAAAGAGTTCTGAAAAGCCAAGTGGACCCCTGATTAGCGAACTTTCTCTTAGATTATCAAAAATAGAGGAACTGTACACCGAATATGATGACATTCAAACTCAAATAGAAACTATTTCCCAACTTACAGAGGAGGAGTTGTTGTCAGAGCGCGAAATGTTCGAGAGCCAGTATTTCCAAAACGTCGCGCTTGCCCGAGATCTGTTGGCGCGGCACCAGGCTCCTGCCCACGACTGCTCCGGGTCAGGCACAGGTTCTAGTGCGGGTACCGCTCGTGCTCTTGGAGGTGGGACTAGACTTAAACTACCTACCATACATTTACCTACCTTCTCGGGTCAGTATCATGAGTGGTTAGAGTTTTACGACACATTCAACTCACTTATACACTCTGATTCATCAATCCCGAACGTTAATAAGTTTCACTATTTGCGCGCTTCCTTAAAAGATAGTGCAGCTCTGATTATACGTTCGCTGGATTTTTCGGCGGATAATTATGAAGTCGCTTGGGATCTTCTTTGCGATCGCTTTAATAACAAAAGACTTTTAGTCAATGATCATGTTCATGCAATTTTTAATACTGAAACATTGACTAAAGAATCTTCTAAAGCTTTGCGTAATCTGATTGACACAATCAATAAAAATCTTAGAGCTTTAAAAACACTTAATATACCTACTGAGCATTGGGATGTGCTTATCGTGCATATAGCCACTAGCAAGTTAGATTCAGTCACCAATCGCGAGTGGGAAACCCACCGTAGTACATTAAAGGATTTGCCCACTCTCGCTGACTTTAACGAATTCTTAAAAAATCGCGCAGATCTCTTAGAAACCATGGAAAGGTCAAACACTAAGCGTAGGCATAGTGATGTAACATATAATCGTCATAACTCGTTAGTCGTGAGTCCTCGGTCCTCTCTCGATAGATCATATGTTTGCCCGCTGTGCAAAGGTAATCATGCTATTTATCGTTGCTCTAAACTGAGATCATTTTCATTACAGAACAGAATTTCAAAGGTTAAATCGCTTAATTTATGTTTAAATTGCTTGCGTCAGGGTCATATGGCTAACAAGTGTAAAATTTCTCCTTGTCACTTATGTAAGAAGTATCTTAATAGTTTACTGCACACTCATGAGTCACCTGAATCTCATGAATCTACCTCGACTAATAGTAACGTGGTGCTCTGCGCCGAGCCGCCGCCGCCGCCTGCAACCCAGTCGTCGCCGGCGCCGCGGCCGCCGCCACCGGCGCAGACGCTACCTGTCACTCAAACAATAGTTAATAATCCACATAACCAAGACAATGTGGCCTTATCAGCCATTGATAAAGGCTGTGTGTTGTTATCAACAGCTTTGATACAAGTTGCCGACATTAAAGGTAATAAACATACGATACGTGCCTTATTAGATAATGGGAGCACTGCGAGTTTCATAACAGAAAGTTTATGTAACAAACTTAATTTAAAAATCGCTTCGGCCTCGTCATTAGTTGAAGGGTTAAACTCACAAACTTCGCGTTTAACTAAAGGTTGTGATGTAATTATATCGTCACTAATTAATTCATATCAAAATGAAGTAAGTTGTTACATTGTACCCCGCATTACTCAACTCTTACCTACTACACAAGTTAATTACGAATCATTAAATATACCGCAAAACATTACCTTAGCTGATCCTACTTTTCATTATCCCTCTCAAGTAGACATGCTACTGGGAGCAGATATTTTTTGGAGTGTGCTTTGCTCTAGCAATATTTCCTTAGGGAAAAACAAGCCGACGTTAAGTGAAACCAAATTCGGGTGGTTGATTTCCGGTCTTGTACAATCACATCATAATACAAATACAGTCCACTGCAATCATGCTATATTATCGCGTGATAACCATATTGATTATCAATTAGACAAGTTTTTTGAGTTCGAATCTGTACCTTCTTACAAACAGATATCTAAGGAGGAGCAGGCGTGTGAACAACACTTCATTGATAACGTAACGCGTGACTCGGACGGCCGTTTCAACGTCGCAATCCCTTTGAAACGCTCGCCTGACTCACTCGGCGATTCTTATGAGCAAGCATTAGCACGATTTTTGTCGTTAGAACGCAGATTTAGTAAAGATCCGTTATTCAAAAAACAATATTGTGATTTTATCCGAGAATACATTACCCTAGGTCACATGACCGAGAATAAAAATCCAAATAATGATTTACATACTTACCTATTACCGCATCATGGGGTTCTTCGTTTGACGAGTTTGTCAACAAAACTACGCGTTGTTTTCGATGCCTCTGCAGTGACGTCGTCAGGCTTATCGTTCAATAGTATACAAATGATCGGACCCACGGTTCAGGACGATCTTATAGGTATTTTAGTTAGATTTCGACAGCATAAGTTTGTTGCCACTGCGGATGTTGAGAAAATGTACCGTATGGTAAACATAAAGACAGATCAACGTGAGTTACAGCAGATTTTGTGGCGTTTTGAGCCTCACGAGCAGATCAAGCAATACAAATTAAACACCGTAACGTACGGCACGGCCTCTGCTCCCTACTTAGCGACGAGATGTTTGAAGCAGTTAGGTATAGAATGTACTGATGAGGTTGTTTCGGAAGTCATTCAACATGACTTCTATGTTGATGACTTAATTACAGGTGCTTCGTCAGAAAGGCAATTAGTGCACATCTGTGCAGGCGTGTCAAACCAACTTAAAACGGCTCAGTTTCATTTGCGCAAGTGGTACTCTAATAATCCACACTTAATCAATCAAATCATTTCAGACACAGATAACGCCGATAGCTTACTTAACTTGAGCAATAACGAGTACTCCAAGACCCTAGGGTTACTCTGGTCTTGCAAACAAGATATGTTGTTGTATTCAGTAGACATTAAAGAAAAAACAACCGTTACTAAACGTCTCATTTTATCTGTTATGTCACAGGTCTTTGATCCGTTGGGTTTGATTAATCCATGCATCCTTATAGCAAAAATAATTCTTCAAAAATTATGGGCTTTAAAAATCATGTGGGACAGTAGTATTCCTGCTGATATCCTATGTACCTGGAAAAAGTTTGTTAATTCATTACGTTACTTACCTAGCCTACGTATCCCAAGGTACGTGCTGACCGATTATCCGTTATTAATCGAGATTCACACCTTTAGTGACGCATCCATGCAAGCGTATTCAGCTTGTGTGTACGTTAAATCCATTAGCAATCATAACAAAATTTCTGTACACTTAATAACCGCAAAGAGTAGAGTAACTCCGACAAAAACAGCAACACCAGCAACCGTGCCTCGTTTAGAGTTGTGTGGTGCGCTGCTTGCCGCAAGGTTGACAGAAAAGGTAAAATGCTCATTAAGATTACAAATAAAAGATTGTACGTACTGGTGCGACTCCACCATTGTTTTGGGTTGGATAAAGTTCACTAAAGGTCATTTATTGAAACCATTTGTTTTTAATAGAATACAAGAAATTCTCAGCGTATCAGAACCGTTTATGTGGCGGTATGTACCGACGAACTTGAACCCAGCTGATATCGGGTCACGTGGTGCAGACGTTGAACAATTAAATACCTGTAGTTTGTGGTGGTTCGGTCCGAGCTTTCTGTCGCAGGATGAATCACAGTGGCCTATTCAACCAACTACAGTGAAGGAGTCGGACTTGCCTGAATTTAAAATACAATGTCATATTTCATTAGAGGAAATTGACCATTTTACCTACTATTCTGAGTTCATAAAGCGCTTTTCTAACTTTGGAAAATTGCAAAGAGTTGTTGCCTATGTTCACCGATTCTTACATAATTATTTTAATCCAAATAATAGACGTACTGGTTGTCTAACAGTTAATGAACTTGATTCATCTTTACATACATTATGTAATTTTGCACAGCGAGAAACATTCTCAGGAGAATACAACATTTTAAAAAATAATAAAGAGTTACCTAAAAAACATAAATTACTTAATCTAAACCCGTTTTTTGATACCAACACTAACTTAATTCGAGTTGGAGGCAGACTGTCGAATTCTTGTTACGATTATGATACTAAGCATCCTATTTTGCTCCACTCGTCACATCATATCACAACATTAATCTTTCTTTATTATCACACACTAACCATGCACTCTGGTCCACAATTACTCTTAGCTACCACACGACACAAGTACTGGGTTATCGGTGGTAGAAATCTTGCCAGAAAAATCGTTCACAAATGTGTTAAATGCTGCCGTTGGTTAGGGAAAACTAAACAACCTATAATGGGCAATCTCCCTAAACAACGACTGCACACTGATTTCCCGTTTTCTAACACAGCCGTAGACTACGCCGGACCCATTATGATACTGAACCGAAAGGGTAGGGGTAGTAAATTAATAAAAGCATATCTATGCATATTTGTTTGCTTAGCTGTAAAGGCAATACATATTGAGATAGTGACTGACCTGAGTAGTGATACCTTTCTAGCGGCTTTAAATAGATTTATAGCCCGAAGAGGCAAGCCCGCCAACATTTTCTCGGACAACGGGACGAATTTTGTAGGCGCGTGCAACGAATTATCTAAATTCTTAAAACAAAATGTTGATAGCATTGTTTCTAAAACTTCGAAATTGTCCATAAAATTTAAATTTTCCCCACCTTATAGTCCTCATTTCAATGGCTTAGCAGAGGGTGCGGTAAAGTCTGCGAAACATCACCTTAAACGAGTTGTATCAATGGCTAATTTGACTTACGAGGAAATGAACACAGTTCTTGTACAGATCGAGGCTGTTTTGAATTCTAGGCCTCTCACCCCTATGTCTTCAGATCCTATGGATCTTGTAGCCCTCACCCCTTCACATTTTTTGATTGGACGAACGTTTACGTCAATACCGTCTCCTCAAGCAGAAGAAACAACTTCTTTGCATACCCTCTCACGTTACATGAGACTTCAGCATCTGAAAGCCCATTTTTGGAACCGTTTTTACAAAGAGTATATCACAGAGTTACAGAAGAGACAAAAATGGAACTCTCGAGGAGCACAACTTGAACCTGGCGAAATGGTGTTGGTTAAGGACGACCGACTACCTCCTAACCAATGGCTACTAGGACGCGTGAGAAGCGTTCACCCTGGCACTGATGGTGTGGCCCGCGTTGCTGACGTACTTACCACTTCGGGCATTTTGCGACGAGCCTACAACAGATTATGCCCACTTCCAGTAATGGAGAAGAACTTCGTCCTTGGGGTGGCAGCATGTTGACGACTTGCATGTGTGCTTTATTCACATAGCACACAAGCATACGACGATGCTTCGGATCGGCGGGACACCGCTGACTTCATCGCCCCGACTACTTGATCACACGGCTTGAGTCAGAGCACACGGCTCATGTTATACTTACTGTACTTGCTAATATTCGCATTAAAAGTAACTTATTTACTCAGTTTTGTCTTTAATTTATACAACCGCGACTATAGTTCTTCGACACGATTATAGTTCCTCCACATCCGTATTAATCCAATTTTTAGCCTCTCTATGGACGCCGCCGGGGAAATAACACAAATGTTCAATATTATTATCTACACCTACATACTTATTCGGATATAAATAGGTCACCGTGCAATACGTCGCGCGACCGCCGCGGCGCGGCGCTGTGGAAATTATATCATACTAGCTGTGCCCCGCGGAGTTCCCGCGGGAATTCCGGGATAAAAAGCACCCTATGTCCTTTTCTGTACTCCTGACAGCGTGCATGCCAAATTTCATCTAAATCCGTTGAGCCGTTTGTGCGTGATTGAGTAACAAACATCCAAACATCCAAACTTCCACATTTTCACATTTATAATATTAGTAGGATTTAAAACAAACCTACCTACGTACACTGAAGTAGCAAGAGTGCGACCAAATTATTATTTTTTCCGTTTCGATAAGATATTGTAAAGAGGAATGATTTAATTTTTTTGTTTGTTTGTTTGTTACAATTGAACTCATAAACTACTGGACCGATTTTAAAAATTCTTTCACCCTTAGAATGCTACATTATCCCTGAGTGACTAAGGCTATATTGTAAGCCGGAATTCATGCGGGAACTCCGAAATTGCCGCAGGTGAAACCATGGGGATCACCTAGTCCTACTAATATTATAAACGCGAAAGTGATGTAAGAATGTACGGATGGATGGATGTTTGTTACTCAATCACGCAAAAACGGCTGAACGGATTTGGATGAAATTTGGCATGCACGTTGTCAGGGGTACAGAGAAGAATATAGGGTACTTTTTATCCCGAAATTCTTGCGGGAACTCCGAAATTACCGCGGGTGAAACCGCGGGGCACAGCTAGTAATATTATAAATGTGAAAGTGTGGATGTTTGGATGTTTGTTACTCAATCACGCAAAAGTGACTGAACGGATTTGGATGAAATTTGTCATGCACGTTGTCAGGGGTACAGAAAAGGACATAGTGTACTTTTTATCCCGGAATTCTCGCGGGAACTCTGAAATTACCGCGGTTGAATCCGCGGGGCACAGCTAGTATCTAATAATATTACAAAATTCAGATTTAATTATTAAATTTGTCATTTAATAATGTGTGTAAATATTATATGGATTTATTTTCTCTGATATATGTATCTATAATAATACCTAATAAAAATAATTGCATACACGGGTTCTACATACACACAACTGTACTTTATAATTCTATTATTTTCTGGTATCGGTATAGACTATAGAATAATGACTTACAATTTCCGGAGAACTTGGTGAAACTCCACAGTTAACTGTGAATGCATCGAGGTGACGGCTCGCCGCTCGGGCTCGCGTGCCGACGGAATCGTATTCCTGTCAAAACCTGATAAGGTTACCCGTCAATCCAATAACTGACGTCCACTAGCCGCTAACCACGGTCCCTTCAGATTAATGCAGAACAATTCCCAGCGCTGTGAAAAGCTTATATTATCTGACAGCCGAGATACGAATATCGCGCGTGGTATTCGACCGCAACGCTTGAATTCACAGCGGAATCAAAGTACTTGTAATATAAAAGTTTTTATTTTTTTTTTCATCTGAAAAACCAAACCTATTCGTATTAAAATTACTAGTTGTGCCCCGCGGTTTCACCCGCGTTAATTTTGGAGTTCCCGCGGGAATTTCGGGATAAAAAGTACCCTATGTGTTAATCTGATGTATAAGCTATATTATTGTAAAGTTTTATTTAAATCCATCCAGTAGTTTTTGTGTGAAAGAGTAACAAACATCCATCCAATCCATACATTCATACAAACTTTCGCTTTTATAATATTAGTAGGATAAGAGATGTCAGTTTTATTTTCACGCGCGATTACCGGATTGCTTCGGGGAATTTCAATGTATGTATTCGGAAAAGTAACCAGTTCTGCCGATCAAGAATGATTTATGCAAATTCGTTCGGTAGTTTTCACAAGATGACAAACAGACGAAAATTATTCTCCGTCGCGATATCAATGTTCACAGCGAATCATATTCATCTAGAAAAAAAAATACTGTATTTCATGCACAGACTTGCCTCAGAAAAATTGTAATTATATGTATGGATGCAAAATAAAAGGTAAACAAAAAAACTTCGCCCGAGTAAGTATTATATATGAAGAGAAGACACACAAGTCAAAATTGCACTGAGCTGTCATCGTATCTGTCCCTGTCGAGCGAAGGGGAAACAGCGGCGAGCGAGCGAGACAACATTTAATAATATGGAAATGCGAGTCTCATCCTGCTGAATATCATCTCGGCGCTAACAATTTTTCAATTTTGAATATCCCGGCTTAGGGCGATAATCTCGGGCCGAAACAAAACATCAAAATGTTTGTGCCTCATTATATGCAAATCCTCTCTTAAATTTTCAGAGCGGCGGCACACAAAAATTCGACGCAGGCCTATAATATAATAACCGAGCCGAATTACTTAGGCTGTTACATTACAAACGTAATAATATTATTATGGAAGTATTTTGGATTGAGTCAGGGCAACACTGGCGAGCTTTTCGGGTCCAGTTCTATGTTAATAATTAACGTACACCAAAAAAAGGAAGCGAGTTTTTGTGTTGAATAAGTTCTATTTCATGAATGGAACCTTGTTATTTTAGCAAATTATTGCGTGTATTTTTATAACTTATCCATAATATTTTACCGGATATAATTTACAAAATTACAACTGACGCAAACTAGGAATTCATAACACCTAGCGGACGTATATAGGTGCCGACTGTATCTATAATTATACATACATATATAAAAATAAATCCCTAATTTCCTTGGTCACAGCCTCACGAATGAACAGCAGTACCAATTTCGCTAATTCTTTTTTGTTGTGTCTTTTATTGTAGGGAGAAGGTTCTTATCAAAGAAGTAAGGAGTTCCTGCAGGAATTCCGAAACTCACACGAGTGAAACGTTGGGGCACAGCCAGTAGATAATATAACATTATTATCTATGATATAAGGATTACACGTCATGTGAGTAATACTGCGTAATAATACTTATTCTATTTTTATAAGCATACAACTCAATGTATCTCCGTTATTTTTTGATTACTTAAAAAGAAAAAATACGTGTCCAATACTTTTTTATTAATCTACAAGACGTACTAAAACAAACAGTCAACTAGCCCATTCCATAAAATAGTGGTGAATGTTGAAATTAACCTAAACTGTTGAGTACCGTCGACTGTTGTATAACATTGAGCAGACGTATGTATATCTACCTCGGCCCTTAGACGCTGGACGAGGCCATTTCCGTATGATTACATCGGATGTGGAATCGTATCAAGCGAGCTATTTATCATCGAAACGGAAAGATGCGCCAGCGCTTGCTTTTAGTGATGGTAGGTTGTTATCGATTACTAACATTAAAATTTGGTTTAAGCATAAGCCGCTTCTGTGAATTTCAGCGTATTGCAAGGAAAAATATCATTTTCTGTAGATACCATTTTTTTTATATCATAGGGGGCAAACGGGCAAGTAGTAAACCTGATGGTAAGTGATTACCGCCGCCCATGGACATCTGCAACACCAGAAGGCATGCAGGTGCGTTGCCGACCTGGAATGGGGATGGGAACTGCCTTTCAAGTGGGGCTGCCGGAACACTTGGCGACAGATTTGCAACTTGAAGGTGGTAGCTAGCCAGCCAGGCACTAGAGAGCGCCCTACCACCATGCTATGGTTTCCTCACGATGATTTCCTTCACCGACAGCTCAAGCTCATTGTTAGGGTTTGAACCTACGCCTTGCGGCGTTTGATCAGAACCCACCAACCACTGAGCTATCATCGCATGTAAAACCTATCTTACTTAAAATAATTATAGCTCGAGATAGCGGGGAAAACTTTAATTCTATTATACCTACTTACTTATGTAATTTTCAAAGTATCACAAATCATTACATTGCAGGCGAATACTTTAATTATGGGCAACCATACAAATGAGTTGTTCTATCGGTTGTAATAGATATTAATCTAATTAGTAAAACAATTCTCATTTGATTAAGCCGTTCTTAAGTGAGGAATTGTTTTACTGCGGTGACATTATAGCTATTACAATTTTTTGACAGTGCGACTGTACCCGCCGTTTTTTATACTACCTAAACATTCCTTGCATAGGTTAGTCTATTGAATGTTTAAAATAAAAGCTTTAAAAATGATATTTATCATAAAAACTGTCAGTGGGCGAGTAATTGACAGTCGTTGGTTGTAGAACTTTCATTTTCCTATCTAAAAGGTTTTATTCTGCGTTAAGTTTAGAGTTTCCGTGGGAATTCCGGAATAGAAGTATCTTGCCCTGGCCCGTATGTCCTTCTCTGTACTCCTGACAACGTGTACGTAAAATTTCATGATGATCGGTTGAGCCGTCGAGGCGTGAAAATGCAAACAAACTCATATTAAGTTCGCCATTTGTACACACTGTGCAATAAAGAATAAATAAATAAATAAAAATAAATAAATATTCGTATTTATAATAGTAAGCAATAAGCACGTGCCAATTAGCATTACTTGTATCGAAAATTATTTTTTCTGTTACATCGATATCTCACGATAGAAATATGATGCCCACCACTAGTGATGGTGTTGCCACGTCATCATTACGCAGTTTTGCCGGATATTTGATATAAAAATCGTATTAGCGTCCGAAAAGCAATATTTTAGTTTGCAAACAGTGTCTATAACTTATACTCGTATGGTATAGGCACACTGCTAGATGTTGCCACTTGAATTTTCTAGTTCCTTCTGTTGCTGACCTCTTAATATAGACTTGTCTCTATGAATCAAAATGCCAATGAAAATTATATTTATATTATATGATAATAATAAACTAGATTTCTGACAAGTTCACTATATACTTTTTCCGTCGCCTATTTTCTTTGTTCTTCTACTTATACTTCAATCAAAAAGGAGAATCCACATTTCAATGGTTCATTCCAATGGTGAAATTAAATAGATATTTAATTACAAGGGTACAACAAAAGGCCTACCCATTATAAAAATTTAAAGAAATATTATTAGGTACCTATGTAAAAAAATATACAGCCAAACCGAAAAACCACCTCGGTTTACACCGGGAAATGTGAAATGTAGCATAATTATAAAAAAATAACAGAGAATACATTTTGAAAAAGGCGTCAAGGCCGAATAAAGAAAACGGTAACAACACAAATCTGCAACAAACATTTCGCGGCAAACATGAACATTTTGATCCGAGAATATTACGTATCCCACCAAAAACATTTACATGTAAAATGTTACCAAGACGAGACCATGTGACTAGTACTGTCAAAAAGTAATCAGATTAGAGCCAAGAGCCAAGCTTCTAACTCTACACGCACTAACTCTACAAGGCCTAATATCACAAACTGTACACTTTAGTCAAAATATGTGACTTGGCCATTTCGCTTCATTTATATAATAAGGCGTAAGTTGAAAAAATTATCCAGCCATCTTATAGTAACGAAACGGCCAAGTCAAATATTTTGACTAAGGTGTATAGAGTTTGTGAAGTTAGGCCTTGTAGAATTAAGGCGTGTAGAAATAGAAGTTTGGTTCTACATGAGATCCGATAACTTTTTGATAGTGCTAGTCATATGGTCTCGTCTTGGCAACATTTTCAATGAAAATGTTTTTGGAGGGATTATTTCTTTTTGTAAATTGCTTGTTACAAAAGTTTTTTTACTTATAGTTTTTTTCTTTTTTGGTGTGTATCACATTCTTTATTATTATTTATAATATCAATTTTCAGACCTATAACGTCAAAATACAAGTCTCATACAAACTTCCGTCCCCTAGTGTACGTTGGTTAAAAGATATTTATAGATAGTTTTAAAGAGATAGTTTTATAATTTTTTCATTGTTCGTGTACTAATACTAGCTGACATACCAAATTTGAGCTTTTTAGGACATTAGGAAATACCCTAAGAAATTTGATGATTATCAAGTGAGTGATGAAAGCAGGGTTTTTTAGATATCAATAAAATCTAAAGCATAAGAGCTATTCAATTCAAACTTGATATGTTTAATAAGTCCACTATTGAAAACATATCCCGAGAATTTTGTTTATCTGGTATGATCCAAGCCCAAGTTATAAAAAACGTCGAAGCGCTTCAAGGAAAAGTAGGTAGTGCCATGCGCTTTGCTTGACTCATCTTGGCGGGGGCACTACCGCGCCCCCAGATACAAAGGTCATTAAAATAGGCGCGCTCGGCTCTGGGTCGGTCGTGCGCCATTATCGCTCCCACTCCACGGGATTACATCTTATTTGCCAGTCACAATACCTCTGCTGCCGTGGCGTCGTACTTACACCTATTTTTCTCATAAAAATTATTATTACGATATTTTTTCTGTCAGATGTCTTTTTTTTTCGTCGGACACGAAAAGAAATAACGACCAAAATTCTTTATGCCAACACGTATATAATATTTTTGATTCTTTTTTTTATTATAATTGCTTTGAAATTTTTTGGAGTATTGTTGACTTTAATTAGTTTTATTGCAATTTAAGCACTTTATAAATCTAATAAATAGTGTAGTGGCTATAGCAAAATTTTGACCTAAGCGACTCTGTTGGAAATACAATATTGTATTAAAAAATAATACCGAACAGTCAAAGAACCAAATATGACCGTTTTTTCTGTTTTTCGATCTGTCGGTTCGTTTGCACACGAATCACGGAAATTATAGCATAAAAGTAAGCGTAACTTGATTTAAGAAAATTTTAAAATGTTTTTTAACTTTCAACTACAAAGAGAACCTAAAAAAGGAACTCACACCGGTGAAGCTACCGGTGTCACGTGATAACTATTGGAAAATTTTCAATGAAACTTTATAATAATATGTACCTAGGTAATTTATAGCCCGAATCAAACAATGTAGGATCTTCAATCACCATAAAATGTGTGCTTTTGAAGCAATCCACAACCCAAAAGCTAGTACTAATACAGGTACATACGACGTTAGAACACTCTTCTCAGGCGGAACTTTCGCCGCGCAGTATAAATAATTAAAACACTACGTTACAAGTTTGTGAATTAAAATTGAATTATTCCCTCGCTTTGAGTTGCCGAAAGCATGTTACTTGAAGTTGTTTGACGTCGGTAATCTTGACATCAACGCACGTGTAATAAAATAGGGATGGGAAAAACTTTCCTCTCCTCTCGACAGAAGTTACAACCCTGGAAAGCCGCTCACACGACCGCTGTTAGTTTAATCAACACGAGCCTCCGAATGCTTTCACTCCACACAAAATATGTTATTCTTTTATTTTTTCTTCACATCCAAAGAGACAAGTTGGGAACTCATCTCGAAGACGGATTTTTCGACTTTGGCAACTTTGCAATTTTGTCATAGTACCTATAATATACTGTTTTTATTCCGATGTGACAAAGATCTTATAGATAGATAGTTTTAATTGAAATCATATAACAGATCAGAAATGTAACATACGTATAAGTCTCGACATTGACTCTACAAATTAATCGTCAGTGATTGTAACTAATAAATATTATGTCAGCCTTAGTGATGCAATAGATATTATTAACGGTTGAGAAATAACTTTTTTGTCTTAAAATACGTAGGTATTTGAAGTGTCAAACAATAATAGTACTCTAGTACTCTTGTATCGTTAAATATTATACTTTAAAATGTACAGAACTTATTTTATATTTAAATATAACTTTTTGGCGAGTAAAATTTACTTGAATATTTCATCAGACACTACAAACCTTGAGATGAACAATTTTAAATATTATAAAACTATCTGTTCCCAGGGGTTTCATCCGGGTTGATTTCAGAGTTCCCGTGTAGATTCCGGGATAAAAAATACTCTATGTCCTTCTCTATACTTCTAATAATGTGTAGGCTATATTTCATGATAATTGGTTCAGTCGATACGGCGTGAAAGCATAAAAAACAAACTAACTGAAATTTGCATTTATAATAATAAGGAATATTAAGGCCTCCGAAACTCCCCGTATACTCAATTTTATGAAAATTCGTTGGAGCCGTTTTAAGGTAGTTGATATGTCTGCTCTGCGTACACTACTTACTCTTTGACCACTGTCGTAACTCGTGCGGTGCGTTTTGAAATCTTTCGAATTATTTAGAGACTTTCTCGTTTTTATACGTTTTATTTTTCTTGCACGGAATTTTCTTTTATTTAACTGGTTTTAGTACATGTTACTTCACTGGTATAACATTATTTTTAAGAAAATGATATAAATGTATTACTGAACTTGTGAGGTGTTTTATGTAACTCACCTAAAATTCTTACTGTAATTTTTTAGTGTTACTGCTTTAGGTAAGATTGAAGTAAAATTGTAAATTTAAATTTAACGTAGTGTTTCTTACAAAACGTTTGAGTCGAAACAACTTTTTAGAATTTCAAAATTTCGTAATTGATGACGAAAAATAATACAAAAAAAGAGGCCAAAGAAAATAACTGATATTTAATAATATTGATCTTTGAATTGTGCTATTCTATATTATCATCTGATATGTTATCTTTTTCGTGATTAAACCCCTCTTCTTGTAACCTTGTATATGTTATATACTACACGTATAATACAGTTGGCTGTTGCTCGCAGATTCTCTGGCGCGAATAATATTCACTGAGGATCTCTAGAAGAAGACAAAGTATCTGATAGTACCGTCTGGCTCTTCTACTATTTCCATGCAAAATTTCACATCGATCAATTTCTTAGGTATCTGCATCGTAAAAGACACAAAAACATAAACTCTTACACGAAATAGATTATTTCTACACAGAAACCCATACAATAATTAAAGTTGAGTGAAAACAAAAAAAATTGCTCTTGTACTTTGTGTAGCAAAAGAAATGGATTCAGCTATTTTTTGTAACAATTAAGTATGTATTAGTTAAGCAATAAATATATGCTAAGGCAGAGACGGATTGGCGCCCACACAGCACAACCTATCTACTTTCTCCTTCACATTATTTGTTTATTAATTTGTGTGTAAACTCCTTTTCTTTCTTTTTTCTATATGTTTCTATAAGATATCTACGATGAGAGAAAAAAAGTTTTCTTAATCACAAACTAACACGTTTTACCTGCGAATAAAAAGTTTGAACCGAGACAGTATTAAGAACACGCCGATGGCTATAAAAAGTGGCGCGTATCATTAGAACTTCGACTACTTGGGGTCCATTAGTGTTCTCGCTTCAAGGCTCTACCGCCATTGCCATAGAGTGACGTCATAATGACACCATAACTCCGCATAGGCACTCTCTTGCACACATTCCGTGGAACAATATAGTCGGGGAGCAGTGTCAGCCAGAGGGTAACAATAAAATCTTTATCTCATAAGATCATACTGCAAAATACAATCGTAAAGATAACGGTCTCGCGCCCCCGGGGGCGGAAAGTTAATAACTCATATTTTCTATTACTGTAAATCGTGAGAACGACATTGCTAGTGTCGCACGCACTGGGTGTGAAATATTTGTTATCATAAAATACCGCGGACGCAGTAAAATATCTAACTTTGACTTGGATATCGGTCGTACTAGCTCGAAGATTTCGTTCAGCCTTAAGAACTTGCCCTGGCAACGCTCTACGCTTCTCTCCTTACTTACCTAATTGCTACAGCTCTTGACTCCACAGCATATGATCGTGATATTCGTCAGCCCTCCCGCAGTGTGTGAACTTAAACTTATTATTTACTATCTGATGTACAGAATAAAAGGGGCAATAGGGATGTGGACTACTCTTGAAAATCAAAATTCTAATTAGTCCGTCAGTTAGGAAATAAAAAAACAATAGACAGGTATTTTTTGCTTTTTCAAATAAATTAAAATATGCAGAGATAAAGCGCATTAAAGTTTAGGGTGAGGGGGTCGTGACGTCACTAACCGCTAAAACCGTCATACAAACTGTCAGAATAGTGACGTCACGCGAAATTTCAACTCAATATATCGCCGTTATTTTTTTGTTTGCGTAAAAAAAGAAAAAATACGTGTTCAATATTTTTTAATAATCTACAAGACGGACTAAAAAATAAAAATTAGTCAACATGCCTAATGCCTATTGAAAACCAGGGTAACCGGGTGATTATCACACACAAAACTATTCATCACACACAAACACATTCATCAACATAACGAAATTAACTGAACGCACGCTTTTACTTAGCCACTGCTTTCAAATTTACAGTTTTGGGTTTTATGGCGAAAAATATAGATACTTGGAGTACTAGCGAAGGCAACTTTTTGATTTGACTTCGATTTAATTCCACCTCGATTTCATTTAATGTCATTTACATACTTTTGAGATCGAAATAAATCATTGAAATGGTGTTACTGTCTAAGGATGACGTCCGACAAGTGAATAACACGACTCTTATAATGAAATCGCGTTTGACAGTTAAATTCGATAGAGACGCGATCCTAAAGCTTCAAAAGGAGTGAAATTTGATTTCGTTTCGATCTTGCGATCTCTTTTCGATTGCGTCAAGAATATGACCCTTACTCGATTGCATCAAGAGTAAGCCGGCTGATGTTGTAACAGAAGGTACAAGTGCGTAGCAAACGGCATCAGGGTTTGGGCCGTAGTTCTCCAGCGTATGCGCCCCGTGGGAGCGCCCCGGCGCCCGGCGCCCCCGCCGCCCGGGGCGGCCGACGCAGATCTTTCACGCCGCCACTCACTTAGCGCGCGGCGCTCCGAAGATGGCACGCGCACAATATTTGTCATATTTTATGTGGGTACCACCGATTCCATGTAATTTTCTCGTTCAACACACTCACATTCTTTCCAGCTATTTTATTTCATGTCTGTTTACCGCGATCCCGAGATTATGTACCGAAATAGATAATGGAATATGTTAATAATGTTATAACAAGATCACTTCGTACACCGATATACTTGATCCCACACAAAGCTATAAGCTTAATTGTGTCGTGGAAACACAACATATTATTACATATTATATTATTCAACGTATAATATATATCCAAAATATAATAAACAAAAAAAAAACGACAAGATTCTCCTACGTTTTTACTCACGTTTCAGAGATCCCATGGAATTTCCGTGATAAAAAACCTTATGTAATTTTCTGTACTCCTGAAAACCTGTGTGAACAATTTTATGATGATCTGTTGAATAGAATGCGTGGAACTAAAAGACAGATAGAGTTAATTCTTCATTTGTATTATATATTATCGATTTGAAATAGCTCAAAATGTTTTTTTTTATATTTGAGGATAAATAAATATAAAAAAACCTCGATAAACAGATACTATATAATAAAAAAACTCAACTTTTTGCTGATACCAAAACCTCCCATATCTAGCGCTAATATCACCATGGGCAACCAAATTTTAATTATGGCCAGATAAAAAACAAACCGCTTTTGGTGTAACATTGTATGCGCGTTTAATGTTTTGATCGGAACGCAACAAAAGTACCCAAAAGGCGCCTGAACCAGAAACCAATGTAGAGAAGAGACGCTTTGGCTCAGTAGATAATAAACAACGTTATTATTTTCCGGCCGCAACGGATCCGACATTACGAGTGGAAGATCAAAGAATAAGAAAATCGGAAGGCAGGTTGTTTGGGAAATGACAGAAAGGGGAAATATGTAAATTTGTCAAAGGGAAATATCTGGCAAGGTCGCCGCGCGGCGCGGCGGGCGCGAGTTTATGAAACCTCGTGCCGAGCGTGCACCGTCAAAAGGCGAAATGGGACACATTTTGTGGTACTGAAATGCTTTTTGAACCACTAGTCGATCCACCGCGGTTTCGCCCGCGTTAATTTCAGAGTTCCCGTGGAAATTCCAGAATGGAAAGTACACTATTTTACTCGGATATATTAGTGTAGCAATTTTAAAATGAGTTCGGTGATTTTTAAGTTGGGAATTCTAAGATAAACTATACATATAACCCTTCCTCTTGAATCACTCTATCTATTGGCGAAAACCGTATGAAAATCCGTTCCGTAGTCTTTGAGTTTATCGCGAACAGACAGACAAACAAAGGATTTTGTTTTATAATATGTAGTGATAAACAAACAAATATACAAAATATCAAACATTGTGTAGGCCTAAATCTAAAATACAAAGATTAATTTTATTATTATCCTTGAAACCTTATTTAGAAGCATAGAAAGTAAGTAGGTACAGAATCGTATTCAGCGCACGCAAAGTCATACAATTGCACGGGTGATGGAACTAGTCTACTAGGCCTCCTGGCGTCAACGTAACGTAACTTTACCTTTACAATTTTGCTCTTTATCCCGGAAAGCTCAAGCTAACTCCGAAATTAACGCGAGTGAAACCGTGGGGCGTTGACTAGTTGTTAATATAGCGCACTACCCTAACTAATGTACTTATATATTATATTTTTAAGCTCCGACGCAAAAATGACAGGATGTTATAAGTTTGACGTGTCTGTGTGTGGCATCGTAGCTCACGAACGGATGAACCGATTTCGATGCGGTTTTCTTCGTTTCATTCATTCATTAAATTCGGTTCAGTAGTTTAGGAAATATTTGAGAGTAACTACGGTAGGTATACTTGGTCGGGGGTTTTCTAACTTTTTGTCGGTTATGTAAATACGCATGTAACATAAAAGTGCCGAACAACCAACTGTGAATGACAATAAAAATTTATTACTCAGCCCATAATATTTCGTGTTTCTATTATTATTTCTTTTAGTGTCGCATTGAGGAGCGGAAACGATTGAATTTGTTATTAAAGGCACGAGCTGGAGTAAGTTGCGTCGTTATTTAACCCTTTCACCGCCATCCCCGTAATATCACGATCCACGACAGACGTACACGTAATATTATTACATGACTAACAAACCACGGCACTGACTTCAATATTTGTTAGATTAAAGCATTCCAAACATTAAAAGAAATCATGCATATAGCGTGTGTTCTGGGGGTACCTAATGACCATGTTTTGTAGCCTTAACTTATTAAGGCTACAAAAGCGTAGCGGT
The DNA here is from genome assembly GCA_907165275.2 of Zygaena filipendulae. NCBI lineage: Eukaryota > Metazoa > Arthropoda > Insecta > Lepidoptera > Zygaenidae > Zygaena > Zygaena filipendulae. Next base: position 15,682,569 of record OU015649.1, on the reverse strand, counting down.
GAAAGGGCTCTTTTATAAAACGAGCTTATGTATACGTAATCACGTACCGATGAATACGACAGCATTTTTTTCTGTAATTTGCTTATACATATTTGTATACATGGGATGGATGGGTCCAGACGAAACTTTTATTCGAGTACCTAATCCCTTAAGACACTTTCCGCCGCACTCAGAGTTGATTTTAATGATTACTTAGTTAAGTATGGATTTTTAAAACAAAATTGCCGCAATCAGACAAGTTTAATAAATCAATTTTAATTGGCATTTAACTAATTAAGTTACATCTCATTAAATGCCAACTAACATTAATTTACTGAACGTCTCTGATTGCGGCAGTTTTGTTTCAAAAATCTATACTTAACTAAGTAATCATTAAAGTCGACTCTGAGTGCGGCCGTTTGGTTTATAAATCAGTAGCATACTCACAAAATATAATTGTTTTACTATACATATCTGTCAATACAAATAAGATGAAATGCTGTTCGTTGTAATCGAGTTACTTTAGAACTACGGGACTGATTTCTAAAACAATAAAGACTAATATTAAAGTCAATTACGCTCGTACAGCCTAAAAAAATATTCAAATATTAAGTACGTATCAACGGTGTACCGCTTTTATACACTTTTCCTTATTAGTCACTGAGCTGTTAAATTTTCCACACAGCATTTCTACAATAGACTTAGTAGATATTTTAGAGATGAACACTTTGCTCCACAAGAGATCCATGGACCCTTTGTAGTGAACTCGTAAAAGACGGCACCATCAATATTCCTTTGTTTCTATATTATAACTGTATAAGTACGTCATTAAGTTTATCAAAACAGTTTATATTCTTGCGTAAGAAAATTACAGCCGCTCACCCTTTGCTTAAGACTATAAATAGTAATCTACTCAATAACGAAATTATTATTTTTGCTCCAATCCCTACTTCTCTACTAATAGATATTATAAATTCGAAAGTAACTCCGTCTGTCTGTTACACTTTCACGCCATAACGGCTCTACCGATCATCATGAAATTTGGCATACACGTTTTCAGTGGTACAGAAAAGACACAGGGTGCTTTTTATTCCGGAATTCCCGCGGGAACTCCCAACTTATCGCTGGTGATACCGCGGGGAACAGCTAGTAGAAAATAATTATTTTAGCTTTACAAAAAAATTGTAATGACAAAATAATTTTATTTAAAACCTGATTTTGAGTGGAGTTAGAGTAAGAAAGAATAATACATATTTTTGTTAAAATGAAGCTCGTTTGGGTACGGGGAAAGATTTTTTGTCACGTTTGTTGGTGACTGCGGTTACACCTGAAACGCTTAGATACCTACTTTTTCATTCATTTCGTGTACGAACCTCTAAGTACTGAAGAGTGGTTTCTTTATATGAATTTAAATTTTTAACTCATACACGCACTTCTTTTTAATATTAATACGGACAATAATAAAGTAAAGGTAAAGTAATAAATGTAAAAGAAAGCCACGTTCTTAACAACAAAGCTTGTTAACGGCTTTTCAAATTGATAAGAAATCCCACCAAAACATTTTCATGTAAAATTTTGCCAAGACGAGACGATAATATAACTCGTACTGTCAAAATGTTATCACATCTTTTGCAGAGCTAAGCTACGCCCAGCAGTGGACTGCAATAGGCTGATTGATTGATAATACACAAGGAGTCCCTCTATCAATTTTCAGACCTCTAGCTCTATTTTCAGACCACGCTATATTCGACCAATCCAAATAAACATCTATACAAACTTACATTTTAAAATATGTTATATTTCCTGAAAAGTTATACTTTAAATGATTATGCTTAATAACTTTTATTAGTAAGCTAATGAACTACCTTTAGTAAAACTGATGAATACTATATTCCTAGCGAAATTCTCTAACCTTGCAATTCGCTCAATTGACAGCTAATTATTAAATATTTGCCAGCGGAGTGATTAGTCTACGTATATAATATGAAACTAATAAGCGAAACATTCCAAAAGTTAGGTCCTCAGCTTGTTTATATACATGCTTAACTAACTGAATTGTTTGCTTGTTTGTTGAACTTCATCTGTGAAAAACATGTTTATTGATCATTGAAAATGAAAACAGTTTAGTTATGAAAAAACGGCTTTTTCACACCTCATCACGCTGAACTCCGTTAGTTTTCAAACTGACTGTTTATAAAGTAGTAAGGTGACATAATATACGCAATACATACCTACTGCTGACCAATAAATTTCTTGTCAGTTCTTCTTGTCTGTCTTTAAAAAGATAAAATACTTTTTCATTACTCATACTCGGAAAGTAGGTCTGAAGTTGCCTGAGAAGCGGGTTGAAAGTAACACTTTTCAGCCCTAGGGAGAATCGCTTTCAACTGACAGCTGGATACTGCAGAAACTCAAGTTTTTTTTTATGTCATAGGGGGCATACTTACTGGCCAGTAGCACACCTAATGGTTGATTTATGTAAAATAAAATTCACTCATTTTTTTCTTTAGATAATTCCTATTTTTATTTTGACTTTCCTTGCATTCGTAATGAAAAGCACAGTGTTATCCTCGGGAGTTACTTTCACCCCTAGGATAACAATGTACTAATAATAATAATAATAATAATAATAAAAAAGTTTATTTTGGTAAAAATCTTAGTACTAGTTAACATTTATCATTTAATTTATACCAAAAAAGGTCTCCGCTCAGCATTGTTGTGGCGCAAACCACAACGCTGGTCTTCCGCGGATACCAGAACTAAATTAATAATAATCTTAACTAAAACTTATCACTTCCGTGGTAACAAACAAAAAGAAAACAACAATAATCTAAAAATTTAAAAAACAGTAAAAAAAACCTAAAAAATAAATAAATAATATTCTTTGTAAGTAAATAAAATGTAGGAAATACTGTGTGAATGCGTGAGATATTGGTGGAACCTGGTACTAGTGAACTATAAAAAAAATGATAAAAACTGTGACTCATAGTATCTCTAAGTAGTTAGTGCTGCGACTCTATAACTTTTGCTTATCTAAAATGTACTTTTTAAAATTTATTTTAAAGGTTTTAATGGTGCGAGAATTCCTAATGGGGGGCGGGATGTTGTTCCAGCATTTAGTCGCTGCATATCTAAAGCTGCCACGGAATGCAGCTGTTCTGTGCTTCGGGCAAATTAGACGGTCGGGTACTCGTGTGCGTTGTGTCAATTTTAATTTATGATAAAGATACGCGGGGCTTTTGTTCTTAATAACACCAAAGAGTAGTGCGGCAAAGTGGAGAGTACGCCGGGATTCCATATTCAGTAAGTCGCTTTTGTTCAGATAAGGAGTTATGTGGGCTCTACGGGGGATATGAAAGCAAAATCTAGCACAGGAGTTTTGTACGCGTTGAATAAGTTTTTTTGTACGAGCCAATAAACAACTACCTACTACAACATCAGCATAATTTAATTTTGACAAAATAAGAGATTCACAGAGATAGACTCGCGATTCAACACCTATATATTCCCGAATTTGATACAAGACCTTTAATCTATAGTAACAACTTTTTACTGTTTCCAGAATGTGCTTTTCGAACTGTAAGTTACTATCCATTACGAGACCCAAGTTTTTAGTTTCAGTAACCTGCTCGATCTGTGTATCTTTTATTTTTATAACAGGGGTGTGACTGTCGATGGAAGAGTTCTGAATTTTTGTACCTATAACAATAAACTTAGATTTAGATGGGTTTAACGATAGACCGTTTGCATCTGACCATTCGGCTACACGTACCAGATCCTCGTTAATTCTATCAACAGCAAGATCAGTATCACAAGGTTTGAACTTCTGGTAAATTTGAAGGTCATCAGCGTATAGATGGTATTCATTATTATTAATAAACTTCGGTAAATCTGCAGTATAGAGGATAAATAATACAGGCCCCAGTATCGACCCTTGTGGTACACCTTTAGTTATAGGTAAATTTTTTGAAAACTGTTTAGTACCATCACTAAGGATAACTTCTACTTGCTGAAAACGTCCCGTTAGGTAACTGGAAAACCATTTCAATGAAGAGTCGTCAAACCCATAATATGTAAGTTTGGCGATAAGTAAGGTGGAATTAATTGTATCAAAAGCGCGTGAGTAGTCCAGCAAAACCAGAATAGATCCCTCACCTATGTCTCTTCCGGCCAAAATGTCGTCAACCACATCCAGTAGTGCCGTAGCTGTGCTTCTGCCTGCTCGGAAGCCGGATTGTTTCGAAGGTAAGATATTATTTATGTTAAGGTAATCTACTAATTGTTTGCAAACCACTTTTTCCAGTATTTTAGATAGGAAGGGTAAAATACTAATAGGTCGGAGATGTTTATACTCTTTAGGATTACTTATTTTTGGAAGTGGGTGAACTATAGCATTTTTCCATAAGTCGGGAAAAACAGCACTTTCTATAGACATGTTTACTATAGCAGTTATAATAGGTAGTGTTCGTGGAAGTGTTAGTAAAATCATATTCAGTGTTATGCCATCCACACCTTGAGCGTTGGTTTTAATTTTTCTAATAATTTCAAATATTGTTGCTTCGTCTACTCGATGCAAACGAAATACAGACGAACTAAACCGGTTAAACCAGAAGAAGGGTAATTGTGTCATATCTATGGATGAATTACCTGGGATATCTAGGAAATGATTGTTAATATCATCAGGATTATTAATATTTAGAGGCAAGTCAAATTGCTGCTTACGGAAATCAATATTACGTTTAATATTCTTCCAAAGAACACTAGTATCTTTTAAATTTTGATCTATGTTATAGCGAAAGTATGCCTTTTTTTCATTGAATATTGCAACATTGACAACGCTTTTAAGTTCTTTATATGTTTTTTTATCCTGGTCTAGCTTAGTTTTACGACTTTTAGAGTACGCTTTGTCTCGCAACCGCATCATGTCTTTTATAGTCTGTGTTATCCAAGGATAGCTCTGTTCCTTAACGTAAGATGTTTTAAAAGGAGCATGATAGTCAAATAAAAGATTTAATTTTGTGTTAAATGCGACGAGAGAGTCGTTCACGTTGTCACACAACAACTCCTCCCACGATATGGAATTTACTTCAGTATTAAATAGCTCAAAATTGATGTCTTTGAGAGGTCTGTATGTTATCCATCGAGGTTTTGGTCTTGGCTTTTTCATATTCAGTTCAAATGAGATAAACGCATGATGACTTAAATCTGGTATATATTCTACAATCACATTTGCAACTCTTATACTACTACACACGACATCTAACAAAGTAGCCGAATGGTCAGTAAAATGTGTTGGTTCTTTTACGTATTGTTGGAGACTAAGACAATCAATAAAATTGAGAAGTTTTATAGAATCGCTTACACTACGTTCCAACAGATCTATATTAAAATCGCCAACCAGAACAACCTGATCAAATTTTGAGAAAAAATTTACTGATTCTGTCATGGCATCTATAAATGTATCGACATTTATCCATTGCGGACGATAGGCAGTACCAATAGCGAGACTATAACCACCCACCCTCAGACCGAGCCACATCTGTTCGACGGGTGGAGATGACGGATTACTGCTTAGCTATGTAGCTGCCAACACATTCGCACCGCGCGCCCCGTCGCCCACGCCGCAAGCGGGGTCACGGGCGAAACACGATATAGACGACATTTCCTCTGCGGAAAGGAGCAGGTGTCAAATTCTCCTCATGATGTATGTTGCGGGTTACAATTTGTATTGTGTTATATCGCTATTGTGTACGTCTGTGTCATCAAACGTTATTAACAATATTCTGCAAGAAGCCGCATTTACACTTATACAATCCGACGATTAGCCGTATAAAATCAAAGTCAAATCAAAAATTTTAATCAAAATTTACCCATAAAAATGGCTCCTTTTAACGTCAATAAAATCACAATATTTATGGCTTCCTAGTGCCGTTGCTAGATAGAAGAAGCATGGGCAACAAACTCACCAGTAGCACGCTGTCGGTTTAAAGTTACATAAGACTCACTAGTGTTTGTTCGTATTGCAATTAATTATAATATGTGAACAAAGAGCCGTAACTACACTAACTACTATAACTCTCGACTTGAAATCAGAAAGCGATGGTTCAATTCCAGAAAATTATAACCCTTCCACTGTTGTTGGAATTATTCATTTGTCACTATTGCGAAATTATTCGAAGCAATTTGAAAACGTGTGTGAACTGTGAAGTTCAACAATCTGCATTGAGTAGTGAACTTTCCCCAACACACTATTAGCGTTAGGTTAAGCTCGTATCCCAGCACTGTAGAAAATTCAAGTAGGTACTATTTTATCCAAATAAGATTCAGTGAAATGCAGTGTAATAATTAACCTGTAACACGTATCTGAAATATGTGTTGTTTATAAGTACCTATCATGTTTGATTTTCTACCATTTTTTATCTTTCAGGTCTTATTTATTTCCATTTGCAATGGGGATGTGGACTACTTTTGAAAATTAAAATTCTAATTAGTCCGTCAGTTAGAAAATAAAAAAACGATAGACACGTATTTTTTGCTTTTTAAAATAAATTTAAATATGCAGAGATAAAGCGCATTAAAGTTTAGGGTGAGGGGGTCGTGACGTCACTAACCGCTAAAACCGCCATACAAACTCAAAATAGTGACGTCACGCGAAATTTCAACCCAATATATCGCCGTTATTTTTTGATTACGAAAAAAAAAAAAACGTGTCCAATATTTTTTAATAATCTACAAGACGGACTAAAAAATAAAAATTAGTCAACATGCCCATTCGTAAATAATGTATAAATATTCTAAATCTATAAACAAGTTGATATTTTACGAAACGTAGACCCGTTCGTTCATTCGATACGGTGTGAGTGTGGGCCATGTTGCTAGCAATTAGTTCGTCGGGCCGTTCATTAATAATCCATTTGCAGACTGTAAATGGAGTGAACACAATCTTATGAATGGCACTTGTGTATTTATGAGAGGGCTCGATACTGGTATGCGTTTGTTACGTGTTCTTGATTGATACTGGCATCTAACACTTGTTGTTAGATTAATAAAGAACATATATTGACGACCCGATTGGCGTAATGGTTACCATGCCTGCCCGCTAATCAAGGGGTTCCGGGTTCGATTCCCGTTGGGGGTGGAGTTTGTGTGATGAACACAGGGTCAATTTTCCAGTCTGGGTGTGTATATATATATCTATGTAGTATAATATATATGTAATAATATGTACCTAGTATATACCACGTGTTGCTCGGTTTCCACGACACAAGCTTATAGCTTAGTGTGGGATCAAGTAGATCTGTGTGTTGTGAAGTGGATTATTATTATTATTATTATATTTGTTTTTTTTTACATAATAATCGTAAAGGCCAATGCGATTATATGTTGCGTTTTTTAAGTTAGATTAGACCAAGGAATCACGTTTTGCCATACAAACTTTGCCCTCCTTTGGAGTACACTTTTGGGAAATCCTTACTTATCGGATGCCTACGTCATACAAAGAACACACCCTCCAAGTTTCAGCTGGGCAATTATGTAACTTTAGTTGCATTCACATTACAGTTTCAATCAGAAAAATATAAATTGTGTGACTAATTAATCATGTTTAGAGAGCTTCAACTTTTGCAGAACACATATAGGTATGCTAATCTTGGTTGATGACTAGATATTGTTGGTGTCAAAACATGCATTTTGTATTCGCAAAACCCCCATCTTTTTTATTGCAACCGAAAAATGATAGAAATAAAAGTTACATAATAGCCCCTCAGGTCTCTACGATCAGCGGTTTAGGCTGTGCGTTGATCCGTCAGTTAATCAGTCTGCAGGACAAAAGGCATTTTATATGTAGGTATAAGATTGTGCAAATACTGATGTTTGACTTGACTGCATGACTGAATACAAATTCACAACATATACGCATTTGCTATGTCAAGATGCTGGTTCACAGCCATGTTTAAAGTTGCGAAGGAAGCTGTTTCTCGCGGTTTCACTTGCGGGAAGTTCGGAGTTGCTTCGGGAACTCTCTTTAGACATAATATAGACTTCTACGACAGTGAAAATCGTTTTATAATATTCGCTGCGTAGTTTAAAATAAAGATATGTATATATACATAAATAGCTGTTTCCCGCGGTTTCACCCGCGTTAATTTTAGATTTCCCGTGGGATATCCAGATAACAATATAGCCTATCTTTAGAGATAATGTAGCTTTCTAATGGTAAAATAATTTTGAAATCGGTTAAGTAGTTTTTGAGTTAAATCATAACAAACAAACAAAAAATCAAATCTTTCCTCTTTATTACATTACTGGCTGTGCCCCGCGGTTTTACCCGCAGTAATTTCGGACTTCCCGCGGGAATTCCGGGATATAATTATCCTATGTCCTTCTCTGTACCCCCGATAACATGCCTGCCAAATTTCATCCAAATCCGTTCAGCCGTTTTTGCGTGATCGAGTAACAAACATCCAAACATCCACACTTTCACATTTATAATATTAGTAGGATTAATAGCCATAAAATAGTCATCAAATAAATATTACAGTGAAACATTTCTGAATTATTTTCACTTCGTTCACTCTTAAAGGTTTTTTTTTTATAAAAAGTATTCCACCTTAATCAAAATTATAAGAATAAATTATCAAAACTCTTTACTCACGATGTCTAGGAGACATTGGACTCAACCAATTTTCTATTAATATTAATTAACGCCGAAGACTCAAAGTCAATTAGCTCCGCCGCGGCTTCACTAAACGTCTGTATTAATTACCTCGCAGATAACAAATTACCATCTACGTATCTGAAACATGAAAGCTTCGTTGAATACTAAGTAAGATTCTCATTTGCATTTTTATAAGCATCGCAAAAAAGCTCAGCCGCAATAGAAAAAGCTTTGTAGGTGTAAATTGTTTTCAATATTTCAGGCACCTATCTACCTCACTTCATATCTTTCAACATGAACGATCCTCGAACGTTCTGAGTCGTTCAGTTCACAAAGCTAGTCAGAAACAATTTCGAACTATTCACTCGGGCTAATTTCACGAGCACTTTCACTGACTCTAACAAGGCACTTAGTCAAAAGTTCAAAGCTGGAGTACTTGGCGATTTTATCGAAGTTTTGTTCTCGTTTCAATTTTGATCGTGCAGATGACGTGATGATGCCAAGTGCACGTGCGCCGTGCCCGCGGCAGACGGCCGCCGTCAGGCCGGATATGTTCCTGCAGGCAGTTAGCACGTGTCCCGCATGTCGACAGCTGGGACACACGCCCACCAAGGATGGAGAACTTTCAATACAGTTTAATTTTGGTATCCGCGGAAGACCAGCGTTGTGGTTTGCGCCACAACAATGCTAAGCGGAGACCTTTTTTGGTATAACATAATGTATAAAAAAAAATGTAAAACTAGTATTAAGATTTTTACCAAAATAAACTTTTTATTATTATTATTATTATTATTATTAATGGCTGCGAGTAACGGTAGTAACTGTTACCAGCAATTTCGTGCCCATAGCTTTAAGTCCATTTATACCCATATAAATTATTCTTTGCGAGTTTATTTGTTTGTTACGCTTTCACGTCCAACCGATCATCATGAAATTCTGCATACCTCTGCATATTCTGCCTGCAGGGGTACAAAAAAGGACATAAAATACTTTTTATACCGCAATTCCCGCACTATCTCCGAAATTAAAGCGGGTGAAACCGCGGGGCACAGAAGTAGTTACGTATATAAATGTAACCTGCAACACATACAACCTTCTCTTGTCTCTGATAAATAAATCACAATATCGATCTATTTATTGCTCCGTTTGGTGAAAATTGGACGAACAAATAATATTGACCATTGTTGATGTAAATAAGAATCAGTCAACCAAAATGTTGTTATTGTGAAAACTCATTGAAAACTGGTTATTTAAAGAAGCAAGGCTTTTGGTAGACAAACAATTAAACTGTGATTCTTAAACTTTCACAAACCAATAAATAATCAAAAACTTTATTTTATTATAATATAATAATACCAAAGATATACAATTATGGATGCAAAAAGTTCTCACAATCTCAATGTAAAATAACGAAAATATGTAGATACTTTTGATGGTGATATATTTATAGAAAAAAATTACAAATAATCTGAATGAAATAGGTAAAATATTCTTTTATTTATGCAATTCTAATTAAATTACTTTTTTATTTCTTTCTTTCAAAGAGATACAAAATTCTAAAGCAAATTTTGCTATAAGTTTTGCCACTTATGACGTCTTTACAAATTGTGTGTGTGTCACAAATATAATGTCTATGGCACAGCCCGAATGGCTAGTCAAAGTCTAGACTCTCTGTCTGTCTGTCCGATAGAGAGTAATTATCGGCTGAGAACTGTAGGTTTCACATTGTAACACAGGTACGATGACCCAGTACCTAATAACATATCGCCACCTGAGCAGGTATTATGGAACTTTTGTTTCTATAATTTTTCGGTTGCAATAAAAAATGTAGCAATTTTGCGATTATAATATGCACGTTTTGACACCTACAATGACACACTCTAGCAATGAAGCAAAATAAGCATATATCAAAAGTTAAAGCTGTCTAAACATGATTAATTAATCACAAAATCACTATTTTTCTGATTTAAACTGAAATATGATAGCAATAAAAATTACATATTTGCCCTACCGATCAGAAACTAAACAGAGCTGATTCTATGGGTACCAGACACAGATATTACTACGTCCTACGTCTATATTATTTATGTACCGTTTTTGTTGTAAAGTATTGACAGGGTTAAAACAAAATATGTAATAAACCATTTTGCTGCTGGCTATATTAGATTTGGATTTCATAGTATACTGTATTCTACTATAGTCAAGTCCTTTCATTGGATAACCATAATGAAGGGTTGTGAAAATAACATGTAATCCGCCATTTCATTTAGGTTAGGCCGGCGGCCATCTTGGATTTACAATGATACTGAACATTCAATTGTTTTGTCTTTAGAACTAAAAATGTGTACCAAATATCAGATCAATCGGTTAACAGGAAGGGAATTTTTGAACTTTTGATCCAAAAAACAACAACAAGCTAAATAAAATATAGCTTAATATAGTTTGCACTTTGCTCTGGCTAGACTAGACTAGACCAAAGAATATAAACTGTTAAAAATTGTGACTAATTTTGAACATTTGTGACACTGATTAGCCTCCAAGGTCACCGTGTTTGTTAGCTCCAAAGTTTCTATAAGCCTTATCTAAGGGTCGTGCTAAAAAATAAATGTGCCATTACATACAACGCCTTACGGAGCCGGTAAAAGGATAAAAATTGCAACCAAGGGTTGACCCGAAAGGCTTAACCTATAAATTAATTTGTCTGATCCGAAGATTGAACTTCAAAGATAAATTGGCTTAATAATGTTTCGCACAACTTACGCCAAAGTATTTTTAGAAAGAAAGAAAGAAAAAAAGAAAAGGAATTTATTGGTCTTCACATAAAAGGTACAAAATAAGAGACAGAAAAAATAGAAACTTAACAAATATTATGAAGAAAAGAAGGGTGTGCTGTGTGGTTTTCTATCCATTTCATGAACATCATCCGTGGGAAGTTTCACTTTCTTGAAATAAATAATAACAATTCAAATAAACTAGCAAAATCTGTTGTTTTACTAAGGAATTGCAACAAAATATCGATTAGAGAGTAAGTCTCATAAACATTTTTTACAAAACGATGAGTTGCTTGAGTCAGTTTGAGATCGGTCCAGTAGTTACAGAGTTAAATCTTTACAAACAAAAAATCAAATCTTCCCTTTTTCTAATATTAGTATAGATATACTTTACCTATTTCGGCACTGCGTCTGAATATACATACAGGTGAATTTAAAATTGGTTCGCAAAGTTTAGAATTTCCTTGGGACCAGTTCCAATTTAAACGTAAAAGCGAATTTATTTTATAGTGCGCCGTAATTCGCGGGATTTGTTTGTGTTTCGCTCCAAATCCCGGAGACAATGTGGCAGAGACTCGGTTGAGGATGCGTAAATATGCCATTTGTACCTCATACGGAGTTTTGTTGTAGGTAATTGTTTGGATTTGTTTAATTTTGTAAATAACTATGTAAATTCTATAAAACACTAGCTGTGCCCCGCGGTTTCACCCGCGTGAGTTTAGGGTTTCCTGCAGGAACTGAAAAAGAAGCCTAATTTAATAACATCAGCTAATTAGCAGTGAAACTTCTATCAAAATCGGTCTAACCGTTTCGGAGATTCACCCGTGTGAGTTTCGGAATTCCCGCAGGAACTCCAAACTTCTTTTATAAAAGCCTTGTCCTGACAATAATGAACTAAAAAAGGTTTATCCAATTTTGTGCAGACGTTTGCAAGTTATACGCTTATCAACACATTTTGCGATTCATTTTTATTTATAAAGATTGTATTGAATGTATTCAAAGATTTTCAATCAACGAAATCGCAAAACTTGGAATGAAACTAGCACCCTATCCGGTATAAAAAAGGAATCCAATTAATATTATGAATGTGAATGTAAATTTGTTTGCTTGTTACACTTCTTTTACGCCTTAACTTCTCAACCGATCATGGTGCAATTTTGTATATACGTTTTCAAAGGTACAGATATTTTTATCCTGGAATTCATACAGAAACTCCGAAATTAACCCGGGTGAAACCACGGGCAAGAATGAAGGAAGAATACTTTGATATTAGAAAACAATTTTGTATGTAAAGCTAAGAAAACCTTTACAAACAAGATCGAAGGAAGTTCCATCCTATTATGTGTATTATTATAATAAAATATGCAATCTTTGCAATATATCGCCGCACGTCTTTGCGTATCGGTCCGGGCGAGGCTTAGTACACAAGGGTGGGGGCGTCAATAAATCTACCCGCCGTCGATGGATTGTGGGTTCAGCCCTGAGCGGGCTCGATAAGTGCACGTCTCTACCCACCCCCGACGTGCATCGCAGGTAAAAATGCACGCGAGAACGGACTGACGGGCCATCGGTCACTCGACCACACAACATGGAGCTACGAAAACTCGTAGACTCGTAGTTTTGGATGGGGTACTTTTTGGTGAACAATTATTTTTTTTTTATTTTTTTTTTATAGAAAAAAGTACAAAACTTTTACAAAGTCAGACACAAAAACCCAGCAGGGTTTATTTCGTGTCACATCTGACATTAAATACACACGTACTATGAGTTCGTCGATGATTTATAATACTAGCTGTCCCGCGCGGTTCCACCCGCGATAATTTCGGAGTTCCCGCGGGAATTCCGGATTACAATATAGCCTATGTTACTCAAAGATAATGTAGCTTTCTAATGGTGAAAGAATTTTTGAAATAGGTCCAGTAGGTTTTTGGGTTAAATCGTAACAAAAAAACAAACAAAATTAAATCTTTCGTCTTTATAATATTAGTATAGATAGACTAGCAAATCCCTTAGGGATTTTATTAGCGTTCACTTCGGAATTCCCGTGCGAATTCCGGGATTAAAGTCCTATGTCGCTAGGGAACGCTGTAGCATCTTATAAATAAAATACATCCTACTAATATTATAAACGCGAAAGTTTGTAAGTAATGAATGGATGGATGGATGTTTTTTACTCTTTCACGCAAAAACTACTGGATGGATTTAAATGAAACTTTACGATAATATAACTTATACATCAGATTAACACATAGGGTACTTTTTGTCCCGGAATTCCCACGGGAACTGTTAAAGTAACGCCAGTGAAATCTCATGAAATTTATACATTGTTAGGTACAGAAAAGGACATAGGGAACTTTGTATCCCGGAATTCCTGCGGGATCTCCGAAATTTCCGCGGGTGAAACCGCGCGGGACAGCTAGTATATTATAAGCCTGCATTATAAACCGAACGACTGATGCAATAGGTACTAATTTCATAATATATGTATTTTATTACCGACATAAACTAAATGTTATCTCTAAACGATGGAAAGCGGAACCCTGGGCCCATCAATCAAAGTCCACACCCACCGGCAATCGAACCTGGAGCTATTATTGCGAACTCATATAATCCGATGTACAATATACTAGCTATTCCCCGCGGTTTTACCCGCGGTAATTTCAGAGTTCCCGCGGGAATTCCGGGATAAAAAGTACCCTCTGTCCTATTTTGTACCACCGACAACGTGTATGCAAAGTTTAATGGTGATCAGTTCGGGTGTTCACGTGCGATGCCGTGACCAACGGAAATAGGGTTTCATTTATAATTATATAATCTATACTATAATAAAAGAGTAGAATCCGCAATTCTTTACATTGAATATTTTTACCTAAAATTGAGAGGGGTGATAAAAGAAGAGTAACCAAGCCAAAACAAAAGTTTTTAAATTTCTTTAGTGTCTGTCTGTCTGTCTGTTTGAGATAATCTCCGCATCTACTGAACGGATTGTCATGCGGTTTTAACAGGTAGATTAAGCTTAGCCTGGAGCTACATATAGGCTTTGTTTCATCGAAATAGGACATAGGGGAAAAAAGTTATCATCAATTAAAGACTTCAGCGCGATGCAATGGTCGAAATCTATAATGTTGCATAACGAACATGATAAAACCTTGTTAGCGATTTTTTTCTTTTGAATAGATTTTTCGCGAAGTGACAGTTTTAAGGCTTGGAGAGACAGATGATGTGATTATATTTTCTTAGAGACTAAAGAGTATATAACCACTACGTTTTAAAAGAGTGAGAAAATCTAACGTCATTACCGTCCGTCATTGCAAAGGTCGAAAATTCACGCAGTGAAACCGCGGGCACCAGCTAGTTTATAAAATAGATAGTATACATATACAAATAGTACCTATACCAATATGTTACGCTCGAAATAGATTATAGATACGTATAATAATAATAGAGCAGGCAGCAGCAACAGTTAAAATAAATAATATCCACAAGTTGACTCGTACTAATACGTATTGACAAGTCCAATATATATAAACTGACAGCAGTCCAATTAGTTCCACGGATTAATCAAAAGATGGCAACCGGAGGAAACATTCTTTTTTTACTGAAAACATTAATTTGCAACGCTAAAATATTATGATGTTTGAGTAAGAAATTTTTGATAAAGAATAGATTACCACAAAACATCTTTGAGATTTCATATATTTTCAATAAAATAATATGTGCCTTTTGTTTTCTTTATAATAATAAACTGTAAGTACTCTTCACAGAAAACGAATAAGCTAGTAATTCCAAAAGAAATATCAAAGCATCTTCTAGACAAACAAAAAAATAAAGCTCTCACTCTAGGAAAAAACCCTGTTTATCCACTCAAGTCTAGAGGATCCCATCCGAGAGAGCGCTGCGGTGGCAACGGGAAATAGTGAGTTGGCTGAGCTCCTACCATCGGCTGCTTTTTTATTATAACGTTACATTACTGTGCCGAACTAAAGATAGTAAATCCCTAATCCCTAATAATAATTATAAATGCGAAAGTTACTGTGTCTTTCTGTCTGTCTGTCTGTTACGCTTTCACACCTTAACGGCTCAACCGATCATTACGAAATTTTGTATACACGTTGCCAGGGGTACAGAAAAGGACAAAGCAGTGGCGAAGGTACCATATAAGCCGATTCCCACCGGCTTCCCTTCAGAAGTTGGGAACACAACCACTCTCTCTACCGTAATTTAGAAATGGCACAATCAGTAATTTTTTGTAGTAAGTATTTCAGTAGAATCTACTGAAATACTACAAAAATTATCTCTACTGAGTAGAAAACATTACAAAACGCCTAAACTATCAACAAAATTTGCTCTTCAACAACAAATTGTTATAAAATAAGCCGCTAGCGCGATCGGCTTTTTGGCAGTTAAACTTCCATACAAAATAATGCCGTGACGTCACATCAAGGTCGCAGGCAGCCGGCTAAAATAGCTACTTTGGTAAGCCGCTACAAATCGAGTTACTCTCTCCATTTCACTCACGCGCACGCATTTTCTATTACTGTCTCAACAAATATCCTTATTGGTCCTAGAAATTCGAAACGAAGCGGACATTCTGAGATGACTGTTGACAGACAACTTGAGTTTATGCTCAGAAGATTATTCTTCTGAGAGTTTATGACGAAAAAATTGAAAATTTGAATTTGTTAGTTAGTGTCACGTATTAGAATTTATTTCTTGGTATTAAATAGTGATTAGTATTAAAGTTGCACTTTTTTTTGTTGTGTGTAGTGATAGTGAAAGCAGTTACGCAGACGTACGTTGAAATTAGGTACCTATTTGCGGTAAGTAGATAGTTTAATAAGTTGAAATTACGTATTTATAGTAGGTACCAAATAGATTTCCGGCTTGCCTCTCTCAATATTTCACCCTTCGCCACTGGGACAAAGGGTACCTAATTTTTATCCCGAATTTCCGCGGGAACTCCGAAATTAACACGGGTGAAACTGCATTAAACTTTGAATACCACACGTTGTCAGGGGTAGAAAAAATATTGCCAACTTAAATTTTGTCTTATTCTTGGATTGGGTCGGTATTTTTATAAGTACCTACTTACTAAATTTCATCTGACCGCATGTAGGTATATAGTCTCTTCGGCGTTCTACATATTTAATATTCGGTATATTTGTATAAACTATTTTCGTTAACTTTTACGAAAGTAGTAGTAGTTAGAAAAAGCCACAAACTTATACTAACGGTACTGAGGTGCAGAGTGGACTGAATCATTGGCTCGCTCCACTCTGAGCATTGATTGCTTACCGCTGCAAGAGCCGGTGAGTCGGGGCTCCGGCGAGAGTGCACGAGCCCGGCCAGAGTGGCAATCCCAATAGCGGGGCACAACGCTACACGCTGTTAACTGAGGGTTACCTACTCACAGGAAGAAATCCGATTGGCTGAGTCGATTAGTATAGAAATTGTGATAGAGACCAAACGAAAGATCACTTTTGAGATATCTAGTATAACTGTGCAGTAATAAGCTGGGATTATTTGAAAAATAGGAGACTTGAGAAAAAATTAATCTAGCAAGTAACAAAATACCTTTTCCTCATAGAAAGGCATGTATAATAAGTTTTATTGTTTACATTTTGATCTATATTTAAGTTATAAAAGCATTTAAGTTTTCACATACCGAAAATATGCAGGTACAAGAAGTGATTCTTGTAAAATCTAAGAAAACATAAGAAATATAAAAATACAAGCGATCATTCGCTGTATAGTTCTACTGCCAATGCTTTCCTTAACTTAGGGACAGCAGTGCAAAATAGGTACCAATCTGTCCTGTCGCTAATTGAGTTAAATTATTACTTATACTGATTCTTTTCAAAATACAAATTTATCGGAGTTTTAAATAATTTAAGAGGGACTTAAAATAGTTAAATAAATTTAATTCCTTAGAATAAGGTTTTTTATCGTTTTAGAATGCTAAAACGATAAAAAACAGGCAATGAAATGAAAACTAGAACAAAATAAAAAACAGGTCTCTACATGTCTAGAAAAATGTCCATGACATCTTGATGGTCAAAAGAACAAAATATTCCAGACATAAATGTCATAAAAAAATTGAAACCAAGGTATCGGGTTCTTGAGCCTTGACAGAGCAGGAGTCACAAACGTCATGTTGACAAGTTGGCAGCGTTGTCAGCTGGTCGGTACCGAGACAATCTGGCTCTTCATGCAAGCACCGCAAGGAGGTCGTTTGGAACCGATTCGATCTGATGTCGAAGCATTTTTAGTCCTGAGCTACTAATTCCATGGATAGAACTTAATTGGATGAGCAGTATAACGACTACTCACCTTGCTAGAGTTGCAAGAAAACTAAGATATGCTTTTTCAATGCTAAGTCAACAACATACATTTTATATAACAACTACTTACATCTAGATATACAGGATGGAAAAGTTAAATGTGTCTAGACGATTATTTCGCCAAATTTAAAGTATTTTTTATTAATTAATTTATATTTTTATTGTTTACATAATATAATCATGAATTACAATATTTATTTATTGTGAGTTTCAACAAAACCGTCGTTTAAAATTACACTCTGTAGATGGGGCAAAATCCGCCCCTAATATTTCTTCATAAATAATAAAATTTCCAATCCCTTGTTCAGTTTTAAAGCTCAACTTCTCTGGGTAAGTACAGAAAAACTGTTCAACACTCAATATGAAAACAAAGAAGTATAAATTTACTTCACCCAAGACGCTTCTCTGGCTAATTTATTAATTTTAATAGCCTTTATTGGTAAACTCGGCGAATAATAATTGTTCGGGCTCTCTAGTCTTAGAGTTTATAAAAGCATAAAATTTAATTTTAAATTAGATACAGATGAACTTTAGGAAGTCAAAGTTGTTTTGAATGTTAAATATTTATTTATTTCAAAGTTATTTGCGTTGTTAGCTGAAGTTAGGTATACCTATTAAGGTTGAAAATATGGACGTCGAAATAGAATAGATTGTTAGTAATAATTAAACGTAATTATTGTAAAATAATAATTCATCTAAAACCATCAAACGTTTTTATTTGAATAAAAAACTATTGAATGATTTAACATTCTGAAAATAACTCCCATAGCTAAATAAACATTCCTTGCCCATAACGCGCGTCCGAAAAACGCATTTCCAATCGTTCTAGATGCTATGATATTAGAAATTATTATTCTTCATGCCATAAGAAACGTTGTCAATGTATTTTTTTTTGCAGTAAAACTTCTTTGATTACGAAGGAAAGACAGTTTTTGCAGCGTCATATCTTAGCGCGGCGTGTTACGGTCATGGTGAATAAGGGCCCTTATCTTACATTATACATACATATATAACTCTCAGACTGGAAAAGACTGCAAAAAACCCTGTGTTGATCACACAAAGTCCTTACCGAAAATCGAACCTATTGAATAGCGAAGAAGTACCTATATTATGCAAGAATCCTGTTCCGGCGATTAACATTAATTTTCGAACGTGTAAAAATGAGAATACAGTGAAAAATAGCACTCCATCCCTTTACTCTGCCGCGTTAACATTAAAGATTTAAGGGTGGTAGGTGAGTTGATGCAGTCGTAGCCGTGGAACGTGCGCGCTCGCTGAGAATAGCGCAACGAAACTCGTCGCGGCTATTACCCAAATCGCGTCGTGACGTGACGCAATAAACTTAGAAGCGTTCCCGTGTCCGCCGGACGAAGCGACGCGACGCCGGCGCCGCTAGCCGGCACAAACACCTGACAGGGGGAACAGTAACACCACGCCATAGAAAAAAAAGTTTCTTTTTTCTGTTCTATGTCTTTTGTCTCGTTTCGTATTTAATCTATACTAACTGTTACACTTTCATTAATTTCGTACATCCCGCAGGAATTCCGGGATAAAAAGTACCCCATGTTATTATCTGTACCCCTAACAACGTGTATTCTAAATTTATAAATGACACGATAGTGTACCTAAGACAAGTTGACGTGTAAAAGAACTGTATTTTACCAAATTGAATAAATAAATAAAATAAATCCCGGGTTTAAAAGTGCCCTATGTCCGTACCTCTGACAACGGGCATGCTAAATTTTATGATGATCGGTTGAGCCGTTAAGGCGTGAAAGTGTAACAGACAGACAGATAGAGTTACTTTCGCAGATTGTGTACAAGATTTAGGTACACAACACTCCAAGAGTTACGAGCCATGGTCCTGAAACGGCCAACCACAGTCATGACTTCATGAGTCGCATATAGCGAAAAAAGGGAGGATTATTTTTATTAACAGCAATTTTGAGTAGAATAACTATATAAACTACTCTATAGTTTGTGTCAGACAAATTGGGCGAAGAAATAAGATAAGTTTCGGAGTGGTGATACTGGTCCGTCTTTTCGTAGAGCGTTTGAGCGAGCTCGTTACAAACTTACTGCATCGCTGACTCTGGCTGTGCTGGCGACATTTATCTATGCTGTTATGATATTACGTCATGTTTACAGGTTCCTTTACTTTTTAATCAAATTCAAAAAAGGAATAAGGTTCTCGATACGTCATTTGTTTTTTAATTTTTGTTTTATGCCTGTAACTCTATATTAGTAATTATTGTGAAGAGAACCTTTACTAATATTGTAAATTCAAAAGTGAGTTTATTTGTTTGTTACGCTTTCACGCCTTAACGGCTCAATCGATCATCACGAAATTTTGCATGCCCGTTGTCAGAGGTACGGACATAGGGCACTTTTAATCCCGGGATTTATTTTATTTATTTATTCAATTTGGTAAAATACAGTTCTTTTACACGTCAACTTGTCTTAGGTACGTTATACCTGGACCAAAAATGGACTAAATGGAGAATGAAAAATAACGGAGTCGTTGGCAACGCCAGCAACTCTTCGATAAATAATAGTGGACTGTATGCGGACGGCCTGGATGTCTCTTTTACACTCGTCGGTTAAAAAAAATAATTAACGAAGCTTGTTACCTCGCAATCCCGGGGTAATACTCCTTCCTGGCTTCCTCCCACGGACACTGCGAGAGGTCCTTCAGGAACCACGGCACGGTAAATGTCCACAAAAAAACGCCCGCGGAGCAGCTGCTATTATTTAAATATTCAGAAAGATGATGAAGGAAAATCACATAATAAAATAAAAATCGCTCCTTATCCGGAGGGCGAGGTTCTTCACCAAAACCACAGAACAGAATAGAATACAGTTAATAATTTTTTTCACACGCGTTCCAAACAATAATTTAAACCAATCTTGACAAATAATAAAAAGGCTTTCTTATGTGCCAGTAACTCTGTCCTCTGAGCCGTGGTTCACACATAGAGGAAGGAAAGCGCCGAATTAAGGTACATATTGACCCTCAAAATATACGACGAAACAAACATCGGTTTTATTATAATAGTCAACCGACGAGTGTTTTAAAATAATAAATAAAAAACACAAATAAACGTTTACTGGCGCCACCAATACCGTTACGTTATACGTACCGTTACGTTATATAAGTAGGTACATTACGTTATATAAGTAGGTACACTATCGTGTTATTTATAAAATATGTGGGTACTTGCTTATTAATTTAGCAGTTGGAGTCATAATTTTAATACAAATATATTTAGTAGTATATATAAGTAATTATGTAATCATTAATTATACACAATATAATCATAATGTATTCCCGCGGGAACTCTGGTATTATCATGGGTGAAACTGCGAGGAACAGCTAGTAGGTACCCTAATAACCCTCGAACTAAGATCACAAATCTAGAGTTAGATTTACTAAAGATAGTTGTTATTATGTGCTTTTTCACAGTCATACTATCTTCATTAGCTCATCATGATAAAAAAAAAAAAACATTTAAATAGAAATATTTTTAGAACAAAAATTGGTATAACTTAAGATGTCTAGTGTTCTTCATAGTGCTATTGTTAAACGGACCATTTATTAACTAGTCGATCTCTCGCATTTCACCAGCGTTAACTTAGGAGTTCCTGCTGGAATTCCGGAATAAAAAATACTCTAAGTCACTCAGGACGGTAGCCTAGTTCCTGGAAGTGAATAATTTTTAAAATTGTGGTTTTATAGTTTTGAGTTTGTCCATTACAAACATACTAAAAAATAAAATCTTTTCTATTTATAATTAACTAGCTGTCCCCCGCGATTTCATCCGCGGTAATTTCGGAGTTCCCGCGGAGGTTGCGGGAAAAAGTACTCTATGTCCTTCAGTTCCCGAGGGAATTCCGGGATAAAAACTATCCTATCTTTTAAGTTGGACCATATTATAAATGGTTGCAAAATTTTATCAAAATCCGTTCAGTAGTTTCGGAGTCTATCGCGGACAAACAACGTGACACGTGATTTATATTATGATAAGATAGATTAGATTAAGATAAGATAAGATTAAGATATTAGTATTAATGAGTAAGAACGAGAATACCCTACCGTTAATTTGCTGTAAAAGTTTCAAGTATTTCAATAATTTTACGAATTTTCTAAGAAAATCCGTTCTAAAATACCCAGAACCTTATCCTGAGCGGACAGTTTTATTTCAAGCGGAAAATAAGACCATTCTCAGCGCAACGTCGGCAATGAGTCTCCAGTCCTAATACAATCCCATTTCAATCCGCTCACTTTACGTCACTTACGAATTCTGTTTTGTTTATTTGGACTTTTTTTTAATGAATTGTTCAACTGTTAACCTTAGTAATTCTAACATTCAGTTTATGGAATCAATAAAGTACCACCTACTGATTGAGGTCCTCTTCCCATATCAACAAGTGAAAATATAAAATCGGCAGTTTTTATACTTAATATATTTTTACGGCATGACTTTCGGAAGATGTAGGTATATATTGCAATTTCTAACAAGAGTCATAGAATTTTCTAATTTTCCAAATCAATGTTTGGATCCTGTAACCGTAGGTATATTTAGAAATAACACCCAGAGTTGAGTAAAAAAAATAAGTTAAGGGATAATAGGTAAGTGCAGGCATAATGCTACTAAAAACTAAATCCGAATTAATGCGAATATGAGTTTATTTGTTTGTTACGCTTTCACGCTCTAACTACTCAACCGATTATCAAGAAATGCATAAACGTAAAAGTTACAGAAATTATATAGGTACTTTTTATCTCGAAATTCCCGCGGAAGCTCTGAATTTAACACAGGTAAAAAAAAGAAGTTTACATATTTTTTCTTTGTTCAAAAGTGTTTTCTATTGAATTTTTCGATCTATTTAGTAAATGATCTCTAAGATACAACTCTAGATCGTTTCATTTGTAGGTAGGTCCACTTAAAGAAACAGCTTCTAGACCCATTTTAAATTTGATCGCTCAGACCAAATAAAAACTAAAGACGGAACGCGTAGAACAAACAAATGAAGCCAGACAAAAGACGCCATCGCCGTGCACGCACACACTTACAAGAAAAAGACACCATAAATCCTAAGTAAACTTTGCAAATTCATACACTTTCCTAATCACCTCATGCATACGCAACCGGCTTCACATCGTTGTTCGAGACGTTCCGTCTTTCGTTTTTGTGTGGTCTGAGTTTGATCGATGCATTTACATTAGCCGACGGTGGTATCGCAAGATCGGATAACAAATGGGCGGGCGGCGGTTACTGATCGGTTCGATTCCCGGACGGCGACATCGCCGCGCGACGAACGCAGTGCATCCGCTTGACAAAGTGATGAGACACTTTCACTCGGGTTTTTATGATCCGACATCACTCATATTGTTTGGTAAACATGGATACTAATTTATATCAGTGGATTTTGATGATAGCACTGAAAGTTGTGCAAAAATTGAAAGTATGAAATGATTATAGGTATAATGTTAATAATATTTGCTACTAGTTGTTACACGCAGCTTCACCTGCATTAATTTCCCTACGTCCTTTTCTGTACCTACGCCTAACACCGTGAATGCAAAATTTCATGATGACCGGTTGTGTAGCTACGGCGTGAAAGCTTAACAAACAAATAAGCTCACTTTCGCATTTATACGTAAGGATGTATCTATGATAACTTTAGTGAACACAACACACCACGGCTTTTAACTTCATAGACGCAGGAGCTTCCGTTTCATGGCCACATATCAAATTGAAAATGTTTATAATACGTACATTTCAGGAACAAAAGCCTGTTGAAAGCAGTCGAGGGAACGTAGAACAAATGCATGCACCGTGAACAACACGATATACTGTACACCAGGGGCTGCGTTCGTGGGGGATGTTGGCAGTTCATAGGTGTGATTTATGCGGGCGGAGCCGGGGCGACGTGCTAGTTTATTCAGGGCTGCGCAGGCGGCAACTTTTGATTTGTTGCAATAAACTCAACTCTTACCATTGGTGTACGGCGACCACGCTTTGGCGAAAATTGTTATACTTTGATTGTAACACAATCCTAGAAGATGAAAGCTTTTGTTGACTTCTATTCAAAATATATGGATATGCTTTACAAAACTTTGTTTTCAAAGATTCTTTTAAAAGTTCTGTGTTATTAAATTATTATTAAAATACAATATTATTATTTTAGTACTCTTTTAATCTAAATTATTTCCTTACTTATCAAAAATTGCGTACGAAACTCCATCGTATTATCTTAATTACGTGACGTTGGTGGAGTCACTTTGGCAATACATAGTGACAGAAACCATTAACTAAAAAAGAAGAAGAAAAAGAAAAAGGTCCACCGCTTTACGGGTTACATTAGCATCATTTGCGTTTTATACAATTACTGGCTGTGCCCCGCGGTTTCACCCGCGGTAATTTTGGAGTTCTTTGTCTTTCTCAGTACCCCTAACAACGTGCATGCCAAATCTCATCCAAATCCGTTCAGCCGTTTTTGCATGATTGAGTAACAAAAATCCAAACATCCACACTTTCACATTTATAATATTAGCAGGATACAATACTTCATGCTATGTATTATTGTATTATTATTTAATATTACTATTTCTCTAGGCATTTCTGGTTGATCGAAGTCCCTAGGTGTTAGTGCCGCGTTGTCACCCCATTAACACGGCGCATGGCACCGAACCTGGTTCCGTATACCTAAATCTGAACATTTTTCCGACGCGCCGTCAAAATTCAAAGAAGTTCCCAAAGTTTTCAAACAGTGTTGATACATGTGACGCGCTTATGTATACGTGCTTTAACCCAATTCATTCCCTTTGCGGAACTACCTTTGTCTTTGACTCTATGAATCGTGTACAGTCAGTTGAAACAAAGTTAGTGAAACTGTTAAGATTTTAGGCGGAACTCAAGGTTCGGGTGAACAGTCGTCTGTTTGTTTTATGTATATTTAATTAGTGTCGTAACTCGCAGGCGGGTTATACCACCTAGCAATTAGTTCATTTAAAATTATTGTCAACATTGCAAGTCCATTATTGATTAAATACGAACCACAAAAGAAAAATTGAACGTCAAGATGTATATAATACGATATCCTGATTATGACATCAAAAGATTTAAAAAAAAATCAGGCTATATTTTTATTCTCTATACCTACTACGTAACTATCTATAGAGGTACCTACATAATATAAATATTCATGTATATAACTAGTATTTTCTTCAGCCTTTAACCTAACAATATATGAAAATACATAGTATTTGAGAACGTAAACTTTATTTAAATGGATTTGAAAGCATTTTTTTTAAATAAAACAAAAACAAAGCTCAAGGTAATATATTAAGACGACTGTAAGCATCTAGGTGAGTATATATTATGAAGCTCGAAACGGGACGATTGGAACTTTATGTTTTATTTATCGGCTGAGACCTGAACTAGTTTGAAAGAGAGTTTTTTGGCATTAATGAGGCACATTTTCATTTTCATTCATTCATTCATTCAATAACAATAACTCTAGCAGTGGAGCAAAGTTACCTTTTTTGCTTAGCTAAAAGTCTATACATGGATGGTAATTTGCATTCTCACCAAAATAGACAAAACAGATGAGACGACCCGATTGGCGCAGTGAGTCGCCACGCCTACCCGCTAATCAAGAGGTTCCGGATTCGATGGGAATGGACTTTGTGTGATAAACACAGGGTTCCACTTTCCAGTATGGGTGTGTTTATATATCTATGGTATAATATATGTGTAATAATATGTATAATATATGCGTAATAATCCACTTCACAACACACAGATCTACTTGATCTCACAAAAAGCTATTATTAGCTTGTGTCGTGGAAACCAAGCAAACGTGGTATACACCTACTACATTTGCTAACGTTGTTAATTTCAGGGTTCCCTCAGGAATTAGGCAGTAGAAGTACCTCATTATCTGTACCTCCGATAACGTGTATGCAATATTTCATGACGATCGGTTAAGTAGGTAAGGCGTGAATGTGTAAAAAATAAACTCAGATTCGCATTGACCTACAATATTAGGTAAGATATTCGTACGAGACCAAGTAACGTCTACCTTACCTTACCTTACTCCACCTCATAGTAGAAAGGCACGTGAAAACACGCGACTAAATTTACAAAACGCACAAGTTGTCGTATATTTTCGCGTCATAAATTCGAGTGGGATTGGGGACGCGCGGCTGGGCGGGCTCGATAAGAGCTATATTGATGCCCGTCGGATCTGACTGATACTTGCCCCGGGATCCGGTTGACGCGAATATTTTTCTCTCGTTCTCAGCCAGCGACCGACTTCCGGTTGATTTTGGCTATATATTTAGTAACTAGTAGGTGCCTAGCGGTTTTACCCGCGGCAATTTCGGGATCGAGACTCGCAGGATTAAAGTAACCTATCTCTTATTTCAAGAACTAAATTACCTACTCATAAATTTAAACCAAAAAAAAAACAATTTTCCCTAAATCCAATCTAACAAACTTTACCTCTTTATAATATTAGTGTAGAATTGTAGACGGAAGTAGATTCCACAATATTTCACTCCCTCTTACATACACACATCACTTGATTTGAGAAGACAGAAATAGTATAAGTTTATTCTTGAAATATGATTTTCTTTGAGATAAATATGATATTTTAGACAACTTTTGACTCACTTTTAAAAGCGGATCGTTCTTAAGTTATCTGCAGTTTTTACTTATACGTAAGGCGATATCTTCGTTAAATGTAAACTGAGTTTCACAACAATAAAAATTTGAAGTTGTCCAGCATTCCTATTTTCTAATCAATACATCGTTGAAACTTCGTGAGGAGCTTGCTTATGGCGAGGTTACCAAACATTCTTTCGTTGCATTTCTCTCATTTTAGCTATGATATTAGCATATTAACAATGTTTTTCGCCGGCACCAAAGCAAATAGTACTTACCAAATCCTATTGCCATGCCGTGGAGCTAAGAATACAACAGGCATCGCCAAGCCGACGCACTTCGGCCTATCTATCCATCAGCCAACGACTACAGAGTGGAGCAATTAAACAGATTCCGAACAGAAACTCAACCCGGCGCGCACTAAGCCCAAGATAATTGCTGCAGATTGTCTCCCCGCCCCGTAAGCGATTGGCGAAGTTTAAAGAATTGACTACAGTTATCTCGGTTTGGAATTGGCAAGGGTTAATGTGGGTGGGCGGCAATTAAACTTGGTGATCCCGGGCTGTGTGCGGAGCGCGAGCGGCGTCGTCGGCTCTCTATTTATTTCCCTTGCTCCGCGTCTCGAGCCAGTCGCGCCTTTGTTGGTGCAAATTAAAATCTGACGTCAGCGAACGCAGACGGAACTTACCTACTTAAAGTTTTCGATTAGCGGAGCCGCGCGATGCATGGAAGGGCACTCGTACCGCTGGTTGCAGCGATTGGCAAATTGCAACTATGTCGGTCAAGAGCTGCAATTGTGTTGTTGTATGTTCGGTTAAAAACCACACTTTATTTTTATTTTTTTGTAACGGAAAATGCTCCGCGTACCTACATAAAATAGTCGAGTGCATGTCGAACCTCACACAATGCACGTTGCGGTTGTAGGAAAGAAATTTCAAATCAGTTATTTTGTTTTTATTATCTAGCGCTGCTTTGATGAGTATTCTAAAGATTATTTATCATTTATCAACTCCTACAAGACGTAGCATCATTAATAACACAATAACAGAGAAATGCCTCCATTAATATGAAATACATAAGCTTGTTCCATTAAGCGAAGGTAAATTGATTAGTGACTATTACGAATCAGTGGAAATCATCGCGATGTAAAGCAAACGCAACTTAATTGGCGGCAGTCGCTGTGGCGGCTCGGTGCTGCTGGTAATTACGACGAACGGCGAAAGCTACGCGCACACTGCGTAGCTCTGCTACGAGCGCTACGCCCCGTAGAACACGTTGCGACTAGCTACGGCGTAGATATCACTACGCAGATGCACACATTGGGCTTCTGGTAATGACTTTCTTATGTTTTTTTTTCAGCTCTGTATAAAAAAAAGTAAAAAAAAAAAATAAGGGATATCTTAGAAAAGATTTCAACTTCAATACATTACTGCCATCGCGATAGAAACATTGCCTTAAGGAACTTTATTTTACTTGACTTTCAACGAAAAATCTAAATTTTTTGTCAACATTAATAAAGCTACATGTGATGTCTCTCTGTTGAATTCTGTTGCGTTGAATTGTTCGGGGAAACTTTTCAATTTGCGTTATCTTTATTTCTTAAATTCGGAAATTGCTTAAAAAAACATTT
This sequence comes from Zygaena filipendulae, assembly GCA_907165275.2. NCBI lineage: Eukaryota > Metazoa > Arthropoda > Insecta > Lepidoptera > Zygaenidae > Zygaena > Zygaena filipendulae. The sequence goes on along the minus strand of OU015649.1, from coordinate 15,654,520 downwards.
CGCATTGGTTGCATAATGCATTGCTTGCACTCTAACAGGAATTTCCCGTCGCATATAGGAATATTTTAATGATTACTTAATTGCTTCAATTTTCAAAATTATATATCTCCAGCCTGTCACCATGTCGCTTCTCGGGCGCAGTGGACTGCCAGTTTTAACGGAAGTCGTGGCGCCCGCTCGCGGAACTCAAACAAAAGGGCCGCAAGTTCAAAAGGACTCATTAAGTTGCTACTCAAATAATGGAGGCCGCAATTCATAGGCTGGGGCTGTGCGGGAGGGGGGAGAGGGGAGAAAGTAAGACAGTAACGTTAGCACGGCGCCAGCTAATTGTCATCTATAATTTGATTCCATGCGTTTTGAAGTTCCCATTGCCTATGAGTGGTAATAGGAAATATTATCACTGATCTATATCTTTTATACTTATAATAAAACTGTAGAGAGGTCAATTCCGTACATTGAATATATATTCAAAATTAATATTGGAGGATGGATGGTGATCGATACTGATGCCAAAAATGCAATCAGTAAATTTTTTGTATGTCTGTCTGTCGACGCATGGGTCAAAAACTACTGAAGGGATTTTAACCAAACTTGGTACGATGGTAGTCCATACTCCTGGGCAGGTTATAGGCTATATAACATTACGCTAAGACACATAGGAGCTGAGCAGTGACGATAAATTTGAAGCAAGTGGGATGAAAATGCGCTTTCGAGCCTTATCCTCGCATACGTTTACTCAATCACGCAAAAACGGCTGAACGGGTTTGAATAAAATTTGGCATGCACGTTGTCAGGGGTACAGAGAAGGACATAGGGTACTTTTTATCCCGGAATTCCCTCGGGAACTCCAAAATTACCGCGGGTGAAACCGCGGGGTACAGCTAGTATTATAATATAACTTTAAACTGACAGCGTGCTACTGGAGAGTTTGTTGTTCAGCTTCTTCTCTTCAGCCAGAGCAGTAGGAAGCTGTGAAGGGTAGATGTTTTATGGGTGCTGTCATAATAAATGTAACTTTATTGATGTCAAATAGAGCCACATTATGGGCCAAATTTGAATAAATGATTTGACTTTGACTTTATTCATTTATAATTTTCCCCTAATAAATCTACTTACCTTATGTAATATTAATGGGCAGCTGAATCTATAATTACCATTGTTTTTAAGTCAATGCTAATATTTTTATAGCTTATTCTTATTAACTTATTTTTTTTGCATAAGTTTTATCTTAACACGACATGTCATGCTCTATAGTCTATGCGTATGACCAAATTAGAGCTAATATCAAAAAATGCTGTAATTATTTCACCCGATTACCGCAATTAAATTATTAAAAATCACAACATAGTGTATGAAATTAAAGACCCAAAATTTTATTTAGCTTTCTAATTATATTCCAAGGCCAAGCAATAAATTAAACCAAGGTTATTTAAAAATATGCCGTTAAAATTAACCATAAAATAAACAAATTATTCGCATTTTATAATACTGTAAGCTCTGAACATGGTTAATATGACATTTGCACGCTAGTATGGTGAAATACAGCTGCAGTGACCGTAAACAGAAATTATAATAATAAAAAAAAATCCATTTCTCATTTTCATGAAACATGGTCAACACTGAGATTTGGGTAGTTTAGGAGTTCCGCTCGTTAATCAACATCGATATTTAATTAATATACGACGTGGGTAGGTACTTACTAATCAAACTTCCCCAACGAGCGAAGTCCCGAGACGGGGGTCCCGGCGCGGGGTGAGGGGGGCTACGCGTTTTTGAGTGGAAATTAAAAAAGTTTGAAGCGCGGTATTGGAACGGGCCAAAGCTCGATCTTTGTCCAGTCATTGAGTTGCCGCGCTGCCGACAGCGCCACGGCCCTTATTCACTATGACCATAACACGCCGCACTAAGATGAGACGCCGCAAAAACTGTCTTTCCCTCGTAATCAAAGAAGTTTTAATGCAAAAAAATACATTTACGTTTCTTATGGCATAAAGAATAATAATCCTACTAGTCCTACTAATATTATAAATGTGAAAGTGTGGATGTGTGGATGATTGTTACTCAATCACGCAAAAACGGCTGAACGGATTTGGATGAAATTTGGCATTCACGTTGTCAGAGAAGGACATAGGGTACTTTTTATCCCGGAATACCCGCGGGAACTCCAAAATTGCCGCAGGTGAAACCGCGGGGCACAGCTAGTTTCTAAAATTTTGGCATCTACAACGTTTGGAAATGCGTCTTTGGGACGCGCGTTACGGGTAAGGAATGTTGTTGGCCATAGTGAATAAGGGCTCTGGGCGTATTCTCCGATCATGTCTGTTGTAAGCTGTCTTATTTAGTTTAGAAATAAGGTATTGAAGGCATTCGGTAGGCGATCCTATCGGCGCAATGGTCACCATGCCAAGAGGTTCCGGGTTCGATTCCCGGTGGGGGTGGACTTTGTGTGATGAACACAGGGTTCCATTTTTCAGTCTGGATGTGTATATATATATCTATAGTATAATATATGTAATAATATGTGTAGTATATACCACGTGTTGCTTGGTTTCCACGACACAAGCTTAAGCTTACTGTGGGATCAAGTAGATCTGTGGGTTGTGAAGTGGATTATTATTATTATTATATTATTATTATTTGTTGGCGATATAAAAACAATTGGAAATCCTCAACTTAAAAAGCCTTGATCTTAAACGATACGAAAACGTACAGCTGCATAATAGTAATAATTAAAAAAAATCGTAACAGATATCATCAAACAATCGTCATGATACTGTCAAACAGTCACATTCACAGTCACAGATTTTCTTATATAGTAGGTAAACTAACATAAATGAAACAAAAGAGGGTTTTGCTTGTAGCTGATATTAGGTTAAAAATTTATAGACATAGGTATAGTAAATTATCATGAATCAGTAAGATAATATAAGATTGGAAAACAAAAATGAATTTCTACATTCTCTGAACTTTTTGACTAATTATCCAATACAATTATTTTGTACCTGTATATTAATTATATGGAAATAATACAATTTATAAATTTATTAATTGAATCCATGAATTGTTAATATATTGTATTATTAGTGGATGTAATAAATAAATATAAGCTCCGGAATTATTGCCATACCCGAAAAGGGTTACTAAGTTGTAAGTACAATATAATATTATGTAACATCTGACATGAAATGTACACTTGGTTGCAATTTGAAAAAAAAATAAAAAATAAAATCTACTAGATCAATTAATTAGTGATTACGTTCATAATAATATTTTATTTTGTCCCAATTTCGATATTTGTATTGAATAACAAGCTGCGTCGGATCGAGAACGTCATCAGTACTCGTGAGTCGTGAGGTACCTAATAATATTACATTCAAAGGCTTATACTAAAAAAACAAATGAATTTTATAAAAACAAAACGGCTGCGTACTGTATTGGTGTGTACCTACTTAACTAAAAAAGCAATAAAAGGTTTTTACAAGAAATTTTGGGTTTCGGAACAGCGCGTACATCGCTCAAGTGGTCTGGCTAAATGTCTAACTATTAGGCCACAACAGACAACTGCCCCCTAAGTCAAGTTGACAATGTAATGTATAATAATTGTTATCGTTAAGAAAACTAAGGGACATCTCGTGAAATTGGATCATTTTATTTGACCACGTGATATGGCTAAGGGGGCTGCTTTTCTTTCTCCTTTTTTATGGACTTTCGCATATAATGCATTTAGCCAGTTTCAAGTAAAATTAATTAGATCAGTGTATTTTCTATTAAAATGATTTGTTGTTGGATTTGAAATTGCAAGTCATGTTACTATAGCTGGCAAGAACTTTTTCGGTGCTCTTGGAGGAAACCGAAGAAATCAGCTCGAAATGTCATATTTATCTCCCTGAGCACAAAAAACCGTCACCCTGAAAATTATTCTCCAACACAGCACCTTAAACACAACAAAATTCATGTTTAACTATTTTTTATCGACATGAAAATAAATGACCGAACTGCCATCTTTAATTCACGTTAAAAACCTCCAGTAGGTTGCTATGTTAGTATCTCACCAATGATTTTTTTTTATACACAACTAGTTGAGCCCCACGGTTTCACCCGCGTTAATTTCATAGTTTCCGCAGGAATTCCGGGATAAAAAGTACCCTGTATGTTAATCTGATGTATAAGCTATATTATTGTAAAGTTTCATTTGAATCCATCCAGTAGTTTTTGCGTGAAAGAGTGACAAACATCCATCCATCCATCCATCCATAGATCCATACATACTAACAAACTTTCGCGTTTATAATATTAGTTGGATAGTAAGCTTGTTTGGTCTCAGAAGGTACCAAGTATAATGGAAAAATTACAGTTGTGCAAAAATAAAAAGGTACGTTTTAGGAATATTAATTCTATACGTATCATACGGAACCAATCGGCCTTTATAGACCTCACCCGCGTCGGTCATCAAACTCTCGATAATTTCCCTCAGGTACGCGCAGCCACATTGTTCATTCTGATCACTCAAATTTATTACGCCAATACCAGTATAGCTTTTATTGCTACAGCCATAAAGCTTATTTTAACGCAAATGAAATGAAAAAAGAATTGATTGTCGCTAAGTGTGTGTACGTATCGGGATAAAAATTACTTAAAAATTGTTATGCCAACTCGGAATTTTAACAATTTATTATTTTTGGTATTCCGGTCGGTGTGGGGGCGAAGGTTGGGTTGGGGAGGCCTGATATCGGCGGTTTTATTATATCAACTTATAATTCTCGATGAGTTCGCATCCTTTTTTGAATTCTCAATGTATTTTTTGTTATTATAGTATTATAATGGGTGGATGGAGTTTTTTTTTTTAAATAAACATTGCCATTGTCAAAATTTTCTTTTTAATCACTGTCGAAACGTCGCGCGTCGTCTTGAATTCACCCAAGCGATGACTTTTATAAACCGTTTTGTTGTTATTCTCGATGGAGTTGACGAAACAGGACGTAAAGACTTTTGAACTGGACTGAGTTGACAATAACAATCCAAAACTTCAACGGAATCGATAAATTATAAGTAAAATATAGAGTTTATTACTTTCAGTACGTATTTACTTTCCAGAAGTGTGTTTTACGTAGGAAGCTATGTATTATTACAGCTAACTTACGTTCAGTATTCTATGTTACCTATAACTCATACAAGACTCATAATGAACGTAATTAAACGTCCATACTTTTTCATCAAAAATCAGCTATGAAAAATTGTAAACTGAAATGTTTAGACAACCGGCAAGTGCGCTAGGACAAGTTGCCTTCACGCTACGAAACCATTTGAGCTGTCTTTACCACCTTCATAACATCGCTCTCCTTTAACATAATGATATTTGGAAATTTAAAAAATTTACAGCATGAAAATAAAAAAAAAAAACCAGTGAAAATTTAATTTAATTTAAAAAATTTTACTAATTCGATTTTAATAAAAACAAAGAAATTGAAATAAAACCTCGCTGTTTTCTGACGGTGGGTTATCTCAGCGTTTTTACATCGGGAAACTAGCCAATTTCTTCGTGAAGTTTCATCATTAGGTCTGACCTCCTCAGATCACCTATTATTCCATAATCTTTGGCCTTATTTTCACATTTATGTTTTTTGTGGGATACAATTTATCAGAGTAATGCTGAAACTAAAACTTCGCCAATGTAGTATAAAATTAGCAAATAAAACTTTGTAAATAACATGCTCATTTTTTTCAGCAAAGTAATAATATAGCAATTAACAAAAAAGCAAAGATCAACAAAACTAACGCCATCTGGAGCGACATTAAACGTCACAAACAAGCAATCTCTTTGCTTAAATATTAACAAAATTTTAATTACGAGTAGCGTAGCGTATTGCAGGTACGGTCAGTGTCAAAAATACGTAAACATTTTTGTCTTTCCTGAACTTTATTACTATTGCAATAAGGTTCAAATCTGCCAGAAGCGATTAGGTACTTATTTCGGCCGCTGTCTGTACGGCGCGGGCACCTCGCGTTGCGTTCACAGCTAGCGACACTCGCTGTACTCGTTGCACTTTTAAAACTAAACAAACAGTTTCGAGTCAGCTTGTGAGGCCCGCTTGAAATAAGTTGTAGGCTGAGTATATAGTGATGGGTGCAGTGGATAGTAAAGCAGTTAAACTGTACCTCAGTATACACTAGTAAAATCTGTGTTTTATTGCGAATCGTAAATTCAGTTTTTTCGCTATGAAAGGATTTATTGTTAAAATAGCTGTGCCCCGCGGTTTCACCCGCGGTAATTTCGGAGTTCCCGCGGGAATTTCGGGATAAAAAGTACCCTATGTCCTTTTCTGTACCTCTGACAACGTGCATGCCAAATTTCATCCAAATCCGTTCAGCCGTTTTTGCGTGATTGAGTAAACGTATGCGAGGATAAGAGCTCGAAAGCGCATTTTCATCCGACTTACTTCCAATTTATAGTTACTGCTCAGCTTCTATGTGTCTTAGCGTTATGTTATATAGCCTATAACCTGCCCAGGAGTATGGACTACCATCGTACCAAGATTGGTTAAAATCCCTTCAGTAGTTTTTGACCCATGCGTGCACATACAGACAGACAGACATACAAAAAATTTACTGATTACATTTTTGGCATCAGTATCGATCACCATTCATCCTCCAATATTAATTTTGAATATATATTCAATATACCGAATTCTCCTCTCTACAGCTTTATTATAAGATGACCATTCATTAAAATAAAAGTTATAATATAATAATGTTGAACTAATAAAAAGGAAGTTTTCTCATCGAAAGCAATAGACACAATAATCTTTTTTTTTATCACAATTTTAGTTTTTTTCCCCTGCCTTGTTTAAACGGGTTCTATACGATTAAACCTTATTTTGTTCCTAGCTGTGCCCCTCAGTTTCAACCGCGTAAGTTTCGGAATTCCCACAGCAACTATATTTTTCTAAAATAAAAGTAGCCTAAGTTGCTCATTATAACATCAGCTATCTGCCAGTGAAAGTCCCGTCAAAATCGATCCAGCCGTTTCACAGATTTTCCGGAACAAACAGACAGACAGACGGACAGAGAAAAATTTAAAAAATTGATTTTTTTATGTGAGTACTGTATATACTTTCCTATGCATTTAGTGAAAAGCTATTACTTTGGAATTACAAACAGACACTTCAATTTTATTTATATGTCTAGATTATTAAAATATGCTTTAGATAATTAAGTACTGAAAAACTATTTTTGAACATTAGTAGAGTTAAAATCGCTCCGCTCATCGCTATGCTCATACGCTTAGAAGTCGACTCCCGAAGCTTGTACGATTAAAATCAGCAAATATTTCATGAGAATGAATTCCTTAGTCTACTCATATTCAGCAGAGCATTTGTATGGATCTTGCATGAAAATTTCGAGTGGGGGATATGATTTTGTAAAGGTAATTGCACCGAGTGCATCCAGAGTTTTGTGTGCAATTCACTAGAGTCGGCACTTTTATACTAACCGCTGAAACCTATGAAAGCATTTTGTGCCAACCTTAACCTTACCAATGTAAGATGCGGTCATAGGGATTTCGTTAGGTTTTCCAAAGTTGGCAAGGAATTTATTGCATAGATCCATAGTAATTTTCGCTTCAAGGCAGTGTCGCTGGGCTGGTGCAATTTAGAAGAAATTCCGTTGCGGATAATATACTACGTTAGTTCCTATATAACTGTCTACTGTAGAAAGTACTACTTTACTGGGTTAAATATTTTACATTGGACTCACTTAAACGTGCGATAAACCAGGCTTACATGTAATCAAATAAGCAAAATTAGTAATAAATATTAAGAAAACCTCAAATAAAAACATGATTTTACACGGTTGAATGACCTTTACATAAGATTTTTCGGCGTGCCAGCGGCAATACAAAGGAAGGGCTTTGCTTTAACCTAGTATATTTATTACTCTGAGCTTTTACTGAGATGAAAGTATCCCATAGGTATATATTATCCTATTATAAGTCCTAAATCACTCGTAACTGTACACCAAATAACTGACCCCCGTGGTTTAGGTTTCGTGGATTGCGTTATTCCCGCGGGGATTCCGAGATAAAAAGTATTCTTTATCACCCAGGCAACTATTCATATTCATTTATCTGGTGAATATAATCATTACATGTCAAAAGTTTTTTAGGTCATCCATTACAAATAAACATACAAAAATCATTTTAATGTACCTAAGTATAAATAGTGTAGATTTTGTCAATCATTGAAAATCTTAATCTGAAACCAAACATGCTGATATTTGTATATTTCTCAACTGAATAAAAACCAAAGCCCTGTTTTGAGTTATTTTTGCACTCTCAATCCCAAAAGTTTTGTATATTGCACCTGTCAACGTTTTCCAGACGTAACACGCTCGAATTGTTCATGAATAGAATATACTCGAGTAGTTTACCAAGTGAAATATAATATTAAATTTGAAAGCGAATAGTAGAAAATGGTAGAAACACGAAAAGCGTTTCAGAAGGAACTTGTTGCACAGTTTACTTAGTTAGAACCAGACCGCACATTATCTACATCCACACATTATCAGCATACGAAATTGCTAAATTCGCCTGTCTAATCTCAATCAACGTTAGACTGAGTTCCTGTTAAAAATATTCCTCTCTGATGGTTGCTATTTTTAAAAATCACTCCGTTATGGTAACGCCATCAAAAGCAACATTGACCTTATGGTCTGTATCACTACATACATAACAAAGTCCTTTGCCGCGTTTGTATGTCTGTTCGCAGGAATCTCAAACACCGCTGAAAGAATTTTCATGCAGTCTCACCAAGATAGAGTGATTCATGAGGAAGGTTTAAGTATATAATTTGTCAAGAATTGTGTAAATTGTTTGAAATATAATGATATAGTTAAAATTGTTGGAAGTGTCGGAGAAAGTACTTTGGTATGCTTTCACGCCTTAACTACTGAACCGATCATCATAAAATTTTGCATGAACGTTGTCAGGGGTACATGGAGTACTTTTCACCCCGGAATTCCTGCAGGATCTCCGAAATTAACACGGGGAAACGGCGGGGGACAGCTGGTTAACTAATCAATTGACAGTATAACTGTGCAGCCAAATCTTTAGTAAAACTAAACGTTATATTTTCAATGTTTTTAAATAAAAAAACTGTTTGGACATTATCACATAACGCCACCTGGTAAATAGAGCTCGTACTATGGCTACCAGACAGCTGATGCAGTAATACTTATTTACTTTTTTGTTAATACATAATTACATAATATGATACACCAATGTTCATCAAATAAATAAGAACACTAGCTGTCCCCCGCGGTTTCACTCGCATTAACTCCAGAGTTTCCGCGGAAATTCCAGGATGAAAAGTACTCTATGACACTCAGGATCATATAAGTGAAAGAATTTTCAAAATCAGTTCAGTAGATCCAGAAATTACAACCTCGCAAACTCACAAACTCGGCAGTTCCCGCGGTAATTCCGGGATAAAAAGTACCCTATGTCACTCACAATCACTTAAGTGTGATCCTATAAGTAATATAATTTTTTAAATCGGTTCAGTAAATCGAGAGATTACCCCCTACAACGTCACAAACTCACAAACTATACCTCAATTTTTTTAGAGTTGTTGTTAAAACATAAAAGAATGTACATTTAGTTTTCGCGCATCTACCAGAGTTAAACCTAGGGCATTAACAATCAAACTTGTCAAACTAATCACAGACCAACGTCTATAGTTAATCGTCTCCGAGATAAACCCAGGAATGGTCCGGGCGACCTACGCGCCCTGGGCTCGCGCGGGCTGTCATTAGCCAAGCTCGAACTGTACTGACACTCGTAAAATTTAATTGTCCGAACACAAATGCCCCTTGAAGCTGGAAAAGCCTCAACTTTTGTAAACAAATTAATCGCAAAGCTTTTGTTGGAGCCGATTGGATAGTTGGGAGTTGGTGGTTCAAGTCGAGGGGCTAAAACTGACGAAGTTTCGTCCAACTCTGCCCAAGTCTCAGCAAGTTTGTGGCGAGTTCTCCGCCCCCTCTCTTTCTCCATCCCCATCCCCGTTCCGTTCATTGGTGTCCAAGAGCAACTTTAATTGCCCATGACACAGTATAAACAGTATTGCAATGCGCCAACACTAACTCTAAAAGCCCCTTTGAGGGAATTTAGCTTATTCAAAGCGTTTTTGTTCTAACGTTCGAGAGGTTTAGTTTGCTGCATGATGTGCAACTTTGCTCAATACGAAAATACCTTTTCCATCTATACACTATGTTCCATTCCATTCCATCAATCCTTACTATCCTCACTAATAATATAAATAGGAAAGTGAGTTTGTTCGTATGTTTGTTACGCTTACAAGCCTTAACGGCTCTAGCGATTATCATGAAAATTTTGCATGCACGTTGTCAGGGGTACAGAGAAGGAAATAGGGTACTTTTAATTTCGAAGTTCCCGCGGGAACTCTGAAATTACCGCGGATAAAACGCGGGGAACAGCTAGTACACTATAAAAGAAAAAGAAAGACTGATGACTGAACTGACAAATTAAAGTGTTTCTGGATGCACAGGTAAGGTTCCTATCATTATGTGGATTTGTAACCATTTAGAACAGTTTTTTTTTTATTTGTCTGGTTTCCAGATCGTATACAGACATAGTTCAAGTCCAACAATGCTATAGGACACACATAGACAATCAGAGTCAGACAAATATATTACGGGGTTTAAAAAAGGCTTTCACGGAAAGCATCAGTAATCACTGCGTGTGAGCGTATGAGGGATAATTTTTATAAAATTTACACTCGTCAAAAACGAACCTGTATTAGTCAAACTCAATTCTCTACCTGTCTATGGTATTGCCGTTATTCTATTCAATGAGCAGATGAGAGGAGAAATGAGGGTGAATATAGGGGGTTATCCACGATATAATTTGATACGATTTGTACAGCGATGCAAGTTTCCCGAAGTGGCGTGGCTTCGGTGCCCACTTACAAGGTGCTCTGATTGCGTTCATTACCGATTGTTGTCCGACGTTGCCGAATCTTGCCGAGAGTTGCCGAGAGTTGCCGAAAGTTCTCGGAAGTTGCCGAGCCTCCGGCGCCGTTTGAATGTTAAGTGTAACCGTGCTCGATGGCGGTAATGAACTTCGATACGTGTAGCGTTAATTTGATTTCTATATTAAACTTGGTCGATGTTTTCGGTTTGCTTAGGGGAGATCTGTGGATACAGCACAAGCCTTGTTCGCTTGAAGTTCTGGATCTATACATATACCTACGTATAATAAATCTGTGTGTTTGTAAATTTAAAATAAAAAGAACTGCGGAGGCGTTAGAGGTAACCGATAGAATCAATTTCGATCATTTTTTGTTTGTTTCTCTTCATCTCGACCTATAATTTCTTTTTTAGAAAAAAAAAACAGTAATTAATGCGAGCGAATCTGAGGGGATCAGTAAATGTAGGTATAAGACTTGTTGACAAACAGGCATGACAGGCATTGCCAACAAGACTGTTGTTAATAAGAAGTACAAAATATTGTCTGAAACAGGTATGACTTAACTTTTTTTTTAATTGATGTCATCATGATATGACATCGATTAGGTATAATGAATTGTTCACAAATTCATTTAGATTTTATATTGAAATTGTGATGTGTGCCTACCAGGTTTCTATACTTCTAGATAATTAAAAGAACGTATATATGAACACTCAACAAAAGTGTCCATAATGATAAATTTATGTAAGTACGTTAGTTAAAATGTATTACCTTTACCACATAGATACGTAGGTATATGTTTTAATAGACTTCGGTCTCCTAAACATACAGTAGTTATGATTTTGTGTGCCATGACTGTCTAGGTATTACTTGTAATCTTGTTTTATGACCAATAAAGGATTTTTTATTAAAAAAAAAATTAGAAATTTAAAAAATATAAGTACCTACATATGTACCTACCTACTCCCGTTTTGGCTACATTCCAATTTCTATAATACACTAACAAAACATAGTTATAGCTATAATGCGCTTGTCAACCAAATTTTAGTTTTTAGTCCGTCTTGTAGATTAATAGAAAATATTGGACACGTATTTTTAAATTTTTTACCTACATAATGAAAAAATTGCGGATATACAGTTTAAAGCATGTTATGACATCGAGAGCCTCCTAAACTTTGATGCGTTTTTCTAAGTATTTTTCTTAATAGTTTGAAAAAGCAAAAAATAAGTGTAACTGAAGGACTAAATAGAATTTTGAATTTCATACCCTAAAACTACCCTATTACATACGTCGAGGAGAGGTTCCGAATATTTAATGAGGTGGGGGTCTGCTCAGCCTGCCGGGTATTAATTAAACCGCCGGCGTAAATATTTTACACGGCGAATCTTTTGACGTGCCCCGCGCAGGGCTTAAGTTCGCTCATCGGTTGGAACTGTGCTTTATTTACGGCCGTGCCCGCGCTTTGGGTCGGTTGAATTTTACATTAGTTACCTACTTGGGGATTTTCGTCCCGAACACCGCAGTGTCTCAAGACGAAGGTCTGTGACGGGTATGTTGACAGCAATGACTTAAGGTACCGAGACGTAGTGACGTGGTGACTACGGGCGACCCAAAGGGCTACGGAGAAAGCATGCTCGGAGTTTCGTAACGGAATCGAATCAGAAATGAGTAACTTCGTAGGCGAACCAAGTTTACCGATATATTCTGAAGAATAACAAGCCTTATAAGTGGCAGAGTGGCAGTGGGTGGGCACATCACTCACAAAAGTGATGACCTATGGAGCTGGAAAGTTGTCGAGTGTCGACCATCAACCGGACGCGGCGTGAGTAGCCCCGCCACGACGACTCGGTGAAGGTCCTGAGATGCCATAGGATGCGCAGATTGCGTATTGTGCAGGTTCGACTGCGTAGTGGCGATCCTTGGGGGAGGCCTATGTCCAGCTGTGGGCGTATTTCGGCATAATCACGTTCGGCATACGTATTTCAAACTTTGCTTAGTTTGGAATCAGGTTGCGCTATGTGATAATGTCCAAGCATTAATATTTATTATTTCATAATACATATTTGTATATGTATACTCTTAATAAATTCTGTAGAAGAAGAAGAAGAAGAAAATACATTACATACATTGTCTTTCATAAGAAACGCCACTGCTAGCATACCTAGGCTTTTTTTATTGCAATCCGTTCATGGAAAAATAAGTTATGATTTTAAAAATTAAAATTATCAGAACATCGCAGTAATTTGCAATTAATTTCGATGGCATTAAAGAAAATTAAGTGTTAATATCAATTTCAGTGATAAAGAAATAAACCTACATCTAAAACAAGTAATTATATACGGACCAGCAAAATCATTCAAATATTCATATTATACACCTTGAGAAGAGAGTAATTAAAAATATTATTACCAAACTTGTGCCCTAAAATGCGACTTTTCTCAAGACACGCTTAATTACGTAACTCGCTCACCTAATTGTAATTAAGTGTCGGTTTAAAAAAAAAGGAATTCCAAAAAAACACCCTCTGGAGCACTCTGGAGTGGAAAGAAGAAATTAAACCCAGCGTTCGCGGAACCACCTACCGTTTATGACCCGAAACGAAGTTTTAATGACTGTAAAAACCCGTCTGCCATAAAATAATTTTAACGATTGTATCTATTAAAAAAAGTCTTCAAAAAGGGTGGAGGCGTACCTACTCACAATTAGCTAGGCAGTAAAATTGTTACGTGGCTGCGTTCTTCAATAACAAGGTAATGTGTATTTTTCTTGTTTAAAATTGCTGTTTTTCTCATATGTCGGCACTCGGCACACAAACGCAACTGCCGATGTACATATTAATTACAAGTCTTTTTGAAGTGAAACTTTTTATCGACTTAGGGGAGAAATTTTATAGTTGCAACGTTTTCTGTTACGCGCCATTTTTATTTCTATCTAGTAAACATCAATTAATTGTAATAATAAAAAAAAATAAAAAAAAATTAAAAATAAACTGTAGGTACACAGTTAGAAAATGAAAACATGGAGGTGTACATTATTTTAAATTATTAGTTTTTAGTAATTTTTTATCCCTTTTGAATTCCACAAAATTAATGTGCATTTGTTAAATTATCAGTCATTTAATAATTGTGAAATATACACACCGGCAGAATTAGCGGAACATAAAAAGGCAGAGTATAGAAATAATTACGTATATATATTAAAACAAATTATTATCAGGCATGAAGTAATAAACTAATATACATCTTTTAACATCGACTTTAAGAAGTTTTTAGTTAAATTTTATTAAAAATTATCAAAATAAAAAAAAATAAAAAAAATCTGTAGTTTGTGAGAACACAGACAATGTTGCAAATAAAAGTTAAATCACGAAGGGGAAACACACGTTATTAATCGTTCATTTATTTAGTGTTAAAATCACAGTAATCTTTAATTTGCAACATTATTTGTGTTCCCACAAATTAGAGAAAAAGTGTTTTTTTTATTATTATTTTAAATAAAATTTAATAATTTTATTACAAACTTTTAAAGTGTTAAAAGATGTATATTAATTTATTACTTCACGTCTAATTATTATTTGTTTTAATATATATACGTAATTATTTCTATACTCTGCCTTTTTATGTTCCGCTAATTCTGCCGGTGTGTATATGTGGTGAAATAATAGGGATGTTGACTACTTTTGAAAATCAAAATTCTAATTAGTCCGTCAGTTAGAAAATAAAAAAACAATAGACACGTATTTTTTGCTTTTTCAAATAAATTAAAATATACAGAAATAAAGCGCATTAAAGTTTAGGGTGAGGGAGTCGTGACGTCACTAACCGATAAAACCGCCATACAAACTGTCAGAATAGTGACGTCACGTGAAATTTTAACTCAATATATCGCCGTTATTTTTTGATTACGTAAAAAAAGAAAAAATACGTGTCCAATATTTTTTAATAATCTACAAGACGGACTAAAAAATAAAAATTAGTCAACATGCCCATTGTATTATTTGTATCCATGTCTATAATAATAAAAGCCTTTTGCTTAAAAATTATCTAATTTAGCTCTACTTAAAAGAAATCTGTAAAGTTGTAAATGGTAGATCATTTTTCGAAAAATTATGTCATAAAGAATTTTCACTTCTTACGTGTGTACGTACACTAATACACACACACATTTTTTTGGAGTGAAATTTGTTTTAAGGATGGTAATAAGCTAGTATGGTATACTTTATTCTATTATATTCCATTCAATTACGTTCGATTCGATTCTGTTAGGTTCCAATCCATTCTAATAGGTATGTAATAAAATAGTGGGTATTTGTAAATGAGCAACTTATAAAGGGACGCAGATAAGCAATAACATGTTAACCCACAATATTAAGTAATTGATTCAAAACGCTTTATTGTGAGTTATAGAGCGTTTTTTAATTACGTGTTTACCTTATTACATTGTTTAAATACCAAAAAACATTTAAACATAAAAAAAATGCTGAAACAAAATGACGATATGATTTTAAAACACGATTTATTCAAAATTTCTCCAATGCGGGTTAACACACTATTGCTTATCTATGTCCAAAGGATATTCCTGCGACAGGATCATCAAGACTAATAAGTCTCAACTCATTAGCTTTGAGGCTCGAATTAGAATTATGCTAAGACAAAAAAGTGCTATTATATTAGTTAATCTTAACCCTTTCTCATGGTAAGTACAGCCTAGTTGTCAGTTACGAACAACGGTGTACGGGCAAGTTTTGGATCGCCCGAAGCCCTTTGTCAGCTAACCCCCTAAGCGTCGAGCCCTAGCTCCCAAATTCAACTTCAGGTATGAAAATGGCCCCAATTTACGAGCGTTGCGAACGTTATTCGAAATTACCGCAGAGGGTTGACCTTAAATTGAACGTTAAAAGCACCAAATATAGGTTAATTTGATTAGAAGGATATTAAACGTTGGTTTAGTTCCAACCATCTTAAGAATCCCCTGGAGATGACCACTTCCCGCAACGGAGTAACAGTAAAATCCAGCAAAAATAAGGCTTTAGGGTAAAGAAGAACACCGTGGAAAAACATGCACTTTAGAAACAATTAGGACCGCTTGGTGGATCACCCTAAGCGTTAGGGTAGGCCAGTGCCCCATGAGTCTAAAAGTTACATTAAACAGAAATCTACTCTAATATTATAGAAGTAAATTTGTAAGTATTGAAGTAGGGGGTAATTTCTGGTATTACTGAACTGATCCAATAAATTCTTTCGCTGATAAGAAGAGAGCCAGGTGACATAGAATTAATACTTCTATTCATATAATAAAGATTTTCCGCGTATTTACCGAAATATTCTTTTTTAGCTGTCTCTATTGAAAATATTTTTTATTCTTCGTAATTAGCAAAGCTAATTGTAATTTATAATAGTACTAGCTGTCCCCCGCGATTTCATCCACGGTAGTTCTTGCGTCATATCCGACATTGACGCTGGTGAAACTGGGCCCTTATTCACCATGACCATAACACGGCGCGTTAAGATAACGCGCTACAAGAATTGTCTCTCCCTCCTCGTAAAGAAGTTCACTCCAAAAACATACATTTACAACCGCGTTTCTTATGGCATGTGTAATGATAATTTCCAATATTTTGGCGTCTAGAAAGTTTGTGAATGCGTTTTCAGGACGCGCGTTATAGGCAGACAACGTTGTACAATAGTGAAGGGTTCTGGATAGCGACTTAGCGCTCATTATAACTTGCAACTTCGTCCATGGCCGGCGCTGTATGTATGTCTGTATGTATATAAGCACCGAGATGTGCATTCGATTGAAAACTTTGATACACATCCGCTCGCTGCCTGCGGTCGGACGGTTCCGGTGCACTCCGCGTAATTATGTGCTGACTCCGGGCTTTAATGACCATCGGCTTCTAACTCTAGTAATTATAGAGTTTTGATATATGTACAATACTAGCTGTTCCCTGTGGTTTCACTCGGATTAATTCCCGCGGGCACTCCGGAATAAAAAGTATACCCTGTATTTTTCTATATACCTTTGAAAATGTTTTTAGGGGAAAGCAAGGCAAAACGGCACACATAAGGGAAAAAAAACATATTTAAAAAATCAACAGCTTTTTTCTTGAAATTGTTGTAACCAATTCACAAGGATTTATTACTCTACACTATATATTAGTCAGACTTTAATCAAATCGCAGAAATAAAAAGATATTGGATGATTTCAAATATCTCGGTTTTGGTTTTTTTACAAGTCTCACTTCATGCACATGTAAACACTGATCACATGTATGTGATCAGTACTTGTGTACAAGTGCTTTATGTTCATTATATTTGCACACACAACAATTTCATTAGCTTAAAACACCGACTCACAAATTAGCGCTATATCCAGCGCTCGGCATCTGATAAAGCGCTAGAACAACGCGTTCGCGATTCTATTTCACAATGATTAATCAACGACCGTGCTGTTTGCTATTTGCTATCCGTATCTATGATCGGAATTTGATACAAACTGCCATCACACTCACGACATGTACACCTTACATCGCCCGTTAAGTAGCATAGTTACAGATATTAGAACGTTCAAAAAGCGCATTGGATAGGTCGCGTTGCGTTCCATCACAGTTTTTCATGTTCACATAGTACGAGGAAGGGCCACGCCTAAGTTATCGCGGTGAAATCTATCCGCCTTTTTACGTGAGCACCCCCTTTGAATGTGATGGTGTTTACAGATTTGAGCAACCACTGGCGAAAGAACATCGAACTCTAGTCTTTTACTGCGTAACAATATATGTTACACTAGCTGTGCCCGTCGGTTTCACCTTAAACTAGCTTAAAATATATTCCACAGCTAACGCACGTAATGGAAGCTCTCAAAAGGAATTTTGTTTACCGTTTTAGCAACATTTTTTAATGCTGCTCCGCTCCTATTGGTGTTAGCGTGACGATATATAGCCTATAGCCTTCATCTATAAATGCGCTATCTAACACTAAAATATTTTTTCAAATCGGACCTGTAGTTCCTGAGATTAGCGCGTTCAAACAAACAAATAAACTCTTCAGCTTATAATAGGTAGGTATTAGTATAGAAAAACGCTACAGAATTTCAAAAAGATTTAATGAAGACAAGCTTCTGGATACGGCTCCATCTGCGTGATGTTTGGAAGTGCAGTGATGTGACGTCACGCAAGCACGTTATGAGCGTTTTAGGAGTGCAACTTATTTGGGCACGGTAGGGAAGAAATCTTTAGGGGTTATGCTCTGCCTATGTGTATGTGATTATTGTTGTATTTGTTTATGAAAGCTTATACATTCAATATTATGTTATGTTAGATATTCTGCCCTGCTAATATTGTACAGTGCAGTAATCGTCATTTTGGGATTTTAGACATAGACATAGACAAATCTCTATTTTCGCTTTTTTGCAAAAATAACATCCCAAGGAGATAATCTATACGCAAAAATAAATTTACAAGTTTCTTCTTATTACTCTTTAAGAGTTTTATAAGAGACCATTCTTGATTAGATATCAAGAAGTAAATGTTTAAAAATCACGTTTATCTCAAAACCGCCATCCTGCAAGTACTGCGTTTGCAATAACGAGGGCAGTAGGTATTATGGTTGTTACTATGGTACTGTATGAGTGTATATGTCACCGTAAAATTGTAAAAAGCATTAGTTTATAAAATAACGGTAATATTAGAAAATTCTAAGGAGATAAAATGCGTGGTGGATGATTCTCGCACACGAGTACCATCGGTACCATTCGACTCTGTTGTGGTCACAGTTCCAACCTAACCTAACCTAGTATGTAAGGGTGCACATAAATATCTCTTCAATGACAATCGTTTACAATTTAACGATTCTTACAATTTTACGGTGAAATATATACACGCACCCTTTTCTAGATAAAATAATTAAGTTTCATCAAACAAAAGCGCTCCCCTTGGTTAAATGATACGTATCCATATAACTTAATCATAACTCCGTGTAGTAACTTTAAAACCACATACACATACACACACTTCCTTCGTTGTGATTTCGAAGTTATGGGAGCATAATTCAAGTCAAAGTCAAATATTTTTATTCAAGTTGGTCCATATTTTTTTTTTCTGAATGATATAGAATAGAATAGAATAGAATAGAATACACTTTATTGTACACCAAAATAATTTTACAGTGTGTTTACAGAAACTTATAACTAAGGGCATACAAAAGGCGGTCTTATCGCTTTACTAGCGATCTCTTCCAGACAACCTTTGGGTGGATAGGACAAATACCCAGGGAGGTAAATCATAATAATACAATCTAGTCAATCTAGTTATAACTAATAAGTATTTTAAATTTGACCTAAACTTCTAAACAAGACTATACTAAGAATGTGTCCAATAACACTTTTCTTATTGTCTCTATTAAGTAAATATGGCATTTTAAACGTCAATAAAATTACAATTATTAGAGACTAGCTGTTACTCGCGGTTTCACCCGGGTTAATTTCGGAGTTCCCGCGGGAATACCGGGGTAAAAAGTACCCTATGTCCTTTTCTGTGGGTACCTATGTGGACGTGTATGCAAAATTTCACGATGATCCGTTCAGCCGTTGAGGCGTGAAAGCGTGACAGACAGACAAAATTACTTTCGCATTTATAATATTAGTAAGGATGTGATTGAGTGCAGATAAGAGAAGTGATACAATCCGTAATTCCCGCTGCACATTCTCGCGAGAATCTTGCGAGAACGCGAGAAAACCATGAGAACTTGAATGTGGAGCCGATGTTCTCCGCCGTTTGTCCAGGTTTTCTCGCGTTCTCGCAAGATTCTCGCGTGAATGTGGAGCGGGCTTAATACTCGGCCCTTATTCACTATGACCAACAACATTCCTTGCCCATAACGCGTGTCCCAAAGAACACAATCCCAAACGCTCCAGATGCAAAAATATAAGAAATTTATATTCTTTATGACAAAAAAAAAAGGTTGTGAATGTATTTTTTTAAAGTGAAACTTCTTTGAACACCAGGAAAAAGTAATTTATGTGGCGCCTTATCTTAACGCTTCGCGTTATAGTCATAGTGAATAAGAGCCCTGTAGTCTGTACACGCCTTAATGGTGTTTGCTATTCGAGGATATGTTTTAGGTGAACACGGTACGTGCGATAAAGCAAACAGCCAACATCGCTCCGTCTATCTGTTTGCTGAACGATTTGATCGTTCACTGCTCACTCACACCGTGTTAGGACTAAGTTATCTTTCGAGTTCAAAACTTTTTTCATGCTTCGACTAAAGTTTTCCAACTGTCATGAAGCTTTCTCTGAAGCGAGGGAATAAAGGTTGCAAGAAGTAATAGTCAATTTGTTCCTTTTTTAGGGTTTCGTAAGATCATAGGGAAAATGGAACATTTGTAAAATACTCCTTTGTCTATGCATCTGTTAGTCAGAGAGATATAATCTTGTGGCATGTTGTTCGTCAACAACTGTATAGTATAAAAAATTTGATTCGCTTAATTTGATCTGTTTACTATTTTTTGTAGTTTAAGTCGAAATGTCGCGTGACGTCACGCCGTGCTATATTTTATAGCACGTTATGACGTCAAGATCTCCCTCTCCTAAGCTTTAATGCGTTTTATCTTAGTATTTTTTTCAATAACTTGAAAAAGCAAAAAATACAGATGTATTATTTTTTTATTACCTAACTGACGGAGTAAACAGAATTTTGATTTTCATACCCCGGAAACTTTCCTACCAGTTTTCTACTTTAATATTAATACGCATTGTCAGAAATGGAAAAGTTTATAATATTTGCGTTAATTTGGCTACGCAAAAACAAAATTAAGAAAAGAATTAAATATAGAGTCGCGATCATCTTAAAAGTCTTTGTTTAACTTATCTCTGTCCTTATAGCTTTTCTTGGAGCAACAGACCTCGGGACACCCGAAAATCTTGACTTTGTAGCGCTGAGATTTGGAAGAAAGCATTTTCCGCCCAAGATATAGTAAAAATTATATTAGGCTTTAGCTTGCATAATATTAATAACAAAAAGCCTCAATCTAAGGTCTCTCTTTTACGTGTATTTAACGTAATTTGAAAAAACTGGAGTCACCAAAATAAAATTGTTTATCCACGTTTTAAAAATTAAATTCGCTGGCACCGACGTTAACTTTATTAACAGCCGATAATAATTAACCGGTCAAAATAAATGCGCAGATATTTGCCTATATTTATGAGTCCGATGCTGTATAATGTTTTAACGCGAAGTGGTGTTGTGGGAAATTATAATGTGTTTATTTTATTTTATGTAGAACTAGTTGTTTCCACGGCGGTTTCGACCGCCTTAATTTCGGAGTTCCTGCGGGAATACCCGGGGCAAAAGTACCCTGTTTACTTCTTTGTACCCGTAATAACGTGTATGCAAAATGTCATGCTCTCATTTCTCATTTCTTCTAATACCAATATACAGTTGTTAGTTAGTATTCTAAGCGGTAATGCTTATTTTCCTAGCTCTGCACACAAAATAAGGCTGTTTTCTTACATTATTTCCTACACTTAAAGTTGTTTTACCTAAATTAAAAACTTAGACGAGATCGACGATAAAAAATAAACAAACAGATGTTAATACAGGTAATTAATAGCGATAGATAGAGGGTGTTGGCGGAATCGCAGCCGCGATACGAGCGCGCGATACCCGGCAATGGACGGCGGGGGCGCACGCGATCTATCAAGACGTTACGGATACTAGAGGCAAAAATATCAGCCAAAGAATACCAACTATTGACTTATCAAAGACTAGCTGTGCCCCGCGGTTTCATCTGCAGTAATTTCGGAGTTACCGCGGGAATTCTGGGATAAAAAGTACCCTATGTCCTTCTCTGTACCCTTGACAATGTGCATTCCAAATTTCATCCAAATCCGTTCAGCCGTTTTTGCGTGATTGAGTAACAAACAAGTGTCGAGACACTTATCTTGAATTTGTTTTGAATGAATAAAGAGCAATGTCTAAGAGCACAGAAATATGTAAATAAAATATATATTAATAAAAAAATTAGTAAAAAATATTGGACACGTATTTTTTCCATTTTTTAAGTACTTAACCAAAAATAAAGGATACTGTGTGATAGTGCTATAAGCTGTAGCAAGGCGTGACGTCACGCGACATTTCGACTTAATGTACCTACCTATCTCCGTTATTTTTTATTTACCTACGTCAAAAAAGAAAAAATACGTGTCCAATATTTTTTATTAATCTACAAGACGAACTAAAAATTAGAATTTAAGTCTCGATATTAATTATTTAACTATATTTCTGTGCTCTCTTTATTCATTCAAGATAATAAATAGAATTTTGATTTTCATACCCCGGAAACAAGCCTATTCTGTCTTCTATATGTCTATTACTTTTTCACACCGTAACTACTCAACCGAACATCAATATATTTTGCATGCACACCATCTGGGGTACACAAAAGGACAAAGGGTAATATTTTTTTTCACAATTCCTGCGGGACCCACGAAATTATCGCGGGTAAAACCGCGGGGAACAGCTAGCATTTTCATATGCAAATGCTTCGCTGACGAGAAAGCTTGAAAGGCAAATTGCAAATGAAGATTTCGTACTACACGTCGATATTCCGCAGCACAATATCTCGTTGTGACACGTTACCGGCGTTACCGGGGTTCCCGGGTGTCGCCGCTGCGCTGCTGTCCAGCGGGGTTAGCCAAGTTGACATCCTACACTCTTCTTCTTCTTCTTCTTTAATAATATTGGTGTCTATAATGATAATTTGCCAATGACAATGATTCTTATTAACAAAAAATTCATCTACTTCTTCAATTATGGCGAAACGCCAATGACAATGTTAGATTGTTCCCCAAGTTAAAACATGGCTCTCTTGAAAACCAGTTTCCCGCTCAGGGTCCAAAGTAGATGCTGAAAAGTAACTGAAATAACGAAGACAAACGTGACACGTGTGTTTTCGATACGGCTTTCACTCGTCAAAAACACCTCGTTAACGCACAGAAAACATAAGTAACGACTCGTCATGTCACTTGCTGACCAAAGTTTTCTTTTCTAGTTTTCTATGCGGTAACGATTGTAGAATAAAGTTCTTTCAATTTCAATTGTAGAATGTCAACTTGGCTAACCCCGCGTACCGTGTCATCGCTCATCATGCAAGCTGTCGCCACGCGCCGACTCGGCTATGCGTTGTGCATCTCGATTGTGACGCATCCAACGACAATGGGTGCAAAGTTTTGCACAAGGGAGCCCGTCGGCTATCAAAGAGCTTTTTAACTATCCATCCTATTTATTTACTTTAATCCACAGCACTTAAAACACTAGTTAACAGTACTTTTTAACACAACCTACTGCCAATGCCGGATTAATTATTGAACACAAACAAAGTTTTTACAAATTGCTAAAATTAAAATAAGCAGGTAATTTATGCTCAAAGGCGGAATTATCCCGCGAGGGGATTTCTTCCAGTCAACCTTTGAAAAATCGAAAGGATTTGAAATTATTGTACTATGAATCAGAACGCGATAATTGCCAACAAAGCGATCTGACTCCAGGAACTACACACGGTCGCCCTGTGCACTATGACATATTTTATGAACAACCTATCCTCGAGCGTCCCATTAAAGTAAAACATCGAAAACCCCTCACGCTATTCTCGCATACAAACAATGCTGGCCGTGCACTGTCGCCAGGGATCCGCCTGCGCCGGCGCTGTTTGCATAATTACTTGAATAACACCGCCAACGCGCTAGACGCCGGCTGGCGAGCGACGAGTGTCGGGAGCCTCTTGGGGTAAGCTCATCGCTCTGAACCGAACCCCTCCTCTGGAATCTAACTCTACACATTTCATAGGTGTAACGAAACATTGAATCCATCGCCTACACGATATGCAGCAGGCTCTTTTGATCGTGCATCTAATAAGTATTTTAAATATTTTTTCTTAAACATGCGCGGAAATATTGTCATTACTTTTGAATAAAGAACACGCGAAGTGTCATATTTACGGAGATTGAAAAACCAAAATCACTTCCCGGCGCGTTCTTTGAATTTGGAACGAAGAGCGCGCCGGCTAGGTTGTATGAAACGGTGTTCTGTTTGAACTTAGAACTCTTTTATCTATCGTACACATTGCGTTCTCGTGGCTGTATAGCCACAAATGCGTTTACCTTTCGGCACAAACTGTAAAAAAAAAAATTGGCGGTAAAGCGGAGTTCGTTGTTATTTTGTTCATAAATTAAATGTATTGTGTATAAAAGGCCCTTTTTTATTTCCTTGCATTTTTTAAGAAAAGCACTTGTTGCGGCATCCCTTCCCTATTCATACATAAATCTATTCCAAAGTCCCAATTCAAATTTACCGCGCACCGACCGGCCTACGCGCTCTTGTCGATGCCCGAATAAGGAACAAGAAAACGTTATGGCCGCCGCGAACGTTTGAGCCGCACGTCGTCGCTTGGTTCTCGGTGAAAAGGACTAGAAAATTGGTGCTGATTCCATTATTTGGACGTTCTAAGTGCTCCTCCGAGTGATATTGTCGTGTGGAAGTGCGGTCAAGGAAAACGGGTGCACCCAAGACTGTCACACTCCGTGTTTCGTCCGGTCGGTGAGTCCTTACTCCTTTCTTTCTCCTTTCATTTCGTCAATGTACCCTTTTACTCGGTTTCTGAGGATTCTTATCGGCTCCAAGGCAAGGAATACAAGCAGGCCAGTTTGCTCTGGGTTCTGCCATATCGCACCACTTAGGTACCTATTAGATGATCACTTTTAGTTCAGTTTACGCTTCAAGCGTGTTTTTTAGTATTTATAAACTATTTGAATTATTCAATCATCATAATTATAATATAAATCCCACTAGCCGCCATCCGAGATAAACCGCCGCACTCAGAGTCGACTTTAATGACTAACTAATTAAGTTACATCTCAATAAATGCCAATTAACATTAATTTACTGAACGTCTCTGATTGCGGCAGTTTTATTTTAAAAATCTATACATAACTAAGTAATTATTAAAGTCGACTCTGAGTGCGGCGGAAAGTTATATGACCTCAGTAAATACTCCCAAAAAACACGACGACGCCCCGTTGGTCTGTCGGTTATAAATAATAAATAAAACATTGTTATACTTTGGCCAAATTAAACTGAATGCTAATGGCTACTGTGTTGGTGCAACATAATACCCATTAAAGGAGAAATTAACGTCCCCCACCACGGAGAGAGGGCACTTACAGAGAAATATGTCTTCGCAGAAACGAAGAAAAGTGAGCTAGTTAAAGTAATTCAAGTTGCTCGCATTGCGAAGGAACGGTGTGGATTCTCCTTAAACATAAACAACTGCAGTGACTCAGTACCATACTACTGTCTCTTTCTATCCTTCTTTAACATTCGTACTTGAAAATTCATAGTAACACGGTCTCAAAACAGATGTCGTAGTTCTACGAATGTTTAAACTCAAAAGACTTTTGTCACCGTTTCCCTTTTAACTTTTTACGAGCAAATTTATTTATACTAAACTAGCTGGTGACACCCGTGTGAGTATAAAAAATTACCTACGACCTATTCTCAGACTTACCAAATAAATATACACAAAAAGTTTCATGACAATCGGTCAAGACGTTTCGAAGGAGTTCGATAACAAACCCTGTGACAACAGATTTTTATATGTATACTAGCTGTCCCCCGCGATTTCATCCGCGGTAATTTCGGAGTTCCCGCGGAGGTTGCGGGAAAAAAGTACTCTATGTCCTTCAGTTCCCGAGGGAATTCCGGGATAAAAACTATCCTATCTTTTAAGTTGGACCATATTATAAATGGTTGCAAAGTTTTATCAAAATCCGTTCAGTAGTTTCGGAGTCCATCGCGGACAAACAACGTGACACGTGATTTATATATATTAGATTAGAATAAAGAGCTCCCGCAGAATAGACCAGTCATTTATCTAAATATTATATGAAGAACAGATAATTCAACAATTAAAACTTTTGTGTACTATGACGACCCGATTGGCGCAGTAGGTCACCATGCCTACTCGCTAATCAAGGGGTTCCGGGTTCGATTCCCGATGGGGGTGGACTTTGTGTGATGAACACAGGGTTCCATTTTCTAGTCTGGGTGTGTTTATATATCTATAGTGTAATATATATGTAATTCTATGTAGTACCACGTTTGCTTGGTTTCCACGACACAAGCTAATAATAGCTTACTGTGGGATCAAGTAGATCTGTGTATTGTGAAGTGGATTATTATTATTATTATATTAGGTCAGAAAAAGGTTGGGTTCTTATGTATAGTTATTAAACAATTTAAAATTTATTTATTTATAAATATATGGGTACGTAAATCCTAACAATTTGGAGGAGACTGAGGAGTCTCTACATCCATATTAATATTATAAAGCTGAGGAGTTTGTTTGTTTGCTTGAACGCGCTAATCTCATGAACTACTGGTCCGATTTAAAAAAATATTTCATTGTTAGATAGCCCATTTATCGAGAAAGACTATAAGCTATAAATCATCACGCTAAAACTAATAGGAGCGGAGCAGCTATAAAAAACGTAGCTAAAACGGTAAAACTATTCCTTTTGAGAGCTTCCTAGAAAATATTATTTAAGTTTAGTTTTTCCTTAAATTAACACGGGTGAAACCGCGAGGCACAGCTAGTTGATGATATTTAAAACAATAAAATATCATAAATATCTCTAGCACCATTAAAATAGCATAATTTTCATTTTGGTTTTTCTATTAATATCTATACATGTTTATCCACGCATTACGCAAAAACTACTTGCCTGGTACGCGTGTACCTATACTGAATCAGAAAAAAATTTTGGTCTTACTTTTGAGCAGGTAAACAGAAATACAAAAGAAGTTATTATGACGGTCAAATAGAAACTTTACCAATGTAAGTATGTAATACTTTTTTCCAGTTGTACATAATATAAGAAAGTAATTTAACAATGGTAAGTAGTCCAGCAAAACTTTGACAAAATGGAATTTGATCCTTATAGTAAAGCTAGCTTTCCCTGCGGGCTCACCCGCTTTAATTTCGGAGGGTCCCTATATCCTTTTTTCTACCAGTAACAATATGTAAGAAAAATTTCCTGGTGATCTGTTGATTAGTTAGGGTATGAAAGTGTAACAAACAAACAACTTCGCATTCATAATAATAGGTATATTAACTACTCCCTGTAATCTCACCTACGTTAATTTCGGAGATCCCGCGAGAATTCTGCAATATAAAAAACCCTATTTCATTTCTTTTTCCACTTGAAACGTGTATGGAAATGCACTAAAGCGTAACAAACAAACAAACAAACATACTCACGTTCGGTTTTATGATATTTAAGTTATGATTGGGATTGCTATTGTGTGTACATACATAGTTAGTACAAAAAAAAATTAGCATCTTAAATTATTTTATTGTAATTCTTTATCAATCTTTATCAGTATTATCATCGTATTTCTAATTTCACAGTGTATTAGTACCTATAACTGTAAAGCTGTGAGAAATTTTGAGTAATAAATAAATAAATAAATAAATAAATAAATAGTTACTTACATGAGTTTTTTGGCGGGAATCAAATATGGCAGTTCGGTCATTTATTTTCATGTCGATAAAAATAGTAAAAATTTTGCTGTGTTATAAGGTGCTGTATTGGACAATAATTTTCACGGTGGCGGTTTTTTATGCGCTCAAGAAGATATAATGACATTTCGAGCTGAT
This sequence comes from Zygaena filipendulae, assembly GCA_907165275.2. Classification (NCBI taxonomy): domain Eukaryota; kingdom Metazoa; phylum Arthropoda; class Insecta; order Lepidoptera; family Zygaenidae; genus Zygaena; species Zygaena filipendulae. Next base: position 15,626,829 of record OU015649.1, on the reverse strand, counting down.
TTTTTTGGTTTCCTCCAAGAGCTCCGAGAAAGTTCTTGCCAGCTACGGTAGGCATTGTGGCTTGCAATTTCAAACCGTACAACGAAGTATTTTAATAGAAGATACATTGATCTCCTTAATTTTACTTGAAACTGGCTAAATGCATTATATGCGAAAGTCCATAAAAAAGAAGAAAGAAATACATAGTTACACTGGTTGTGCCCCGCGGTTTCACCCGCGTTAATTTCAGAGTTCCCGCGGGAATTCCGGGATACAAAGTACCCTATGTGTTAATCTGATGTATTAGCTATATTATTGTAAAGTTTCATTTAAATCCATTCAGTAGTTTTTGCGTGAAAGAGTAACAAACTAACAAACATCCATCCATCCATCCATCCATCCATCCATCCGTCCATCCATACATAATACATTAGTAGGATAATATAATGTATACTCCTGAGACGTAATGATTATGATAGTCATTTATTGCGTTTATAATTTTCAACCATATGTACACCAAGCAGTCGTGGCCGAGTGGTTAAGGCGTCTGACTCGAAATCAGATTCCCTCTGGGAGCGTAGGTTCGAATCCTACCGGCTGCGAACCTTTTTTCGAAATAGTCTATTTTGATGGCGAAGGAAGTAGGTATTCCAAATTCAAAAATGTTTTAATTGTCAAACTAGGTATCCAAATCCGTATTTTATCATTTTTTATCCCTGTAGGTATTGTCCAAAAAGGTTGAAGGGAGCTGTAGTACCTACTTAGGTAGTTCAATTTTAAAGCTTTTCGGTTTGTATGAAGCAAATGTGTTTGCGAATGAGTAAAATAAAAGGAGCCAGAAAGATTATAAATAGTAAATACGTCCGACCAATCTCAAAAATTCAAATTAGACAAATAGACTATCTTTCTCTATTGACTGTCCGCTTTTTTTTCCTTTAAGTTCGAAGCAAACTCTAAGCGTTTTCTTGCATTCAGAATAGGAATCCTTACTTCTATGATTTGGATACATTATTGTCTTTTGTTTGACAATAGAACTTATAATACTGATACAACAAATCATCTACGAAAACAATCCAAATAACAATCAAAATGACTTATGACCCAATATTTAAACATACATAAAAAAAAAACAATCGAATGCATAACCTCCTCCTTTTTGTTAGTCGGTTAAAAATAGGTAACATAGCAGTCGAAAAGAAAAAAAAAGATTTTCGGCAAAAACTGTAGTGAGGACCCCAAAAACACCCATCGAATCCAAATTCCGAATCTTACCTAAGAGGCAAAAGAGGCATAAAAATCACACCAGTGACGTCATCGTCGCAGTCGGTAGGATTCGAACCTACGCTCCCAGAGGGAATCTGATTTCTAGTCAGACGCCTTAACCGCTCGGCCACGACTGCTGTTATAATCAGAGTAAAAGAATCGGAATGGTAGAAGTTGAATCTACTGATTACGTTCGCACAATATGCCAACTGTGTAAAGAAAGTAAAAGTGGAACGCACCATCGAGACCGAAGCTACATTCGCATTCCATATCCCAAATTACATACAACTCTCTCCAACTCGCAAATAAGATCTTTGTACAAATATAAGTAATTTTTCAAAACATTTTTTTTTTAACTAGCTGTTCCCCGCGGTTTCACCCGCGTTAATTTCGGAGTTCCCGTGGGAATTCCGCGACAAAATTCCCTTCTCTGTACTCCTGAGAATATGTGTGCAAAATTTCATGATGATCGATTGAGCCGTTAAGGCGTGAATCCGTATCAGACAGACAGACAGAGTTACTTTCGCATTTATAATATTAGTAGGAATTTTTTTCCGATTGACTCAGTAGATAATTGTAATTTTTGACAAGGAACTTGTTCAAGATGTGACAAATAAAAAATATAAATTTGTAAAAAAAGAACTGCTATAAAATAGAAATGGCAATAAAAATATTATAATGACCTTTACATTTAATTTGTCGGTGCGTCAAAGGCAATCGAAAGACAATAAGGCCGTTGAATGACCGTTGGAGTCCGTCAATGCGTCGGCAAATTTTCACGCTTTTATTTTGTCTATTGTTTAGAATACATAAAGGAGGGTAGATAATAAAAACCTAATGATAATTGCATAGTGGCTTTTATAAATTTTGTGTCGGGTAGGTAGAACAAATTGGGACTTGAATTGGATAGCTAGGTGGAGATCGGTCGGCTCCCTAGTTTTATTACGATTAATTCGGTTATTAAGGGATAAAAGCTATTCAGTTTATTTTCGAGGTATTAGTATAAACTGGTAGATGATAGATTGTATAAAAGTGCTCAGTGAATCCAAATTAGTGGTGTCAAGCAAGAAGACTGGGGCCCCACGAAGCGGATACCACCACCATCAAAGGTAACTGACGCACTTTAGATTATATTCTTAGCTCCGCGGCATCGCGGACTTAACATCTATTATTACCTACGTCAAAAACTATTGTTATGAACACCTACTTTCAATAAATCCCTCGTTTATCATTACAGCCTGTATATATTTATTTTGCTACCTACACTTATTTAACCAATAGGTACCGGTTACTTATTCTTCTCTTTGTTTTTTGCCGATTGCTTTTATGTTTTCTCGAGTCCCGAAAAAGATGTCTTTGGTACCTACTTATAAATTTTATAGTATGCGTAATACTTATATTAATAATTTGGAAACTTTGTTGTATATTTATACAGTTCAAACTATTATGAAATTCCAAGCGCTTCTAATTACCATCTTCAACGAATGGACACCGAAGCTTTATCGCGACGCCGACGTTTATATATGTATAAGGTAATTACATACTCATGTCAGGTTGTGCGACCAAACTTTTTGTTTGTAACATTAGGGAATAAACTACTCTATTGGAACTTTGGATGAAAATAGATCGTAACAGATATTATTTATTATTTAGTTAAGACGAAAATTTAATATCGATTTCCTCTTTTTTTAAAGCAATTCGAAATCTCTTTATATTTTACATACGAGTAGATACGAGATACATAGGTAATGTTTAATGTAAGTATATGCAGACAATGCGTGTTTCCAGTCTTTTTATAATTATTATTGTTTACAGGTTACTCGAATTTAAAGAGTACAAATCTATTACTAAAAGCTGAAGAGTTCGCTTAATTAATTAATCGGTAATAAGTAAAGCGCTGTAACTTTCGAACAGATAATAATAAATGAAAGATATTCTATTTGTAATGTCGCTCATATCGCTATCTTAATAAATGTAAATGCACACATCTTTAAAATTATTTTCATCTCTTGTAACTTTTATTCATAAAATGTAGACTTTCGGGCAAAATATTAAGCAAAAGCACTTAATTCATTGCTTTCGACTAACTAAATTTTGCAATACGAAAAGATTTTTCGTGAAACAGAGTAGAATGAAGATTAATTAGGCGTAGGTACCTACCTACCTACTCACAAATTCGTAAATATATCTTACCGAAAGGGCCGGAACGAACCTCGTTATATTAAATGCTGAATAAGATTTGCGACGGCGGCACTAATCTGGAAGATATAGCTTTATTTATGGGCACGACGCGACAGAGCACCAGCTCGCGAAATTATAAAGCCTCCATGCTAAATCCTCAACTAAAACACCAAAACTACAACAATAGTCATAAATACAAATATAGTTAATAAAGGGCGCCACTTACTGTGGGGCCACGAAACTCGCTTACAAGGCGATCACAGAAAAAAAGAACTCGTATATCAAATACCTAGAGAGGGCGTGTAAGCACGCGTGCTATCGTTGCAAAGACAGAGCAAATACTCTCTAACTTTCCTAAAACTTCTAACTTATATTTTCACAATATTCCCGAAACTGTGAATTTTGTAAACGTTGACTAATTTGAAAACAGTGATTAGGTACAACGGTCAACGAAAGCTAATGCCTTTTAATACATTTTGTTAATGAATATTTTTGTGCATGACACAGGTTTTCAATTTTTTACATGCTAAAATATGTTGCCCCGTCTAGAAGGAATTCATTCACAAGGTAACTGAAAACTGAGGAATAAGAAAATGTTTCTCCTTTACTGAATTGGAACCTCTGGGGTTAATGACACAAGAACCCACGTCACCAAACCAAAACCATACTATTTTTTAAACCTTCAGTGTGTTCTGACTGCGTCACACATATTTTTGTAATCATTTTGTTAAATACTAGCTGTCATCCCGCGGTTTTACCCGCGTGTATTTCTCCGAGCTTAACACGAGTGATACAGCTAGTTACGAGTATGCAATATACAGTGAATCATAGAATCACTCAAACCGCCGCGTTGCTGGCCCCAGCGGTAAGCGCGCTTTGATACGGGGCTTACTAAACTGGCCTATTCGCTGTATTTACGAGCGCCGCTAAGCAGTTAGGGGGTGTTCTAGAGATTATTGCAATTTTAACCTCCCGTCTAATATAATAACCGACAGATAAGCGTCTGCGATCCTCTGCCGATGAGCCGACTTGTTCTAGCATAATTAAAACGACAATTTTACTAACCATGGAGATATAGCGAGCACTAGCTATTCATTTATCTTCTTCGACTATTTAGTCTTTAGTATGCGATACAAAATGGCCCTATTCTATATTGGTTGAAAACAAATGAGTATCTAGGTATGGATTACTCTTTTTTTTCTAATGTCACAGGGGGCAAACGAGCAAATGGTACCTACACCTGATGGTAAGTGATTACCGCCGCCCATAGACATCTGCAACACCAGAAGGCATGCAGGTGCATTGCCGACCTGGAATGGGGATGGGAACTGGCTTTCAAGTGGGGCTGCCGGAACACACCGTTAGGTGCTTGGAGACAGATTTTCAACTTGAAGGTGCCACCATGCTATGATTTCCTCACGATGTTTTCCTTCACAGACAGCTCAAGCTCATTGTTAGGGTTTGAACCTACGCCTTGCGGCGTTTGATCCGAACGCACCAACCACTGAGCCATCATCGCTGTTTACCCAGCGTTGTTTCAGAACATGGGAACGGTCCAATCTGTATACTCATGGCAAATCGGTAAAGATCAAATTAGGATCATGCAGAAGGCTTTCATTTTGTTCTCTTTATTTCATACTATAGCTGGTGCATGCGGCTTCGCTTGCATCAACTTAGATCTTATCAATAGATTTTCTATTTCTCTGTAACAATGTATGCGAAAAGACGGAAGACAAGACAAATGAGGATGTGGACTACTTTTGAAAATCAAAATTCTATAATTAGTCCGTCAGTTAGAAAATAAAAAAACAATAGACACGTATTATTTGCTTTTTTCAAATAAATTAAAATATACAGAGATAAAGCTCATTAAAGTTTAGGGTGAGGGGGTCGTGACGTCACTAACCGCTAAAACCGCGATACAAACTGTCAGAATAGTGACGTCACGCGAAATTTCAACTCAATATATCGCCGTTATATTTTGATTACGTAAAAAAAGAAAAAATACGTGTCCAATATTTTTTAATAATCTACAAGACGGACTAAAAAATAAAAATTAGTCAACATGCCCATTATCTCTTGAAAATAAATCAAGGTAACGCTTATAATATCTTACTGGCGTACTCAATGCAGTCACTATATCTATCAATTGTGCAAAGATTCCTATGAAATGACGCGCGAAATGATTGACCGTGGTTGCCCTAATTTGATAAACAAACGAATGTTTTGAGTCCATTGCGTGTTCAATTGATCGTAATGCAAGGAATGCGTCCGTCGCACTAACCAATGTATTGGAATATCAAATGAACCCGTTCCAAATAAACGTATTACTACCTGTTCGTCGGATGTTGCTGTAACACTGAAATTTTTATTATTCAGTACGACTCGGGTACGGGCTGGGAGAAGATCTATCAGAAAAAACCACAATTCAATACAATTGGCTACTTGATAAAAAAATTTTTTTAGTCCGTCGCGTCGTCTAGATTAGTAAAAATATTGGACACGTATTTTTTCTTTTTTTACGTACTCAAAAAATAACAGAGATACATTGAGTTGAAATTTCGCGTGACGTCACAGTTCGGTGTGGTTTGTATGGCGCTTATAATGAATATTGACGTCACGAGCCCCCCACCCTAAACTTTAATGCGCTTTATCTATGTTCATTTTCATTAAATTGAAAAAGCAAAAAATACGTGTCTATTATTTTTTTATTTTCTAACTGACGGACTAATTAGAATTTTGATATTCATACCTTGGAGAATACCCAATTATGAAGGACATTTCGTATGAAACTAATTATTTCAAAGCTGATTAGGTTGATGAACGATAAATCGAGCTTTAAAATTTCACGAAAAACTTGACATAACGCAAATTTTTGATAAAATTCTATGATAACTCTCTAATCATATGAACTTTTGATAAAAATAGAGTGACCTCAATAATTATTTCCTTCAAATAAAACAGCGCGATACGATATTTCACATTATCCAAATCAAAATAAAACCAACACACTGTACAGATTTATGCAAATTTTATGCAAAAATTTATTATAATAAGATTTTGAGTTTAAGGGACGAGCTGAGCGAAGCCGAAGTGAAAGAAAGAAAGAGAAAAAAAAAACAGGAAACGTAGATTTACAAGAGTGAACGGTTTTGATATTAGATTTGTCGGCGTGCCTACCAAGGATACAGGGCGTCGAATAACGACCACGGTTCAGCGGCACGTCGTCAATCTTCGCGCTCGATTTTTGTTAGTATTTTTTTACGAAAAAATAAATATTTTACGTTCTTTTATGTTAATCGAAACGAGAATCAAACCCTTCTTTGATAATTCCCTCGTTGAACCTTTCACCGTGTATAATCCAATCATTTCAAACTACCGATCAATATATAGGCCACGGATGGTCCGTTTGTCGCCGGATACCCGGCCCTGCTTAGCCCACCGCTGACAACACCCGGGTCCGGTGCTGAGCGGGTGATTGGCTAACCCGATTAACAAGGATCCAAGACGTCTGTGTCGGAGAGGAAAGACATAATATGTATTGAAATAGCTGTGCCCCGCGGTTTCACCTGCGGTAATTTCGGAGTTCCCGTGGGAATTTCGGGATAAAAAGTACCCTATATCCTTCTCTGTACCCCTGACTACGTGCATGCCAAATTTCATCTAAATCTGTTCAGCCGTTTTTGTGTGATTGAGTAACAAACATCCAAACATCCACACTTTCACATTTATAATATTAGTAGTAGACATCCGAATTTCATACGAGTAATAAACACTATAGTTTTTGTAGCTGTTGCCCGCGGTTTCACCCGCGTTGATTTCGGGATAAAAGGAACCTGTGTCCTTAACTGTACTCATGTGGAGGTGCATGCAAATTTTCACTAACATTCGCATTTATATAGTAAGAATTGCACTAATTTAAAATAATGTCATGTATTTTTTTATTATCTAAAGCAAAAAGTTCCATTCGCAGTCGGTAGGATTCGAACCTACGCTCCCAGAGGGAATCTGATTTCTAGTCAGACGCCTTAACCGCTCGGCCACGACTGCTTCTGTGAGAATATTATTAATACATAGCCATATTATGTGTTTTTCGATATGATACTTTCGCTTTTTGGTGGGAGATTTGGTATTGGGTACTCGCACCAAACCATCACACTTTGGGTTACAAAATGTTAGAATTGCGATACATGTTATATCCCTTACTATATAAATGCGAAAGTGAGTTCGTCTGTTTGTTTGTTAGGTACGCTTTTACGGTCATTAGGCTGAACCGATCACCATGAAATTTTGCACACACGTTGTTAGGGGTACACATAAGGACACAGGGTACTTTTTTCTGGAATTCCCGCGGGAATTTCGTAATTACCGCGACGAAACCGCTGGAAACAGCTAGTAATGATATAAAGTTCTCTAAACGTAGAAACAAAACATCAAACCTATAAAATCCTAACAAAATTTCGACTCAATGACGTAGGTACGTAAAAAAATATAAGTACGGTTACAATATTTTTATGACGGTCTAAAAACTAAAACTTAGTCAACCAGTCTATTAGTTTCTGGTGCTTGCATAAGACATGACAAGCCGCACACTAGATAAGTAGGTACCTACGTATGAAAATGGTGTGAATATGACTGGATTCGCAGTGCACAGTGTGGCGTAGTTACTCCGGCGGATTGCGTCGGCCAAAATGTTGGTGTTTGCTCCCATCGCTGATTGTGGCCGTGTTTACACCTGCTCTGCCGCACTGTGCGGACTGTCAGCAAGTAGCCACCATCGTGAGTTGGTAACTTATTTTTTTTCTACTTATAGTCTTTCGCAAAGTTTCAAGTAAAAAAAAATAATGTATTTGGTCTATCTATAGTAGCGTTTAGCATCGTTGTACAGTTTGAAATTAACATTTATGGGTACAAAATCTTTTTCGGATCACTTGGCTGGCACCGAAGGAATTATACAGCTCGAAATGTCATAACAACAAAACATTAAAAAAAAATTAAAGAGTTGGTCCTGTTATAAGTACAGTTTTCAAGTAGACACTTCAATTTTATTTATGCAAATAAATGTATAGTTATTAATAAAAATAATATTTACAGTAGGTACCTACACACACAGTTACTTATTCACTAATTAATGCCTGTTGTTTTTTTTTTGTTAAAATAATTACAGCTCTATTCATAAAATTTTGTTTTTCATAACTACACTTGTGGCAATAAACCAAAAACTTACGGAGCAATGGCGTTCGATGACAAAATACAATAATTGTGTATCCATAACAGAAGCAGTCGTGGCCGAGCGGTTAAGGCGTCTGACTAGAAATCAGATTCCCTCTGGGAGCGTAGGTTCGAATCCTACCGACTGCGAACTAATTTTTTTTTACTACAAGTAACTTAGTCCTGGATGTCAAGTGAATCCTAACTCAATATAAACACAAATATTAGTCTGTCAGTTAGTAACGCTTTCAAACCTTAAGTATTCAACGGATCGTCATGAAATTTTTCATATGTACGTTGTCACGAGTACGAAAAAACGCAGGGTTTTTCATCCCGGAATTCCCGGGGGAACTCCTAACTTGTAAGAGTAAGATCTATTAAACAGTGATTTACTGAACTTCTAGTTTCGATTTAAAAAAGGTTGTTGATATCATTTCACTTAGTTAAATAGTATAAAATCACAATGTTTGTTTTTTATATAGACCCTTAACAATTCCACTATAGAAAATCCACTCCGATCGAACCCCGAACCTTTAGAAGAGGCATGGTGACTGCGCTAATCCAGTCATAATTTTTTTTCTTTACAAAAATTCAATTTTTTGTTTATCTCATCAGAATAAGGAATCATTCCCGGTAAGGCTATTTTTGGTGACCGTACACAACCTATTAATTACATGGATCGATTCTCGCGTACGATAAGTACCTAATCAGATAGAGATCATCAGCTTTATTGATGTTTGATTACTAATAATCCGTCGATAAATCGCTTATCTGTTGCTGCGAGGGCTCCACTCGACTCGTACAGGCCCGGATAATCGAATTAATACAACATCATAATATAATTAATGGTCCTATAATCGTATCGAGCATAGCGTCACAGCTGGCGTTATTTTTACACATATACTAGCTGTGCCCCGCGGTTTCAACCGCGCGAGTTTCGGAATTCTCCCAGGTACTCCAAAGTAGGAATCTAATTTAATTTTTATAACATCAGCTAATTAGCAGTGAGAGTACCATCAAAATCGATCCGACCGTTTCGTTTTACCCGCGTGAGTTTCGGGATTCCCGCAGGAACACCAAACTTATGTTATAAGAACCTTTTTACAATAAAAAATAATTATCAAAATTGGTCCAGCCGTTCACGCGTGATGCCGTGACCAAGGGAAATAGGGTTCATTTTTATATATTATAGACTAGTCGATCCCGCAAAATTTTACGTTTGCGGCTGAAACCACAGGAAACAGAAAGAATACCTTTATCAGAGTACATTGACTGACTAACAGACAATGCACTTTTCTTGCCTTGCTAACTTGCCACCCATTATATTAAATACTAGCTGTGCCCCGCAGTTTCACCCGCGGTAATTTCGGAGTTTCACCCGCGGTAATTTCGGAGTTCCCGCTTGAATTCCGGGATAAAAAGTACCCTATGTCCTTCTCTGTACCCTAGACAACGTGCATGCCAAATTTCATCCAAATCCGTTCAGCCGTTTTTGCGTGATTGAGTAACACATCCAAACATCCACACTTTCACACATTTATAATATAAGTAGGATTAAATAAAACGTATTTGTTTCATTTCAAATGAAAAGATACGTCAGCACGTTTAAAACTAGACTCAAGACATCATTATATCTTATCCGCAGGGGCGTATTTATTTATATACCGTAATATGGCCATCCGGGATTGATTTCGTTTTGGTTTTGGCGCTGTTTGCGATGGAAATAAATGATGCGATGGTGCCTGGCGCTGTTTATCTCTACCTCCAATAAATAACAAATAAAACTTTAACTCTTTAACTTATTCCACAAATTTTTACTTCTCACCTCAAAAATAATTTCAAAATATTGATTTTTTTTTTTATTTAAATCGTTTTTTTCCTTGACACCTGGGGCGGCGACGCTTATAGGCTTGGGGCGCCAAATTTCAAAATACGCCCCTGATCTTAGGTCGCAACATTTAGAGTAAGTATTTTTGTTATTTTTAGCAGAGAGTTTCCAAAAATATCTCGAGATTGAACCTTGCTAAGTTCAAAGTCAACAAAGCTACAAAGTAACGAGGCACACAGCTAAATTTCTCCAGTGGACCGTAATATTTTTACAAGCGCTTAATCTCTCCGAACGAGCTTTGTAAATTTAGTAATAGCCCTCGTGCAATATTTAACCCACTTAAATATGCAATCCGCTTTATGGCTCATTAAAACGGCATTTTTTTTTTCATACTTAATCCTGTACACAAGAAAATATTTTGTGCGTTTCAAGGTTCAAAGGTGTTATTTACATTTTTCATAATTTAAATAAATATGAATTCTAATTGAGATGTTATCTTTCAACAGCTTAAAAATAAATTGTTATATTATTGGGCAAGTATTAATTGTTAGTGGATACAATTTCATCAGCATATCGGTTTGAACAGATCGTAAAACCGATAGCTCTCAGCGTTCCGCTCGCAAAAGTACTTTATCGCCGGCGGGCGGTGGAGCGGAAAATATTTTTACATTTAAAAATAATAGTGCTTTGCGATCAAAAAAGGGACGACCATTAATGGTAACAAGCCGTCCCTCCGTCCGGCGCCGCGCCGCACCGGGCCGGGCCGGGCCGGGCCGTCCGAGCGTCGTTAAGTCGATGGCGGATCGCGCACAATTAGAATCCAACGAGATCGCATTACGCAGCGGTTTTAGATCAGCGTTTGCCGTAAAATAACCGATAACTCTACATTTTTCTCTTTTTTTTTTGTTTTACTGCACCGTTAGAGACCGGCAAGTCTTTTAAATGTGTTTACAAAGAAAACAAAAGAGTTTGTAAGTGGTCAAATTTTTTTTTATTCTGCTCACTGCTACTACGTATGCATGCTTCTTTAGTTACCAACTTTAACTTAAAATATCATCTATACATATATAATATAAAATGCTTTGTCCTGATTTCCTGAATGACTGACTGACGGATCAACGCACAGCCTAAACCGCTGATTGTAGAGACCTGAAACTTGGAGGGTGTGTTCTTTGTATGAATGACGTAGGCATCCGATAAGAAGGTATTTTTCCAAATTCTACCCTTCTAGGGGGTGAAAAAGGGGGGTAAAGTTTGTAAGGAATCACGTTCACGTTCAAGCATTTTAACATGATATTTTATATGTTATGACGAATTTAATACCGAAAAAAATCAATTAAAAATCCTATTACAACAATTTTAGACTTCTACGCGGACGAAATCACGGGCAAAACGATAAGTAGCAACTTATAAATTACATTACGGAAACCCTAACTTATGCAAAAGCATAAGTTTACTAATGACACTTTTATATTTAAGTTACGACAAATAATATAGGAAATATATCTACATAATATATTGGTGGTAAGGAGTAAATAACATTTTTAAAATTCTTATTTAACACTAAGGATAGCAGCATTTTTAAAAGATATCGTTACGTACAGCACGTTCTGTGCTGGAAATTAACGAAATATATGTGACTGCATAATTATAGAATATCTACGATTTAATCTGTTTTAATGAACTTAAAATTAGATCAACCATAAGTGTAGGTAAAGTTTATATGTTAAACAGTAAAATTAATCGAAATTGAATATAAATTTTACTCAATCAAGAATAAATTATTTGTGAAAGACGCCCTGGGTATTTATGTTGTTGAATTGTATAAAATTCTAAGAGCCGAGACACAAAACACATCAAAACTCCATTAACAACTAATGTACTAACACTAAAAAGTAAAAACATAAAATAATATTCCACGATAAAAAATATAACACGGAACGTATCTTTGCAGAAGTTGTAAATATTATACAGCTGACGCCCGCGGTTTCACCAGATTGTGTTTTGAGATTTCTTCGGGAACTCTTTGACGACCCGATTGGCTCAGTAAGTCATTATACCTATCGCTAATCAAGGTTCCGTATTCGATTCCCAGTGAGAGTGGACTATGAGTGATGAACGCAGGAGTTCACTTTCTGGTCTGGGCATGTTTGTATATGTATACTGTATAATATAATATATATAGTAGGTATAGGTATACCACTTATTCTATGGTTTCCACGACACGAGCTTATAGCAGTTAACTATTTAAAAAAATTATACATGTTCCGCCCCCTACGGGAATCAAATCCAGGACCTCGAGTGGACCATGTCACTCCATCGTCGTCGGTCGTTAGCCATGATAAAAGCAGTATAACAACAGAACGCCATTAACAGGAATAAAGTAAGTAAACGATATCTTCAATTAAAAGTATCAAAGTAAATAAACATTAAAAAGTCTAATAAAATACAGACTTAGCAAAAAAAGCAAAAAAGAAACAAACATCCTGAATGAATAAAAATAAAAAACAAACGAGAAATCAGCGCATCAAACGTATTTTAAATTCTGGCGCCGGAGGCCTTGCCCGCCCCGCCCCGCCCCACCTCGCCCCGCCCTGGCCCGAGCCGGCGGCGACGTGGGCTTCCAAAAAACAAACAAACGTAGACTTTCATAACGGCTCGTTTTACGCACGAATTAAAAAGTCGAACCCGTCAAGTCAATGAGTTTCTTAAAGTTTCACACACGGATATGGTGAGATTAAACAGAGCAAGTTATCTTGTTTCTAACGCAAGGTGGTAGAGGTAGTGGTTGTCTACAGTAGTGATGTGCCGGATATCCGTATCCGTACCCATATCCGCAGATATCCGAGGGAATAGAAAGATCCGTATCCGTTACTTTTTTGGCGGATCTTTTTACGGATCTTTTACCTTATTAATTTACACTGCATAGATGAAATTCTGTATAATATGTATAGGTGATTAAGTAACAATGAAAAACTATTAAATTCCATTTAGATATTATATAAACAAAATTAAAATAGATCTGCGCAATGCAATTCAAAACATTTCCTGTCAAGTAGCGTCAACTATCATTTCAAGGTCACATTCACCAACACCGATATAAAAAAGTTAAGGTTCGTATCCGTATCCGTATCCGCGGATCTTATTTATTTTTTATTTATTTATGTTTTGGCAACAAACAGTCATATACATCTTATTTTTTGCAATATTTCGCATTACTATAGACCTACAGTACCGATACACAATAATAAAATTATACAGTATAAATAAGAGATGGCACATAAGTTATCATCGCTGCTATAGGCACTCGCTTACGCATTCTCACGAGCTGTTACATTTCTTAACATACAATATGTACTTATTGTTATAAATTTTGTCTATTCACTTTTACATAATTAAGTTAGTTGTACCTACGTAATCGATTTAAACTTGCTATAAGAGTTACTAAAAATTTATTCCTCGGATTTTAAATCATTGAGTTTACAGAAGTTATCGTGATAATTATCTTGACACCAAATATCCATATCCGGATCCGTATCCGCGGATACATATTTTTAACGATCAGGCACTTCACTAGTCTATAGGTACGTATGGTATGTGAGTATATGCTATAAGTTTATATCATAATAAACATATATAAAAATATAATGATTTTCATATCTGCAAGAGCTCCTGAGCACGGCAACCGGCTATAGCAACAGTACAAAGTTAGACTCGGTAATAAATAAAAGCTTTTTCCATTCCCTCCTTAGTTATATTGATCTATCTATACAACAAATACAAACAGAGAGACAAAACTAATAATGACAGAGCAGCGATACTCATACATCAAACACGAGTGTTGTTCAGCCTCCGTTTGCCAGTCTATACTAATATTATAAAGAGGCAAAGTTTATAAGTTTGGATTTAAGGGGTAATCTCTGAAATCACTGATCCAATTCTGTAAAAAAATTATGCTACTGATGGGAATATACAGTACCTTAACTGAATGTCTTGAGATATTTTTTTAAGAATCAAATCGGTTATTGAAACAGTTGTTTCAACGTTTGTCAAATTTCATCCCGTGAAGAGGTGAAAAGGGGGTTAAAAATTTAAATAAAGGCGAGTGAAACAGATAGTCAGATATAAACTTGATCAAAATGTATAAAAACAAAGGATTTTTTTGGGCATGAATTCGGAGTTTTTATGAATTTGAATTTTCCTGTTATTCAAAAATGGAACTGCATTCCATGTGGCACTCACTCGCGCTGTGGACGCCGCCGCCGCCGCAAGCGCTTTGCGGAGCTTCGGTAACTACTAGTTTTACTGCGCCATTTTTCGTACCTCAAATAACGTATCTATTTCTTTTTAACCGACTTCCAAAAAAGAGGAAGTTCTGCATTCTGATGTATGAATGATTTTTTTTTGTTGGAATATTAACAATGTCATGACTTTATTTTAATTAAAATGAGCCAAGCCAAAATTGGCTACTTGACCAGATTTTCCTTTTTAGTCCGTCGTGAAGATTAATAAAAAATATTGCACACGTATTTTTTCTATTTTATTAATTAACTTAATTAAAAAAAACGGCGATACATTGCACACCACCCGGTGCAGTTTGTACTGAGCTTATACTGAATAATGACGTCACGAGTCCCCCACCCTAAACTTAAATGTGCTTTATCTATGTTTATTTTCATCAATTTGAAAAAGCTAAAATACGTGTCTATTATTTTTTTATATTCTGACGGACTAATTAGAATTTTTGTTTTCATACCCTGGAGAATAGCAATCAAATTGCACACAATTTGATCGCTCGTGTGCGAACAACACACAGCGCAGCTAAATTCCTTCATAATATTAGGGTATTCTTAAAAAAAAAACCAAAATTTTTATTGAAAGTCATTTTCAGTATAATTCATGAAAGAAATTTAAACCGGTCCGGTTTAAATTTGGAAAAGAAAACAGGGGAATACGAGATTGTTATAACGTCTACTTTACACAGACACAATAGATAACTTTACATCAGTCCAAGCTGGAGTGGTCTCCCTCGCACTCTATTCGGGAAAGCTTGATGGAAAGAGAAAGCAATTAAGTTAAAAATATAACTGTTGAAATAAAAAGAGTAGGTATCTCATTTGAAACACGCTCACATTGTTTTTTTATAAAGAAACAAACACTTTGACATTATTTCGTTTTTTCAGCTCAATTTGTTTGTAATCATTAAATTATTTTTTTCTTTGGCTGTTTGTTTTTCTATTAATAAACAATAATATTATGATGTTATTTTGTTTGCATATCTACCACAACATGGTATTATATTAATATTTAAGTGACTTTTTTCTGACAAAATGTTTTGATATTATTATTATTTCAATAATAATTGACATTTTTTGAATTCACTAAGGTTCATTAAGACCTTAATAATATTATATGTACCTTATATGATTAACTAATTGTTTCCCGCGGTATCACCCGCGGTAATTTCGGATTTCCGCTAGAATTCCGGGTTACAAGAAAGCTTATGACACTCACAAATAACGTGGCTTTCTATTGGTAAAAGAACTTTCAAAATCGGTTCAGTAGATCCAGAGATTACTCCCTACAACCTCACAAACTTTACCCCTTTATAATATTAGTATATCTTTTGTCATTTTTATAAAGGTCTTATTAATCCTACAAACAAAGTCCTCCGCCGCGTCTGTCTGTCTGTTAGCGGTAAACTCAAACGCAATACTGAACGGATTTCCATGCGGTTTTCACTAATAGATAGAGTTGTTCAAGAGAAAGGTTTATACGTATAGTTTATCCTGGAATACTCCGAAATTACCGTGGGTGAAACCGTTGCTCCATAACGGTGAAACATAATATAATTTAAATATCGACGTATGATCACACCAAGTCACAAACCATAATAATCTAACCGCGTGAGTTTTGGAATTCCTTCTTTTATTCTTCTTCTAACTTCTTTTATTCTTTTTCTTCTGACAATACCAAACACAACAAAAAAGGATTAGCGAAATTGGTCCAGCAGTTCACGCGTGATGCCGTGACCAAGTGAAATAGGGATTCATATTTACTAGCTGTGCCCCGCGGTTTCACCCGCGTGAGTTTTGGGATCAGGAACCTTTGCGGACGCAGGCAGAACAACCCGCCAAAGTTTCATTACAATCGGACCAATGGTTTCGAAACGCATAGACGACAGACATACAAACATATATTTTTATTTATAAAAAAGATATAGATATGGATAGATATAGGAGATTTAAACTTGTACTTACGTTTAAGTAGGTTAAGTATTGTTTGTAAATACAATAAAATTATTATACAATTTTTTTTCAGCAATCACTTTATTAACTGTCCAGATGAGATATAGGAGTGTTAAAATAAAAAGATCTATATACCTAAGTACCTACATATTTTTTTCTAATTAATGACTCATTATTCAAACCAATTCATCTAGAATAATTCATAAAAATTCTCCTCAACAAAAAGGTTATTAAGCTAACAATACGAGCGCTTCAAGAGTTAAAAAAAAAACCGAAACCTAACAGCCGCGAGTGCCTTTTCTTTTAATTTAATGCCATTTCAAATGAAGAGGTCTTCGATTCCAGGAACCGTAACTTCGAAACTGCCCTCCGACACGAATAACGACTCTATGCTTAAAGCGATAAAGCGAAAGACAACTGCAAATTGGAAAGCGAAAAATTTGTAAAAGGGAATCAATCGCTAACGGAAAAAGCGCTTTTTAATCAAATCGACTAGAAAGGGGCGTACGAAAATCACCCATTAACTTTAACGAAGCACCTTTGTCATATTTTCTTTAGCGCCGCTCTGTCTGCAGTAATTTCGGAACGCAATTAATCTATTCGCGGCCCACTTCACCCTTTTTACTTTTATTGTTTAATTAATTGGATTTTATTTGGCTCTGCTAATTCACCGCACTCACCCATTAATTGATGCCACAATATGTCTTTAAAGATAAACATTGGATTTGCTTGTATCGAAATGGAACCTTAACCTTGATTATTATTATAAATACTAGCTGGGCCCCGCGGTTTCCGGTACACGGATTTGGATGAAATTTGGCATGCACGTTGTCAGGGGTACATAAAAGGACATAGGGTACTTTTTATCCCGGAATTCCCGCGGGTGAAACCGTGGGGCACAGCTAGAAAAAAATATTTACTATGCAGATATGATATAGCCAATTCATATTAATTAACTTCACATCATCTAAATGAACACCGTCCCGATTTTTACACTCTCTCTCCCAAATTCCATCCAATTCCATTCAGCCGTTCTGATGCGATCGAGCATCGAACATCCATCCATCCTAACTTTCACATTTAAGTATGTCTTTCACATTTAGTTTCGGAATTCCCGCAGGAACTAATTATTTTCCAAAATAAAAGTACCCTAAGTCACTCCTTATAATATCAGCTATCTGCCAGTGAAAGTGCCTTTAAAATCAGTCCAGTCATTTCAGAGATTAGCTGGAAGAAATAGACAGACAGACAAAAAAAATTTTTTAGGTAAGACCGTATATAATTTCATATAGTGAAAAGCTGTTAATTGGGAATTACAAATAGACACTACAATTTTATTCACATTAATAGAAAGATAGATAGATAGATATAATATTATAATAGATTGGATAAGATTCCCAGAACTCTACGTGCTCTATTGTCGCTTAGATATTATATACTTAACAACAGCGATGATAGCTCAGTGGTTAGTGCGTTCGGATTAAACGCCGCAAGGTGCAGTAGGTTCAAATCCTAACAATGAGCTTGAGCTGTCGGTGAAGGAAAACATCGTGAGGAAACCATAGTATGGTGGTAGGGCGCTCTCTAGTGCCCGGCTGGCTAGCTACCACCTTCAAGTTGCAAATCTGTCGCCGAGCACCTAACGATGTGTTCCGGCAGCCGCACTTGAAAGCCAGTTCCCATCCCCATTCCAGGTCGGCAACGCACCTGCATGCCTTCTGGTGTTGCAGATGTCTATGGGCGGCGGTAATCACTTACCATCAGGTGTACCACTTGCCCGTTTGCCCCTAGGACATAAAAAAAAAAACAGTTTTCTTTTTCAGAACACTTGTTGAGTTAAGAAAGTACCTATACCTACAATTTTGCGCATCTCTTGCTCCCGACCTGACGCTGTGTTTCGGGGCATTCTTTTATGTAACGCAAGATGGAATAACAAGCCTTTTATGTGTAATATTGCCGTAATAAGAAGCAATAAAATAGGCTTCTTCGAGAACCATCCTCCCCCGCCCTCGCGCCGCCCCTCCCCGCGTAGCACTTGAGGCAAGCTCAGGTGAACCCATGATATTGCCGACGTAATGCGATATGAATTAAGCACTCGAAATACTTTCACTATTATTACCTATTTGTTCTATAGGTATAGCCCGCGGTTTCACACGCGTGAATCTCATAGTCTCAGGGTATATATTTATGTATATGTGTACGACGTACGTATGTATAATAAGATTGCAAATTCACCAATTGAGCTCTCAGTACTTTCCTAAGATTCACTGGCAGAGAATGCCACTGTAGAATTAGGTTCGCCTTTTATACCATGATGTGCATAACATCAGCTGATTAGCAGTGAAAGTCTCAGCAAAATCGGTCCAACCATTTCGGAGATTCACCCGCGTGAGTTTCGGAATTCCCGTACGAACTCCAAACTTCTTTCATAAGAACCTTCTCCTTACAATAACAAACACAACGAAATAGGATTAGCGAAATTGGTCCAGCCGTTCACGCGTGATGCCGTGAGTCGTGACCAAGGGAAATAGGGATTCATTTTTATATACCTACTAGCTGTTCTCCGCGGTTTCACCCGTGTTAGTATCGGAGATCCCGCGGGTATTCCGAGACAAAAGTACTTACTAACCTATATTTTTTTCTGTACCCACCCTTGACAACGTGTAGGTAGTATGCAAAATTTAATGTAGTTTCTTCCGCGTTAATCTCGGAAATCCCGTAGGAATTCCGGGATAAAAAGTAGCCCATGTCCTTCTCTGTTCCTCTGACAACGTGTATGCAAAATTTCGTGGTGATCAGTTGAGTCGTTTAACCGTGAAAGCGTAACAAACAAACAAACAAACTCACTGTCTCATTTATAATATTATACTAGCTGTGCCCCGCGCTTTCATCCGCGGTAAGTTCGGAGTTCCCGCGGGAATTCAAGGATAAAAAGTACCCTATAACCTTCTCTGTACCTGACAATGTGCATGCCAAATTTCATCCAAATCTGTTCAGCCGTTTTTGCGTGATCGAGTAACAAACATCCAAACATCCACACTTTCACATTTATAATATTAGTAGGATTATATATAGTACGGATATAGAAGTAACAAGATTGAGATACTTTCAACTGTGAAGGTACCTTCCACTGTGCTAGTAACATAATTCAGTATTAATATTGTTGGGAAAGATGGATCGAAACTAATAACAAACTGATATTAGTTTCATACAAAACCTTACGATTAGAGGTACTGTGCATTACCACAGATAATATAATACTATACTAGATTAGGTAGGTACATACAGACGGCAACAAAAGTAACTTATTGACAGTAGTCGAGTAGTATTACAGTTATAATATATTTTAGGTAGAAATTAACAATAATTCAGAAGTTTCAACTGCTGATAACACATTGTGTACATACAAAGAATACATTATGTTTCCTGGGGTATGAAAATCCCAACTATATTTAGTGCTTTTTAAATTAATGAAAAAATAAAAATATTTAGATAAAGCGCATTAGGGTTAAAAAGTGGGGACTTCTGACGTCATAACGTTTTATAAACTGAATTTGTGACATCACGCGACATTTTGACTTGATGTATCGCTGTTATTTTCCATTACATAAAAACACACAAATACGCGTCCAATAGTTTTTTTAATCTAAGTACAATACATAATGGACTACAAAATATTTAGTAAAGTGGCTTATTTCCATACTACAAAATTATACAATATTTTTGTCGATTTATGTACAGATACTAATATATAAAAATATCGTATAATAGCGGTTCCCCGAGGTTAAGAATTTTTGAAATCGGTCCAGTAAATCTTGAGTTAAACCGTAACAAACAAACAAAAAATTAAATCTTTCCTCTTTATAATATTAGTATAGATAGATGCTCAGAAAATTCTTCCTGATATGTGCCAGCATAGTTACAGAAAGCGTATATTTTTCCCACGTGCGTTTTCCCGCTCTAGTACATAGAAAGTGCAATAGAGACAGAATCGTGCTCATCAAAGAAAACATCAAACACCAATGAAACTAAAGAGAAAATCTGAAATAAACAGTAGACGTAGTAGTAGTTAAAGTTTGATGGCTAAATAGTGACATTTAGTATTTCAAAAGGTCAATTTAAAATTTAATTAATTGATAAAGTTTGATATTTATTTGGTTTTACTCCGTATAATCCTAACCATAGATATTTTAATATAATACTATATACTAGTATCCTAAGTCATATTATAAATGCAAATGTTTGTTTGTTTGTCACGCTTTCACATCATAGCTATTTCACTAATCATCATGAAATTTTGCACACACATTGTCAGGGGTATGGAAAAGGACATAGAGTACTTGCTATCCCGGAATTCCCTCGGGAACTCTAAAAGTAACGCTGGTGGACAACCGCTAGCGCACGGTAAAACGTAGTATAATACGAAAAGGCAATAGGCTATTTGACTATTTTTTTTCAGTCCGTCTTGTAGATTAATAAAAAATATTGGACACGTATTTTTAATTTTTTTACGTAATCAAAAAATAACGATATTTCGCGTGACGTCACTAACCAATGCAGTTTGTATGGCGGCTTGTAGCGGTAAGTGACGTCACAAGCCCCCACCCTAAACTTTAATGCGCTTTATCTCTGTGTATTTTCATTTATTTGAAAAATAAAAAATACGTGTCCAATGATTTTTAATTTTCTAACTGACGGACTAATTAGAATTTTGATTTTTAAAAGTTGTCAACATCCTTATACATCCCTATTACTAACAACAATAAAAAACATCTCTAGGTAGAGATAGATATGTTTAATAAAGGTGTTTAGCTAAATTTCCGCCACACATGTTAACATAAATGCAATATGCATTCATGAATAAATTGAGATTAAATCATGCGCATAAATAATAATCATACTTCTTTAACGTGAATAAGCACAATATGTCGCTGTCATTGCCAATATCACGCGTCACTTCCGTTGTGTACTGTGCACTATATCAAAGAAATATTATATACTAGCTGTTCCCCACGGTTTCACCCGCGTTAATTCCTGAGTTCCCGCGGGAATTCCGAGATACAAACTACCCTATGTCCTTTTCTGTACCCCTGACAACGTGTATGCAAAATATCACGTCGATCGGTTGAGCCGTTGCGGCGTGAAATCGTGACAGACAGACAGACAGACTGACAGACAGACAGACCGAGTTACTTTCACATTTATAATATTACTAGCTGTCCCCCGCGATTTCATCCACGGTAATTTTGGAGTTCCCGCGGGAATTCCGGGATAAAAACTATCCTATCTTTTAAGTTGGACTATATTATAAATGGTTACAAAATTTTATCAAAATCCGTTCAGTAGTTTCGGAGTACATCGCGGACAAACCACGTGACACGTGATTTATATAAATTAAGATAAGATATAGTAGGGAATATTTGAAAAAAAAAAACCCATGGGTGCATTGAAAATGATCCGTCTTTAGCTAAGCTTACTCTCTTAAAGCCCTGTATCTCGCAGCTTTAAATTAGTTCAGCAATTAACCCGTAAAACGGCAATAAATATCAATTACAAATGACTTGCTCAAACAAAACTTGAGGCGGGATTAACTTTGAGATCTCTCGTAATCGCGCTCCGATTGTCCGTAGGCTTTGATTCAACTTTGATATTTGTAGTGAACGCGACAGATTGTTCGGCAAAAAGTTATTTTGTGCTGTTAAACAGCCTCTTTGCTTTCTCCTTTACTGATACCTAATATGTTTAAGTGTGACTCTCCCTCGGGAACTCCTTGTGCCCGAGATAAAAATTATCCTATGTTAATCCGCAACTAAATATAACTTAATGTAACTTTATTTAAATCTGTTTGAACACAGTTGACATGTACATGATTGAATGAAAAGTACCTTATGTCCACTGACAATGTGTATGCAAAATTTTATGACGATCGGTTGAGTAGTTTAAGCGTGAAAACTTTGCAAACAAACAAACTCACCTTCGAATTTAGCTAATATATTATTATCTATAATTAAACTGAAGTATACGGTCATTAATTATAGTAAAGTCAATTCCATTACAAAAGGAAAATCTATACGATAAGTAAAGCTAAACAAGTGAACCACAATATCTTCAGCTTTTGCAGGAACTTCGTGGAAAAAACTTTCAGTTACACAATATTAATAATATCTATCAAATACTTATATTGCGTTAGTTTGCTGGAAGTTTTGAACACAAATAAACAACAGACCAAGTACCTACGCGAGTCAACTTGAAAATCAGAGGTTCCATAGGCACTTGCCCCCCCTGATGAATAAATTAGGTACTTAAATAAGACCTTAGAAAAATTTCTGACCGTGTATGCTGAAAAAATTGTGTGGTGCAAACAAAAATTGCCCCCCTCCCGTCAACCAAATCCTAGATCTGGGCCTGGTATAATATAACTATAAAAAGGCGCCAATATACTTACATATAGAATGTGCTATGGTGTGATGCTGATAAGAACGCTGTCTCAGCATAATTTTGAGGCAGAAGATAGTACTGATTTTCAGCAGTGTCCTAACTCGTCTACCAAAACGTTTTGACTGTTCAACCTAGTTTGGGCTTAAGAAAGTCTTATTATTATCGCCTCTAAACAGCTGTACTAGTATTGTGTTCAGATAAAACGTGAACAAACGCTGGTAACACAAATTGTTTGTGGTAATTTTAAGTTCTGCCTACTGGCAACTTTTGCTTGTTCCGTAAGATGGCGCTCACGCAGCGTTTATTGTAAATTACTAAAAATTATATTCATGGAATAAACCAATTAAATTTAACAACTGCATCTTTTATTATACATGCAGTTTAGTGGTCCTTCGATTTAAGTGAAAGTCTGCGGTTTAGTGCGGTTTTTGTGAACTCATAACCTCAGTGCAAAAACGTGGTCTCATTTTTCGCGTTGTGAATCGCGTTACTGTAACCACCACGTATCGTAATCGTGCACGCCCGGCGTGGTAAAAGTGTCGGAAGGTCTTTATTTTCCGAGATCACCGAGAAAATCGCACATTTCACGACCTCGTCATCAATTTGGTGCCGGGCGCCGCGAGGCTATCGCTCGCCCTTGGAGCCCCATTGCAGTTTTCATGAGACCTTTGTCTCTGAAAGCATCACCAAAACGAAGGGAGTCTGCAGTCTTCACCGATCCAGCGCATGGGTGTGGCTATCTGACCATACCTACCCACTTTAATTTTCATTTCATTCCACTTGGTTTGGACGGCCATTTTTCGAGATTTCTGGAACGAGCCGGCCATTTTTCCTCTTCCTACGTTGCTGCTGTCACTGTCACTGCCGATGACAGTCTGTCACCGATCTACTTCGAGTTTCGACAAGAGTAAACAAACATAAACTTTCCAAGATCGGTTCTATTCCCTCTAAATAGTGCGACAAAAGTGTGAAAAGTGCTAAATATAAGTGCCTCTTTAAGTCGAAAAGTGCGTTCTAAGGCAATAGTGGTTCGCCAAAAGGTTTAGTGATTACGTTACAAAATGGAAAGCTTAAAAAAGCTAAGGACTCAACGCGGACTTCTTAAAGGTATTGTGACTCGTATTGAAAACTTTATTAATGACCCTATCAACCTGACATCTTCCTCTTTGGAGATGCTTCAAGCTAGAAAAGAAAAGTTAATTAGTACCATGGGTGAATATGAAAAGGTACAATTGGACATTTTATCCCTCGACCCTGATGACAAGGAGAATGTAGAAACTTTAGAAGAAAAGTATTTTCTTATTGTTTCAAAGCTAGATGCTAGGTTAAAGACCTTGTCAGAAACAGAGGTTTCAAAGTGTCCAAGTGTAGCAAATTCCAAATTGCCTAATATTGACATTCCGGTTTTTTCTGGCAGAGATTTCACTAAATACATTCCATTTATGGATCTTTTCACTGCTATTTTTCACAATAATAAGTCACTGTCAGATGTCCAAAAACTATTTTACTTAAGAAAATATTTGTCAGAGGAGGCTTTAGCAGTTATTATAAATTTACCACTTGTCAATGAGTCATACAAGGAAGCTCTCAGTTTGTTGAAGAAGAGGTTTGATAATGAGACCCGCTTAATTTGTAATCACATAAATCATATTTTAGACATGCCTTCTATGCAAAGGGGTACTGCACTCTCTATAAGATCATTTATTTCGGAAGTCCAACAACAAGTCTATGCTATAAAAAATTTAAAGCAACCCATCGAACAATGGGATATGTTACTTATTTGTATTTTAACCAAAAAACTGGATCATTATACCAATCGAGCTTTTCAACTTGATAGGAATCCAGAAACTTTGCCAACTTTAAAAGAGTTCATAACCTTTTTAGAAAAACGTGCTTTAGCATTTGAAGAAATTGGGGAAAAAGATGCTCCTCAGAGCTCACCCAAAAAACAGTTAAAAGTTTCTAACTTAGTTTCTAAAGCTACTTCTAACAAAACATGTAAGTTTTGTAATGGGGTTGGTCACTTACTATTTGAATGTCCAAAGTTTAAGACAGCAACGGAAGGTGAAAGAATCAAGTTCGTTGACAATCACAAATTGTGTACAATTTGTCTCAATGATCACAAAGGACGTTGCAGATTTCATTTTAAATGTAAGATTTGTAAAAAAGACCACAATACCCTGCTGCATATAACTAGCAATCCAGATTCAGAACAACCGGTTGTTCTGCACACAAATAGCCTCGAGACTCAGGTACTATTACCTACAGTAAAAGTCAAAGTGTTTGATGTTAGGGGACGTCAACTATTTGTTAGGGCATTGCTTGATAGCGGCAGCCAAGCCTCATTTATAACAACTTCTTTAGCAAAAGAGTTGTCCTTGAAGCCTATGACTCAAGAAACCAATATTATTGGTATTACAAACAAGAATAGCTTTATCAATAAATATGTTAATTTGTCTATTCACTCTCCAGTGCAAAACATTCAATTAAACTTAAAATGTCATGTTGTAGACACAATAACTGCACTATTACCTCAGCAAAAGTTTGATATTAGTAACTTCCAATTGCCAAATGGTATTAAATTGTCTGATGATTGTTTTAATGTGCCTAACAATATCTCTCTTTTACTAGGAGCTGACACATATTTTAATATTTTATTAGATGGACATATAAAATTATTCAATGGTCCTACTCTTCAAAATACTCTTTTTGGATATGTTGTTGGAGGTACTGTTCAAAGTTCATCAGTTTCAAGTGTGAATATTGTGTCTAATATTGCTATTTCTAATTGTCAAAAGCTTGAAAATGTTATGGAGCAATTTTGGTTAAGTGAGAAGGTCCCCGAGGTGTCTTCTAAAAATTCTACAGAATTTCAGTTGGCTGAAAAATCATTCTTAGAGTCAGTCAATATTCAAGAAAACAAGTTTTTTGTAGATATGCCTTTTATTACAACTTTAGACCAATTAAATCTGGGTGACTCCTTCTCACTTGCACTTCAAAGATTTTTGTCACTGGAGAAAAAATTTAACAAAGATCCTATGTATCTTCAATCTTATAAAAAATTCATTGATGAGTATATTGCTCTGGGACATGCCAAGATAGTCGACATAGCATCATATGACATTCACAAAGACCCGGTCTATTTCTTATCACATCATGCGGTTCTGAATGAAAATAGCAAGACCACAAAGCTTCGCGTTGTTTTCAATGGTAGTATGAAATCAAAAAACAAAATTTCACTTAATGACGTTATGCTGAATGGCCCCATAGTTCAAAATGAGCTCTTTGATATTCTTGTCCTATTTCGAAGCTACAAATATACTCTCATTTGTGATATAACTAAAATGTTCCGATGTATCCACATAAATAAACATCAAACTTCTCTTCAAAACATTTTATGGAGGGATGAGCCGACTAAACCAATTCTCTGTCTGCAGCTGCAAACTGTCACCTATGGCCTCAAAGCTTCCACCTTTTTGGCTACTAGATGTCTCATTGAGTTAGCTGAAAGGCACAAAAGTTCTTTCCCACTTGCCGCTCAAGCACTGTGTTCCAATACATACATCGATGACATGCTTTGTGGCACAGATCAAATAGATCAGCTTGCTGAGCTGAAAAATCAGCTGACACAACTTCTAAGTAAAGGTAATTTTACTCTCCACAAATGGTGTTCCAATGTGCCAGAAATTCTAAATGATGTCCCCATTGAGCAAAAATATTTTGAGGAAATTGATATCAATAAAAATAATATTATAAAAACCCTAGGTCTTAAATATGATATCATTCCAGATCAGTTCACCTTTGCATGCCCCACAACCGATCAACACAACTTGCAAACAAAGCGAACTATTTTGAGTTACATAGGCAAAATGTTTGACCCCTTGGGATTGATTGGCCCAATTATAGTTATAGCTAAATTATATATGCAAGAGTTGTGGTCAGCAAGGCTTGACTGGGACACCAAGCTACCCCAGGTTCAGCTTGAGCCTTGGAATAAATTCATTTCCAATTTACAAGTCATGGGAACCATCTCTGTGCCAAGATGTGTAACAGGCAATGGCTTTGAGTCCATAGAATTGGTGGGATTTGCAGATGCTTCACTAAAGGCTTTTGGGGCATGTTTATATCTCAGAGTTCTCACCAAAAAAGGAACAGTCTCTGTTAACTTGTTATGTTCAAAATCACGCATTGCGCCCTTAGGAAAGTCTTTAACGATTCCCCGATTGGAGCTCAACAGTGCTTTGCTCCTGGCTCAGCTCTCAAATAGAGTTTTTAATGATTTAAAGGAGAGATTTCCTCTCTCAGTTCATTTGTATAGTGATTCACAGATCGTTTTGGCCTGGTTAAAATCTTCTAAAGAAATTCGTGACAACTATGTCGCCAGAAGAGTCAATCAAATCAACAGATTGGCTCAAGATGCTGAATGGTGTTATGTGAAGTCTGCTCATAATCCAGCAGACCTCTTGTCAAGGGGATGTGATCCTCAGAAACTGAGTTCCAATGAGCTGTGGTGGCAAGGGTTTCCCGCCTTGTCAAATGCGGACTTCACTCACTATTCTCCTCCAGATTTTCCAAAACCGATTATTGACAGTGAACCTGTTGATAGTGAGGAACTAGCAGCCAATGCCTGCACAGAATTAGATTTTTCTTTCTTTGAGAGACACTCAAATATTAATAAATTACAGAGACTAATAGCTCTACTTCTCAGATTTAAAAATAATTGCCTTCATAAAGGTCAAAATCCCAATAATAAATTTACTGGGTCATTGACCCCAACTGAATTAAAAAATTCTTTAAATATTATTATTCGTGCTTTTCAACAGAAGCACCTGTCATGTGAAATAAATTTACTTTCAAAAGGCAAACCTATAAAATCCAGCTTAGTCAATTTGCATCCCTTCTTAGATGAGAATGGAATCCTCAGAGTGGGGGGTCGCCTGCAAAATGCCACAAATATTCAATATGAAAAAAGGCACCCTGCGATCATCCCTAAGTCTTCTCATATTTCTTCCCTACTGATAGAAAATGAACATTTGCGCCTTCTACACGCAGGACCAAAACTGGTCTTAAGCTCACTTTCACAAAGGTTCTATTTGATCAGTGGTATCAGAGAAGTCAAAAAGGTAATCCACAAGTGCATTAAGTGCCATCGTGTCAAAGCTGCAGCCGCTAAACAACTAATGGGTTCCCTTCCCAAGGAACGTCTCACTGCACAAAGGCCCTTTCATAGTACAGGTGTAGACTTCTGTGGTCCATTCAGCATAAAGGTCGCAAGGATACGCAAGCCTATAATCATGAAAGCTTATGTAGCACTTTTTGTTTGCTTCATCACCAAAGCCATACATGTAGAACTTGTTAGTGACATGACTACTGACGCTTTCTTGGCATGCCTCAGACGCTTCATCTCTAGACGTGGACTCCCCTCGCAAATATTTTGTGATAATGCTAAGACGTTCAAGGGTGCTGCTAATACTTTAAAAGAATTGTATGATTTGTTCAGTTCAGAAAATCACAAAAATTCCATTTCTAATTTTTGCACAAAAAACTTTATAAAGTTTAAATTCATTCCTAGCTATTCCCCAGAGTTTGGCGGATTGTGGGAGGCGGGGGTAAAGAGTTTAAAGTTTCATTTAAAGAGAGTAGTGGGAGCTCAGGCTCTTACCTTTGAAGGTCTTTATACTGTGCTTACAGAGATTGAAGCCATTTTGAACTCTCGACCACTGCTTCCCATGTCTGCTGATGTCTCTGATATGAGCTACTTAACTCCTGGCCATTTTCTTATTGGCACAGCCATGACAAGCTATCCAGAAATAGATTATACAATTAAAAATGTCAATTACTTGAAGTTTTGGAACACTTTAAATAAAATAAAACAAGATTTATTGAAGGCTTGGTCAAGAGATTATCTCACACAGCTTCAGAGTAAACAACCCACCTCCAACCCAGGGTCCTACCAACCAATCTTGGTTATACGGACCGAATCGCGGGCCGGAACGCCCCAGTCGCCCGGGACGCACCGTACCCTACACATTCTTTTTTTGCTCTGATCCTTGTCCCTAGTTGCCACTCTCCCCTTTCTGGGGCTTGACGTACACGAAGAACGGTGACTTCGCCGCCTGCTCACAACTGCTGATCCTCCAGCGTCTTCCTCTTCTTGTGCCATCGGCGCGCAAATATCTTCAGTGCTGCGAAGTTGCCCTCCGTGCTTACCAGGTCCGCAAAGTAGACCGGACCCGCCTCCGCCCTCACTACTTGCGCAAGCAACGCCCGGCGCTCCGGAGCGTAAAGCTGACAATCCCATAGCTTCTTAGCAGCTTCAGAGTAGACCAAAATGGTTGATTGATCAACCCAATTTAAAAGTAGGAGACCTTGTTATCGTCAGATGTGATAATACTGCTCCTCTAGAGTGGCCAATGGCACGCATCGTTAAAGTTTTTCCTGGCCCTGATGGGAAAGTAAGGGTAGCTGATGTAAAAATAGGTAATAAAGTCTATACTAGGTCTTACAGGAAGTTGAGTCCATTGCCTATGAATCAAGAATAGTAAATTAAGTTTTAATTAATAAGGTAATTTAATTTATATATACCCTTCCCATCAGGACTAGCTGAAAAACTCAAAGCATTTAATTTAAATGTTAATAATGCTTTTCCTTACTCATGTACTCATTGTAGTGATCCCAAGATTGTATCGTAGGGCTGGGTAAGGGGCTCTTTTTTATTTTTCATTTTTTAAATATAGTTATGTCATACATACAGACATATTGTTGTTGTTGTAAACATTTTTCTATAATAAGTTTAGCATTTCCCTCATGCTGAAAATTTACAGTGAGCTAGGTTTAATTACTCAATTAAGTAAACTATTAATGTATTACTTTATGCACTACAATGCAGTACTCACTCAATCTTGCTAATTATTATAATATTTAGTAATAATTAAAACTACTTAGTAGTATTAGTACTTGTTAGTATTGTTAATGATTTCTTATAAGGATAATAATTTTCCACATGTTTTCATTTTCCACATGTTGCCATGTTTTCAAGTTTCTGTATTTTTGTTTACTGGGCCGCCCCCCCAACTATGTTCAGATAAAACGTGAACAAACGCTGGTAACACAAATTGTTTGTGGTAATTTTAAGTTCTGCCTACTGGCAACTTTTGCTTGTTCCGTAAGATGGCGCTCACGCAGCGTTTATTGTAAATTACTAAAAATTATATTCATGGAATAAACCAATTAAATTTAACAACTGCATCTTTTATTATACAATTGTATTGAAACTTAGCGAATCCAATTAACAGTAAATCCGAGAGTAACACAACCTGCAACCGCAAACTGTGCGGACTGTTGTTGTAAACTGTTTGTTACGTTTTATTCCTTTTGTTTCTTGTAAGGAGTTTGAAAACTCTTTTAAATTGCTCGCAAGAAAGAACTGTTTCTCTAGAGTTCACGGGTGCTGCTTATTGATTACATCTTTATTCTTTACATAGTATAAAATGAAGCCGCTTACCTTGTCTGTTCGCGGACACAGAACACAAAAAATTTGATGTTACTTGTAGGGTTGCCAGAACCAAAAAAATACACCTTTAGACGTTAATAACTTAACACGATTCCAAATACGATTTCAGTTTGAGGTCAAATCAAAATCGGAATTAGCCTCAAATCATTTTCAAGAGTAGGTAAGTCCCCAGGACGGACGGATAAAACACTAATGTAAGTATAAACTAGTTGCAGATATTAAAATATCCGCTGTACATAATATAATAATGCCAGTGTCCGATGCAACCGAAAACCACTGGCGTAAAATGGACATATTATCAACGTTCCGTTGTCGGACCGTTCGGGTTGTCGTGACGAACGTTACGACAGACGCGATGCGGTTAGCGCGCCGCGAGCTGTCGCCCGCACCCGACATGCGGCGCTCCTGGCGTCACGGGTGCGGGGGTGCGTTTTTCAATAATAATAATAATAATAACGAATAATTCTATCCATACTAATATTATAAACAGGAAAGATTGATTTTTTGTTTGTTTCTTTATTACGATTTAACTCAAAAACTACTGGACCGATTTCAAAAATTCTTTCACCATTAGAAAACTACATTAGATGTTTCGATGTTTGTTACTCAATCACGCAAAAACGGCTGAACGGATTTGGATGAAATTTGGCATGCACGCTGTCAGAGGTACAGAGAAGGACATAAGGTACTTTTTATCCCGGAATTCCCACGGGAACTCTGAAATTACCGCGGGTGAAACCGCGGGGCAAGGCTAGTAATATATAAAAATTACGGTCACGGCATTACGCGTGAACGGCTGGACCAATTTCGCAAATTTTTTTTGTTGTATTCGTTTTTGTAAGGAGAAGAAGAACATGAAAGAATTTAGTAGGTCTTGTAGGCATTCCGAAACTCATGCGGGTGAATCTCCGATATGGTTGGACCGATTTTGACGGGACTATCACTGCCAATTAGCTGATGTTAGAGGAGTAAATTAGGCTACTTTGGAGTTCCTGCGGAGTTCCGAAACTCACCCGGATGAAACTGCGGGGCACAGTTAGTGAGTTATAATAACAAACTGTAAGATTTATTACAATCAATGTATAAACAAAAACAAGCAGCAACTCATGCACAGTTTGGGAGATTCAGTGTTCGTTAACACTGAGGCTGGGCTTCCCTTTACTGAGGGTATCGGGGCGGAAGATACCAGAACAATTCCGGCCTTAAGCCGAGCTGAAAACCTAATGAATAATAATGATGCTAGGACATTAAGCACAACGCCGTCTGGTCCTAAATTAAACAGCTTATAATGCTTTCTGTGAGTATCAGACAACTGATATAATCCATAGTCCCATACTAATATTATAAATGCCATAGTAACAGTGTTACCTTTTCAAGCCTTAACTACTCAACATTTTGCTTACACGTTGGCAGTTGTACAGAAAAGGATATAGGGTACTAGAGTTTTTATTCCGGAATTTACGCAAGAATGTGAAGAAGAAGAAGGTGAAAGCGCGAGGAAAGGCTAGTACTAATAAGCTCTTTTTAAGTACATAAAACTTTTTATCACAAAAATATTTACTGGATCAAACCCGCGGTACCTAGCGTAGCAGTCAGGTTCTTTCACCACTTCACGGAGCTGTCAATATTTTATGCATCAAATTATTTACATGAGTTGTTTAGGCTAAACAACAACTACATTTTGTACGGACTCTTTGACTATACAAGCATATTATATTGTACAGTCAGGCGCTCGAATACGCAAACACTTTTGTCAATATTCGGACCTTATTACTATTGCAATAAGATTCAACTCCTGTCAACAGTGTTAACATAATATTTCCGCTGCTGATTGTATAGCAGTCGAAGTATAAAGAGCACAATAACTAGTATTTTTGCTACGTAACAAGCGTCCCCCGATATTGGAACAGTTACGCGTATCCTTAACTGTTATCGGGTATCGGGTAGCGGGCCGGAGTCAATAAGCGAGCGCCCGCTAGCACTGGAGCGCGGCTCGTAAAATTATACTGCGGACTACGCTACGGCAGACTGAAATCGATACGCCCCGCGTAGCAGCATCTACGTATCTGTCGTTGCTGCTGTAGCACGCGCTACGCAGTTTTTAATGTATAGCGCAAACTTAAAACGTTTATTTTCGCAATTAGGTAGGTACGTAAAAAAAGGTGTAGCACTCCATGTATACCACCACTAAGGGGTGCAAACAAAATCTGTGCACATAGCGTGTGCTTCATCAGAAGTCTTGAAAAAGATCTTGAAAAACAAAAATTATATTGACTTATTTTTTACAGTCAAAGTCAATTGTTGGTGAGGTTAAAAAAAATGCATTATGCACTCCTAAAGACTTAATAAGTGTTTTCACCTTCTAACTTTTCAACAACTATTAATAGTTGGAAAATTCTGGAAAAAATTCAAATCGGCAACACTTAAAAACACATTTTCTACGAAAATTAGTTTAAAGGAGATATGTGGTAGGTACAGTTTTTTAAATATCATTATATATTTACTATACGAAAAAACTGTATTTACATTTCTTTTTTCAAATTTGAGTGAAATAATTAAGTTGTATTAGTTCAGTTTAAAAATTGAAGCAACGAAAATGTACAGTGACCACCTGTTCACCTGTTGTCTGTTCTGATCCTAATGCAGGATATTATACTCAAACAGCTTGTCATTTAATAGTGCACAACGTCGGGTAGAGAAGTGATGGCAGGTACACTGAATCGCAAATGTTTATAACGTTAGTTCATGAATGAAGACCCCTGGCAGCTTTGTTTTAGTAAGATAAGCAAGCTGAAAAGGAAAAAAAGATAGCATCGATGGATACCGGCCTGTATCCATAATTCCAGCAGTGGCAAAGGTATTTGAAAATGGTCTGAGTTCCCGTTTGACGGCATATTTGGGGAGCGTCGACGCTCTGTGCGAGCAACAGTACGCTTACCGCCCGGGTCGCTCCACGTGTGATGTGGCGCGGGAGCTGGTTTGTCGGGCGATGGCCGCCCGAGAGCATAGCCAGCACGTCGCCGTCTTATGATGCGACCTGTCCAAGGCGTTTGATGTAGCAGATCATGCGGTTATAGCGGAAAAACTTCAACACTATGGCGTCGACGGCCCGGCTCGTGCGCTGTTTACTGATATCTTACAGGGCAGGGCACAGGTGGTGGTCGGAGAGCGGGGACGCATTAGATCTGACCCTAAGACTACGTCTATGGGTGTCGCTCAGGGATCTTCAGTATCAAATATATTATTTTCGGTGTTATTAAATGATCTCCCTAAAAGCATAACAACCGGAGAGATAATGATGTATGCGGACGACATCGCCAGCGTGGTTTGTGCCCCAACCATAGACGAACTCGAGAGAAAGCTAAACACCAATGCATCACAACTCTCCTGGTGGTTCCAGTCAAATGGACTTTCCCTAAATCTAAATAAAACCCATTTTATACACTTCCATTTGAGAGGGCGTCCGCCGCGTGGGATCGAGGTATCGATTGGGGGTAGGCCGGTCGGGCAGGTGGACTCCACTGTGTTTCTGGGATTCCAAATTGATCGAGGTCTCACTTGGACTCCGCACATTGACGTCTTGTGCAAAAAATTAGGCAGTGCATGTTTCGCGCTGAGACGCCTAGCAGGCCTTGTAGAACGGAGGGTCGTCCGCTCGTGTTATTTCGCAACTGTGCACTCGTTGCTGCAGTACGGCGCCGAGTTGTGGGGGCGGGCTTCTGACTGGGAGCGCGCCTTCCGCATGCAAAAGCGGGCTATTAGAGCGATTGCGCAGGTGGCGGCGGACGTCTCCGCAAGACCTTATTTCAAGGAGCTAGGTATTCTAACTCTGCCCTCTGTGCTGCTGTACCAGGTTGCTATTTACGTGTACCAAAACCGGCACAAGTATGTGACACCCATGGACGTGCATGGCCGCGGTGTGCGTAACTCGGGGCGCCTGCTGTGCGAGTCGCACAAGCTAGCGAAATCAAAAAAACTCACTCATATTATGGGCCCAGAAGTATATAATAGGCTGCCCGAACAAATAATTGCAGCTCCTTCTTTGGCCTCTTTCAAAAATAGGCTCAAGAAATGGCTTCTCGAGCACACATTTTATAATTTTAAAGAGTTCATAAATTTTTGAAATGGACTAGAATAATTTTATAATTAATTTATTATTTACATACATAAGATCTGTACTAAGTTTACAAGTACTTGATATTGTTTTTTTTTATTTTTAACATGAAAACTTATATCTACCTACTATTATACTATCTACCTATAATATTGTAAAATTTACGTATGACTTGTAATACTATTAATATTACCAATAAATAAACTATGAACTACTATAACTAACTATTCTTTAAAAAAAATATAATTTAAAAGGACTCCCATGCATTATTGCATATACACACATTATTATGTTTAAAAATAAGTTTAAATCATGTGTTTTGGGAAATAAATTTGTTGCTCTTTGCAGCCCACTGTACATAATGTATTAAGCAGGTGGCTACCGGAACAACGTCTCTCTTGTTACACGAGTTACTACGTCTTACCGTTATTATTCTATGGAGACTATAGAGAAGTCCATTATAATATATTAAATACGTACTACATAATAAAGCTTAGCAGCTTAAGCAGGCATATAAAAAGAACTGTCAACACGGTGTCAGTACATTAACAATAAATAAATACAAATTGGTTGAGGGGATTTTATGATAAGTGCAGAAGAGGTTCTTCATGTATACAAGTATAAAACTACACTAATCCGATTTTTTTTTTTCATCGAGATCTCTCATATACATTTGAAAGCCCTTTCTGAGGTTTAGATTAAAGTACAAGAATTGCTCGTTTAAAAGGTACCTAGTAGATTTTACAGATGTATTTTTTATTTGGCATCCATTATTGCTCAACTGCCACATTCGACTCAAACCGCAGTATTTTGCTATCCATACCGTTACGTTAGCAAAAATTATGAGGTATCGCAACTGTCTGATGTCCACAATATTTTACTTCGGAGTAGATTCGTGTCGGCAAAGTTGGCTTCCCTGTGCGTGGGCTTAAAAAACGTCCCGGAAGTGTTATGTTCGGAAATATTAAGTTGCGGATGTCACCGGCTAACCGCTCCCCGGGCGGGAGTTGCCGCTTTATTGAACGTTACGCCGCCACAAATACGCTTTAGTGTTCCTTATTCTATTACGTTTATTATCGTTCGATGTTGTTGAGGAAATATTGCTCGGTAGTTTTAGAAAACACATCTCGTGCTCTATTGGAGATCGAGTTTGCAGTTGTTTCTGTAGACTAGTTGAAATACAAGCTGTCTGGTACTTACAAGATCGTAGTAGCCTGAAAGAGATCTCTTTTGTGCTATTCCCCGGAGTTTCACCCGCATTAGTTTCAGAGTTCCCGCGGGAATTCCGATATAAAAGTACCCTATGTTATTCTTTATACCCTTGACAACGTGTATGCATCATTTCATGATGATCATTAGGTAATTTAGGCATGAAATCCTTAAAAAATAACAAAAAAGTTATACTTGGATTTAAGAAGGATTCAAGACAAAGTAACGAATAAATTACAATAAACAACAATCTATTGTAATTTTGTGGCAGTTGATTTTCGGAATGAAATAAAATGAAAATATAATAAGCTGTTCCCCCGCGGTTTCACCCGCGATAATTTCGGGGTTCCTGCGGGAATTATATGCTAGATGTAGCATTCTATAATGGTAAAATAATTCTCAAAATCTGTTCAGTAGATTCAGAGACTTTACGTCTTTAGGTATAATATTAGTATAGATAAAGTGAACCTTCAATTACAATTGAATATGAAATGTTGCAATCATTGTTTAGTAGTTCAAATCATTTTATATTGGTATAGACTATAGTCCAATCTCATTGCTGACAGTACTGTATCTAAACATTGTACCCCGACATCGCTTCGGGCCAATACACTGGGTCAAATGTAGTCAATTGATTCTCTCATTCACTATCACTATTAGCATATTATGCTTTTTTATCAGCAAAATTTATTTTTCGTACATGACATGAATGTTTAGTACGGCCCTTGTATTAGGGTCTTATCTGAAACAAATGAGAGCTATCGGCGCAAAAACATATTGTTTGGAGACCGACTTCTACGACATCATAAATTCGGTTTATTTTAGATAAAGGTTGGGATAAATTTAATATTATGTTATAATAAATTGTGTTGAAATATACTAATTTCAATTGTTATTATTATATTTTAAAATGAAATAGGCACGAAATTACAAGATTTACCCAGTTGCTTATGATATACAATCTTTAAACTTAAGCTTTTTAGTTTTGCCGTCGGTCATTTTGGAACGACCTCGACACTGACTCAGTTGAAATCACGGGGCAGCCATTAGTCTAATAAAAATGCGAAAGTTTATCCTTACTAATATTATAAATGCGAATGGAAGTTTATTTATTTACTTGTTAGTAACAATTTGTTACGCTTTCTCGACTGAACTGCTCAGTCGATCATCATGAAATTTTGCATTCTCGTTGTCATTGGTACAAGAGAAGGCATAGGGTACGTTCATCCTTACCCGCTATAACTTCCAATTAACGCGGGCGAAACCACGGGTAACACCTAAATATAAATGATATCTACTTTTTGTCGCGATATTCGCGATACCTTGAGGCTACTTCACTGCGGTGTTGCCGCCCCAGGCGCAATGCTGATACACTTGTTTATAATGACGGCCTAAAGGCGCGTGCACACTAATTTCGCGATTCGCAAACAGCCGACGCGCGACGCGCCTTATCGCCCCGCCCGCACGCGACGACTCATCGTTGCTTACGAAGCGATCCCAGCGAGCGCGATAAGCGTTTGATGGCTCCCTCCCAAGTGTGGTGGGGAGCTTTAAATTCACTACTCTATTTGCGGGTCTCCCGTCTTAAACTTGGTAGATATATAATATGCTTGTGTACGGATTAAGAAATGCAAATGTAAATAAGATGCGGCATTTGCTGATTTCACGGTTCAGAGTTGACTACCAGCGAAGCAGTGACAATAGCGATAATACAAAAATTCCATACAAAATCCTAAAAATTATGCTAAAGTCCACGTAAATTTCGGGGTTTCCACAGAAATTCTGAGATAAAAAGTACCCTTCATCCTTTCCACCCCTGATAAATGTATACACAAAATTTTGTGATGATACGTTGTGTTATTAAAGCGTGATGGTGTAACAAACAAACAAACTAATCATATGTAAATCACCTACTACATTTAAGTCCGAAAAGCAAACGACCTCTGACACGAAATCTAGTCTATAATACGCTTAAACTCCAACTGCATCGTGCAAACAGCTTAAAATTCTGCGATGTTGCAGTTGAGCTTAGCTAGAGGAAACATCACTTCTGGGATTGTCCGTTTAATATAACACAATTTAGCCAAGCTCCAAGTTCCACCGGCCAACTTAGGGGAATATCCGGGAACACGAGGCGCTGTGGACCGAAGCGCTTTGTATCAATAACGGACATTAACAAATTTAATCTACCTACATGCCTTATTAGTCCCCACGCGGCGAAATTCATATAAGTTTACACAAATTATCTTGTTTGGAAATGTTTCGAAAGACTGGAAGTTGTTGAGCGATTTTATGAACATTTCCATACGAATACAATATCAAACCGTATTAGTTTATAGGAAAAGATTTGTTGTTTATAGATTGAGCATTTATGATTAACTTTAAAACAACACTTTAACACAATCAATATATTCCGCATATTAACAGATCTCAGGTTTGATTCCTTGCAAAGGAAAAATTATTAAGCGTGTTGATAAAAAAGGGACTAGTAGGTATAATTATCATATCTGTGACATTTTCAAGTGTATAATTAAGTGTATATTTCGATCTATTATATATATCATACGCATAATATATTCATAATACCTACACAACGTCAGACGTCATATCAGTCACCATAACATTTGTGTACTTGCAATAAATACTTGAATGCTAAATACTGAATACTGATATACAGATATTCTAAAAAAAATTGTTTTGTATTCTGCCAGTGATATCAAGGTTCCTTATCTGGTGGCACGGTAGTGTCCCCGCCAAGACGAGCCAAGCGAAGCGCAAGGGCACTATACCTACCTTTTCTCAAAGCGTTTCGTCTTTTTTTGAAAACTTATAAATTGAGTTTGAATTACACCAGATAAACACAATTCGTGGGTTATGTGGTCAATAGCAGACTTATTAAACATATTATAAAGTTTAATTGCATAGCTCAAATTTAAATATACTTTATTGCCCTAAAAGAGATAATAAAAGTAACATAAAAGATAGCTGTATTTTGCCCAAGGTATAGAGTTTGTGAAGTTGAGTTAGGGCCCGTAGAGTTAGAAGCTTGGCCCTACATGAGATCTGATAACTTTTTGACAGTGCGAGTCATTGGTCTCGTCTTGGCAACATTGTACATGAAAATATTTTTGGTGGAATATTACTTTCGGAATCACGTTTACAATTTTACTTTATACCGATAAATAATAGTTCACAGCCCCAGACACTATTTGCGGTTGTAATTATAGTTGAAGGCTGTCTTATTTTAGATTTGAGCTTACCAAATAGCAACTAAGCACCTACACCTAACTGAGAGGTAATAAATTAGTTTGTTTCTCTATCAAGCAAGTTATTTAGATTACACGTTTAATTTCCAGACGCTGCTTTTGTGGTGGAAATAAGCTCAAATACCTAATATAGTCGAGACATTCTGGTTGGTTGCTAAGTTTCACATTATTTATAGTCAGACGTTTGACCGCAGCTCACCTGCCCCCTTAGCCAAGTTGACGATCTATGATCGTTATTGCTATAGAAAATTAAGGCACGTAAA
Source organism: Zygaena filipendulae (assembly GCA_907165275.2). Lineage (NCBI taxonomy): Eukaryota > Metazoa > Arthropoda > Insecta > Lepidoptera > Zygaenidae > Zygaena > Zygaena filipendulae. The sequence goes on along the minus strand of OU015649.1, from coordinate 15,587,316 downwards.
ATCGTCGAATCTAAAGTCGAATTTTGTTTGACCGCGGGCCATGACGATTTGTTCCTTAGCTTTCTATAGCAACAACTTTCATTAGATTGTCAACTTGGCTTAGGGGACTGATGTCAACGAGATCGGGAGTGAAGATTGTGTCTGGAATTTAGTCTAGTTATTTCTATCATTTATACTTACTATGCAGAAGACAGTTGACGGTTTTCCATTTCCCAATCGATGAAATCCGCTGAAATGATCATCTAAATATATTAATAAATATAATCGACGAGTCATATTGGGTTGCCTTTCAAATTTTATCGCAGCCAAAAATTTTTACCTACTACTAAGGTGAAGGAAAACATCGTGAGGAAACCATAGCATGGTGGTAGGGCGCTCTCTAGTGCCCGGCTGGCTAGCTACCACCTTCAAGTTGCAAATCTGTCGCCAAGCACCTAACGGTATGTTCCGGCAGCCTCACTTGAAAGCCAGTTCCCATCCCCATTCCAGGTCGGCAACGCACCTGCATGCCTTCTGGTGTTGCAAATGTCTACGGGCGGCGGTAATCACTTACCATCAGGTTTACCACTTGCCCGTTTGCCCCCTATGACATAAAAAAAAAAACTAGCTGTCCCCCGCAGTATCATTCGCGGTACTTTCAGCGTTCCCGCGGGAATTCCAGAATAAACTATACGTATAAACCTTTCTCTTGAATCACTGTATTTTTTTATGAAAACCGCATAAAAATCCGTTCTGTAGTTTATGAGTCAGAGTGAACAAACAGACAGACGCGGCGGTAGACTTTGTTTTATAATAATACTAGCTGTGCCCCGCGGTTTCACCCGCGGTAATTTCGGAGTCCCCGCGGTGATTCCGGGATAAACAGTACCCTGTGTCCTTCTTTGTATTCCTGACAACGTGCATGCCAAATTTAATTCAAATCCGATCCGTGGTTTTTGCGTGATTGAGTAACAAATATCCAAACATCCAAACATCTTAACATCCAAACATCCACACTTTCACATTTGGACATAGATAAGCAATAGTGTGTTAACCCACACTGGAGAAATTTTTATTGTTTAATTGAATTGAATTGATAAACTTCATTTGACACAACACAAAGATTTACAGTATATCTACGTATACGTATTAAATTAAAGTTTTAAAATTATAGCGCCATTTTGTGTCGAATTTTTTATGTTCAATATTTAGTTACATATTTAAACAATGTAATAAGGTAAACACATAATTGGACATAGATAAGCAATAGTGTGTTAACCCACAGTGGAGAAATTTTGAGTAAATCGTGTTTTAAAAGTATAGCGCCATTTTGTGTCAACATCTTTTATGTTAAATATTTAGTTACATATTTAAGCAATGTAATAAGATAAACACATAATTAAAAAACGTTCCCTAACTCTCAATAAATCGTTCTGAATCAATAACTTAAGTTTGTGGGTTAACATGTTATTGCTTATCTGCGTCCAATTAAAAAACGTTCAATAAATCGTTCTCTCAGTAAATGTTGTGGGTTAACATGTTATTGCTTATCTGCGTCCATTTATAATATTAGTAGGATGTAGTGATAAATGCGTTTAGTTACATATTACACGATAATGACGTCGCGGTGGGCTCCGCTAATACCCACTTACCGTCGCAGCCGACAATCAGCTTAGCGACCCGACACCCGGCCGGGCGCTCTCCGTCACCACACAATCTGAGCACAAAACGTAACGCCCAAAAACAATATTTCGTGTTTTTTTCCGAAGCGAGCACACCTTAAGAGGATTAGGGGAAGGGAGGTGCGGGGCGGTCTAAGAAATTCAGCAGCAACCGTAATTTATCTTGGTAATGGTTCTAAAACCGGACTCCGCCCTTTTTGGATCGGTCGCACGGAGCTACGACCGCGGACGGAGTATAAAGCGAGCGGGCCGTGCGCCCTGGCTCCTGTGCAGCGGTCTTGTTTAATTTTGTCAAAACAATTTATTATTCGCGTTCATTATCGTGCTTTTCAAATGATTCTGCCTCCCGTTTTTTGCGACTGCGACCTCCTGAGGAATGGAGATTAATTCCGACTGATCACTCGTCGAAGTAAAACCTATAATACTCAATGCGTTCACGTATCTATCTACTTATACCTATACCTATATAATGGGCATGTTGACTAATTTTTATTTTTTAGTCCGTCTTGTAGATTATTAAAAAATATTGGACACATATTTTTTCTTTTTTTACGTAACCAAAAAATAACGGCGATATATTGAGTTGAAATTTCGCGTGACGTCACTATTCTGACAGTTTGTATGGCGGTTTTAGCGGTTAGTGACGTCACGACCCCCTCACTCTAAACTTTAATGCGCTTTATCTCTGTATATTTTAATTTATTGGAAAAAGCAAAAAATACGTGTGTATTGTTTTTTTATTTTCTAACTGACGGACTACTTAGAATTTTGATTTTCAAAAGTAGTCCACATCCCTATTACTAGCCGTCCCCCGCGATTTCATCCGCGGTAATTCCGGAGTTCCCGCGGGAATTCCGGGATAAATCCATCCTATCTTCTAAGTTGAACCATATTATAAATGGTTACAAGATTTTATCAAAATCCGTTCAGTAGTTTCGGAGTCCACCGCGGACAAACAACGTGATACGTGATTTATATATATTAGACTATCTGTCCCCCGCGATTTCATCCGCGGTAATTTCTTTAATTAATTAAAAAAGTACTCTTCGTCCTTTTTTGTACCCCTGAGTTCTGGAGTTCCCGCGGGAATTCCGGGATAAAAACTATCCTCTCTTTTAAGTTGGACCATATTATAAATGGTTACAAGATTTTATCAAAATCCGTTCAGTAGTTTCGGAGTCCATCGCGGACAAACAACGTGACACGTGATTTATATATATTAGATAAGATTGTTGATATAAATCACCAAAAGTAATAATTCGAATAACGTCTACTTTTTCTCTTGTAATTTTTCGAAACAAATATATTATAAAGTTCAACTCAATTTACCTAACAATATACTGATGTTTGATTCAATAGAGTGTTCAGATCAATGTCTATATTTATATTCAGTATTGCCTACCTACATACTAGTTGTGCCCCACGGTTTCACCCGCGTTGATTCTGAGTTCCCGCGGGAATTCCGGGATAAAAATACCCTATGTGTTAATCTGATGTATTAGCTATATTATTGTAAAGTTTCATTTAAATCCATCCAGTATTTTTTGAGTGAAAGAATAACAAACATCCATCCATCCATCCATCCATCCATCCATCCATCCATCCATCCATCCATCCATCCATCCATCCATCCATCCATCCATACTTACAAACTTTCGCGTTTATAATATTAGTAGGATGACTGTCATTACGTGGCCCGTTGCTCTGGGTGTGACGTTCCCTTCAGGGCTTATATCACAGACGAGAATGCGTCGTTCCAACAGACAAAACAATCTCCGAAATTAAAATTCAATTAAAGTTTAAAATTTTTAAGTTAACAATAACAAAATTTAATTACACTCTTCCCTAAGTACGACAAAGTAAAGACGGAACAAACAAAATTCAGGTCACGCAGATAGATCTGGGCCCTTATTCACTATGACCATAACACGCCGCGTTAAGACAAGACGCCGCAAAAATTGTTTTTCCCTCTCGATCAAAGAAGTGTCACTTTAAAAAAATATATTTACAACGTGTGTTATGATATACGCGACGCCACGTGGGTTGTCTGTCGCTTTGTGATTGTGATACTCTGTTAAATACATACTGTGGTCCTTACTGACGAGTATAAATGCGAAAGTGAGTTTGTTTGTTACGAAATCTTCCATAAACGTTGTCAGGGGTACAAAAAAGGACATAGGGTACTTTAATTCCGGAATAGGCTATTTGACTGATTTTTCTTTTAGTCCGCCCTGTAGATTAGTAAAAAATATTGGACACGTATTTTTTCTTTTTTACGTAATCAAAAAATAACAGAGATACATTGAGTTGAAATTTCGCGTGACGTCACAACTCGGTGCGGTTTGTATGGCGCTTATAATGAATATTGACGTCACGAGCCCCCCACCCTAAACTTTAATGCGCTTTATCTATGTTCATTTTCATTAAATTGAAAAAGCAAAAAATATGTGTCTATTATTTTTTTATTTTCCAACTGACGGACTAATTAGAATTTTGATTTTCATACCTTGGAGAATACCCAATTGTGTTTTTAGGACGCGCGTTATGGGCAAGGAATGTTGGACATAGACAATAAGGGCCCTGTTCTACGGCGGGTGGAAAATGTTGAAATCTTAGGATATTATAATGGAAACTGTACCTAAATTAATTTTGCACCGGCAAGTTCGCCGGGGCCGGGCGGAGTGGCTTGTAGAAGTTATACCTAAATCATATTGATACGAGGCAGGGCTTAGGGCTAAGCTCTCCTCGCACCCGGCCTATCCGCAAGCTAAGAAAGACGAGCGGAAAACTTTGATTTTGTGGTCAATTTTCTATCTTAATCTATACTAATATTATAAAGAGGAAAGATGTGATTGTTTGTTTGTTTGTTTGTTACGATTTGACTCAAAAACTACTGAACCGATTTCAAAAATTCTTTCACCATTAGAAAGCCACATTATCCTTGAGTAATATAGGCTATATTGTAATCCGGAATTCCCACGGGAACTCCGAAATTATCGCGGGTAAAACCGCGTGGGACAGCTATTATTATATAAAATATGCGAATGGGAGTTTGTTTGTTACACTTTCACGCTTTAACTGCTTAACCGATCATCATGAAATTTTGCATACAGGTCGTCAGGGGTAACCAAAAGTATATAGGGTACTTTTTATTCCGAAATTCCCGCAGGAACTCGGAAACGAATGCTATTGACACCGAAGGGAACAGCTAGTATAAATATTAAAGCGAAAGTTCACTTAATACCTAAATCCAGAAACATGAAAGCTATTTGAGTTATGAAGCTAAAAAGCAGGTAGATAGTTTGTATGAGAAAGGGGTCACCTAAGAACGGATTTCACGGAGATTCTGCGGGAACTTCCAAATAAAACCCAATTCCAAATGTAACTGCGGGCAACAAGTATCTATTGAGTATTGAGTTATAAAGGTCAAGTTATATCACGACAACCAGCTTGATCTTGGAAAGAAAGGAATTATAATTTAAAAACATAAAATACTCATGTGGAATCATAATTATACAAATAATTTTATGAACCGAAACTATAAATATACACAGTCAATAACCCATAGTAAAATAACTTCACAATAAAATCAAACATCACTATATAGTATATAGTATAAAACAAACTCGCTTCCCGCTGTCTGTCCGTGTCTGCCCGTTCTGTATGTCTGTATGTTCAGTTCTTTAAAACTATGCAACGGATTTTCATGCGGTTTTCACTAATATATAGAGTGATTTATGAGGAAGGTTTATATCTATATTTTATCCTGGAACTCTGAAGTTACCGCGGGTTAAAGCGTGGGTTAAATAGTTACCTATATCAATTCGATCTCTATAAATAAGGAGGCGAACCTCTAAACGAAACGTGATTCTTGGAAAGACACTTGAAAGACAGTAACATCAGTAATATCGGATTCCTATTTACCTACGCAACTTCTCCTCATCAAATACTTTGGACCAAGGGCTGCCACCAGTACTATAATATACAACGTGTTAATGAATTAATTAAAACCTGATACACCGCAAAAAAAAATAAACAATAATGTGATTAAAATATAAATTATGTCGAAAAAATTAATAGGTTGAAAGTTGTTTAACATTAGTTTGGAGGTGACCTATCTACGAAATTTCAAGCGCTACGCCCACACCTACGTGTCAGTGAACGATTCGATTTTTTTCAGTCAAAAATGTTGCCCGATTAGAGATTGAAAATAATGATTGAAAATAGATGGGTATGTACTATTTTTGCCCTGAATTTCCCAAAAGTAGATACTATATTTTTGCATCTTTTTTCTGAAAAATACTATATTTTTTTCCAAAAAAAAAGGCGGCAACCTTTGGACCAGACCTAAAAAGATGTCTCTTCATTTTACACCAAAAATAAAATCTTTATCCGGGTATTAAGAGCCGGCAGGCTGCGGCGGGTGAAGAGCGGGGGGGAGTCCCGTGCGGGGCGGTGGGGGGCAATGCGGTGCGGGATGGGGCGGCACCCATAATTTATCTCGCTAATGGTTTAAAACTGACATTTGCCCTTTTGTGAGATTCGCGAACAAGTGAACTTAAGAATTTGTTCCTTCTGTTATATAAATACCTTGAAATAACTAAACTCGCTTTAGGCTTAAGTATTTCGATGATTGGAATTGCCCGGGACCAGCCTTCGAGAGCACCTTTGTTCCCTCATTTGGCTGAATGAGACATAAAGTGTTTATTTATTCTTCTTGTCTTTACTAAGGACTTTCGACAATAGTGCATTTAGCCACAGTGATTTTAAATAAAAAATTGTTTTTTTTTTTCTGTCCGTCTGTTTGTTCCGGCTGATTTCTGAAACGGCTGGACCGATTTTAACGGGACTTTCAATGGCAGATTGCTGATGTTATAAGGAGTAACTTTAGCTACTTATATTTGAAAAAAAAAATAGTTCCTGCAAACATGAGGGTGAAACCGCGGGGCACAGCTAGTATATTCTAAAACCAGTTCTGAGCCCAAGATTTTCCATTTCATGCGTACAATTCATTCTCTACTACAAATATAATCAGTATGTTACTTTGGTAAAAACACTATAAAATTATACTCAAGTACCTGTATAATTATACCTACTCTGACGACCCGTTTGGCGCAGAGGTCACCATGCCTACCCGCTAATCAAAGGGTTCCGGGTTCGATTCCCGGTGGGGGTGGACTTTGTGTGTTGAACACAGGGTTCCATTTTCCAGTCTGGGTGTGTTTATATATATCTATAGTATATAAGTAATTCTATGTAGTATATACCACGTTTGCTTGGTTTCCACGACACAAGCTAATAATAGCTTACAGTGGGATCAAGTAGATCTGTGTATTGTGATGTGGATTACTAACTCCATTTGGGAGTTCCGATAGGAATCCATACGAAGCGAACCTATATGTGGTACTCAGCCTATTATCATCTGTCAGCGCAGCGTTATCTCGCGTCGTATGTAATTAGCTCTTTTATCTCCAACCCGTTAACTTTTACTATAACGCACTTGTTTGTTGACTCCGCGAGCTTTTATTGTGGCACGTTAAAATTAACGGCCACCTATAGACACGAGGGCTGTTCCGCGAGTCGTTACAGAACAACTATTACGTATCTACTGATAATTTTAAGGGCTCTAGTCGCTAAGTGTAAGTGTAAGTGCCTACAGAAATAAACAGTATTGTAGAATTTATGTACTTATCCCACAATTTTTTTTTTTGCACCAGGACCCTTATTCACTATGACCATGTGTCGTGTTAAGGTAATGCGCCATTAAAATTGTCATGCCTTCATGCTCAAAAAAGTTTCACTCCAAAAAATACATTTACAACGTGTCTTTTCGCATACAGAATATTAATTTCCAGTAAATTGTCTTTAAATAAGGGCCGGGATCCGGGATTATAAAAGGTATACCATGTCACGCTGACAAAGTTTTATCAAAATCTATCCAGTATTTATCGCTGATAATTTTATGTTTTTGTGCTGACTATGAGATTCACCCGCGTGGATTAGGAATACCTTCAAAACATTTTGTATGTGCTGGGGTAAAAGTAGCCTATATTTTACTTTTCGTAAATATTATTACATCGGTAAAAAATCACTCCGCAAAGACTTCCACCCGAAAACAAACAAATGTTTATCAAATCGTTTAAATTGTGAACGGCAATAATCATCATTCGATATCTCTGTATCTATCATACTGACGTTATTTCGATAGTTCGTTACTCGGTGGACGAAAGCCCCGTGCGATTCGATGATAAAACGCTCCCCCTACATAAAATATGCTGACACAAAATTTGACAACGCGGTGGTTTCAAAATACAGCCCGAGCGGTTTCGCTAGCAACGCGACGGGCTGAGCTACTCGTACCTATGCACGGCGACGGTGCGCGATATATCGCATGCATTTTTGTGCAACGTCACATTTTTGTCGATACTTTTGTACTGACGGGGAAAACAAGCGATATGTGCGGCTATGAAACGAGCGAGATCTACGTAAAAATTATAAATGGACAATTTTTGTAAATTTGGATAAAGATTGAAGGGGGTAGGGGAAGGTTCTCTGGAACTATGAAACCGATGCCGAAAATTCTTTGATACTGTTCATCTCGATACCAAAAATATCCAGAGAGAATTCCAAAATTGACTTAGATATATACGTAATTAAATTTTCTTCATGCTCTGTTTCAACTGCGTGAATTTCAAGATTCGGATTTCAATGAAACAGTTTTTGCGTTATGCATATTCAGAAAGATACGAAATACGAAGAAAGAGATGAAATGTCTCAAAAATAATCATAATTTCCTCGAGTCACTTGAATTTTGCACTTCCTTCATGCTTATTTTTCTCGTATATTTTGAATTTAGTGACAACACTCGTCTACAGTTTTAATATTGTGGAAGAAGAAGAAAATATCTAGATATTAGGTTTGACTGATTCAAGATCGATTTATACATAATTTCTCTCGATAAATTCTTCAGCAGGCATTTTTTCTTCTTAACCATATCACTGATCTTTTCTCTTTTAAAACTCCAACCGCTCGAACACCACTGTGTTTTCAATGCAATATCATTGTACAAAATACACCCGTTTGAAAAGTAGCAATCCATTCCAGCTGGTGGCGTGACCCCACACTAGTCCAGGGACACAGCCCGTCACACGGATTGTTAGACTCCACACTAGCGATGCACTTTTGTTAGCAACTTCGTTATTTCGAGAGCCAAAGAGGAAATCCACTGCAGCATCCAAAGCCTACGATTCTTGCAATCCTGAAAAAAACGTTTCGCCATACAAATTTTTGCAGAGAATATTGGAACCCAGAAAACAAATAAAATATTAATTTGCAAGAGAAAGAAATACAATAATAATATAACTGATGGGCGATTTTTAAAAAAATTAGATAAAGGCTGACGTGAGGTTATGTTTAAATCTGTCAATTGAAAAATCGTATTTAAAATTTTAAATAATAAATTCGAACTTGGCATCGAGTCTCGGTTATATCGAGTGAAAAAAATTGTATTATGATCGGACGTGCATAACACGTCTGGGAAATCATATCATTTATAGGTATTAGGTAATTAATGTTTTAAAATGTAACTGAAATATTACTTTATATTCATAAATCTATCTAAATTATATAAATCACGTGTCACGTTGTTTGTCCGCGATGGACTCGTAAACTACTGAACGGATTTTGATAAAATTTTGTAACCACTTATAATAAGGTACAACTTAAAAGATAGGGTAGTTTTTATCCTGAAATTACCGCGGAAACTCCGGCACTAATGCGGAGAACAACTAATCACCGTAAACTACTGTCGGTCAAAGAACTTTTTCCCCGCAATTCCCGCGGAAACTCCGAAATTACCGCGGATGAAATCGCGGGGGAAAGCTATTAATATTAAAATTATAATATTATGTAGGTCAAACCAGTAAAAACAAGTTAATAATAAACTAGGTATATAAGATTTATGTAAAGACAATTGATAATAATCACAAGTAAAATTGTTGCCGTATTTAAAAATCTGATAGTGTTATGATTGTGAGGCAGATTATTCCTACATACATACGTAAATTTGTACGTAGGTACAAATGTAGTGTGCGCCTTTTTTGTCTTAAAACCGATATAAATTACGAATCATCAAAACATAGATAAAAAAGCAAAACTCGTTTTTATGTTGTAAACATTCTACGCAGAAGAACCAAAAAAAAATGTATTAAAACTCGAACGACCGCAGCGGGAGCGGCACGCGCACGTAGCCCGCCTCACCCATCGAATGTACATTGTACGTCTCTACTCTCTATACATAGTCACTGTGAACCTAGCATCTCAAATGTTGGCATCTCAAAAAAAAACTTCAGATTTACTTGCATCCAGCATAGTTCTACAGTTCCTGATAGATTTCAACAATAGTTCTGTTGATTTACCAATTTAAACGCAATTTAAAGAATGAGATGCCAACTTCACAAATGACATTCCAGCATCTCATTAAATTTGAAGTATTTGAGCATCGGAGAGTTATGTCTAGCATAGTTCTGTACCTCCTGATTGATTTTTAGGATAGTTCCGTTAATTTGGCATTAAAATAGAAATTTTAACGCAATTTAAAAAATGAGATGCTAACTTCACAAATGACATTCCAGCATCTCATAAAATTTGAAGTATTTGAGCATCGAAGAGTTATGTCTAGCATAGTTCTGTACCTCCTGATTGATTTTTAGGATAGTTCCGTTAATTTGGCATTAAAATAGAAATTTTAACGCAATTTAAAAAATGAGATGCTAACTTCACAAATGACATTCCAGCATCTCATAAAATTTGAAGTATTTGAGAATCAAGGAGTTATGTCTAGCATAGTTCTGTACCTGCTGATTGATTTTTAGGATAGTTCCGTTAGTTTGGCATTAAAATTGAAATTTTAAACGCAATTTAAAGAATGAGATGCCAACTTCACGAATGAAATTTCAGCATCTCATTAAATTTGAAGTATTTCAGCATCGAGAAGTTATGTCTAACATAGTTCTGTTTATCCTAATTGATTTTAAGGATAGCTCCGTTGATTCGGCCTTATAATAACAATTTAAGGGTGAGATTACGATACGATTTTTTTAAATTTCAAATATACAACTGTGAGATGCTGACATTTTAATGTCAGTTCTGGCCTCAGTAGGGGTTGTAATCGACAGATTTAGTCATCTTGCTTACTATCGAAAAGAGTTCCCATCTCTGACTGTATTCAATAAAAAGATACGATTTTTTTAAATTTCAAATATACAACTGTGAGATGCTGACATTTTTATGTCAGTTCTGGCCTCAGTAGGTGGTGTATTCGACAGATTTAGTTATCTTGCTCACTATCGAAAAGAGTTCCCATCTCTGACTGTATTCAATAAAAAATACGATTTTTTTTTAATTTCAAATATACAACTGTGAGATGCTGACATTTTTATGTCAGTTCTGGTCTCAGTAAGGGGTGTATTCGACAGATTTAGTTATCCTGCTTACTATCGAAAAGAGTTCCCATCTCTGACTGTATTCAATAAAAAAATACGATTTTTTTAAATTTCAAATATACAACTGTGAGATGCTGACATTTTTATGTCAGTTCTGGCCTCAGTAGGGCGTGTAATCGACATATTTAGTTATCTTGCTTACTGTCGAAAAGAGTTCCCATCTCTGAGGGTATTCAATAAAAAAATACGATTTTTTTAAATTTCAAATATACAACTGTGAGATGCTGACATTTTTATGTCAGTTCTGGCCTCAGCAGAGGGTTTAGTCAACAGATTTAGTCATCTTGCTTACTATTGAAAAGAGTTCCCATCTCTGACTGTATTCAATAAAAAAATACGACAGTTACAGTTGTATATTTGAAATTAAAAAAAATCGTATTTTTTATTGAATACAGTCAGAGATGGGAACTCTTTTCGATAGTAAGCAGGATAACTAAATCTGTCGAATACACCACCTACTGAGGCCAGAACTGACATAAAAATGTCAGCATCTCACAGTTGTATATTTGAAATTTAAAAAAATCGTATTTTTTTATTGAATACAGTCAGAGATGGGAACTCTTTTCGATAGTAAGCAAGATGACTAAATCTGTCGATTACAACCCCTACTGAGGCCAGAACTGACATAAAAATGTCAGCATCTCACAGTTGTATATTTGAAATTAAAAAAAAATCGTATTTTTTTATTGAATACAGTCAGAGATGGGAACTCTTTCGATAGTAAGCAAGATGACTAAATCTGTCGAATACCCCACCTACTGAGGGCAGAACTGACATAAAAATGTCAGCATCTCACAGTTGTATATTTGAAATTTGAAAAAAAAAAATCGTATTTTTTTATTGAATACAGTCAGATATGGGAACTCTTTTCGATAGTAAGCAGGATAACTAAATCTGTCGATTACACCCCCTACTGAGGCCAGCACTGACATAAAAATGTCAGCATCTCACAGTTGTATATTTGAAATTTGAAAAAATCGTAATTTTTCATTGAATACAGTCAGAGATGGGAACTCTTTTCGATAGTAAGCAGGATAACTAAATCTGTCGATTACACTCCCTACTGAGTTCAAAACTGACATAAAAATGTCAGCATCTCACAGTTGTATATTTGAAATTTGAAAAAAATCGTATTTTTTTATTGAACCTAGTCAGAGATGGGAACTCTTTTCGATAGTAAGCAGGATAACTAAATCTGTCGATTACACTCCCTACTGAGTTCAAAACTGACATAAAAATGTCAGCATCTCACAGTTGTATATTTGAAATTTAAAAAAATCGTATTTTTTTATTGAATACCCTCAGAGATGGGAACTCTTTTCGATAGTAAGCAGGATAACTAAATCTGTCGATTACAACCCCTACTGAGGCCAGAACTGACATAAAAATGTCAGCATCTCACAGTTGTATATTTGAAATTAAAAAAAAATCGTATTTTTTTATTGAATACAGTCAGAGATGGGAACTCTTTCGATAGTAAGCAAGATGACTAAATCTGTCGAATACCCCACCTACTGAGGGCAGAACTGACATAAAAATGTCAGCATCTCACAGTTGTATATTTGAAATTTGAAAAAAAAAAATCGTATTTTTTTATTGAATACAGTCAGATATGGGAACTCTTTTCGATAGTAAGCAGGATAACTAAATCTGTCGATTACACCCCCTACTGAGGCCAGCACTGACATAAAAATGTCAGCATCTCACAGTTGTATATTTGAAATTTGAAAAAATCGTAATTTTTCATTGAATACAGTCAGAGATGGGAACTCTTTTCGATAGTAAGCAGGATAACTAAATCTGTCGATTACACTCCCTACTGAGTTCAAAACTGACATAAAAATGTCAGCATCTCACAGTTGTATATTTGAAATTTGAAAAAAATCGTATTTTTTTATTGAACCTAGTCAGAGATGGGAACTCTTTTCGATAGTAAGCAGGATAACTAAATCTGTCGATTACACTCCCTACTGAGTTCAAAACTGACATAAAAATGTCAGCATCTCACAGTTGTATATTTGAAATTTAAAAAAATCGTATTTTTTTATTGAATACCCTCAGAGATGGGAACTCTTTTCGATAGTAAGCAGGATAACTAAATCTGTCGATTACATGCCCTACTGAGGCCAGAACTGACATAAAAATGTCAGCATCTCACAGTTACATATTTGAAATTTAAAAAAATCGTATTTTTTTATTGAATACAGTCAGAGATGGGAACTCTTTTCGATAGTAAGCAGGATAACTAAATCTGTCGAATACACCACCTACTGAGGCCAGAACTGACATAAAAATGTCAGCATCTCACAGTTGTATATTTGAAATTAAAATAATCGTATTTTTTTATTGAATACAGTCAGAGATGGGAACTTTTTCTATAGTAAGCAGGATAACTAAATCTGTCGAATACACCACCTACTGAGGCCAGAACTGACATAAAAATGTCAGCATCTCATAGTTGTATATTTGAAATTTGAAAAAATCGTATTTTTTTATTGAATACAGTCAGAGATGGAAACTCTTTTCGATAGTAAGCAGAATAACTAAATCTGTCGATTACACCCCCTACTGAGTTCAGAACTGACATAAAAATGTCAGCATCTCACAGTTGTATATTTGAAATTTAAAAAAATCTTATTTTTTTATTGAATACAGTCAGAGATGGGAACTCTTTTCAATAGTAAGCAAGATGACTAAATCTGTCGTACACCCTCTGCTGAGGCTAGAACTGACATAAAAATGTCAGCATCTCACAGTTGTATATTTGAAATTAAAAAAATCGTATTTTTTTATTGAATACAGTCAGAGATGGGAACTCTTTTCGATAGTAAGCAGGATAACTAAATCTGTCGAATACACTACCTACTGAGGCCAGAACTGACATAAAAATGTCAGCATCTCACAGTTGTATATTTGAAATTTGAAAAAATCGTATTTTTTTATTTAATACAGTCAGAGATGAGAACTCTTTTCGATAGTAAGCAGGATAACTAAATCTATCGATTACACCCCCTACTGAGGCCAGAACTGACATAAAAATGTCAGCATCTCACAGTTGTATATTTGAAATTTAAAAAAATCTTATTTTTTTAGTGAATACAGTCAGAGATGGGAACTCTTTTCAATAGTAAGCAAGATGACTAAATCTGTCGACTACACCCTCTGCTGAGGCCAGAACTGACATAAAAATGTCAGCATCTCACAGTTGTATATTTGAAATTAAAATAATCGTATTTTTTTATTGAATACAGTCAGAGATGGGAACTTTTTCGATGTATTTTTTTATGGAATACAGTCAGAGATGGGAACTCTTTTCAATAGTAAGAAAAATGACCAAATCTGTCGACTACACCCTCTGCTGAGGCCAGAACTGACATTAAAATTTCAGCATCTCACAGTTGTATATTTGAAATTAAAAAAAAATCGTATTTTTTATTGAATACAGTCAGAGATGGGAACTCTTTTCGATAGTAAGCAGGATAACTAAATCTGTCGAATACACCACCTACTGAGGCCAGAACTGACATAAAAATGTCTGCATCTCACAGTTGTATATTTGAAATTAAAAAAAATCGTATTTTTTTATTGAATACAGTCAGAGATGGGAACTCTTTTCGATAGTAAGCAGGATAACTAAATCTGTTGATTACACCTCCTACTGAGGCCAGAACTGACATAAAAATGTCAGCATCTCACAGTTGTATATTTGAAATTTAAAAAAATCGTATTTTTTTATGGAATACAGTCAGAGATGGGAACTCTTTTCAATAGTAAGAAAAATGACCAAATCTGTCGACTACACCCTCTGCTGAGGCCAGAACTGACATTAAAATGTCAGCATCTCACAGTTGTATATTTGAAATTAAAAAAAAAACGTATTTTTTATTGAATACAGTCAGAGATGGGAACTCTTTTCGATAGTAAGCAAGATGACTAAATCTGTCGACTACACCCTCTGCTGAGGCCAGAACTGACATAAAAATGTCAGCATCTCACAGTTGTATATTAGAATTATAAAAAAATCGTATTTTTTTATTGAATACAGTCAGAGATGGGAACTCTTTTCGATAGTAAGCAAGATAACTAAATCTGTCGAATACACCCCCTACTGAGGCCAGAACTGACATAAAAATGTCAGCATCTCACACTTATATATTTGAAATTTATAAAAATCGTATTTATTTATTGAATACAGTCAGATATGGGAACTCTTTTCGATAGTAAGCAGGATAACTAAATCTGTCGATTACACCCCCTACTGAGGCCAGCACTGACATAAAAATGTCAGCATCTCACAGTTGTATATTTGAAATTTAAAAAAATCGTATTTTTTTTTATTGAATACAGTCAGAGATGGGAACTCTTTTCGATAGTAAGCAGGATAACTAAATCTGTCGATTACACTCCCTACTGAGTTCAAAACTGACATAAAAATGTCAGCATCTCACAGTTGTATATTTGAAATTTGAAAAAAATCGTATTTTTTTATTGAACACAGTCAGAGATGGGAACTCTTTTCGATAGTAAGCAGGATAACTAAATCTGTCGATTACACTCCCTACTGAGTTCAAAACTGACATAAAAATGTCAGCATCTCACAGTTGTATATTTGAAATTTAAAAAAATCGTATTTTTTTATTGAATACCCTCAGAGATGGGAACTCTTTTCGATAGTAAGCAGGATAACTAAATCTGTCGATTACATGCCCTACTGAGGCCAGAACTGACATAAAAATGTCAGCATCTCACAGTTACATATTTGAAATTTAAAAAAATCGTATTTTTTTATTGAATACAGTCAGAGATGGGAACTCTTTTCGATAGTAAGCAGGATAACTAAATCTGTCGAATACACCACCTACTGAGGCCAGAACTGACATAAAAATGTCAGCATCTCACAGTTGTATATTTGAAATTAAAATAATCGTATTTTTTTATTGAATACAGTCAGAGATGGGAACTTTTTCGATAGTAAGCAGGATAACTAAATCTGTCGAATACACCACCTACTGAGGCCAGAACTGACATAAAAATGTCAGCATCTCACAGTTATATATTTGAAATTTATAAAAATCGTATTTATTTATTGAATACAGTCAGAGATGGGAACTCTGTTCGATAGTAAGCAAGATAACTAAATCTGTCGAATACACTACCTACTGAGGCCAGAACTGACATAAAAATGTCAGCATCTCACAGTTGTATATTTGAAATTTAAAAAAATCGTATTTTTTTTTATTGAATACAGTCAGAGATGGGAACTCTTTTCAATAGTAAGCAAGATGACTAAATCTGTCGTACACCCTCTGCTGAGGCTAGAACTGACATAAAAATGTCAGCATCTCACAGTTGTATATTTGAAATTTGAAAAAAAAAAATCGTATTTTTTTATTGAATACAGTCAGAGATGGGAACTCTTTTCGATAGTAAGCAGGATAACTAAATCTGTCGAATACACCACCTACTGAGGCCAGAACTGACATAAAAATGTCTGCATCTCACAGTTGTATATTTGAAATAAAAAAAAATCGTATTTTTTTATTGAATACAGTCAGAGATGGGAACTCTTTTCGATAGTAAGCAGGATAACTAAATCTGTTGATTACACCTCCTACTGAGGCCAGAACTGACATAAAAATGTCAGCATCTCACAGTTGTATATTTGAAATTTAAAAAAATCGTATTTTTTTATGGAATACAGTCAGAGATGGGAACTCTTTTCAATAGTAAGAAAAATGACCAAATCTGTCGACTACACCCTCTGCTGAGGCCAGAACTGACATTAAAATGTCAGCATCTCACAGTTGTATATTTGAAATTAAAAAAAAAACGTATTTTTTATTGAATACAGTCAGAGATGGGAACTCTTTTCGATAGTAAGCAAGATGACTAAATCTGTCGACTACACCCTCTGCTGAGGCCAGAACTGACATAAAAATGTCAGCATCTCACAGTTGTATATTAGAATTATAAAAAAATCGTATTTTTTTATTGAATACAGTCAGAGATGGGAACTCTTTTCGATAGTAAGCAAGATAACTAAATCTGTCGAATACACCCCCTACTGAGGCCAGAACTGACATAAAAATGTCAGCATCTCACACTTATATATTTGAAATTTATAAAAATCGTATTTATTTATTGAATACAGTCAGATATGGGAACTCTTTTCGATAGTAAGCAGGATAACTAAATCTGTCGATTACACCCCCTACTGAGGCCAGCACTGACATAAAAATGTCAGCATCTCACAGTTGTATATTTGAAATTTAAAAAAATCGTATTTTTTTTTATTGAATACAGTCAGAGATGGGAACTCTTTTCGATAGTAAGCAGGATAACTAAATCTGTCGATTACACTCCCTACTGAGTTCAAAACTGACATAAAAATGTCAGCATCTCACAGTTGTATATTTGAAATTTGAAAAAAATCGTATTTTTTTATTGAACACAGTCAGAGATGGGAACTCTTTTCGATAGTAAGCAGGATAACTAAATCTGTCGATTACACTCCCTACTGAGTTCAAAACTGACATAAAAATGTCAGCATCTCACAGTTGTATATTTGAAATTTAAAAAAATCGTATTTTTTTATTGAATACCCTCAGAGATGGGAACTCTTTTCGATAGTAAGCAGGATAACTAAATCTGTCGATTACATGCCCTACTGAGGCCAGAACTGACATAAAAATGTCAGCATCTCACAGTTACATATTTGAAATTTAAAAAAATCGTATTTTTTTATTGAATACAGTCAGAGATGGGAACTCTTTTCGATAGTAAGCAGGATAACTAAATCTGTCGAATACACCACCTACTGAGGCCAGAACTGACATAAAAATGTCAGCATCTCACAGTTGTATATTTGAAATTAAAATAATCGTATTTTTTTATTGAATACAGTCAGAGATGGGAACTTTTTCGATAGTAAGCAGGATAACTAAATCTGTCGAATACACCACCTACTGAGGCCAGAACTGACATAAAAATGTCAGCATCTCACAGTTATATATTTGAAATTTATAAAAATCGTATTTATTTATTGAATACAGTCAGAGATGGGAACTCTGTTCGATAGTAAGCAAGATAACTAAATCTGTCGAATACACTACCTACTGAGGCCAGAACTGACATAAAAATGTCAGCATCTCACAGTTGTATATTTGAAATTTAAAAAAATCGTATTTTTTTTTTATTGAATACAGTCAGAGATGGGAACTCTTTTCAATAGTAAGCAAGATGACTAAATCTGTCGTACACCCTCTGCTGAGGCTAGAACTGACATAAAAATGTCAGCATCTCACAGTTGTATATTTGAAATTAAAAAAATCGTATTTTTTTATTGAATACAGTCAGAGATGGGAACTCTTTTCGATAGTAAGCAGGATAACTAAATCTGTCGAATACACTACCTACTGAGGCCAGAACTGACATAAAAATGTCAGCATCTCACAGTTGTATATTTGAAATTTGAAAAAATCGTATTTTTTTATTTAATACAGTCAGAGATGAGAACTCTTTTCGATAGTAAGCAGGATAACTAAATCTATCGATTACACCCCCTACTGAGGCCAGAACTGACATAAAAATGTCAGCATCTCACAGTTGTATATTTGAAATTTAAAAAAATCTTATTTTTTTAGTGAATACAGTCAGAGATGGGAACTCTTTTCAATAGTAAGCAAGATGACTAAATCTGTCGACTACACCCTCTGCTGAGGCCAGAACTGACATAAAAATGTCAGCATCTCACAGTTGTATATTTGAAATTAAAATAATCGTATTTTTTTATTGAATACAGTCAGAGATGGGAACTTTTTCGATAGTAAGCAAGATGACTAAATCTGTCGAATACACCACCTACTGAGGCCAGAACTGACATAAAAATGTCAGCATCTCACAGTTGTATATTTGAAATTTAAAAAAATCGTATTTTTTTATTGAATACAGTCAGAGATGGGAACTCTTTTCGATAGTAAGCAAGATAACTAAATCTGTCGAATACACCACCTACTGAGGCCAGAACTGACATAAAAATGTCAGCATCTCACAGTTGTATATTAGATATTTAAAAAAATCGTATTTTTTTATTGAATACAGTCAGAGATGGGAACTCTTTTCAATAGTAAGAAAGATGACAAAATCTGTCGACTACACCCTCTGCTGAGGCCAGAACTTACATTAAAATGTCAGCATCTCACAGTTGTATATTTGAAATTTAAAAAAATTGTATTTTTTTTATTGAATACAGTCAGAGATGGGAACTCTTTTCGATAGTAAGCAAGATGACTAAATCTGTCGAATACACCACCTACTGAGGCCAGAACTGACATAAAAATGTCAGCATCTCACAGTTGTATATTTGAAATTTAAAAAAATCATATTTTTTTATTGAATACAGTCAGAGATGGGAACTCTTTTCGATAGTAAGCAAGATGACTAAATCTGTCGATTACAACCCCTACTGAGGCCAGAACTGACATTAAAATGTCAGCATCTCACAGTTGTATATTTGAAATTTAAAAAAATCGTATCGTAATCTCACCCTTAAATTGTTATTATAAGGCCGAATCAACGGAACTATCCTTAAAATCAATTAGGATAAACAGAACTATGCTAGACATAACTTCTCGATGCTGAAATACTTCAAATTTAATGAGATGCTGAAATTTCATTCGTGAAGTTGGCATCTCATTCTTTAAATTGCGTTTAAAATTTCAATTTTAATGCCAAACTAACGGAACTATCCTAAAAATCAATCAGCAGGTACAGAACTATGCTAGACATAACTCCTTGATTCTCAAATACTTCAAATTTTATGAGATGCTGGAATGTCATTTGTGAAGTTAGCATCTCATTTTTTAAATTGCGTTAAAATTTCTATTTTAATGCCAAATTAACGGAACTATCCTAAAAATCAATCAGGAGGTACAGAACTATGCTAGACATAACTCTTCGATGCTCAAATACTTCAAATTTTATGAGATGCTGGAATGTCATTTGTGAAGTTAGCATCTCATTTTTTAAATTGCTTTAAAATTTCTATTTTAATGCCAAATTAACGGAACTATCCTAAAAATCAATCAGGAGGTACAGAACTATGCTAGACATAACTCCTCGATGCTCAAATACTTCAAATTTAATGAGATGCTGGAATGTCATTTGTGAAGTTGGCATCTCATTCTTTAAATTGCGTTTAAATTGGTAAATCAACAGAACTATTGTTGAAATCTATCAGGAACTGTAGAACTATGCTGGATGCAAGTAAATCTGAAGTTTTTTTTTGAGATGCCAACATTTGAGATGCTAGGTTCACAGTGACCTATACATACATAAGCGGCAATTAAAATGTTCAACTTTAACTTCGTTCACACAAAGGGCGAGAGAGAACAAAGTTTTACACGAGAGAGTTTTGTCTCGAAATATATTACATGTATAACGGTTGGATGAAAAAAAAAATGAATAAAAATCGCTCGGACGCGTCGACGCTTGTTATAAATGGCCCGTAATTAGGGCACACACCAGCGCTCCCGACTCGCGCTGCTTCCGTGGCACACTGTACCTACTACAATTACCTAGGTAAATCAAAAGAACGGCCACAGAGAACTCTATCTTTTCTTTTATTCTTCTTCTTCTTCGTCTTCTTCAATTATGGCGTCTATCGCGATTTATCGCTTTTAATTTTGACAAAGAAATTTCAGAGATCCCGCGGGAATTCCGGGCTACAAATTACCCTATGTCCTTTTTCCCGGTACCCCTGACAATGCAGTGTATGGAAAATTTCATGAGATTTCACCGGCCTTAATTTCGGAGTTCCCGCGGGAATTCTGGGATAAAAAGTACGCTATATCCTTCTTTGTTCCTTTGACAACGTGTGTACAAAACTTAATAATCATCGGTTGAGCCGTTTAGACGTGAAAGCGAAAGCGTTGTAGAAAGACAGACAGACAGGCAGAGTTCCTTTGCATTTATAACATTAGTAGTATTGCCAATTTTATGCTGGGTTTTTTTTTCACTGAAATTCGGGAAATTCACTGAAATTATAATCTCTTAACCTACCTATAATTATAAGGCGCTATAGAGCCGAGTGTGTCTCGAGCATTAATTTTACACTTTTTTCCAACCCCAGCGTTATACGGTCATAACGTTGCCACTAGACTATGAGTAGATACCTACTCCTCGCACTTTTTGTGCATATTATCCTTTTAGCGCCGTGCATTATAATCGTTTGCAAGAAAAAAGAAATAAAGATTAACATGCGCCGTTCCGCAAAGCTGTAATTGCTGAGTTTTTTTGCTATAAAGAAAGCAAACGGTCGGCGGCTTTTTAATATATTATGTGTCAAGCTCACAAAGAATGTATGTGTTTAAAATGGTTTCGCAAAAATAAACAAAAAAAAACCATTGAAGTGAGGTGTGTTAGGTTATTAAAAAAAATCACTTATAATAAGTAGGTACTAAAAACACATGATTAGACTGAAACTCTACCTAAACCAAAATAATGCAAGAAGAAGGACGAAACTAATATATACTCGTACTAGCTGTCCCCCGCGATTTCTTCCGCGGTAATTTCGGAGTTCCCGCGGAGGTTGCGGGAAAAAAGTACTCTATGTCCTTCAGTTCCCAAGGGAATTCCGGGATAAAAACTATCCTATATTTTAATTTGGACCATACTATAAATGGTTGCAAAATTTTATCAAAATCCGTTCAGTAGTTTCGGAGTCCATCGCGGACAAACAACGTGACACGTGATTTATATATATTAGATTGATATATAAATAAATCCCTATTTCCCATGGTCACGGCATCACGCGTAAATAGCTGGACCAATTTCGCTAATTCTTTTTTTGTTGTGTTTGTTATCGTGAGGAAAAGAAGAATATGGAAGAATTTTAGAGTTCCAGCGAGAATTCCGAAACTCACGTGGGTGAATCTCCGCAACGCGACGGTTGGACCGATTTTGACGGGACTTTCACTGCTGATGGTATAAAGAGTAAATTAGGCTGCTGTGGAGTTCCTGCGGGAATTCAGAAACTGACGCGGGTGAAACAGCTAGCTGGTATTAAATAAAAAAAACTACTGCATATTTAATTGAGGCAAAAAGTTAATCTCGAGGAATAAACAAAATTTACTTCAAAATAAAACTTTCATAAAATCTTTTTTTTTTCTATCTCACCACGAGACTAAAACAAAAAACAGACACAGTCGAACATAAAACCTCTTCTTTTTTTGAAGAAGAGTTGTTTAGTAACTAAGAAACTACTCGAATTTATTCGTATAGTTATAGATGTATATATAGGTAGGTATAGTATAGTTATTCTCGAGTATTCAAAATCTCTCGCAGCTACAACCGATTCTTACATACATATATATTCTTATAAATAGATAATGTACAGACAAACAAAGATTTGGCATCGCTTGCCGCATGAATACTGCAGGGTTCCGTCGAGGGCGGCTGCGATGGAATATTCACAGCTACAGCAAAATGAAAATTTAATCCGACATGATCGCGCCAACACCGGCTGGCTGCGCGCCGAATATATTCATGCGGCCACTGCAGCGACGCGGATGCGGTAATAAGTAAAAAACTAACAAAGAAACCGTTGAAATATGAGCATCCCCCCCCCCACACACACACACACGCAGTTAAAACAATTGAATTTAATGTCTCTATGGCGCGAACGAAACGCATTCGTTACGCGCCCGCGCCCGCGCCCGTCGCTGTGCTCCGACAGTGTAGCCACAGATAATACAATATTATACTAGGTGTAGCTAAGGGTGATAAAATTATGGGTTGACAATATTTCCGCGCATGTTTAAGAAAACATATTTTAATTATTTCCACAATCAGATAGGCTTATTGGCTCCTGGTGAAATTGAATATAGTGTAGGTTGTACCTTGCAAGAACTTCAGTTATTAGGCAATTTTACCACATTACCACATTGTTACCACGTTACCAAATACCACGTCGTTTCCTCGACTATCAAGCTTTTAGCTTGTAGGTATAGGTTTATAAACGATTTACTATAAAAAATACAAAAATCGCTATAGGTGTACCTATAATTTTTGAAGAGTTCCCTCGATTACTCCAAGATCCCATCATCAGATCTCGACTTGGTGATAATGGAATCAATTTGGGAGTATCCCCTTTCAAACAAAAAAGCAATTTTCGAAATCGCTCGAATCGGAACCCGTGAAATACGTATTATTGTTGAGTAGTTCCGATGACCATCTGTGGTCTTCATCATCAGTTCCACTTCTTCAAATTTTGCTTTCCAAAAACAAATGAACGATTTACTATAAAAAATACCCAAATCGCTATAGGTGTGCCTATAATTTTTGAAGAGTTCCCTCGATTTCTCCAAGATCCCATCATCAGATCCCGACTTGGTTGCAATGGGACCTAATTGGGAGTATATCCTTTCAAACAAAAAAAGAATTTTCGAAATCGGTCCAACCGTCTTCGAGTAATCGGTGAACATACATAAAAAAAAAAAAAAACATACATACAATCGAACATAGAACCTCCTCCTTTTTGGAAATCGGTTAAAAAGTTATATCTAATGTTGATATTATTTATTGGCGGTTTTGTCCGTGGTAACTTCGGAGTTTCCGCGGGAATTCCGAGACAAAAAGTATTCTATGTCCTTCTCTATACCTTTGAAAACGTGCATCATGATGATCGGTTGTGCCGTCAAGACGTGAAAGGGTAACAAACAAACTCAATCAACCATGGAAGCGGGATAAGATCCTTATTATATCCATGAACAAGATAAACGTGAGATTCACGTCTGCAATATGGAAGAGAGCCGCAAAAATTCGCATATTTTTCCGTAGTTGGCATCTCTATATTCAGTTCGACCGTAAGACTTCGCGCCAACCGATTCCCGCCAGATTTCTACGGTGATAAATCTGTGGCAGAACAAGGAGTGGGAACGCCGGAATCTATGACCATATTTAATTTCCTTTTTAATTTTATGATCAATATATAATGGTCATTTTGAATTATGGTTTTGTTGGATTAGATACCTTCTCGAATATCACATATCACACTTTATTTATACAGGTGTTATATGAAACGAGGGAAATATTTAAGCCCTCCATAATTCACAGGTACTGAATGCAATTTTTATAATTCAATACATGATATGTGTACGACGTATACGACGTATACGACGCGCATGCTTAGAAGTTAGAGACTAACGGCCGTTCTCAGAGTCGCTTTAATAATAATAATAATAATAATCCACTTCACAACAAATAGATCCACTTGATCCCATACTAAGCTATAAGCTTGTGTCGTGGAAATTTAGCAAATGATTACTAATTGTAAGTAAAGATTTTAAAAACAAAACTGCCGCACTCAGAGACGTTCATTAAATTAATTAATTATATTAAATTAATGATATTTAACAAATTAAGTTATATTTTGTGGAATGCTAATCAACGTTAATTTAATAAAAGGCTGAGTGCGGGAGTTTTGTTTTTAAAATCTTTATACTTATAATTATGTAATCATTCAAACGTCTGAGTGCGACTGTAAAGCCAGCCAGCAAATGCCAGCAGCATATATAATAAATAACAAGAAAAACTATGCCATTTGACTCTTCAACTATGTCGTATAAACTCAGTATATTTCACACAAGTTTCTTAATAGTTTCTAAACCTCTACGGAGGACGGACTCGATGGCATAATATTATGAAGAAAAAAATCTACTCAGTATAGCATGCCTCATCATAACAATATTGTTTATGACCGTAGAGTACCGGTCTACCAACATGGGCATGGCCAGAGGAGGCGGACCGTCATAAAGGCGCATACTTAATATAAATTCTTTCTAACACTCGTGCACTAAAACAAACGGCCACATATTATCATAAAACTGCACGGCCAACGTACCTACGTACGATACGCCCGAAGATATTTTTCGCTGGGAATTTTATCGCCAAAACACCTGTCGACTAGAGAAAACACCTGTCAAGTTTTAAATATCGACTGAAGCTATTTTTAAACGACGCAACTTCCCTCCACAATAATCTGAAAATGGCAGCATATTTTTTTATTAAAGTAGGTATACAATCGTTTCCTCTTACACGAAACTGTAGGACAATTATGAACGATTGCGGGCCCATGAACAGGACTGTAATAAAAATTCCAAAAATTGAAAGTTCGAGGAAGTAGTCATACAGTAACGATACTCAATCGACCATCATGAAATTGTAATACAAACTTATCAGGTGTACAAAGAAGAACAGAGTATTTTGATCTCAGAATCCCCGCGGGGAATCCGAATTACCGCGGGGGACAGCTTGTAAATAAATAAATCACTCTTGTTATATAAAACAAAGATAATTGTTACATTTACAAATAAGTACATATTATTCTGTCAAAGTTAAATAACTCCAGAGCAAGTAACAGTGGTCTATCACTAATTGATGACCGGGCTCAGATACCAGAAGCAATAAGCGTTACTCCACATTAGCGATAGATGGCGCCAGCGACATAACGTCCCGTACGGTGTCCTATCCGGGACATTTTTGTCGGATCAGCGCGCCCACCCTGCCAGCGTCGCGCGCGCCGCCCGCCCCGGACAAATGTACCGGAAAGATAAACCGAACCTCACACGAACGGTTCCGCCGACACACCGCCATGTAGCTTCGCTCATGTTAAAATATGTATTATCTTTTAAGAGTTCAGACAAACATAACAGATCACTCAGTAAAGTTAACGTCGAAGTGGATTTTATTCAAAGTTGGCCATTTGTTCTTGTATTTTTGACGTCAATAACATCACAATCTGATCAAATAGAACTGCTGTAATTTGTTTAACTAATAGTCAAATGGTTATACATGTTTTGAAGATTTATAGGATACTAGCTGTTCCCCGCGGTTTTACCCGCGTTAATTTCGGAGATCTCGCGAGTATTCTTTGATAAAAGAACTACCTATCCTTTACAACGTGTTGTGTGCAAAATTTAATGTTTCCGTGAGAATTTTGGAATCGGTTCAGTAGTTTTTGACTTAATCGTAACAAACAAACAAAAATCTAACCTTTCCCCTTTATAATATTAGTTCAGATATCAATCTTATTGATTAGATATTAATCTTTTATTAGATATTAATCTTTTCAATCATTATCGCAAAGTGATAAAGTTAAACAACTGAACAAAGTGTTGATATTTTTTATTCTGACTATACCTTGTAATTTTATTTTTGTACTTGATATTCAATTAGTTCAAACAAATTATAATCGTAATGTTATTATAAAATAATTGATAAAATCAATCTTCGTATAAAATTTTATCAACTGACATGATAAAATTGTATGATGCCAAATTTAACGTATACATTCATTCAATATTATGTAAGTCTAATAATTGTAATGATTTATAGAAATAAAGACTATTATTATTATTAATCATTTATTTTCCAAATAATAAAACTTATAAATAGTTTTATAATAATAACGAAAAAATTAAAATTAACTTTCGCAGTAGGTATTATTAAATAAAATAGAACATCATTAAAATGAAATAACAGCAACTTGGCTAATTTTCACAACTTTGTCAAAGTTGAAACGCGAATGGGCAAACAGAACTAAAATTTAATTAATAATTAAGCCCTACAGAACTCGGTAATTAGTCCTTTAAAAAATTCTTAAAGAGACACTTGATGTCTTTATTAGGTAAAGGCATATTTAATTAATCCGCCGGCGCAGGCTCGTCTCGAATTAATTAGTTTGATGAAAGGGAACTTCCGTGCTTGTGTGGAGTGACGACCAACCCTCCAAGCGCGATGCACATTTAAGCTTTTTGGTAGTTCCGGCTGGGATATAATAGTGTAATGTAGGTAATTACATACCTACTGCTACGTCATTATTGTAAGCCTTAAGGAATAAAGATTATTATTATTACTAGCTGTGCCCCGCAGTTTCACCCGCGGTAATTTCGGAGTTCCCGCGGGAATTCCGGGATAGAAAGTATCCTTTGTCCTTCTCTGTACCCCTGACAACGTGCATGCCAAATTTCACCCAAATCCGTTCAGCCGTTTTTGCGTGATTGAGTAACAAACATCCAAATATCCACACTTTTACATTTATAATATTAGTAGGATAGTAGGATTAGTAGGATTAAAGGTTTTCTTTATAGTATCCAATATTTCTATACCAATCACCTATCAATTTCCAATACTAATCAATGATCACCTCTCACCTAATCTCATCCAGAGATTACCCCCTACAACCTCACAAAACTAACAAAGTTTTACCTCTTTATTATATTAATATAGTTTAAAAATCTATGGTTACTTAAAATCCATATGATTGATCTTTAGTTGACACTTGAGAATCATAAAAACGTCAAAAATTATCAAACTTGAAAAATCTTTATTTTTATCGCTGAGAAACGTTGTCATTGGCAAATTATAATTTTAAAGAAGAAGAAGAAGAAGAAAATCTTTTGTGGATACCGGTTCTACGTAGTTTCTCTCGCGAGATTCCCGGATAATACCTGATTACCCTGTATCCTTTTCTGTACTCCTGACAACGTGTATTCAAAGTTTCACGATGTTCGGTTGGTGACCGGGGAAAAGGTAACACACAGGCAGACAGAGTTACTTTCTCATGTGTAATATTATTATTGATTAGTATTGCTATAATAGTACAAAATTAATTTCATCGCCTATATATTATATTAACTGGTTTTTCCTTGTGTATACAATATGGTACCATTTATATTATGTATTGTATCCAGTATCGTATAGGTATATCGTATTATGTCATTTTTGTATTTAGTAATTTATGTATTATAATCAGATTACTATAAGTAACCGAATCCGAGACGTCACGTACTAGTATATTGTTATTTTTTAGTTTTATATTTTATTTTTTATTGTAATTTTGGTTTTATAGTTTATTTTTTACTTTTATTTTTTTATTTATTTTTAGCCTATCTACGGTTCCGGCTGAAACCAGCGCTACCTCACACTGTTAAGTGTGTGAGATAGCATTATACTGAGTCGGGATCATTTTGTCGACATTTTTGTATTGTCGCAGTTGTAATATTTTGTGTCGGTTGGCAAATAAATTTATTTTCTTTGTTTCTCTTTCTTTCTATAAATTGTAAATATTTTCATTCTTTAATGTCGCGAAAATAATTGGTCAAATTCAGCCCAGAGAACTCGTGAAGGGTTAAGTAATAAATATGCAAAGTTTACAAGCATTTGTAGACAAATGCGTATCTATTTAAGGGATGGTTGTTGGAGTCACAAATTGTGGCGCAGGTGTGTTTAATACGAATTTTAGGCAAAATATCGCCCAGCCAATACGTCTATTATATGAAGTTTACGTGTGACCGAAATTGATCAAAATATGCAAAAACTCTCTGTCTTAGCTTTTATAAAAATAATAAATTCCGAATTTATTAAAATAATTACGAAGATGCTTTGAAATTGAAAAAGATTTTATCGAAAAATGAAATTTATTGAACAAAAATATTAATTTCTTAGCCGTAATTACTGGGGTGACAAAGGAAAATATTGACAATATTTTCGTTCAGGCGCATTTTGTCGGTTCAAAGAAATATATGCAAAAAAACGAATCATTACGTCACCTTGGTCACGTAAAATCGTCCATTTTTGGGTGACCACGTGACAAAATTTGTTCTTCAGTTTTCTATGCGTTAACGATTATAGATTATCAACTTGGCTGAGGGGGCTGTTACGAGATGTCTATAGTCTATACCTACATATATAAACGTGAACTCTTTGAACCGTGCGCTATTTTAACGGACGTAATTATCCACCGGATACGGAAGCACGGTGCAATGAGCATCCTTCCACCATTGCCTTCACTTTATGCCACTTTTGCTCTATCTCTATATTTTATTTTGTCGCGTGGATTAAGAAATTTATTTCTCATAAGAATATTGACGGGAAATAAGTATTTTAACTATGTGATTTGAGGAATATGCGTGTGAGTATTTCCATACAAGATTTTACCCCCTTTTACGCCGACAATTCAAATATAAGGTCACGTTCTTTGTGAGAGTCCAGGTTTTCTTTGTCATTAGGTACCTACACTGGTTTTTTAATGTGTTTTAATTAGTTACATGTAAGCATTAATTTATTATTGAGAACTTAATTACGCCCTGTATAAAGAATAATCCTACTAATATTATAAACTAGCTGTGCCCCGCGGTTTCACCCGCGGTAATTTCGGAGTTTCCGCGGGGATTCCGGGATAAAAAGTACCCTATATCCTTTTCTGAACCCCTGACAACGTGCATGCCAAATTTCATCCAAATCCGTTCAGCCATTTTTGCGTTATTGAGTAACAAACATCGAAACATCCACGCTTTCACATCCTACTAATATTTTAAAAATGTGAAAGTGTGGATGTTTGGATATTTCTCAATCACGCAAAAACAACGGATTTGGATGAATGCACATTTTCAAGGGTACAGAGAAGGACATGGGATACTTTTTATCCCGGAATTCCCGCGTGAACTCCCGAATTACTGCGGGTGAAACCGCGGGGCACAGCTAGTAAATAGTAAAATTAATTGATCATCCGAAGATAGATAATAGAAATTCGACATAAAACTTCATCCACCAAGACCTAGTCTACCTGTCAGGGAAGTACAAAAAATAAATCACGAATCTAAGTCCATCCGAACAAATAAGCCTGAAATTATACACAAAGAACTATTCAATTTGATCCAACGGAAGTCACCGAAATACTTGCTAGTAGGTAAGTAATGAAAAGATCCAACGTACGGAAGCGCTACGGAAGGGTCAAAATAATTAAATAGCTGCGCGCCGGCCGGCGGGACTTCTGAACTGTGATAAATAACTAAATGGATTCTACGGACGTATTGTGAAGAAATTACAGAGTTCCATTCGCTACCTACTCATACGTACAGTCAACAAAAGAAATATACACATAATCAAATAGGGATGTTGAAAATCAAAATTCTAATTAGTCCGTCAGTTAGAAAATAAAAAAACAATAGACACGTATTTTTTGCTTTTTTAAATAAATTAAAATATACAGAGATAAAGCGCATTAAAGTTTAGGGTGAGGGGGTCGTGACGTCACTAACCACAAAACCGCCATACAAATTGTCAGAATAGTGACGTCACGCGAAATTTCAACTCAATATATCGCCGTTATTTTTTGATTACGTAAAAAAAGAAAAAATACGTGTCCAATATTTTTTAATAATCTACAAGATGGACTAAAAAATAAAAATTAGTCAACATGCCCATTGTATCTGTCTTTAAGTCACTCTCTTTCAGTTTTTTTTTAAAATATAGCTACGTATTTATTTATTGAATGTTACAGTTTTCTTTTACTATTAAACCACTTTTTTTTTGTTTAACATATTTTAAATTTATAATTATGTGTAATTCTGGATGATAGGAAAAACGCGAATAAGAGCTATCCAATTTAATTTTAATTTGTGTAATCCTACAAATATTATAAATGTGAAAGTGTGGATGTTTGTTACTCAATCACGCAAAAACGGCTCAACGGATTTGGATGAAATTTGGCATGCACATTGTCAGGGGTACAGAGAAGGACATAGGATACTTTTATCTCGAAATTCCCGCGGGAACTCTATGTCTTGATGACAAGTATTATTAGTACTCAAGGATGGCGTAGATTACTATCAGTGAATGAATTTTTAGGATCTGTAGTTCCATAGATTATAACCTACATCAAAACTAACTTCACTATATTATATACAATGTATTTAATCGACAAGTTGAACTAGATTCCACTGCCAAAGACAGATGAAAGTGACAGAAGACATTGCAAACCCAAGCTTGCTTAGGAACAAGAAATAAGACGATGATGGGATCCAAATTTTAGTTATTGAAATCTACTGAAGTCATCAATTTATTGGATTCATTATATCAAACACTTATAAATTTTATTGTTGAAGCATTGCATTTAGAAAATAAAATTTACTATACACAAAATTAAATATTAAAACGCTCCTATTTTCCAGTAGGTTGGACACTTGTAAAAAATTAATTAAAGGCCGAGTGCACAAACGGGCGAGGAACGCGCGGGCGGGCGGCGCGTGCGGCCGACACGCCCCGTCGCCGCATAGAAAACGCAACGATTTATAAGAGAGCTTTGTCGCGCCGCCGACGTACCCTTTATCTGGATTGTGAGAACTGAGAAGTCAAACGGTTTTATTGTTACCAGCTACCGGAATCCGAACAAATTATATTGTTTGAAAGCTAAATCTTATTATCTATATATCACGTAGAAAACTTTGGTTGATTTTACATTGCTACCGACTAGTCGCACTTTAAATCAGTGCAATTATAGGTATCTATAGATTGTATAGTAGTCTGGACTCTTTCTAATTTTTGATTTACACAGATGAGAGAAGAATGATCATGAAATTGTAAGAAACCATGCGTAGGTACTAGGTAGGTATATTTTATCGTTCCAACATTGACTTCTAAAGGTAGTGCAATTAAACCTATGTAGGAAAGGCATTCAGCTCAGAAGGTTTTCCTCAAAGGAAGGCTTGTACCTCAATATATTATGTATAAAATAATTAACAAGTGATCAGAATATTTAAGTCTTTACTCAAAATACTGATTTTAAATTATTGCTGAAACAGTTTAACTTTAAAAAACACACAATAACAAAATTTAACCAAAAAAAAATTAAACCGACTTAATGAGTTCCGTTGTCTTTCTCTGAAACATATCATCAGACCTATATGAAATTTAAATAGGACCATTTCAGAATAAACCCCTCTCGAACAAAAAAATAATTTTGCAAATCTGTCTTCCTATGTATGACGGAGTTATGCCCGAACATACATAAAAAATAAATATATTTAACGTATATATAAACATCCGAATTGAGAACCTCCTATTTGGAAGTCGGTTAAACAATTAAAAATGGAACTACTGAAGTAATTATTTCAAAGTCTGAGTGCGGTGGCTGTAGACTTGTAGCCCGAAACCTTAATTTAATTATACGTAACTTATTAGCCTTTCAATTAAAACAAATAAATAGGTAAATTGGTCTATTAGAATAGTAACTTGAGGATTGTCTGAAACTGAAAATCGAATTGATCCCCCTTTTTATTAATATTTTCACAAAGTTTTATAAAAGAATCAATTAACTTGTGAAACGGCGGGCCAGTCCTATGCATTAACTGGGATTAATTTTGAATATTTTATGCAAGGAGACCTTGCAGTTGCTTCGCTGGCTGGATTAATTAGGAGCGTCACAAATCCCGGCTTTCCATAATTGAATTAATTTTCATCTGGAGACTGTGATCACCGGCTGGTTGGCACATAAGCAGCCCGCCAGATAATGGCTCGTCGAGGCCGGATCTGTACAACATCAAGCGTTATCAGCCGCGGCCGATTTGCGGTTTACGTTCACAGATTTGTTACTGTTGCGTCAATATTTCCAAGAACCATCCAAAGCTTATTTTAATTCCGTTCGGCGGAAATCAAGATTGAAATATTCACGACGAGATCGGTAGAGTAGGTACCTGTAGCTGCCGTAGATAAAATAAAATGGCTTATCATCTATACTTTACTAGTATAAAGTATTATTTATAGAGAATATCAATTTGAGTTTTGCTTTGTTGGTTTGTGATAAACGAACCACGGATTTTAAAAATTGTTACACTTAAATGAAGCTATGGTATTCCTTAGTAACACATAGGATGTTTTTTATTACGAAATACCATCCCTCACCATCACCGTCAAATCGATAAATAAGTATAGGTACTTTAAAAGAACGAATATTTTTAGTCATTTTATAGGACATTGAAAGTTATCGCCATTTAAAGGCATTATATTTGCTCAGTATTTTTTTTTTATAATAATAATCCACTACACAACACACTGATCTATACTTGATCCCACAGTAAGCTAATATTAGGTTGTGTCGTGGAAACCAAGCAAACGTGGTATATACTAACATAGAATTACATATATATATTATACTATAGATATACATATATACACACCCAGACTGGAAAGTGGAACCCTGTGTTCATCACACAAAGTCCACCCCCACCGGGAACCGCACCCGGAACCTCTTGATTAGCGGGCAGGCATGGAGACCTACTACGCCAATCGGGTCGTCGAAGGTCGAAGGGTCGTCATTGCAAGGGTTGAAAGTTCACGTAGGTGAAACCGCGGCCATCAGCTAGTGTGTAAATGATATGTTTCCAATACCTTAGTTTATACTGTATAGCTGTTTCCCGCGGTTTCGCCCGCGGTAATTTCAGACCCACCCACGCCGCGACTGGTGGTTCGTGGTCGCCACTCGAGAACTCTCTTGCTCTATCGCTCATCAGTTCTTTGAGCGAGCGTCTTCTCATGTTTTCCTTCACCGTTAGGTTAAAGGACGCGTTATAAAGTATATGTACCTATGACAAATTTTTGACAGCGATGATAGCTCAGTGGTTAGTGCGTTCGGATTATACGCCGCAAGGTTCAAACCCTAACAATGAGCTTGAGCTGTCGGTGAAGGAAAACATCGTGAGGAAACCATAGCATGGTGGTAGGGCGCTCTCTAGTGCGCGGCTGGCTAGCTACCACCTTCAAGTTGCAAATCTGTCGCCAAGCACCTAACGGTGTGTTCCGGCAGCCCCACTTGAAAGCCAGTTCCCATCCCCGTTCCAGGTCGGCAACGCACCTGCATGCCTTCTGGTGTTGCAGATGTCTATGGGCGGTGGTAATTACTTACCATTAGGTGTACCACTTGCCCGTTTGCCCCCTATGACATAAAAAAAAAAAAATTGGAATAATATGCATTCAACCTCCCTCCTACAAGAAATGAAAGTCCTCATATGTTTAGCAATGAAAAGCTATAGCTAAAAACGCTGCCGCATTCAAAACTATTACATCTTTCAAGTCAATAAACTGCGAAATGCTTTTCATTTACATTCGGCCGCCGTCCGCCATCGTATGAGCTATAAATTGGCGCTGCGACTCCATTCCGATGCTTTTACTACTGATAAAAACGTATAAATCACTCTGTTACGCTTTCATTGAGTATTCGTATCGACCATCGTCGATATATACACGCACGTAAGACGCAATGAACGCGGTGGGGAGCGCGAGAGATATTTTTTGTGGGGCGCGGACGATAAATCGGACCCTTCCCATTTATCGCTGATCGGAAAGAAACAATATGAAAAGAATGAAATTCGAGTTATGGCCCAGCCCGCTCCGTATAGATTTGTAAAGAGAGTTACGACTGACCCGTGGCCTTGGATCGGCTACGCAAACGCAAACTACCAACCAACCCGTTTCCAATGAAATTTATAATCAAGAAGGCTCAACAAAAAAAAACACGGAAGAAATTCCAGAGAGCTTTGTTCTCCATGACACTACCACTGTCTTAGAGAAAATCAAATAAAGAATCGGCCGAATGTGTGTCGGACCTCGCACAATGAAGGCTTCCGTGACAGGAACGAACGTTCATTATTAATGTAATTATATATATATATTTTTTAAATATTTCTTGTTCTTATTTATCAAGTTTTACCACCTTGATTTTTTAGAATCTTCCACCCTGTAGCTGAAAAGTTAAGGCGGGTCACTATATTATATCCTACTTCCTACTAACATTATAAATGTGAAAGTGTGGATGTTTGGATGTTTGTTACTCAATCACGCAAAAACGGCTGAACTGATTTGGATGAAATTTGGCATGCACATTGTCAGGGGTACAGAGAAGGACATAGGGTACCCGGAATTCCAGCGGAAACTCCGAAATTACCGCGAGTGAAACCGCGTGGCACAGCTAGTAAATAATAATCTGTGAATCTCTACATTTAAGTACCATTTTCCATAATATAGAGCTATATTATATAGGATGCCCCTTTCCCAATTTTTTTTGTACATACTTATTATATATCTACATACATATATTATTATAGTACAATGGCATATAAAGTCGAAGAGTAAAATGGCATATAACTTACACACAGATGGACAGAAAGAAACATGTAAGAGCTCTATTATTATTGCTTTTGGAACAGAACCACCCTCCGTTCAGCCGTATCATCCTAACTAATATGAAAAATGCAAACGTCATTTTGTTTGTTTGTTACGCTTTACGCCTTGACCACTCAACCGACCATGAATACACGTTCCCGGGGATACAGAAAAGGACATACTTAGGTACTTTTAAAGATAGTTATTAGTAGTATCCTAAAAAAAGGTCCCTTAAGCCAGCCGTGTGCTACATTTCAATGCCAGTTAGCAAGCTAGCGACCAGCCAGCTAGTTGCCAATAGCAGTGAGCAATGGGAAAGAACCCCGATAAGCCACGCTAGTGGACCGCCGCCGGGCCCGGCCCAGGTCCGCCCATCTCTTATACACTCAATTAATCTACCCGGAATCTCGGGAGATTTATAATTCCGACTTATTTTGTTACACGATAAAATTTATGTAGGTTTATGTTTTTTTTTTGCAAACGAAACAAAGCGAAAGTAACACTATAATATCTTGTCGTTTTTTTTTTTGTTAAAGGAAATACTAACCAGCCAGTTAGAGCTAATGTGATCAAACTATAAAAATGTATGATAAAATTGTAGATCGGAACTTTCTCTATACATAATACTTATAATATCATTGATACAATATGCTTTATTTCTTACCGACTTCGTCTGAAATCATCTCGCATCTCCCCAATGCATTTCAATATAAATTTATTAAGTTTAAAAATAAAATATTATAGTACCTACCTATCTAACTTGGCTGACACAACATCTCAAAAAAAACTAAAATTCAAAAATTCTTTACATTTTTAAATACATATTCAGGATTATTCACTTATATATCATGAGTAATTAATTGTCAGCAGATTTTTTAAGACTAAGTTGAAATTATTTTTTCTTTTTTACATAGGTAATCAAAAAATAACGGCGATACATTGAGTTGAAATTTCGCGTGACGTTACTAACCGGTGCAGTTTGTATGTGGACTTATACGAGTAAATGACGTCACGAGCCCCTACGCTAAACTTTAAGGCGCTTTATCTCTTTATATTTTCATTAATTGAAAAATCAATAAATACGTGTCTATTGCTTTTTTATTTTCTAGCTGACGGACTAATTAGAATTTTGATTTCTAAAAGTCGTCAACATCCCCATTAACTACATCGCTTCGTTTAGTTTCTTATGACAGCGTGTACTTTGCCCTTTAAAAGAGAAACTTTATAGAGCATTGAATATAACTTTATAGTCTTCATTTCTAAAAACTTTCTATGGTAGGCAAACGCGAAATGTTTATAAATATATGTGTGAAATAATAATTCTCTTTTCGGTAATCGTTTCTTGAAGATCGTAAGGGAAGAATAGGAATAGTCTAGTCTAGAATACACATAGATTTTTAATAATGATCTTTTGTTCGCCGCCCAACGGTTTTCCATCCCCGAAATGTCTTCCTCCGCGCCGCGAGAGGGCGGGCGGGGCGGAGTGTGAAATATGATCGAGTCCAACGCTACCTGCTACTCCGACCATTCACATCGGTATTGGAAACCTATTATTCAGTCGGAACTAGCGCGACTCTAATCCAATGCATTCCCAGCTCGAATCCTATGCCGATTTTAATTAATTCATACGTTAGTATAATGTGATTAAGGAATTCATAATCCCCATAATATTCCATTACTGTTTAATTACTCTTCAGGAACGGAAAATTATTATCTGTGAAGTTCTTTGAACAGCTCGACACTATTCATTCATGTCATCTAGGGAATTTTGTAAGGTTTCTCATCTAAGAGAGAATGAAGTAAGCTTAGTTGACTTAGGTATATACACTAACCCCCCCGAATTGGGTCCTCGCCTTGTCGTGGCGGGGGGGCTCTAGTAGCCGTGGACTCGTCACCCACGGTGAAGCTAAGAGGGACCCAGAGGCGGGGCCAGTATAGTCGGCGGCGCCGGTTGAGCTGCTCCCGGCGCTGCCGGCTCGAGGCCACTGGGCCGCCTCTCCGGGTTTTTGGGGGAAACCCGTGTTGAGGCGGCCCGAGTAGGTGGCGCCGTCGCCCTTCGGAGCGGCGGCGCGACTGAGGTGGGCCGCGGTTTCCGAGCACCGCGGCTGTGGGTTAGAGGCCGTGGAGATGGTTTTCCTCTGCGGCCTCGACGGGGCCGCCCCGGTGAATGGCGGCGTGGAGGGGCTTCGGGGGGAGGGGAGTGTTGGCGCGGAGCTAGTCGGCCCTCCTCACCCCCTGCGGCCGTCGTGGTGGGCGGCGGGGCCACTGACCCGACCCGTCGCAGGGGGCCTTGGGCGCCGGTCATGGGCCCGACCGGCGTCCTTTGCACAAGGTCCCCGAGAGGGAGGAGGGCGGCGGTGCGTCGCGTGTTCCGGCGCATCGTCGTCATTCTGAGGGGCACTCGTGCCCCTCGAGGAGGAGCCCGGCAACGGGCTGGCGCCGTCGGGGCTGCGGAGCATGCGAAAGCGCTTCCCGTGGCCCCGGCAACAGGCGCGGAGGAGGAACACCCCAGGGTTTTTAGTGGGTAGCATTCCCGCCCTTCTCAGGGCGGGTTGCCCTTTTCAGGGCAGAGTCCCACATAACCATCGCCCCGGCCCGGGGGCGGTGGTATGCATAAAGCATTTTCCCTGGGTCAAAAAAAAAAAAAAAAAAAAAAAAAAAGGTATATACACTAAAACCCATATTCTGTGAACAGACATAAATACTTTAATATACGCATCTTGGCACTGTAGTTTATCTTAATGACGTATCTATATAGATTTGAATCACCCAAAACGACCTTGACACTTTATTTAGGGTACTTTCTTGAAACTAAACAAAAAAAAAATGATAAGTCAATGCTATGTTCTCATCTCTAACACAATTTAAATTACTTAGTTACCTCCTTGTACATCTAGTATTATACTCTATACTATCTTCATGTGTAATGTACTAATTAACAATGTATTAAAATCTTACAACTTAATTTTAACCTACTTCTAATAGTCGTATCGAATTGAATCTTTATATGTGTATGTAGTTCGGATGTCAATAAAATATTATCCTGCCATGGAGCTGATCTGATGTAGCCAGAAGATGGCCATGAACTCTGTAATTAAACCAACACAACCCCATCGAGAAGGGGCTCGTTCGATTGGTTTTGACGAAGACCCGGTCCTAAATGATTACTTTTTAAGACAGTTTACTCTTTATGTATATACCTATTTGAACATTTCTCAGATATTTGAAGAGAAAAATAGTCCGGTGACAGATAAATGACACGACCGAAGAGTTCCCCAAACTCGGCGGGTAGGTACACAAGCGTCGTCTCATCCTTTAAACCGGCTTATCTCTCATTAGGCGATACAGCGCGCGGTTAACGCAGCGTTATCGCTCGTTACGAGCGGTTATCTGGCGTTGTGTACGCGGTTATCGTCCGTGATGGGTGTTATAAAGGCGGCGATAAATTTTATTGAACCTCCTCCCCCGCCAACCCTCCCGCAACTAGACGGACGTGCCTGTTAACAGCGCAGCCACTCTCATCTCTTTCACAGTCATAATGACGAATGGGTTACGGGGTGGTGTTGTAGGTACTTCGGTATTTTAATTTTATTACTTTTAAAGATCGCTGTTAATCGATTAGGAATACTGAAGTTTTTAAATTAAAGCTGTATTTCTTTTGGCACCAAGTTATAGCGTGTAAGTTCAAATTCGCGTCTGAGAAGCATTTTGAGGAGCAAAGAAATAAAAACTCATAATTTGGTGAATGTGAAATAATAAAAATAATGAATCGTCAGCCAATCAAAACTTGGCCTGGCCTTGGACATGACGTTAATTTCCTTGGTTTTCTATGGCTAAAACGATTACAATTGTCAACTGAGCTAATGGGACTGTTATATTAAACTTGCATTAGTTTGCGATCGTCAAGCCGAGGACTAATTCTACTCACTCAAAACACAAGACACACTCCGTCCCGCCTCAGTAAGGGTCTACCCACATACATCATACATACTAGCATAGGATAAAACCAGGATAGTTGCCCCGGGAGTATAGTTGCCCCGAGGGTATAGTTGCCCCGAGGGTATAGTTGCCCCGAGGGTATAGTTGCCCCGATCGTAATTACTCTAGGTTCGCGGATGAATCGCGTGCTATTTTCTTTATCTATCAAAAGACTTTCCAACTACTATCAAGTGGACCGCGTCTCATGTCTCTGTGCGATTGCACAGGAACGCAAAGTGCGATCAAAGTTTTTTCGGGCTAGATGCCTTATTTCCCGGCGGGTCGTCTATCCTAAACGTAGGTTATATAAACTAGGCAACTATTCCATATATGGGATAGATGTCACAAAAAGTAGAAGTCCGCAAAAATCGCTAATACTCTAAAAATGT
Organism: Zygaena filipendulae; assembly: GCA_907165275.2. Taxonomy (NCBI): domain Eukaryota; kingdom Metazoa; phylum Arthropoda; class Insecta; order Lepidoptera; family Zygaenidae; genus Zygaena; species Zygaena filipendulae. Next base: position 15,547,788 of record OU015649.1, on the reverse strand, counting down.
CAAAGATAATGTCTTTTAAATATAATAAATTTGTAGATAAAGAACCAAAGTACTTGACATTTTTAACCGACTTCCAAAAAGGAGGAGGTTCTATGTTCGATTGTATGTATGTTTTTTTTTTTTTTTTTTTATGTATGTTCACCGATTACTCGAAGACGGTTGGACCGATTTCGAAAATTCTTTTTTTGTTTGAAAGGGTATACTCCCAATTAGGTCCCATTGCAACCAAGTCGGGATCTGATGATGGGATCTTGGAGAAATCGAGGGAACTCTTCAAAAATTATAGGCACACCTATAGCGATTTGGGTATTTTTTATAGTAAATCGTTTATTTGCTTTTGGAAAGCCAAATTTGAAGAAGTGGAACTGATGATGAAGACCACAGATGGTCATCGGAACTACTAAATAATGGGTATTTCACAGATTCCGACTCGTTAACTTTAATGTGGTTTCTAAACAATTTATGTTCGTCACAATGTATATGGTGAAGTGGAACTGATGGTGATGTACCAGCAGAACTCCTCAAAAATTAACGTCCCTGCATCGGGAAAAGCAATATTTTGTATAAGGTTATGAGCAGTTGACATTAGGCTATTGTAACTTAGATAAATTACAAACCGACTCACTAAAAAGCAAGAAATAAACAAATTTTTAACAAAAAAATTAAAACCGACTTCCAAAAACACAAAACTAATAAAAAGCTAAAAATAACAAAATATCGAATTAATCCAAATGACAAAAACACACGTACCTAATATTATTATTGGTTTGTGCTATCACTGATCGGTATGAAGTCGGTGACAAGCCAAATGTGGAGGGGGTAGATGGACTAAGTCGACTCCCGCCACCAGCTCTTCGTAAGCAGAACAACCCAAGTGGGCAGACACCAGCGGGCTTGTCACCGAATTCAAACCGATCAGTGGTAGCACAAACCAATAATAATATTACGTGTGTTTTTGTCATTTGGATTAATTCAATATTTTGTTATTTTTAGCTTTTTATTAGTTTTGTGTTTTTGGAAGTCGGTTTTAATTTTTTTGTTAATTAAAAATATAATATTTTGATTTTTGTACCTACTGGGAGATATAAAATTATTTCAAAAAGTGTGGCATCTATCCGGGTTTTACCCTACACCATGGACCGATTAAACTAGAGGTCCATGCCCTACACGCATTGAGCCGATGTGCTGTCAAGACAAAGGTATGGGTGGAGAGACCTCAGGAGCGGTGCGATTTTGCGTGAGCGGAATCGACCGCCAAGAACACAAGGGGCATCCCCTGGGACCGTTTTCCAATTTCGTACAAAGTAACTTAGCAATTTTATATACGAATAGTCCTTTAATTCGACGTAAAAGAATGTTTTGTTGACTCGTGAATTTATTATGAGCTAAAATTGAACGCCACTCGAATGTGAGTGCTCCTAAAGTGGAAGCAGTGTTCTATATTCATTGGCGATTTATGTTTATTTGCGTTCTCTACTCGTCTATATTATTGATAGTTTCGCTTTCTTTAGTGCTAATAGTGAACATTTTCATTGGTATCGTATAACCGGATAACTTAAGTATCTGGACATATAAATAAAATTGAAGTGTCTGTTTGTAATTTAATATTAACAGCTTTTCACTAAATGCATGCGAAAGTATATACGGTATATACCTACTAACATCAAAAAATAATTTTTTTTTCTCTGTCTGTCGGTCTGTCTGTTTGCTCCTGGTAAGCTCTGAAATGACTGAACTGATTTTAAAGGCACTTTCACTGGCAGATAGCTGATATTATAAGGAGTGACTTAGGGTACTTTTATTTTGGAAAATAATTATTTCCTGCGGGAATTCGAAACTAAATGTGAAAGACATACTTAAATGTGAAAGTTTGGACGACTGGACCGATTTCAACGGTATTTTCACTAGATAGTTGATGTTAGAAGGAGTAACTTAGGCTACTTTTTAGCTCGGAATCCCTGCGGGATGTCTGAAATTAACGCGGCTAAAACCGCGGGTAAAACCGCGGGTAACATATTTATTCATGTATTGATCGTCAATGTGATGTATGAGTATTAACAGGAGTATTACCTACTTGGTTACAGACGAAAAGACATGCAAATAAGACAGAGCGACTTGAAATATGGACTTTTTAGTATCAGCAAGCAAAATAGAATTTTTTACCACAGTTTATCATCTTTTTGTACGAATATTGTAAAGAGAAAATATTTGTTTTTTTGCAGGATAAACTCAAAATTTTCTAATATATTTTTAAAAATTGTCTCCCTTATAGAATGCTAAAGTGTTCCTGACTGAGTGACCTGCGTTAATTTCAAAGTTCCCGAGGGAATTGCTCGCTTAGAAAAACCCTATGTTCTTCTATGTACTCGTGACAACGTGTGTGCAAAATTTCATAATCATCGGTTGGGTAGTTGAAGCGTGAAAGCATTACAAACAAACAAACAAACTCACTTTCGCATTAAAATATTAGAACAGATACATTACAGTCGACGTAGTGGATCTGCCTATTGCCCACTTAGCCCCTTCCCCCTTCTGAGGACTCCGTGTGTAGGGGCCAGAGCTTTTGGTTAGAACGCGTAATGAGCGGCGTCCAAAAAAAAATGGCAATTAGCAAGACCAACACACGGCGTTTTTTGTTTTCGTTCCAAAGCAGACTTGCTCCGAGAATGAACGTGGTGGTTGTTGGTTTTAAAATTTAGAATGATATCGTTTGGAATTTTAAAAAACTTCTACAACTAAACTAGACAATAGAGCCACGCCGAGTCTCCTGTTTCGTTTGTGTTAAAATAACAGACAACTAAACAACTTCCAAGGCTAACGACTAAAGCTAATACCCATATACGTGTACATGTAGCTATTTATCATACTTGTGACTTATGTATATCTATACTTATAATACTTATCTAGATGAATTGGTTTGAATAATGAGTCATTAATTAGAAAAAAAAATTTAGGTAAGTACTTAGGTATATAGATCTTTTTATTTAAACACTCCTATATCTCATCTGGGGGGCTAAGATGCGCCACACGACAACATTTTATCGAGCCATTTTATCGATTCTCGTCGACATATTGTATGGTTTTGTCGACGAAAATCGATAAAATGGCTCGATATAATTTTATCGTGTTGCGCATCTTAGCCCCGCTGGACAGTTAATTGTTAATAAAGTGATTGCTGGAAAAAATCTATATACATATAATAAAACTGTAGAGAGGTCAATTCTGTACATTGAATATATATTCAAAATTAATAGTCTGTCTGTATGTGCACGCATGGGTCAAAAACTACTGAAGGGATTTTAACCAAACTTGGTACGATTGTAGTCCATACTCCTGGGCAGACTATAGGCTATATAACATAACGCTCAGACACATAGGAGCTGAGCAGTGACGATAAATTTGAAGCAAGTCGGATGAAAATGTGCTTTCGAGCTCTTATCCTCGCATACGTTTACTCAATCACGCAAAAACGGCCGAACGGATTTGGATGAAATTTGGTATGCACATTGTCAGAGGTATAGAGAAGGACATAGGGTACTTTTTATCCCGGAATTCCCGCGGTAACTCCGAAATTAACGCAGGCGAAACCGCGAGGCACAGCTAGTAAACCATACAATACCTATTACCTACTCATATCTACTTGTACCTATATATTATCCTTGGAAATTAGTGACGTAGTCTTCCGTTGGCATCCATCTTCTGAATTCAATGTGGTAAAATTGTCATGTTTATAACGACAGCTATTGATAACATAACGTGATACTTTACCAATCACACACCAGCTCAAACTCACAGACTGGCTGTTCCCAGCGGTTCCATCCGCGTTAATTTCAGAGTTCCCGCGGAAATTCTGGAATAAAAAGTACCTAACCTATTTCTTTTTCTGTACAATAGGCTATTTGACTAATTTTTTTTTAGTCCGCCGCGTGTAGATTAATAAAAAATATTGGACACGTATTTTTTCTTTTTTTACGTAATCAAAAAATAACAGAGATACATTGAGTTGAAATTTTGCGTGACGTCATTAACTAGTGCAGTTTGTATGGCGGCTTGTAGCGGTAAGTGACGTCACGAGCCCCCACCCTAAACTTTAATGCGCTTTATCTCTGTGTATTTTCATTTATTAGAATATTAAAAAAATACGTGTCTAACGATTTTTAATTTTCTAAAAGACGGACTAATTAAAATTTTGATTTTCAAAAGTTGTCAACATCCCTATTAACAACGTGTATGCAAAATTTCATGACCGGTTGAGTACTTAAGACATAAAAAGGGAAGAATTTATAGTACCTATTTCTATGGATTACGAAGAAGATTATTACGAAGTTTTGCCGAAAATTGGCTTTACTCGTATAGTTGTGTCGTGTGGTAATTTATAACAGTAAAAATAGTTAAATTAGTATTTAGTGCCAGCCCTGACTACTAATACATAAAGTAGCTAAAATTTACTATTATAAATCTATACATCTATAATTCTATATTCTATACACATAAATAAAATAGACGTGTTTGTTTGTAATTCTAAATGAACAGCTTTTCACTGAATACATATCAAAGTAGTTCTTGCGGAAATTCAAAAACTCACGCGGGTGAAACCGCAGGGCATAGCTTGTGTACGTATATAAATAGAAAAATTACATAACACATGGGATTTTGAAACTAACGAAAAAATTTACTGTAGTCAATAAATAACAGTATGCATAGCTCTGTAGAATATAAAAAAAATGCATTGAGCATTATATACAGAGTAAGTCAGAAAGGGGGTATCAAGCTGGAACCATATCGAAGTTTTCTTGGCAACGAATAGCTTTGTTTGATATTTTACAAAAGAGATTACCTATTAGAACATTTAAATATTTTTGTTATCTTTTATTCAGATGTGTTTTTGAGTAATTTAATAGTAATTATACTTACTTTTTTTTTGAGGTTGGTTACTTCTTTTATTAAGGGCTGGCACCAATTTCAGATTAAATTGTTAGCGTAGCTAGGTAACTACTATAAAATTATTTTTCCCCTTTCAGTTAGGTGTTTAATTTTTTTAAATTACCTACTCTCTTCTCACTTCTTTTTTTAATATTAGTAAGTACCCACGTTCAGAACTTCCTATTTTGAAAACAACAAACAACCAGGAATTATTGCAATCTGACCCCTAGTTCTTGAGAAATTAAAGATACATACGTACAATCACGAACATTTTGCACTTTGTAAAAAGTCAACATACCCTAACATATACGAATATTGTGCAATAGGGATGTTGACAACTTTTTAAAATCAAAATTGAAATTATTCCGTCATTTAGAAAATTAAAAATCATTAGACACGTATTTTTTTATTTTTCAAAAAAGAAAAAATACGTGTCCAATATTTTTTATTAATTTACGAAGCGGACTAAAAAAATTAGTCAAATAGCCTATTCCAACAATATGTCTGTTAGTGAATTCGGTTAAAAAAATAAAGAAAATATGACAAAAAAGTTGCATTATTTAATTATTAAAAAAAGTAACTGACGTGTTTAAATATGGTTATGCGGTGCTACTTTCAAATTCTAATGGCATCGGTACCCCTTTCCGACTATAACCCTTTATAATAACTCAAAAGAAATACAAAAAAAAATCGCCAACAGGACACACTCGCTGGCCATATATTTCGAGCGCCCACTTCTCTGTATCAATTCGATTTATTTTAATTCACTCCGGCACAATGCTGGAGCGTTTTCGCAATTCGCATCCTCCATTTGCTACGTTCTGTCTGGCACAACTATAGCTTGTTACAACAAGGTTCCGAGTCGGGACGCCCGACCGGGGAGATGCAACCTTCTCGCAGTGAAGCCAGGAATGCACTTACTTAGTCCGCTTCCCCATCTAGATTTTAATGTAATATCCCAGGTTGCACTTTTGAAATGTTTTGTTTGTACATTTGCTTTTGCGATTGTGTTATATATATTTTGGAGTCGCCTCTTTGTGCTGAAATGGAATTATTTTAAGCGTTTCATATAATATGTAGGTACTTATCTACTTATTTAGCAACGGAAATGTGCCCGAAATAGTACTGCGAAAGCGATTATGTTAAAACAGAGAAACTGTAATTAACTTGTTCTTATTTTTTTCCCCAAACTAAAAGGGTTTGTGTTTACATCTGAGGGTTTTTGGAGAATTAACAAGTGCAAGCACACATTGTAGTTATCTATCGGTGATATTTTAAAGTATTCACGACTTAGTACCCCTTTTCTGACCAACCCCACATACTATATTATGATATTGGTCCCCTCTTACGTTTTACGATCCGATCGAAGTTCGAGGATCGTCGTTCATCGAAGTTTGAGGTTAAATTGCGGGAAAACTTACATATCAAATTTCAAATAATCCTTTTAGCCGTAAATTATCCTAATCCTAATCGCATACCTATTATTGAACACACCGTCTATCTATATAATGCCATTGAGGTATAGTGGTTTGTGTTATGATATAATTACGGCCAAATTGAAAAAAATAAGCTTTAGGTACCTACACTTGTTTTACCGAAGGAACATTCATGGTATTTTAAAGCGACAAAAAATCATCATACACGTTGTACAGTCAATATTAGAATTACGTAATCACTTTTGAGTCGTTCGTTGGATCTTATGCTATAAGTAGCAATAAAGCTGACAGTCTTTTCATATCTTGTATGCTGACGGTACAAGGAGTCTACAGAACAACATTTTGATCGAGGGCTTCGTGTCGCGCGACGCGATTCAAGTCACATAATAAGTGTGCGAGGTCGCCAGGAGCTACCGGGCCAAATGTCCCGGAAAGATAAAAAATAACCGAAGAAAAAAAAATAAAAAGAAAAGAAGTTGAACCGGGAGCGCCTTAAATCATCCGGTATCACGAATCAGCCGGTTAGGCCTCCCCCCACCTCCACTCCTCGCCGCCTATCGCCTGCTCGCTCACTCAATTTGGCGAAACAAAAAAAAAACTCAATTAAAAGGCGGCTTAATTTGAATTTGTTTAGGCGAACTCTTGCTCTTTTCATGTACAAAGTAAACACGAAGTCTCTCAGTTATTAACAATGACTAAGTTGACAACGTCGGATCCGTACGGACGGAAAGGAGAAATTATTGTAGTCTGTTTGTTGACTATTTGCTTAATGACTTCTTCTACTAAGTACACAAAAGTTGGGTATCTAATTAATTTTTTTTTTTTTTAAGTGAAAAGGAAATATTTGTGCCTAAATGGAAAAAGGTTTTAGGTCGGGACCGGTGTCTGTTTGGGGACGGAGTTATTTGCAAAGTAAGTTGTGAACAGTGAACTAAAAAGGCTGAATGAGTAATAGAACAAAACAAATATGGGTGATTTTCCACGAAAAAAAAACACATTAAATTCTCATTTGTTTTCTAGTGTATAGTATACGTTTACGGTGTACAGTCCGCGGCAGAAATATGTAAAAACTTTTCAGTCATTGAATCTTATTGCAATGGTAATAAGGTTTAAACACTGACCGAAGTGTTCACACATTGAGGCCGCCGACTGTAGGTATGCGGCAACTACTGAGTTGTAATGCAGTTTTCATCATGGTATAGAATTTACCAGAGTTAGCTGAGTTACCGTGACAAAACAGACAGATTTGTGTTTCTATAACAAACGCAAAACAACCTAATCTTTATTTAGCTAGATACTAACGCAAGCAAAATACAGCAACAACAAAACACACGAAGCTGTTTGCTATTATTTAGTGCACTATCACACTAGGTAATTTACGTGTTAAAAAAAATGTATAATGTGACGGATTGACGTATTTACATCACTATACGCCTTCAAGAGGTTTCGGGTTCGATTTTCGGTGGGGGTGGACTTTGTGTGATGAACACAAGGTTCCAGTTTCCAGTCTGGGGCTATTTATATGTATATTATCTATACTATCTATACATATAAAATGCTTTATCCTGAATGACTGATGTATCAACGGACAGCCTAAACCGCTGATCTTAGAGACCTGAAACTTGGTGGGTGTGTTCTTTGTATGACGCAGACATTCTTTTAAAAAGGGTTTTTGAAAATTTAAGGGTAAAAAGGGGTAAAAAGGGGTTGCAAAGTTTTTATGGAACATTTCCGCGGGAACTTCGAAATTATCGCGGGTGAAACCGCGCGGGACAGCTAGTAATTATTATATACGTTGTCGTCGTAAGGCGTGAATGCGTAGGCACGTCTATTAAGTACGCATTCACGCCTTAACGGCTCAATCGATCATCATGAAATTTTGCATACACGTTGTCAGTGGTACAGAAAAGGATATAGGGTACTTTTTATCCCTGAATCCCCGAGGGATCTCTAAAATTAACGCGGGGTACAGCTAGTATGTAGTATATAATACGTGTTGCTTAGTTTCCACGCCAAGAGCTTATAGCTTATTGTTAGTATGGGATCAAGTAGATATATGCAGTGGTGTGTTATCACTAGATACACAGTATAAAACAAAGTGGCTTCTCGTCTGTCTGTCCCTATGTTTTAGATCTTTAGAACTACCTACGCAACGGATTTTCATGTAGTTTTCACCAATACATAGATTGATTTACGAGGAAGGTTTATATCTACATTTTATCCTGGAATTGCCGCGAGAGCTTCGAAATTACCGCGGGTGAAACCGCGGAGGGTAACTAGTTATATTATATTTGTTACTCGCTCATGCGGGAATGAGGATATATGGACATAGATAAGCAATAGTGTGTTAACCCACACTGGAGAAATTTTGAGTAATTCGTGTTTTAAAATTATATAGTGCCATTTTGTGTCAACATTTTTTTATGTTCAACATATTGTTACATATTTAAACAATGTAATAAGGTAAACATATAATTAAAAAACGTTTTCTAGCTCGCAATACATAAATCGTTCTGTATCAATAACTTCAATTTGTGGGTTAACATGTTATTGCTTATCTGCGTCCATATTTGAATCAAATTGGAGTAGAGATAGCTTAAAACCTAAACTAACACACATTATTCCTTTGATTTCCAAGGAATACCGGTAATACGGGAATCGCTAGTAAAAACAGGTTACAACAAAACAAGAAAACATATGAAAAGCTAAACGGATTATTTATTTGTGTGTTCTTTCTATGGCTATAGTACGATAGTGCACGTAATTTAAAAATCAAATGTGAAATATTTTTGTTTATTGCGACTTTGTAGCGGCCTGCGTCGTCGAATCCGTAACGGCGACGCGACGCGAGGGTCGCAAAGCTGCATTAACTTCAAGGGGCGTCAGAGCGAGCCGCTGAAATATGATATTTCTCGTGCAGAAGTCAACAAAGTGTTCGTTACACGAGGCTGTTTGTACACTAGAAAAATACTTTGAGAATCTATCGAACTCACCTGGGCCCTTATTCGCTATGACCATAACACGCCGCGCTAAAATAAGACGCCGCAAAAACTGTCTTTCCCTCGTAATCAAAGAAGTTTTCCCGCAAAAAATGCGTTCACAACGTTTCTTATGGCATAAAGAATAATAATTTCTAATATTTTGGCATCTAGAACGTTCGGAAATGCGTTTTTGGGATGCGCGTTATTGGCAAGAAATGTTGTTGGTCATAGTGAATAAGGTCCCTGATTTGAACATCCCCCTTAGCCAAGTTGACAATCTGCAATCGTTAACGTGGACACGTAAAATCGGTCCAATCAAAGTGCAGTTTTGAGTGATCAAATGAAATGAAATGAAATGAATGAAATGAAATGAAATGAAATAAATAAACTGATCACGTCAATGTCATGATCACGTGACATTACAATGGGGATTTTTGACTACTTTGGAAAATCAAAATTCTAATTAGTCCGTCAGTTAGAAATAAAAAAAACAATTGAAACGTATTTTTTGCTCTTTCAATTAAATTAAAATTTACAGAGATAAAGCACACTAAAGTTTAGGGTGAGGGGGTTGTGACGTCACTAACCGCTAAAACCGCCATACAAACTGTCCGGATAGTGACGTCACGCGAAATTTCAACTCAATGTATCGCCGTTGTTGTTTGATTTCGTAAAAAAAGAAAAAATACGTGTCCGATATTTTTTATTAATTAATCTACAAGACCGGTTAAAAAAAAAATTAGTCAACATGCCCATTCTTTCCTTAGTTTTCTATGCGTTAACGATCATAGATTGTCAACTGGGCAAAAGGGGCAGGTAAAAAATTTAATGGACGCACTTAAACTGAACAAGTAGAGAATATTATTATAATAATACAAAAATAAGATAAATTTCGTGACAATGATTACCATCTACCTATTAACTTGTATTGCACCTCTAAATATGAACTGCCCAAGCTTACAAATAATATAGATAATAATATTTAAGACCCTATTATTATTCTATATGACGTACCTAGACTTACTAAGCAATAAACACTTCAATTCTAGGTAGATGACCAAAATAAAGGTCTAGCAACTATTCAAAAATATACGAGTCATAAACATCAGTAGGTACTCTAGTGTAAGTACCTGCTTTAGTGTTAAAATCTAAAAATTATTAAACAATAATAATAATTTCTGTTTTTTTGTCACCTCAACCACCGTTCTATTTTGACTGACCTCAAAAAAAACTACACTTTTTATATTGAAGAACAACTAGAGGCATTTTACATGTATAGTTATTGTGGAATAACACTGTAGTTGTAAAAAATATTTTTATTCTTCTCATAAACCTCATTTAAGACGGTACTTATAATACATATACTATCTATATTTTATCGCTGTGTCTTTTATCCAAATTCTATAATAATTATTGTGGTATTTAAGTTGAAGGAATACTATGGTAGGTACTTTGCGTTTTATGTTCCAAACTAGCATTCTTCTCTTTACGTGAACCGGTTTTTCTGTTTTGTTTCATTAATTTTACTCCCAACTTTGAGACCAACATGTATCACATTCATTTTTGATGATTGATTCGTATTAAATAATTAATTTTTATCCAAACAACCTATAGAGGAGAGTGAATATGTAAATACCAAAAGTATGCATGCTTACTATGGTCATGGAAAAGTTGAAAATGATACCTACTTCCATATTTTTTCAATTTTTCTACATTTAAAACTATCAGAATTGAATTGAGAACCTATTTCTTTTTCCAAGTCGCTTAAAAACCTTGTTACAAATGACATGAGCGAACAACTACGTTCCATGTCCTACGTACACGTAAGTATATTATAGCGAAGTAGAATCATTTATCGTGTTAACCCTGCAGATGCTGGTGTGTTTATCTTGTACGTTCCACACTGTGTAACTCAATTCCCCTGGCCGTCCGTCCAACACTACACCGATAAAAAGTTTCGCGCGCCGCGCCGACCCACACCTAGGGTTGTCTGATATTTTTGACTTTTCAAGGACGTGTCTGACCAAATATTTTATCGTCCGAAATTTCCGGCTTTTGATAGGCTTTTTGTCTGTCTGCCGCTCGAGTCAAAATCAAGCGCAAGTAAAGCATAATGAAAAAACATAATTTTTTAATAAGTAATTTAGTATTGTTTGACTTTTGAAACATAATATATAAAAGCCAGATGGCTTTCAAAAAGTTATGAATAGCTATTAAAAAAGGGTATTAGATGTCTGACTTTTAGGATAAAATGACCGGCTAAATTAAGCACTTGGTCTGGCTTTTGTGTTTTTGAACCTAGCAACCCTACCCATACCGTCCCTCTGCGCCGTCGTTTACCATCGTCTAACATTGTGAATTATTTGTGCCAACATTCGATTGTGTGATTTGTCCTACTTATTTTTCTTTTATTATGGCACACCCGCAATCACACGCAACTCCACCCTCGTGAACTTTGGTGTTCCCTCAGGAACGCTGATTTCTAGAATAAATTATTGTACTACACAATGTAACCTTAACCGAGGCACATAATATTTGAACTCTTGGTTTACATGTAAGTTGTAACTAATAAAAATATGTAGACATAAAAAAATCACTGATAAATCACAAAGAAAATCCAAACAAAAACGTAGGTTTGAAATTAAAAATCATCTTAAACAAATATCTAAAATCTACATACAAAAATTATTTGTGAATTTTTTTTCGGCGCGTCAGTAGCTAAAAGACATAAGGCGTTGAATGACCATTACGGGTTGGCGACTTGGCGTGTCGACAACTTGCACAGTGCACACTCAATTTTCATGAATACTTTTTTTAAGGATAAATAAGTCAAAAACATGTTTTTTATTAATTGAGACGTATATTTCTCTTCTTCAATAAGTCCCTCGATTAACCTTATAATCAAGACATAACAAACATTACATACGTGTAAGGCTAACTATCATTAGCAAATACTGTAATCATGAAACCTAGAATTAATATAATATGTAATTGTAGCTGTTGTCCTAAATAAACGAAAATAAATAAATAAATACGAAAAATATCGTAAATTCATCATAACATTGGCTGTTGGACTTCCACTGTAGGACAAACTTAGTAAATTAAAAAATCCTGAATGCGTTTCAAAGATGTAAGTACTGTTGGGGATGTTGTAAAACGTAAAGGTAGATTAAATCATGCATAGTTGAAGAGCCGGCAAAGATAATATCGCACGCGCCGCGACATGGCCCGGCTGGCGAGTGGAGGGTTGTCGGTTCACTACTCGAACCATGCCATGAATTATTCAATGTTCACACCTAACTGGTTCTGACTTTCGACTTTAAAGATTATTTACTCACGTATATAAATAAATCGATCTGAGTGAAAGAAAAAAATATGTTGCAGAGAGCGATTATTTTTCGAAATATCAAAAAATAATTTGCGAAGTACATAATATTATGTTTCAAACAAAAAAGAAACATTACACAAAAAATCGTAAGTATCTGTATAAAATTGTAATAAAATTTTTAATACAATTTTAATCATAAAATAATTGTATGAGTGAAGTGTGCAGTTTTCTGAGTTACCATTCATTATAATATACGAATTGAATTTTCCGAAATATTATATGTTACTTAGCTCAAAACACACTCAATCTGATTACCTACGGTCATTCATCCAAAGAAAAATTCAAGCTTAAACGATGGAGAATTAATGTATATAATAGGGAATTAATGTATATATAACTCAATATCTTATGAAATAATTCAAGCTTTGTTATGATGTTAGTTTTACTTTTACGAATTTAGAAATAAATCATAGTGGCAAAAAAATAGCAACACAAAACTATAAGCCGACTTCCAAAATATTTACAAAAAAAAAAGAAAACAAGTTTCCTTTGTTTAGTGCCAGAATCATAAAATCCCGCTGTGTCCACGTGAAAATAGTAAAACGTCGAGTTATTCTTTCATGTGCGGTGTCATGTTTTATTCATCATTCTCGAGAGCACCGCCAGCTTTCGGTTTTAACGAATTATGACCTGGCACCGGGTCTTCGTATAAAAAAGTGCATTTGGTTTGTGATGGGTCGTTAAACGCACCACGTCACGTTATCGTCACGTTAGCATATCTGTAACACGACGGAATACACTATGTCGCAGCCAGTAAAAATCTGTGAGTGTCGTGGAACACTCGGTCGGAACGAAGTTTCTGCGCCTCGTAGTTTCCGAGATATGAAGTTTCGAAAATTTGACCACGTGGTCACATAGACATGACGACAACAAGAAATTTGAGTACCATCATAATGGGTCTACACCTTGTAGTTTCCGAGATATATCTACAAGAAAGTTTTTTTTCGAACTTACATTTTTTTCGCAAAGCCTATAACTGTGCGATAAGGAACTTCGTTCCAAATAAACGGCCAGCGTTTTGTGTTTATTGACTACTGAACCGAACATCATGAAATTATGCGTAATACACGTGTTGTGTGCTGACGTGCCGGTAGTCAGAGAGGAGTGAAGACACAATTGATACAACAGACACAGGATTTTATATAGAGTTTATATTATGAACCAGATACTAGGTTATAATAACTACAATATAAAATATAGAATAACTTACGCGAGATCAACTTTATACGCGGGAGGTGTCACTATGACTCGTGTTGCGTGGTTGAAGGTGGGTAACTAACTGACTACTCCAAACTTCCCTCGCACTAAGCACGACTCTCAAAATAATGAACTACACATTTACAAAAAGGTCTTATAACAAAGGTACTGGAACGTTACATAAAAACAATAGAAACAAAACATCTTTCACTCCAAGGAGCGGTACAGCAAAGGGTGCTGCGTGCAGATGTTACTAACGATAGGTAATTAACTAGCTATTGCTGTTTGTGCTACACAATGAACCTTAATAAACCTTTGTCTCATCTAGGTCCTAAAACTGATAAAACCTTTTCTAAAAAAAATACAAGATTCATACTGTAAAACCAATAACACAAAGTGAATGAAAACAATGAGAAGAAACTTAGATAATAGCTTAATGTTACCGAACGTGGGAACAATGACGCTTTACAGAATTGAAAAAGAAATATTTAAAGAAATGTTTACTAATAAAATTTAACATGGCAACAGACCCCACAGTACATTACAATCCTCCCCTTTTAGAGTGAAAACGAAAGTTTTCATCAATATCATTATTGTTACTTATACATTTAAAACATAATTATGCTTAATCATATCATACTAATCATCTTACTTTTCTAATAGTTACAATATCATAAAATCATTACATAAGACATCAAATTACAAAATACAAAACCGATAAAAACATTAAAACATTAATGTTGTATAAACTAACTAAACGCTTATTTGATTCCATTGTTAATAATTATGACACCTTCAATTGAGCTATTCTACTACTGCGTCTCAATGGTGTTGCTGTAGTAACAGTATCATTTAAACTTGAACTAGGGATATCACTCATTTCAATATCTACTCTTTCTGGACTATTGACTTTCAAAGTTACACAATTGGTTATCCTAGCACAACAAGTTTTACTATCTTCCAAGGCTAGCGTTCGTCCTCGTGACGTACAGAAAAATTTTCGTTTTAACAAATATTTACCAAGTCTATACAAAATGTAAAAACTTATTACCTTAATTACAGACATAAATATGTAAATAAAATAGTAATTACCAACGACCTTGTTAAATAGATTATTGTTTTGCATCTCATCAATAATACTGTTAATTTTATCTATCTTATGGCTTGCCACATTTAAATCTTCTAAATCTAGATGCACTCCATTCAATGGGATGAAATTTATTTTATGTTCAAATGTTTTATTTTTTAATTTCTTACAACATTCGTCGTTTGTTATATCAAAGTCTGGTAGTAATGATAAATGGTTAGAAGTTATATCACTATTTGAAGATTGTAAAATTACATTAGGTGTATAAAATTTACAATTTTTATCTAATTTTAATAAACCTGTATTCGAGATTTCGATATCATGTGGTTCTTCATTTTTACAATTAATTGTAGCTAAGATTCTTCTTGGAGTTACAAATAACCATTGATTTTTATTATACATATTAAACCATAATTCGTTTTGTATTGAAGTGATTCTAGTGTCACATGTTGAAGGTATTTGATAATTATTTCCTAATAAAAGATCAGTTTCACAGCTCGTCTTTGCATGTACAGAGTATAAAGGTTGACTTATCTTACAAATAAACTTATTATTAATTAACCTTTTGCATTCATTTATATTATCTAGCGAGGCATAATGAATCTTATTACTTGACAGTAATAAATATTTCTCCGTAGGTAAAATAAAAAGAAATGTATTATTTTTATTTAATATCGGAACAGGTACTAAGTTATATAAATCATACGTTTGCTGAGTTATCAAAGGTGTTTTAATTACGAATACTATTTTATTATTCATATAATATGTTACTAAATTAACTAAACCTAATAATTCAGAGATATTGTCATTACTTAAATCTGTTGGGTATTTAGTATTCGATGGTAAGTTTGGTAACGTCTTTTTAATTTCTGACAGATATTGAAAGTTCATCCTGAAACAAACGCATGTTTCAGTCGGTTTGTATGAACACGCATTTTCTTATTTTTCACTTGTAAAGTGACGTTAACTTTAGAATTGATTGCTATAATGTCGTAAGGACCTAACCAGTATTTTGCTAACTTTTTCGTCTTTCCTAACCGAACTTGTTCGTTGCTTAAATATACCTTATCTCCTATTTTAAATTCTATGTACCTAGATTTCTTGTCATATAATCTTTTATTTGTTTCTTTTGAATCAATAATATTTTTTCTAGCTAATTCACGCGATTTCCTTAATTTTAATAATAAATCATCTACATAATTATCGTAAGAATACTTGAATTCTGTTTCTTTAGTAATTGAACTAGGTAAACATGCTTTGAAACCAAATATAAGTTCAAATGGGGTATAACGTGTTGTACTATGCACGTTAGTATTGTATGAAAACATTGCGAAGTCTATCCAACGATCCCAATTATTTTGATCTTCGTTAACGTAATGTTTAAGATAGTCTGCTAGTGTACTATGACTTCTTTCTAAAGCTCCATTGGACTGAGGGTGATACGCACTTCATAAAATCTGCACCTTGGTCTGTGAGTACTACTTCGGGTATACCAAATTTACAAATAAAATTTCTGACAAAACAGTCAGCTATTGTTTCCGCATCGTGTTTAGGTAATGGATATGCTTGTGAAAATTTAGTTAGATCGTCTTGCAAAGTCAAGATATATTTATTACCATTTTCTGTTAAGGGCAATGGACCTACAATGTCTAAACAAACTTTTTCAAACGCATTTGTTGCTGTAGTTGTTATTTCCATGGGTTGTTTAGTTTTCTTTCTATTTAATTTATTTTCTTGGCACGACTTACATTTTTTTATAAATTCAGCGATGTCTTGTTTCATGGTTTTCCAGTAGTAATTAGACTTAATTTTCTTATAAGTTTTATGAAATCCTGTATGACCTGAGATTGGGTTTGTGTGACACTCATCTAATATTTTTACGATATCTTCCTCTTTTGGAGTGACAACCGTATTGTGATAAACTTTAATTAATATTTTAGTATCCTTAAATAAAAATCTCAGTATAGTTCTAATTTTATGCCATTTTAAGTTGAGCAATGGTTTTAAGTTTTCCAAACAAAATTCTGTGATATTTTCTTTTATTAATCGGTCTCTTAAATTCTTTAAAACATTAAAAATATCTTCATAAGAAACTTTTTCCCAATTATTAACCCTAGTAAACGCGAAAAATGTTAATTTATTATTACTTCCTCTAGATGCTAATATATCATATAACTTGGCGTTCCGTGCTTTTAATTCTGATATACTATTTTCATATAGTTTTAATTGTTCCTCGTTAATGGGATCTAAATCGCATGATGTAAAAATTACTTTGTTACAGTTAGATGGGGGAATACCTCTATGTTCTTCTAAGTTTTTAGTTAGAATCGGGCGTCTTTTAATTTCTTCTAAGAAGGATGAGTAACTTTCGTGTTTTCTTGTTAAAATATTTATTTTCACCATATCATTCTCCGGCATAATACGACTCAATGCATCTGCGTTATTATTTAATTTTCCTTTTTTATATATTATCTTATAATCGTATTCTTCTAATAACAGTCTCCATCTGACCAATCTCGATCCTGGGTCTTTAACGTTAAATAGCCATTCCAGTGGCTTATGGTCTGTGACAATCGTAAACTGTCGACCATATAAATAGGGTCTGAAATGTTTAACTGACCAAACTATTGCTAGCAATTCTGTTTCTGTTGTTGAGTAATTAACTTCCGCTTTGTTTAGTGTTCTACTCGCGTAGGCTATAGGGAGATCGGAACCTGTACAGTTCTGTGATAAAACACTACCTACAGCGTAATTACTTGCATCAGTTGTTAGTATAAAAGGTTTGCTGAAATCCGGATATTGTAGAATGGGCTTTTGACATAATTTTAATTTTAATGTTTCAAATGAATCTTGTTGTAAACTAGTCCAAATAAAAGGTATGTCTTTCTTAAGAAGCTTTGTTAAGGGTTGTGTTAATTTGCTAAAGTTTCCGATAAATCTTCTATAGTAACCTGCCAAACCTAAGAAACTTTTAATATCTTTTTCATTTTTAGGTATAGGGAAATTCTTTACTGCTTCTATCTTTTTTGGGTCTGGTTCAACTCCATTTTGAGTGATTAAGTGTCCTAAATACATAACTTCTCTTTTTAAAAACTCGCACTTATCTGGTTGTAACTTTAATTTATTTTTCGATAGTCTTTCAAATATTTCTTTTAATTTATTATTGTGATCTTCTAATGAATTACCATAAACAACTATGTCATCTAAATAAACAAAACACTTTAAACCTTGTAAACCTACTAAAACATTATTCATTAACCTTTGAAAGGTACTTGGAGCATTCTTAAGACCGAATGGCATTCGCGTAAATTCGTAGTGACCTAACGGTACACTAAACGCTGTTTTAGCTTGATCTCTCGGGTGCATTTTAATTTGATGAAATCCAGATGCTAGATCTAATGTAGTAAAATATTTACTATGTCCTAACTGATCTAAAATATCATTTATTTGGGGCAAGGGATAAACATCTCCTATACTGTTGTCATTTAATTTTCTAAAATCTATCACGAGTCTCCATTTCTTTTTACCAGACGCATCTTCTTTTTTGGGGACAATCCATACTGGTGAGTTCCAGGGACTATTGGAAGGTTTAATAATGTTATCTTTTAATAATTTATTTACTTGGTCATGAACTTCTTCTTTTAGAGCTTCTGGGTATCTATACGATTTAGTGTTAATTGGACGTTCATTTTCAAGGGGTATCTCGTGCACGACAATATCTGTGGCGGTTAGACTATCGCCTTCTAAATGGAAAATATGATTATATTCTTTACATAATTTTACTAATGATTCTTTTTCTTCTTTGTTTAAATGGTCAATTCTCAATGTTTGTTCTATTTTGTCTAAACGACTACTATCGTAATTACAATTATTATTTTGTTTATCAACTTTCATTATTCTACTGTCGCTTTGGTCTTTGTTAGTTATAGACTCTAAATGGACCTTAATTTTGTTTATTTTTATCATCTCATCAGTGGTGTTTAAACAAGCTGTTAACGCATAACTATTATTTACCTTGACAATGCTGGGACATAGATAACAACCTTTTGTTATCTCTATTTTCTCGGGAATTATTCCTTCATTTAAATCTTTATTTATTATATTAACTGATATTATTTTTTCACATCTTGGCTCAATATAAATAAACTCATTTTCAATATTATTATTCTCACACATATTTTTCATTATATTATTTTCATTTATTTTTTCAATTTCAGTATTCTCACTATTATTTCCATTTCTCATACTTCTGGGGTTATTTATTATGCTTTCAGTTTTCATATTATCGAATAAAATATCATCACAATATATCGCCTCATTATTATTACATTCTAAACTCGCAATTATATCATTATTCTTTTTTTCGTCTCTGTATATCATTTTTATAAGGGTACCTAATAATTCAATTTCTCCCTTTTGGAGATTAATAATAGCGTTCATCGTTTGGAGAAAGTCGCTACCAATTACTCCGTCGCTTTCGATAGGAAAGTTATCAGGTACTATCGAGACAGTATGAATAACCGTATTTGTTCCTATTTGAAATGAAACGCAAGTATACCCCGTTGTCTCCGTTGGCGACGCATCTTTATCTATTCCTCGTAATTTAAAAATCTTATCTTTATACACTAATGAGTTTTCGTTTAACGCGCTTTCTTTAATTAATGTTATTTCTGCTCCTGTATCTATTAAAAATGTGCTTATGTTATCGTTAAATTGTTTGGACATTAATTCAACATAAAGAGATATTTTTGTGTTTACTATCATAATTCGGCCTCCATCACAAAAGTCCTTGGGGCGGCCTACTTCCTTGGACTGTTGGGGTTTAAATTACCGCTCATATTTTCTCTATTATTATGTGAGTTTGCATAATTATTTGGATTATTCTGCGAAGGTGAATTCGTATTATTATTATACATTCTATTATGAGTAAATCTATTATTGCTGTTAGGGAATCGACTTCTATAATTATTATTGTTAGGTCTATAATTGCTTGCTGATGGACCATTATAATGATTAAATTGATTACTACGGCAATCTCGGCTATAATGTCCTTTTTTGTTACATTTAAAACATGTAATAACGTTATTATTAGGTTGAATAACTCGAATATTTGGGTTAAATCTGCACTGAAAGGCTAAATGTCCTATTTTATTACAATTAGTACATCTTTTAACGTGGGGAAAATGTCTTTGATTCATTTCCGCTCTAGACATTATTTCTTGTTCTTCAGAAATGGCGATTGATATAGCTTCCTCGAATGTGTTCGGTTTTTGGGACTTTAATAAAATGTGTAATTGTGGTATAAGACCACTAATAAAAATATTTAATGATTGGCTTTTTAAGAGATCTATATTGGCTTCGCGAGCCTCTTTACTGAGTTTGGGGTCTAACGATTTAATTAATTTAATATAGCAATTTTCGACTCTGTTTGAATAGTTTAAGACGGACTCGTTATGTCCTTGTCTACACGAATTTAGTTCCATCTGCCATTGTGCAAATGTTCTTTTTTCTGAATAATTTTCTAAAAGGTGAATTTTTAATTCCTCCCAATTATTAAACGACCTATTTAACAAAGTTGACCTAATGTTTCCTTCTATTTTAGATAATACTACAGATACGAAAGCTGAACTAAAAATTGGATTTATTAATGCGCTTGCGTTGTTACAATTATCGATGAAAACATGAAGATTGGATTTATTTCCGTCATATTTATTTAGCATACGCTCGGCGAGATTAATATCAATGAATGCATTTGGGGGTTTCGTTTCGTCTAAAGGCATCTTAATATAATATATTTTGTCTTTTTCTAAATTATTATACCTATACGTAGAGTAAAAAAATAATCACTTATTCACTTTATGAAGTATTCACTTACGTGGACTTTCTTTGGGGTATTCTTATAACACACAGTTGGCTGCTGGGGAGAAGGGGACGTTTTTCTGGTTGAGTTCCTTGAAGACCTGCCGGTGGTGCCTCGAAAGACACGATGATCTGCTGCTACTCTGATGTCTGCTGCTGTCTTTTTGCCTCTGCTTGGCTGCACTCTTCAGCACTTCTTTGTTAATACGTTGATCAGTTGTTTTGATATGTCTCGAGAGACGACTTACGAATAAGTTTTTTATCGAAATTTCTGAATTCTCGTACTAAGGCTATCACGCTGACGCGCTCGTTTGCCTTTTGTCTTGTGGATGATTTCAATCCACCAATCTCACTTCTGACACCAATTTGTTGTGTGCTGACGTGCCGGTAGTCAGAGAGGAGTGAAGACACAATTGATACAACAGACACAGGATTTTATATAGAGTTTATATTATGAACCAGATACTAGGTTATAATAACTACAATATAAAATATAGAATAACTTACGCGAGATCAACTTTATACGCGGGAGGTGTCACTATGACTCGTGTTGCGTGGTTGAAGGTGGGTAACTAACTGACTACTCCAAACTTCCCTCGCACTAAGCACGACTCTCAAAATAATGAACTACACATTTACAAAAAGGTCTTATAACAAAGGTACTGGAACGTTACATAAAAACAATAGAAACAAAACATCTTTCACTCCAAGGAGCGGTACAGCAAAGGGTGCTGCGTGCAGATGTTACTAACGATAGGTAATTAACTAGCTATTGCTGTTTGTGCTACACAATGAACCTTAATAAACCTTTGTCTCATCTAGGTCCTAAAACTGATAAAACCTTTTCTAAAAAAAATACAAGATTCATACTGTAAAACCAATAACACAAAGTGAATGAAAACAATGAGAAGAAACTTAGATAATAGCTTAATGTTACCGAACGTGGGAACAATGACGCTTTACAGAATTGAAAAAGAAATATTTAAAGAAATGTTTACTAATAAAATTTAACATGGCAACAGACCCCACAGTACATTACACACGTTGTCAGGGGTACCTACAGAGAAAGACATAGGTTACTTTTATCCCGGGATTCTCGCAGGAACTCCGAAATTAACGGTTTTAAAACCGCAGGGAACAGCTTGTAGGTATTATCTATATAATAAAAATGAATCGCCAAATGTGTTGCTAAGCGCATAACTTCCAAACGACTACACCAAATCGGATAATTGTTTTTTTTTGTGTTCGTTATTGTCAAGACAAGGTTTATATAAAAGAAGTTTGGAGTTCCTGCGGAAATTCCGAAACTCACGCGGGTGAATCTCCGAAACGGTTGGACCGATATTGACGGGACTTTCAGTGCTAATTAGCTGATGTTGTAATGAATACATTAGGCTACTTTGGAGATCCTGCGGGAATTCCGCAACTTGCGCGAGTGAAACCGCGGGGCACAGCTAGTTATATATATAATGATATTTCACACTCGTTTTGGAGGGGTAAGGAAACAAGACGTGATTGCGTTTCTCTGTGAATATAGAGATTTATATTTTATTTTACCAATTTACATTTGACGAAATAAGAATCTGTTAACAACTACTTACCTGTGAATATAGAGAAACAACATTCAATGCCCTTATTTCCAGGTCTTATCTATCTATAACTTTAAATATCTTTGATAACGTAAGGTTATGTAATTTATTAGACAGCCAAATTAAAATTAATGTCACGTCATGAATGACGTGTGACGTTTAGAAAACGAAATAAAAAAAAACAAAAGTAAGTACTTAGGCTTTGGCAATCACACGACAAAGACCTATTAAAGAAACCGCTTGTATGTGCGTGGTTTTCTTTACATCTCCCCCCTTCAGAGAGTAACAATTGCATATGGAACTGTCTGTATGTAATTGTTCATTCACTAACAAATACTGGAGATAGTTTTGTAATGTGATACAGATTTGATTCCGCTTTCTTACGTCCGGTATCGACTTCATAGATTGAATTGGAAATCTTCTTCAAAATTTTGTATGGTCCTATCCGCAATTCATCCATTTTCTTCCTATTAAGTTTATTCCCATTTTCTACGTACACTCTATCTCCAACTTCGAAATCATATTCTTGTCTATGCAGGTTGAATATTTTTTTGTTATAATTGTGCGATTTCATTGTGTTCTCCAGAGCCAGTGTCCTATCTCTTTTTAGGTCTTCTTTTGTGCATCTCGGTTTCAATTCAAGTGGAAGAATACCAACGTTTTCGCCTTCCAAGAGATATTTTGGGGTAAATTTCGTTACTGTATGTTCCGTTTCGTTATATTTGTCTACACATTTCTTTGCAATAGTAGTCCATGCAATTTTTTCTTTTTTTTCATTTATTTTACATCTTATCTTGTTGACTAAAGTTTGATTTAGCCTTTCATTGAGTCCATTTGAAAATGGTGAATCCACAGCAGTGAAAACCATTCTTATGTTTTCTTTCTTAAGGAAATCTTTAAATTCTTTGGAATTTATACCAGGGTATTGATCAGTTAATATCGTATTAATATTATAACTTTGGGTTACATTTTTTATTAGTTTAATAAAATCACTGGAGTTTTGATTTCTTGATGTGAGTATATACGCATATCTTGTGAAGTGATCGACCAGAAGGTGCAAGTATTTTTTTGTCGACCTTGATCCTCCAAAGCCTCCAATAGTGTCAATGGATATAATTTCAAACGGGTATGTTGCTGGACCTAATTGTGACATTAAACCATATTTTGATTTCCTCCTTGATTTGTTTCTTATGCAAATTTCACAACAATCACAGATATGTTTTATGTTTGCAATGATATTCTTTGCTGCGTAGAATGGTGTTATTTTACTTATCATCTGGGTTCTCCCAATGTGGCAGTAAGTGTTATGGACGTCTTTTATTAGAGTCTTGCTAAGTTCTTCCGATAGTATGATTTTTTTTCTGTTTCTATTCTTTTTATAGTATATTTCATTCTCAAGTATTAGCTTCCCTTTTTGTAATTCTAGATTTATATGTTGGTCATTTTTTATATCTTTCAAGTTAATTAAATTTACTACTTTTAAAAAGTCTTCAGCGTTGTCTGAAGGTTTTAGTACTGGATTTCTGCTTAAACAGTCTGCTTCCTGGTTTAATTTTCCTGGGTTATATTTGATTTTAAAATAGTATTGGGATAAATAATATGTCAAATCCCCTAGTTCTTCATCAGTTCTAGCCTTGATGTTCATATTTTCTAATGGTTTATGATCTGTGTATACAGTAAATTCTTTTCCCATAAGCCAATTCTTCATCTAAATATATTTTTGATATATCATTTGTCACGTTTATCCATATTTTCCTTGTTTGATATCTTTTATTTAGTGATTTTCTTACCTTTGCATAGTTTGGAGTATTTGTAATCACCTGATGTAGATTTGCAGGTTGGAACTCGTCTGGAATTTCGAATGTCTGCCCTTCTGGTGTACCTATTGAGCTTATGCATATGACATTGGATTTTCCGTCTGCTGCTGGTTTTACAACAAAATTAAACCTCAACCTTTCCATGTTTTGTGAAATATTTGCAACGAATGTTGTTTTATAATGATATTTCACACTCGTTTTGGAGGGGTAAGGAAACAAGACGTGATTGCGTTTCTCTGTGAATATAGAGATTTATATTTTATTTTACCAATTTACATTTGACGAAATAAGAATCTGTTAACAACTACTTACCTGTGAATATAGAGAAACAACATTCAATGCCCTTATTTCCAGGTCTTATCTATCTATAACTTTAAATATCTTTGATAACGTAAGGTTATGTAATTTATTAGACAGCCAAATTAAAATTAATGTCACGTCATGAATGACGTGTGACGTTTAGAAAACGAAATAAAAAAAAACAAAAGTAAGTACTTAGGCTTTGGCAATCACACGACAAAGACCTATTAAAGAAACCGCTTGTATGTGCGTGGTTTTCTTTACATATATATAAACTCGACCCGAAATGAGTTAGTATTATTTATATAATTCCGACTAACTTCTGGCGGCAATGAACAGCCATCGGCTGGCGAAGCTCATAAATCGGGCTGGAAGTAGCCCACACGTTTTACGGTCGAAAAGTAAACCTTAGCACAGGCCTAATGTACTAAAGTAACTATATTACGCAAGGGACGAATCGAAATTAACTTTCTATATACACAAAAGTTCAGAAAAGGAGAGTTCCTAGACAAAATTACTTCGGTAATTAAGTATTAGATATAAATTTTGTAGTCTATATAAACTGCAGGATGTTAAAAGTACTTTTAAATTACTTTATTGGCGAATGTATTCTAAGCCCACGACCTTCACCGAGTTGTCAATTCACCCATGCTGCGTCTCCGTGGTTTCTTTTTTTGTTATACCCACCTGAAATTAATTATTATTTCGAGAACAAGCCTAAAGGTGAGCAAAGATACTCGTAATATGATCACTACGTGGAAATGTTTAATTCCTGTAAGCGAATACGTGCCAACCTTGGAATATACCTTATAGTAGCTGTCCCCCGCGGTTTCACCCACAATAATTACTGAGTTCCCTCGGGAATTCATGGACAAAAGTACCCTATATCCTTTTCTGTATCCCTGACAACGTAAATTATGCAAAATTCAATGCAGTTTCAATAGCCACCGCGCCGTTTTTCCGGAGTTCCCGCGGGAATAGGGATGTTGACGACTTTTGAAAATCAAAATTTTAATGAAAAATCATTAGACACGTATTTTTTTATTTTTCAAAGAAATGAAAATACATAGAGATAAAGCGAGAGTTTAGGGTGGGGGCTCGTGACGTCACTTACCGCTACAAGCCGCCATAAAAACTGTACTGGGTTGTGACGTCACGCGAAATTTCAACTCAATGTATCGCCGTTATTTTTTGATTACGTAAAAAAAGAAAAAATACGTGTCCAATATTTTTTATTAATCTACAAGACTGACTAAAAAAAATTAGTCAAATAGCCTATTCCGGAATTAGAATACCCTATGTCCTTTTTTGTACCCCTGACAAAGTGTATGGAAGAATTCGTAACAAACTCACTTTCGCATTTATACTCGTCAGTAAGGTATTTAACAGAGTATCACAATCACAAAGCGACTGACAACCCACGTGGCGTCGTAAACTTGCTCATTCGCGGCACTCGTTTGAAGGAATTCAATTTGAGTTGTGTACCTAGATAAAATATGGCAGCTATACAACTCTAGCTCAATACGTGAATGTTATAAGTGTGATTTAATTGTGATGTGATATTTTCACTGATAAATTCTGAAAGGAGAAAATGAATAGCAAAAATATAATGAATCCTTACTATTACAAATGCGAACGTTAGTTTATTTGTATGTTTGTTTTATTTATTTATTTAAGTAAATATATTTTTTTTTCCATTCGAGGTTTTTTAAAGGTGTTTACCCAAAAACCGCCATTCGTCATCACCACCACTTACTAACTAGACAAGGTCTTACTTATTTACATAGCTAAGCAACACTCGGAGCGCACCCCATAATAATAGGAGTTGCTGACGTCATCACAACGAAAGAATGCACACGGCGTCCTCTACTTCGTCTCTGCCCTCTTCCAAAAGATAAAGAAGTTCATGGTTGAAAGCTTCCTTTCAACGAGGCGGGAAGATGTTGCGGCTTTAATTGTAAGCCCCAGAGTGTCGGCGAAGACATTTTATGATTTATTGTTACGATTTCACTTCTTAACTACTCAACCGATCGTCATAAAATTTTTGCATACATATCAGGGAAACGGAGGAGAACATCGGGTTCTTTTCATACTGGAATTCCCTCAGGAACTCCGAACTTTAAACCGCGGGGAACAGCTAGAAATAACATTAACTCTTTTTCTTGTTTTAGTGTTCCGTGTCCAATTGGCAATAAACGGTATCTTATAGCTACGAATTTTATTTGGAGACTATTGCCACTATATAAGATGTGGTAAAATTTGCTGCAAATATTTTCAGGCCTGAAAGTAAGATAAGCGAAAAAATAATAAATATTATA
This sequence comes from Zygaena filipendulae, assembly GCA_907165275.2. Taxonomy (NCBI): domain Eukaryota; kingdom Metazoa; phylum Arthropoda; class Insecta; order Lepidoptera; family Zygaenidae; genus Zygaena; species Zygaena filipendulae. The sequence continues at coordinate 15,520,893 of OU015649.1, read as the reverse complement.
AGTTCGGTAGTTTTTCAGAATATAAGGAAAGTAAATTCTATGAAAATACATAACAATTACATTCACAAGGTACAAAATACCACATCACTTGTGGTACCACATCACTTGTGGTATTTTGTAGCCGACGGTACGTACCTACACGATGTTGTGCGTGTGTGCGTATCGTAAGTTTGACAGCGAGCTGACAGTAACTATCAGCTGTCAGTGAAACATTGTCACATCTGACACTAGAATACCACCAAACTTGAGCGGAAACATGAAATTGACATACCTCACAAATGACAAAATATGTTATTGTTTCTTGTTTAGTTTTATTACGTTTTTCTTTATTTTGTTTTTTTCTTTATTTCGTTATTATTATATATATATTTGGTTATTCTTTAATTGTTTTCATTTGTGTTGTTCTGTATGTGTTTGTGTTGTGTTTCTCCTCTTGCTTGGATACCTAATTTTTTTTTTCTTTTCTTTTTTTTTAATTGGTGGGCGGGCGGAGAGTGTCGCTTCTTTAAGTAAGTATAATATTCTGTATTCATGTCTATTCTACGTAGCAACTAAGGTGTGAGTGTTTTCAATGGTACGTACTACGTAGGCATGTATAGTATGTACGTACATCCCGGGAATGCGAGACGACGCGTTATTATTGAAACTAACTATACCAGTCGTTGATATTGCAAATAGTTTCGATCTATGGAGTGAGCGGAATTCCACGCCCCCGCACACGTAAAATGAATTATTGTTAATATTTCTATGATATTATTTCATTGCTCGTTGTTTAAGTAGATTTTATTGTTCATTTTTAGATATGATACCTAAATATACAGCTACAGGATAGTAACTAATATCTCTAATATTAATATAGACGGTGATTCTTTATTTTGAAGATTTTATCAACTCCTTAGGTATAAACTTTTTCAAAGATCCAATCCCAGATAAATAACCACGTACACTTTTTCTAAGATTTCCCGAAAGAATCTCGAAATTCACGCAGGCAAAGCCGCAGACAAATGTTATAAGTAAAAATGTTAAAGTCCTAAAATAACAAATAAAATGAAGCATTTTAAAAAATATCTATGATGTGTTATATAAAAAAAAGCTTAAAAATAAAAAGCTAAAAATAACAAAATACCGATTTAATCCAAAAGACAAAAACACACGTAATATTATTATTGGTTTGTGCTACCACTGATCGGTTTGTATTAGGTGACAAAAAAAAACATACAATCGAACATAGAACCTCCTCCTTTTTGGAAGTCGGTTAAAAAATATAAAAATGAATCTCTGTTTCCCTCAGTCACGGCATCACGCGTGAATAGCTGGGCCAATTTCGCTAATGATTGTTTTCTTGTGTTTGTTATTGTAAAGAGAAGAAGAATAAAGGAAATATGGAAGTTTCTGCGGAAATTTCGCAATTCACGCGGCTGGATCTCTGACATGGCTGGACCGATTTTTACAGGACTTTCACTGCTTATAAGCTGATGTTATAAGAAGTAAATAAGACTACTTTGGAGTTCCTGCGGGAATTCAGAGACTCATAGAAACCGCGCGGCACATCTAGTGTATTTTATAAATTAATTTTAATTTAAAAAGAAACAATAAATTGTTCTAACATTTCTTAGCTGCGAGCGTAATTTTATTAAATAATTACGTTACATTGTGTTGTTCGGGACACGAATAGAAAACTAATTCTGGGGAATATAATTGGACATAGATAAGCAATAGTGTGTTAACCCACACTGTAGAAATTTTGAGTAAATTAAAGTTTTAAAATGATAGCGCCATTTTGTGTCAAAAAATTTTATGTTCATTATTTAGTTACATATTTAAACAAAGTAATGAGGTGGTGAACACATAATTAAAAAACGTTCTCTAAATCTCAATAAATCGTTCTGAATCAATAACTTCATTTTGTGGGTTGACATGTTATTGCTTATCTGCTTTAATTAAACAACGCAGAGCCCGCGGCGAATCGTGGACGCGTGGGCCGGAGTTATTTTAGTAGATACTTACATAAAATGTGGATAACGACACGTACACAACACCCTTTAAAATATCGTTTTGTCCTACAGGCAACCGGATATAGAGGGTTAGCTTAGACATAATATAGGGGTAATAATAACATTCCACCTACACAACACACAGATCTAAATGGACATAGATAAGCAATAGTGTGTTAACCCACACTGGAGAAATTTTGAGTAAATCGTGTTTTAAAAGTAGGAACGCCATTTTGTATCAACATTTTTTATGTTCAATATTTAGTTACATATTTAAGCGATGTAATAAGGTAAACACGTAATTAAAAAACTTTCCCTAACTCTCAATAAATGGTTCTGAATCAATAACTTAATTTTGTGGGTTAACACGTTATTGCTTATCTGCGTCCAAATGATCTTGCACTAAGCTGTATTTTTTTAAGTGTATTGTAATTTTTGTGGGTTATGCCAAATAATGTTCTTTTCAAATTCAATTCCAAAAAGCTACTAGCTCGTTTCGTGGAAACCAAGCAAACGTGGTATTTAATATTATAATTACTTGTAGTTAAGGTTATAGGTTATACCTATAGGTTATATATTATACTACTAGCTTTGCCCCGCGGTTTCTCCCGCATGAAACGTTTTTGTATGACAACTTTTTTTTTCCCAACATCCGATTTAAATGAAACAAAGCCTAGGTATATGTTAGCTTAATCTACCTTCGAAAACCGCATGAAAATCCGTTCAGTAGGTTCGGAGATTATCTCGAACAGACAGACAGACAGACAGACAGAAAACAATTTAAAAAACTCCTTTTTTATGGTTAGTTACTCTTCTTTTATCACTCCCTGTCAAAATTTGTCAAAAATATTCAATGTACCTACAGAATCGTGGATTCTACTCTTTTATTATAGTATAGATAGATTGACATAATATTTTTTATAAATACGCCCAGACTGGAAAGTGGAACCCTGTAGGTATTCAGTCCCCACCAGGAATCGAACATGGAACCTCTTTATTAGCGGGTAGGCATGCTGACCTATAATTGCGCCAGTCAGGTCGTCAATTATGACAATGGGGATGTTGACTACTTTTAAAAATCAAAATACTAACTAGTCCGTCAGTTAGAAAATAAAAAAAACCATAGACATGTATTTTTTGCTTTTTCAAATAAATTAAAATATACAGAGATAAAGCGCATTAAAGTTTAGGGTGAGGGGGTCGTTACGTCACTAACCGCTAAAACCGCCATACAAACTGCACTAGTTAGTGACGTCACGCGAAATTTCAACTCAATGTATCTCTGTTATTTTTTGATTACGCAAAAAAAGAAAAAATACGTGTCCAATATTTTTTATTAAGGTGGGTCTAAAGGTCTAGTTTTCATACAAAGTGCCGTAGCTATATTAAAGGCATTCCGCCTGTTTTTATTTATTAGACTTCATTTAATAAAATACTACTACTTGTTACGATAACGCACAGCCCAAAATCTTTGCATATAGTGAAGAAATAACATAATTACAATCATTTCAAAATGAATTAAATTTCGGTCGAACCTTTGCTTGTGTGAGAGAACGAATACACTATAAGTGTACGAAAATGGCGGCCCGGTCTATAAACAGCTGTAGTTTGGCTGTAGACTGACAAGTCCCCCGAATGCAGTAGTTTGTAGTGAATTCCAAAAAGATCACAAGGTGGCGCGGCGTTGAGCCGTGAGTTTTGACAATTTTACCTAACAAGATAATTTAGAATTGTATTTGAAAATATACCTATTACTGATGTAGTAGGTAGTAGGTACCTATTAGTAGCCGAAGCGAATACAAATAACTTGTGGAAAGTTGGAAAAGACGTTTTGGTTCTGAGGTATAACTTACGGGTACAAGTATTTTTACATTTTTGTGTTGAATAAATTCTTGCTATCTCTTTCTTGTTTTCACGATGAGTAAAAGAGAGAGACCATATTTTCGAAAGGTTGTAACTCACCACGGCCCGGGGTGATAAAATTCAGCGTTTATCTCCAAATTCTCCGATGCAATGAAAAGAATATTTTTATTGTGTCTTATGTGACCACGTGATGCAATTTTTTCATACCTTCAATTTTTTTTTTGTAAAGCTTATATCTCGGAACTACAAGTTACAGACCCATCGTGTTGGTACTCAAACTTCATGTTTTCGTGATATCTATGTGATCACGTGATCAAATATTCGATAGGCTATATCTCGGAAACTACAAGTTACAGACCCATCGTGTTGGTACTCAAACTTCATGTTTTCGTCATATCTATGTGATCACGTGATCAAATTTTCGATAGGCTATATCTCGGAAACTACAAGTTACAGACCCATCGTGTTGGTACTCAAACTTCATGTTTTCGTCATATCTATGTGATCACGTGATCAAATTTTCGATAGGCTATATCTCGGAAACTATAAGTTACAGACCCATCGTGTTGGTACTCAAACTTTATGTTTTCGTGATATCTATGTGATCACGTGGTCAAATTTTCGATAGGCTATATCTCGGAAACTATAAGTTACAGACCCATCGTGTTGGTACTCAAACTTTATGTTTTCGTGATATCTATGTGATCACGTGGTCAAATTTTCGATAGGCTATATCTCGGAAACTACAAGTTACAGACCCATCGTGTTGGTACTCAAACTTCATGTTTTCGTCATATCTATGTGATCACGTGATCAAATATTCGATAGGCTATATCTCGGAAACTACAAGTTACAGACCCATCGTGTTGGTACTCAAACTTCATGTTTTCGTGATATCTATGTGATCACGTGATCAAATATTCGATAGGCTATATCTCGGAAACTACAAGTTACAGACCCATCGTGTTGGTACTCAAACTTCATGTTTTCGTCATATCTATGTGATCACGTGGTCAAATTTTCGATAGCCAATATCTCGGAAACTACAAGTTACAGACCCATCGTGTTGGTACTCAAACTTCATGTTTTCGTCATATCTATGTGATCACGTGGTCGAATTTTCGATAGCCAATATCTCGGAAACTACAAGTTACAGACCCATCGTGTTGGTACTCAAACTTCATGTTTTCGTCATATCTATGTGATCACGTGATCAAATATTCGATAGGCTATATCTCGGAAACTACAAGTTACAGACCCATCGTGTTGATACTCAAACTTCATGTTTTCGTCATATCTATGTGATCACGTGGTCAAATTTTCGATAGCCAATATCTCGGAAACTACAAGTTACAGACCCATCGTGTTGGTACTCAAACTTAATGATTTCGTCATATCTATGTGATCACGTGGTCAAATTTTCGATAGCCAATATCTCGGAAACTACAAGTTACAGACCCATCGTGTTGGTACTCAAACTTCATGTTTTCGTCATATCTATGTGATCACGTGGTCAAATTTTTGATAGCCGATATCTCGGAAACTACAAGTTACAGACCCATCGTGTTGGTACTCAAACTTCATGTTTTCGTGATATCTATGTGATCACGTGGTCAAATTTTCGATAGCCAATATCTCGGAAACTACAAGTTACAGACCCATCGTGTTGGTACTCAAACTTCATGTTTTCGTCATATCTATGTGATCACGTGGTCAAATTTTCGATAGCCAATATCTCGGAAACTACAAGTTACAGACCCATCGTGTTGGTACTCAAACTTCATGTTTTCGTGATATCTATGTGATCACGTGGTCAAATTTTCGATAGCCAATATCTCGGAAACTACAAGTTACAGACCCATCGTGTTGGTACTCAAACTTCATGTTTTCGTGATATCTATGTGATCACGTAGTCAAATTTTCGATACCCAATATCTCGGAATCTACAAGTTACAGACCCATCGTGTTGGTACTCAAACTTCATGTTTTCGTGATATCTATGTGATCACGTGGTCAAATTTTCGATAGCCAATATCTCGGAAACTACAAGTTACAGACCCATCGTGTTGGTACTCAAACTTCATGTTTTCGTCATATCTATGTGATCACGTGATCAAATATTCGATAGGCTATATCTCGGAAACTACAAGTTACAGACCCATCGTGTTGGTACTCAAACTTCATGTTTTCGTCATATCTATGTGATCACGTGGTCAAATTTTCGATAGCCAATATCTCGGAAACTACAAGTTACAGACCCATCGTGTTGGTACTCAAACTTCATGTTTTCGTCATATCTATGTGATCACGTGGTCAAATTTTCGATAGCCAATATCTCGGAAACTACAAGTTACAGACCCATCGTGTTGGTACTCAAACTTCATGTTTTCGTGATATCTATGTGATCACGTGATCAAATCTTCGATAGCCTGTATTTCGGAAACTACAAGTTACAGACCCATCGTGTTGGTACTCAAACTTCATGTTTTCGTCATATCTATGTGATCACGTGGTCAAATTTTCGATAGCCTATATCTCGGAAACTACAAGTTACAGACCCATCGTGTTGGTACTCAAACTTCATGTTTTCGTCATATTTATTTATTTATTTATTTAAGCTTATTGCACAACATGGTACAAAAGGCGGACTTAATGCCACAGTGGCATTCTCTACCAGTCAACCTTCACGGTGTTCAGAAAGTGTGCTTGGTGGTGCTTGAGAGGAACTAAATATAATTTCCTAGTTCAATATACAATACATACATAATATATAAATTATACATAAAACGAAACTGAGACCCAAATGCACAGAGCATACCTACGCACAACATACTGCACATTCCGAGTATCTACTGCCTACCAAGGAGATGCTGATATACCCTAGTTCTGAAAACATTCTTACTCGTAGATTGACGAATGTCAGTGGGCAGAGAGTTCCAAAGCTGTATAGCCTGAAGAGTGAAAGAATCAGATACAAACCCAGTCCGGTGAGAAGGAATTTTTAGGAGAAGATTTCATATCTATGTGATCACGTGATCAAATATTCGATAGGCTATATCTCGGAAACTACAAGTTACAGACCCATCGTGTTGGTACTCAAACTTCATGTTTTCGTGATATCTATGTGCTCACGTGGTCAAATTTTCGGAAGTTTATTTTTTTCAGACAATAATCTAATACTGAATGCCATTTTACAAAAAAATACCCTCCGTTACACCCTGTATAAGATAGATTTTACTATTGTATTTTTTTCCAAATGATGTAATGGTTCACTCATTGCTATTTACAAGCTGACCCCCGCGGTTTCATCCACGGTAATTTCGGAGCACTCGCGGGAATTCCGGGATAAAAAATAGGTACCCTTTGTCACTCAGGATCACTTTAGACTCCTATAAAAGAATTTTGTAAATCGGTTTAGTAGATCCAGAGATTATAACCTCACAAACTCTGGAGTTCCCGCGGGAATTCCGGGATAAAAAGTACCCTATGTCACTTAAGATCACTGCAGCTTTTAATTATGAAAGAATTTTTAGAATCAGTTCAGTAGATCCAGAGATTACCCACTACAATCTCACAAACTCACGTACTCACAAACTCCGGAGTCCCCGAGGGATTTCCGGGATAAAAAGTACCCTGTATCACTCTGGATCACTGTATAGCTCCCTATAAGTGAAAGAATTTTCAAAATCGGTTGAGTAGATCTAGAGATTATCCCCTACAAACGTCACAAACTCACAAACCCACAAACTCATAAACTTTTGCTCTTTATAATACTAGTATACATTATCTCCTTGATACTGAAGTCAAAGAAATACAATAAATAAAATTGATGCAGGCAAACCCGCAGCAGGATCAACTGCTAGTAAAATCCTACTAATATTATCAACGCGAAAGTTTGTAAGTATGTATAGATGGATGGATGGTTGTTTGTTAATCTTTCACGCAAAAACTACTGGATGGATTTAAATTAAACTTTACAATAATATAGCTTATACATCAGATTAACACATAGGGTACTTTATATCCCGGAATTCCCGCGGGAACTCTGAAATTAACGCGGGTGAAACCGCGAGGCACAACTAGTACATTAAGTATAATTTATTACAAACTGAGACTGAGATTCGCTCGCACTCGCGTGAGTTTCGGAATTCCCGCAGGAACTCTAAACTTCTTTATTCTTCTTCTTACAATAACAAACATAATAAAAAAAGAATTAGCGAAATTGATCGAGCCGTTCACGCGTGATGCTGTGCCCGTAACGTAACCAAGTGAAATAGGGATTAATTTTTTATATATATACCTATTCATATATTATAGCTAGCTGTTCATCGCGGTTTCACCCTTGGTAATTTCGGAGATCCCGCAGGTATTCCGAGATAAAAATATCTACTACCTACCATATATTTGTTTCTCTACCTAAGTAACTCTTTTCACGTGTAGTATACAAAATTTCATACAGTTTGACCCGCGTTAATTTCGGAGTTTCCGCGGGAATTCCGAGATAAAAAGTACCCTATGTCCTCTGTACCCCAGACAACGTGTATACAAAATTTCATGATGATCCGTTGAGTCGTTGAGGTGTGAAAGCGTAACAAACAAACAAACAAACTCACTTTCGCGTTTATAATATTTATTTATGTTTTGGCAACAAACAGTCATATATACATCTTAATTTTTACAATATTTCGTATTACTATGTTACAGACCTACAGTGCCGATACATGATAATAAATATACAGTACAAATGAGAGATGGCACATAAGTTGTCATCAATATCAGTAAGGATAGATAATACCTAAATAGATTACTAGCTATACCGCGTGGTTTCACCCGCGTGAGTTACGGAATTCCCGCATGAACTCCAAAGTAATCTAATTTACGCCTTATAACATCACCTAATTAGCTGTGAAAGTCCCGTCAAAATTGATCTAACCATTTCGGAGATTCACCCGCGTTAATTTCGGAATTCCCGCAGGAACTCCGAAGTAGCCTAATTTACTCCTAATAACATTAGCTAATTAGCAGTGAGAGTCTCGTCAAAATTGGTCCAACCATTTCGGAGATTCACCCGCGTTAATTTCGGAACTCCCGCAGGAACTCCAAAGTAGTCCAATGTAAACCTTATAACATTAGTTAATTAGCAGTGAAAGTCCCGTCCAAATCGGTTCAACCCTTTCGGAGATTCACACGCGTGAGTTCCGGAACTTCCGCAGGAACTCCAACCTGGTCCTGACAATAACGAACATAAAGGAAATAATTTCCCAGTTTGGTGCAGTCGTTTGGAAGTTACGCGCTTAGCAATACATTGAGCGATTCATTTTTATTTATATAGATTTCAGAGTTCCCGTGGGAATTCCGGGTAAAAATATAGCCTATGTTACTCAGGAATAACGTAGCATTCTAATGGTGAAAAAATTTTTAAATCGATTCAGTAGTTTTTGAGTTAAATCGTAACAAACAAACTACAAAACAAACAAACAAAAAATCAAATCTTCCCTTTTTATAATAATAATAATTATTGTCAACTTCCCAACGCACTGACGAACTAAATAAAAGAAGATCAATATGAAATAGAATGACGCACGACGGCTGAATGTATAGAAGTTTTTCGACAGGAGGATCTATGCGATAATGGTTTAGTGGCTAGAACAACGGGTAGCAAAGACGTAGTAGTTTTGTAAGGCCCCTGTTCAAATCTCAGCCCCCCACTGTTATACTATGATGTTTTTTTTTTGTTATCTGTCATTTTTTATTGCAATGTTTACGATTTGAAATCTATACTGTTTTTTCTGTAGATTATTGGACCATTTGCGAATTGGACGAAATGCGCCTGAACGTATTATTCACACTTCTAGACAAACCTATTATTAGAAATGTGAGTTTGTTTGTTTGTTTGGTACGCTTTCACGGCTTGATTACCTAACCGATTATTAACAAACTTTGCATACACGTTATTAGGGGCACAGAGAAGAACACAGGGTAGTTTTAATCCAGGAACTCCCGCAGGAACTCCGAAAAACCCGCACTATAATTTCTATATTGTATAGCTAATAATATTATGAAGTAGTAAAGAACCAGTTTTAAAAAAATATTTTACTCATAGGAAACTACAGTATCCCTGAGTGATATAATAGATAACAACTTGACAAAGTATCCCATGTTAGTAGTCGCAAAACTCGAAAACGATCTATCGCGATGGATTGACTTGAAATTTTGACTGGACTTGAAGTTTTGATTAGACGGGACCTGGTTTTTTTTCCAATACCTGTATATTTTTATAGCTGTTCCCCGCGGTTTCACCAGTAATAAGATAGAAGTTCCCGTGGGAATTTCGGGATAAAAGTACCCCTTTGTCCTTCTCTGTATCTCTGACAACGTGTGTGCAAAGTTTCATGATGATCCGCAGAGCTGTTGAGGCGTGAAAGCGTAACAAACAAACAAACTTACTTTCACATTTATAGTGAGGTTATCCTACTAATATGTATTATAAACTAGCTGTGCCCCGCGGTTTCACCCGTGTGAGTTTCGGGATTCCCGCAGGAACTCCAATGCAGTCTAATTTACTCCTTATAACAACAGCTAATTAGCAGTGAATCCCGTCAATATCGGTCCAACCGTTTTGGAGATTCACCCGCGTGAATTTCGGAATTCCCGCAGGAACTCCAAAATTCTTTTATATAAACCTTGTCCTGACAATAACGAACTCCAAAAAAAATCAATTTTCCAATTTGGTGCAGTCGTTTGTAAGTTATGCGCTTACCAACACATTTGACGATTCATTTTTATTATATAGATGTGAAAGTGTGGATCTTTGTTACTCAATCACGCAAAAACGGCTGAACTGAGTTGGATGAAATTTTGCATGCACGGAATTCCCGCGAGAACTCCAAAATTACCGCGGGTGAAACCGCGGGGCACAGCTAGTGTTAAATATTTTTACCAAAATAAAAGAAGAGTAACCAACTAAAAAAAAAGTTTAAAATAATTTTAAGTCGTTTTCACAGATAGATTAAGCTTAGCCTGGAGCTACATATGTATATATAGGCTTTGTTTCATTGAAATCGGATGTCGGAAAAAAAGTTGTTGTATAAAAACCTTTCGCGCGGGTGAAACCGCGGGGTACAGCTAGTCTTAAATATTGTTGTTCTATACCCTAGAATTTTTTTTCATTACGGTTTAAAATCCTAGAAAGAACGAAAAATAAATCGTTTATAAATAAGTGTGTATAAATAAGTTTGACAAAATAGTTACAAAAAGTGGAATATAAATCTAAGGTTTGAACACAAGATTTTCACGATTCATAGTTTACAAAAAGAGACGCATTACACCACAGCGCCACCGAGACTCTTGTTGAAATGGCCAAATTACGAATCTTATTCGTCTAGTATTAATCGATTTGCATGTGTGTGTGACTACGTTTCGGCCGGTTATTCGATATTTTCGTGTAGTTAAAGGATAATAATGCGCGTAAAGCCATATAAAAATTTTAAATCAAAGATGTATTAAACACTCATCCTCTCGCACCCATCATCAAAATCTATTTTTTAACCTTGTGATTCTCTGTAAATTGAGAAAACTCTTTTATGGCGCCGTCCGCGGCCTCTATCGGAAGGGAGCTGCGTCATATGCTAGAGCGCACCCTTAATCTAAAAGACGGACTAAAAAATAAAAATTAGTCAACATGCCTATTACAACATTCTGTTATGAAAATTAAATAATGCAAAACCTAGCGTTGTTCATCCTATATGATTGGCAACATGAGGAAACTAAACAAAATGGGTGTATTTTTTTACATTTAGTTTAAGGACTTATGGCCGCACTCAGAGTCGTTTTAATTATTACTTGTCAATTAACTAGCTGTGCCCAGCGATTTCACCCGCGTGGAACGTTTTTATATAACAACTTTTTTCTCGACATCCGATTTAAATGAAACAAAGCCTATGTGTAAAGTCGGCTGATTTTATAAATCAGGTTTGATTAATAATTACAAAATACGCGTGCGCGATTCGAGTTTAATAACTCGTATCAATATCAATATAAAGTTCAATTCGACTCCATACAAGCTCTGAAAGTTAAACTTTAAAAACACCCCTTCTCAATGACTAACCTACATCATAACAAGGACATAAATTGCAAACTATTTTATTCGAACTTCGTTGGTAGGTGTGATACCTACCAACGAAGTTCGAATAAACTAGGTATCACCTCTGCAATGATATTTATAGAAGGTTTGTGAGAATGGTTGGTGAGGAGCAGGTTAAAATCCCAACAGGTCCTAACCACAAATTAATGGATAAATAGACCGGTCGGTTGATGGCGGTTAAGGCGTTAAAGCGTAACGAACAAACAAACTCACATTTGCATTGATACTTAGGTTGGTAGGTATCCTTTTCTCGACTTGCTACCACCTTCGAGTTAAAGAAGTCGGTTAAGATATGTCGCCATACACATAGCACCCTTAGGTGTATTCCGGCAGCCTCCTTTAAAAGCCAGTTCCCATTCCAGGCCAGGTGTGTCTACAAACTTAGTGGTGTAACCACACCGTCGCTCAAGACGAGTTGTAAGCTAAACACCTAACCTGGTAACAAGTTTTCCAACATAGAAAATCTATAGAACTTATCGAAACTAACAGCCTTAGATTTGCGATTTTTACTTGTCTCTCGAATACCAATACAGGTGTACGATAAATGGGCTTTCGAATCAGATCCTAGTGCTTAGGTTCTGTACCAACGGTCGGTCATATTTATTTTATACTATAAAAATGTTGGCGGCAGCAGCGGGCGGGCGTTCCGATGATTTGCACCGATCTGCTACAGTTAAAACTCGCGTCCACTGCTAGAGAATCGGGTGCGACGCGTTAAATGACGTCATTTAATAAAAGTAGCTCATGAATAACACCTAGGTACATTAAATTTTATAGTAGTTATATTTGTCTCTTACTCAGAACTGATTCAATATAAGTTCTCCACAACTTCGACGTAGGATTTCAGATAGCCTCTGTAGATAAATTTATCTCTATTTATAAAGAGTTACGTATGAGTTTAGTCCCGCCCCTTGTAACGTTGCAGACTCAGATTTGGACAATAAAACCCTAATTATTAATTTAAAACCTACTCCGTGCAAAACGGATTTGCTATTGCACGCTGCGCATCGTGAATCTCTAAAGATTCCCCTCCCGCGCGCCGCGCCCCCGCGCCGGCAGTCATCAGCCGAACATCTCGGGGCTCGACCTTGCACTGACAGACGGCCGCTGCACGTACACCGCGCTACACGCGGGTGCGTGTTGCGGTCAATATTATTGTACCGCGCGTTTTTTAAATGTGCGACTACCGCACATACTAAATTGTGCTATCTAATGGTACTGCACATCTACCGCGCGGTACCTACTAAACATGCTATCTGGATAACCCTCTAGGGTGAGTTCTCATTTACATTCACACTACTAAGCTGCTTCTCGCTTAATCTAGTCTGGCTGGCTGCAATTCCTATTAAAGCACTATTGCTTCTATTTTACGACCACTGGTTCTCACGGTGTGGAAAAGCAGCCAGCTACGGACCCGCCGATGGTAACCGAAGCCCTCGCTCCAGGTTCTAGGCACCTACCAGCCGAGGTTCCAGGCCCTACCACCGCGCTACATACGGTGTTCCAGGCACCTACTTCCGGACTACTCCAGGCATACTCCAACCGCTGCCTACAGCAGCCGCAGTAGCGCCAGCGTTGCCACCATCTGCGAGCCCACCTACCATTTACCGCTGAGGCCAGTGTCGCCAATTGTACCTACCTACTCATACCTATCTACCGGGAACGAGCCGTGAAGGAAATAAAATTAGTAAGAACCTCGGACTTATTAATAATAATAATCCTTATTCTTAATAACTTATTATTATTCTTAATAACTTAATAACTTATTCTTGAGTTCTTACGCTACCTACCTACCTGCCGCGCTGAGTGACCTACACCACCTACTTGCTTCAGGCCAAACGCGACATTGTTGAATATCCAAGGGCTAATAAATTGGCGCGAATCGTTCAGCACTTAAATATGACCAGGTCGTATTACGAGTCAAATTTCACCCATGTATCCTGGCATTACTTGGATGTTCTTTCGTCCAATCAGTCGGACTAGCAAAAGTAGTTGAACCAGGCAGTCACGGCGTGCTGAATAAGTGGCATGTGAACCCAAATGCACTTCTGTGCGCAAACGTGAGCGCTTAATTCAGATACATCATCAAAGAATGCATCTTGTCATGAACATCGATCTCCGCCTACGGTGGGCTCGTACCCTAAAGATTGTACAACTGCCATCTATTGTCTACGCCTGTCACTACGGATGTGGGAAACTATATTTTTTGAAGGTCCGACGTTTATTCGCGGATTTTTCGCGTTGCCAACGCCGCGCGAATGTGAGCGAAAGTCGAAATGATCGTAGGTACTAAATTATTTATTTTCTAGAGCTACAGTTTTTTTTTGTTTGCTCATATATTTATTTGTACGGCAAACTACTAATATAGATAGATATTACATAAGAGAAATCAGAATATGTATATTGTTTCGTGTTGGGTCTAGCTAGATAAAATACTGCTGTGAATTATTTTAATATAAAATCTGGAATATGATTTCAAAAAGTATGCTATAAACTGATTCATCAATATTAAATTGTGTTAACAAATTTACAATATTAATTTATAATATCTATATTAGGTATACATTATACAACGTGTTAATGAATTAACCAAAAACCTGATACACCCCAGTTAAAAAAATAAACAATAATGTGACTAAAATATGAATTATGTCGAAAAAATTAATAGGTTATAATTATTACTCAACATTAGTTTGGAGGTGACCTATCTACGAAATTTCAAGCGCTACGCTCGCGCCTACGTCTCAATGACAGATTTGATATCCTTGCTACGGGCGGCGGACGAGCCAGGTATTGAATTATAAATAATTTAGACATGGGCTAGTAAAAATGAAAAAATATAACCTATATTAAAATATGGTGCGATCGATTCGGGAGTCGATTCTGAGCAAACTACTTTCTAGATTTCAGTTAATTCATTAACACGTTGTATAAACAACGAACTACACAGCCTGGTATTGTAAGGAGAAGGTTCTCGAGAAAGAAGTTTGGAGTTCCTGCGGAAATTCCGAAACTCGTGCGGATGAATCTCCGAAACGATTGGACCGATTTTGACGGGACTTTCATTCGCTCTGCTAATTACTTAGCTGATGTTATAAGAAGTAAATTAGGCTACTTCGGAGATCCTGCGGGAATTTCGAAAGTGTGAAACACCTGAGCACAGCTATTTATATTGTAGTTACCTACACAGTTTATGTTTTTCAACAGCTTAATTACATATTTACCTACCTATTTCAGAGGCCACCAAGTAAAACAATATATATTGTGTGCCGTATGTGTTAATAATCCAATCGGATATGTAAATTAAAGTGTGACTATTTCCAAATAAGTGTGCATAGGAGCGCTGTGTGTACCATTGGCAGACGAAACGGTCGGCACTCGTTTGTTTATCCCAAGTTTATCCCCTTGGTTTATCCCACATCGGCTTGTGGTTACTTAGGACCGATGTCGCTTGTTACTCAATCACATCCGACACACACACACACACACAGACATACTGTACTATCGATAGACTGACCTTCCGCAATCTGTGTTTCTGCAAAGCAACAATTTGAATATCTTCAAGACCAAGAGTGAATCTTCAAAGTGCACTCCCACTAGTCTCGAAGATATCGATAATACGATTCAAATCATCGCTTTTTTGTGGGTTGAAATCGTTTTGTCATAAATCATGTTTCAGTAAACCGATTGCGATGCTAGAAAGTCCACTACCTATATTTATTTGAGTTAAGAATAAGGTAGATGTTTCGCTATCTTTTCTTAAAATTTTTAGTATTATATGTTAGATTTGAATAAGTATGTATTTCGATATACTGGAAGCCTTATATAGCTAATATTCTAGCCTACCGCAACCAAGTCAGTTTACATATTTGTTTGAATGAGGCAATAGAGCTGTGCCACTTTTGCCGTTGACTGTACGTAAAAGGACTTATAGGAGGTACCCAAAATAATAATAATCGAATAAAATGGAACGGAATGGGGGAGCGAAAGTGTCTTACAACAAACTGTAATTGAAATCGAAACTCGACACGGTGAATTTGAAATGTATTTATACGTAATTTATAGCAAATCAGAAAGTTATCCCGTCGTGTCAAACTTGGAAGTTGGAATGTACCTATACTGTGTAAGCAGTAACTTGATTCGGCTCGGTGATATTTATGTAAATGCCGACGGTGACTGTACTAATACGTAATTCGAGTTTTGATTCGTATGCGCGCCGACTATACCGTTCCGCAGGATGTAATATCTCGAGAAGTTTGTTAATAGCTTCATTTCTGGGCGGCAATAAAATTATTTCGACGTCATCTAAAACAACTTCTTATTACTACATATTATAAAGAAAGTCCTCCTAGCATCTGGCTGTCTATCTGTATGTCTGTTCGCGATAAACCCAAAAATTCAATATACTAAAAAGCTAAAAATAACAAAATAGCGATTTAATCCAAAAGATAAAAATACACGATGATGAAATCTGTTGATGAGATTTTGGAGAAATCGAGTGAACTCTTTAAATCTGATAGACACCTACAGCGATTTGGGTATTTTAGGTAGGTAGGTACCTAAATCGTTCATTTTGCTTTCAGAAAGCAAAATCAGGAGAAGTGGAACTGATGGTGCTGACATACAGATAACACGACATTATATGGGTTCCATTATTGCCAAATGGACGTCCTAAAACCAGACCCATGACAAAAACAGCGTGCTAAATAGGTCCACCAAATTTATTAAAACCGACTTCCAAAAACACAAAACTAAAAAACTAAAAATAAAAAGCTAAAAATAACAAAATACCGATTTAATCCAAAAGACAAAAACACACGTAATATTATTATTGGTTTGTGCTACCACTGATCGGTTTGAATTCGGTGACAAGCCCGCTGGTGTCTGCCCATTTGGGTTGTTCTGCTCACGAAGAACTGGTGGCGGAAGTCGACTTCGCCCATCTTCCCCCTCCATATTTGGCTTGTCACCGACTTCATACCGATCAGTGGTAGCACAAACCAATAATAATATTACGTGTGTTTTTGTCTTTTGGATTAAATCGGTATTTTGTTATTTTTAGCTTTTTATTTTTAGTTTTTTAGTTTTGTGTTTTTGGAAGTCGGTTTTAATTTTTTTGTTAAAATTTTGTTTATTTCTCGCTTTTAAGTGACTTAGTTCGTAATTTCTCTAAGTTACAACAGCCTAATGTCAACTGCTTATCACCTTTTACAAAATATTGCTTTTCCCGACGCAGGGACGTTAATTGTTGAGGAGTTCTCCTAGTACATCACCATCAGTTCCACTTCACCATATACATTGTGACGGGCACAAATTGTTTAAAAAACCATATTAAAGTTAACGATTCGGAACCCGTGAAATACCCATTATTGAGTTGTTCCGATACCACCTGTGGTCTTCATCATCAGTTCCACTTCTTCAAATTTTACTTTCCGAAAGCAAATGAACGATTTACTATCAAAAATACTGAAATCGCTATAGGTGTGCCTATAATTTTTGAAGAGTTCCCTCGATTTCTCCAAGATCCCATCATCAGATCCCGACTTGGTGGCAATGGGACCTAATTGGGAGTATACCCTTTCAAACAAAAAAAGAATTTTTCAAATCGGTCCAACCGTCTTCGAGTAATCGGTGAACATACATAAAAAAAAAAAAAAAAAAAAACATACAATCGAACATAGAACTTCTTGGAAGTCGGTTAAAAATTAATAGAAATTTACTATAAAATAATTTATTATTCATCAAAATGACTACATTTATTTTACATATTGAACTTAAAATAATTAATACTAAATACAATATTTTATTATCTTACTATCTATCTCAGTAATGAAAACACGTCATATCAATCACTTTCTTCTCAGTTTTCGGAAAACTCTACTTCAATGAAGATTTTTTATGCCCTTATTCCAGTTCCCTTTAAAATCCGTTTTTGGCAATTTCTCGTCTCTGTCAATTGTACATCTGGTTGTTCTTAACACGTTCCGTTTTGAGGCTCACAATCTATTGTAAGCGCTTTAATCATAGTTTCTACTTCATTAACGGCTTCTATGGACCCGCTGATCGACACTACAGTTCAACAGTCATTCGAGCACCTGTCTTATTTTGTAGGTCTTGTATCTTGGCACCTTTCTTTCCAATGATACGACTTATTTTATTTAAAGGAATATGCATTGACTTATTGAGACCATCAAAATCCGTGTTGCCGTGGTTCTCATTGTATCTATCATTATAGTTACGAGAATTATCTTAACTCGAAATATCTCCTGTACTATGTGCAGTTACACCCTTATCGCAAAAACATCGATCATAAATTTGACCGCCTGGTACTTGTGTGACTATCTCATGCCAGGTTTCAACAATGTTGTTTCCTTGCACTTTATCCCAGTTTTCATCAGGTAACGTTTTTAGCAAGTTTTTTATCATTTATTTCAATATTTTTAAGGCTTTGTCTGTTCCACACATCATCAGCATAGTTTTATGTTTTATAGTGCCACCTACTAATATGTTTGCTTCTGTGTCATTTTTAAGGTGTTCTTTCGTTATTACAGTTTGCTTTATATGAAGAGATATGTATAGGTTTATAAAGATGCTCGTCTTGACGTAGCGATCAACAGCTTGAGCGTGGCTATTAATATCACTTCGTGCTGGTCTTTTCTAGTCCCAGAGATTGCTACTTTGACTAGAATATTTATCATCTTCTCAGTTTTTTAGCACACCTAACGTCTTGACAGTTTACTAAAGCCGTTTTTTTCTGTAGATCATCGTCCACATTCTCTAGAGGACTAGTATTTTGCAATTTGTCACGCTAGCTTTGCACAGGCTTAAATTCTTACCTCGGAAAACTCGACGTTTTGTAGGCTTGTAGTCTAGGAGATTCATGATCATTTGTTCTGCAACAGTAATATCCACATCTATTCCACTCCACCAAAGATTGATTTATTTCATCACCATCCCGCACTGATATTTTTGCTCCCAACCTATTTTCTATATTCTTTACGATAACAACTTTTTTACCAATGATGAACCCTATTATGTGAGGCGGCACTTTTAAAGCTGTATCGGGATTGCCTCTAAAGTCACCTCCATTGGTTTGTCCACGTTGGTTGATGAAGAAATCACCTCTGACCTCTGCTCCCAGTATTTCTTCCGCGTGCGGTAAAATTTCTATTACTACTACGGGGATGATGACTATCACATTCTTCTAGCTGTTGCATTGCAGTCACGTGCAAGCCTTCAAGCCATATTTTGTTTTCCAATTTCTTTCCATTTTTGGATATTTATTACAATAACACTACTTTGACACTGATGAATACTGTTTACAAAACTTTTCTTTTCCTTTGATAAGTTTGTTGTTTTACTGCACTGTTTTGCTAATCATTATTGTTCACTAAGAAAATGACTTTACCTATATTAAACTTATAATCATTATTTTTTCATGCGAAATTTAATACCAAATATTGTTTATTATTATTATATTAAATACAATATTTTTAAAATTTTAATTGTGATGCCCTTAGCCGAATTCTCTGTACATTCCGTTTTTGGCAATTTCTCGTCTCTGTCAATTGTACATCTGGTTATACTTAACACGTTCCGTTTTTGAGGCACACAATCTATGCTAAGCGCTTTAATCATAGTTTCTGCTTCATTAACGGCTTCTATGGACCCGCTGATCGACACTACAGTTTCAACAGTTATTCGAGCACCTGTCTTATTTTGTAGGTCTTGTAGCCTGGCACCTTTCTTTCCGATGATACGACTTATTTTATTTAAAGGAATATTTACGGATTTATTGAAATCATCAATATGCGTGATCCCGTGGTTCTCATTGTGTCTATCATTGCTAGTGATATCACTTCGTCCTGATTTATTCCAGTCCGAGGGATTATTTTCTTGACTGGAATATTTATCACCTTCCCAGTTTTCGGCACACCCAACGTCTTGAGAGTTTACAAAAGCCGGTTTTTCCTGTAGATCATCGTCCCAATTCTCTAGAGGACCATTTTGCATATTGTCACGCCAATTTTTCACACACTTTGTACCTAGGCGGACTCGACGTTTAATAGGCTTATAGTCTAGTAGATTCATGATCATTTTTTCAACCACAGTTATAGCCCCATCTGATCCACTCAATGTCACCAAAGATTGATTTAATTCGCCACCATCCCGCACTGATATTTTCGCTCCCGACTGATTTTCTAGATCCTTCACGGTGACAATTTTTTTTACAATGATGAGACCTATTTTGTGGGGCGGTACTTTTAAACATCTATTAACTCTGTCGTGATTGCCTCCGTAGTCATTAACGTCATTTGTTTGTCCACATCGGTTCCTGTAGGAACTGCGACCTCTGCTCCTAGTATTTCTGGCGCGTTCGGTAGAATCTCTGTAATTACCACGAAGATGATGAACACTGCTTTCTTCTGACTGTTGCATCCCAGTCACATGCTCAGGCTCAAGCCATTCGTTTTCTCCGTTTCTTGCCATTTTCAGATATTTTACTAAAATACCACCACTTTGACACTGATGAACACTGTTTGAGAAACTGTTCTTTTCTTTTGATTTTGTTGTTTTACTACAACACTGTTCCGCTAACTATCAGTTTGAAGTAATATGTATAACTACTCAGTAAATTTAATATACCAGTAAGTACCTACTTGAAAAACACAAATTCGCAACAATATAGTATAGAAAATGTTGTAACTATAAACTGACTCGCTACTCTCTGAGTACTTAACCAAAGAACAGTAACACTACGACTCAGGTCTGATCTGTGTGCAATAAGACTTTATAGTCAACTCAACCACGTGGTGGGGTAGCATGAACCAAAGAGTATACTGTATCTATTATGTTATTGTCTCTGTAAGATATTGAAATTCTATTGCCATATTGACTGGAATATTTATCACCTTCTTCCCAGTTTTCGGCACACTCAACGTCTTGACAGTTTACAAAAGCCGGTTTTTCCTGTAGATCATCGTCCCAATTCTCTAGAGGACCATTTTGCATATTGTCACGCCAATTTTTCACACACTTTGTACCTAGGCGGACTCGACGTTTAATAGGCTTATAGTCTAGTAGATTCATGAACATTTTTTCAACCACAGTTATAGCCCCATCTGATCCACTCAATGTCACCAAAGATTGATTTAATTCGCCACCATCCCGCACTGATATTTTCGCTCCCGACTGATTTTCTAGATCCTTCACGATAACACTTTTTTACCAATATTGAATCCTATTTTGTGGAGCAGCACTTTTAAAGACCTATTTACTGTATCTTGATTGCCTCCAAAGTCATTGTCATTAATGTCTACGTCGGTTGCTGTAGGAATCACCTCTGACCTCTGCTCCCAGTATTTCTTCCGCGTTGCGTCTGGCTGTTGCATTGCACTCACATGATTGCCCTCGAGTCATTCGTTTTCACAATTTCTTGCTTCATTTTTAAATAAAGTATTTTAATGATATAACACCACGTTGACACCGATAAACACTGTTAGAGAAACTTTTCTTTTCCTTTGAAAACTTCGTTGGTTTACTACACTGTTTTGCTAACCGTCAGATTAAAGTACTCAACTACCCAGTAAATTTAAAAGTAACTACCTAATCGAAAACAAATTCGCAAAAATATAATAATATAAAAAAAAAATTAACTGTAAAATGGCTCACCGTCCGTTGGTTAAGTACTCTGAGTACTTAACCAACGGACAGTAACACTACGACTGAGGCCTGAGCTGTGAGCAATAAGACTTTATAGTCAGCTCAACCATGTGGTGGGGTAGCATGAACCAAAGAGTATACTAAATCTAATATGTTATTGTCTCTGTATATTAAAATTTTATTGCCATAATTAAAAAAACATTAATAATGTATTTTAACCGTTCGCAGTGATAAAACTTCTCCACAGTAAATTTAGGACTAAACCAAATAAATAAATATTAAAATTATTATTCTTGGCCTCTGATCACCTAAGCTCCATATAAAACAGACCATTGTTCTTTTCAGTCGGTTATATAACTGAATTCAACTATCATAAAAATCTATCATTTTGCCAATTTTTTCCGTATCCGCGTTACATGAACGAGAATGTGTAACATAAATGAGAATGAATTTAAATTGTATAACAAAAGCCATTCGCTTGGTGACTGAACCTGAAACTTGACCTATGAAATAATTAGTAATTAATGAATGATAAATAGCCATAATTTTTATAATAATTTTTAAATGACATAATTTATTGAAAAAACAATAGCCTAATTAATGTAATTTATTGGTTAATGTATGATATGTTTATTTAATGTTAAAGACATGTAGTAGCTACTTAACTACTAGTAGTTTAAAAATGTTGCAACCCCTGTAGTTTAAGAGCACTGTATGACTATTATATAGAAGATTCTTTTGTACATACACTTGGTGAGCAATAAATACTTGAATATTTGAATCCTTGAATATATAGTTTTTCAGAAAACTTCTATGGTAGTCGAACGGATGGACCCCGGGGTGATTTTTCGTTTTTTTTTAGATACCTATTAAACCTTAAAATTGAAACTTTTTTGTTCTAACCAGTTGACAGTTGTAATGTACGAATCAATGAGTCAGAGAGACAACGTGTTCCAATATTGTGTTTAATTTCTATGAGCTGTTTTAAATTGTGTAAATGATACCATTAAAATAATAATATGAATTTATATTAACTGACGACTTTAGTAAATAATTTATCCTACTAATATTATAAATGTGAAAGTGTGGATGTTTGGATGTTTGTTACTCAATCACGCAAAAAAGGTAGAACTGATTTGGATGAAATTTGGCATGCACGTAGTCAGGGGTACAGAGAAGGACATAGGGTACTTTTTATTCCGGAATTCCCACGTGAACTCCGAAATAGCCGCGAGTGAAACCGCGGGGTACAGCAAATTAATGTATAAGTTTAAAGTTAATTCCAAGTTAGTTAATATTTACTTGATGGGTATTTGGTAATGGTGGTTATAGTTGTGTACTTTGTAGGTAATTAGGTACATTGGTAAATGCCTCTATTAGTAAATTTAAAAATAATAATAAATATCTACATATTCATTATGCACACATCGCCACCTGTGTGTAGATTATTGTTGTTATTATTACGGCACTGGTACCAAATATATATCTGTAAGTTGCAAAAACTTGTGTCGTGTAAACCAAGCAAACGTGGTATTTAGCGTGGTCTAAAGGACACTCACTATTTTTGCCAAAAGTTAACACGTTTCCAGAAAATGCAGTTCCAAAGAGTTAAATAATATACTTAGGCTTTTAAACAATTATTGTTTGCAATGGCCTCAAACCTAATCCATGACATCCATCACCCCATAGAAAAAGATATTATTTGCTTTATCTTAATGCGAAGTAAGATTTGAAAAAAAACAATAGAAATCGTCTCACGCATAAAAAGTCAATTTTTTTTTGCGTACAGAAGGGAAAAATTTATGACGGTCGGCTTTTTAACAAGCAACGTAGTTTTAGTATTCATTTAAAAACTTAAATAAAAACTAGGTCGAAATGTAAGGAGGAACATAAAAAAATGTTTTATTTACCTCTAGGTACTAAAACTTCCTGTCTATTATAGTTTAATACAAGCCGTTATTATTTTTTAGGGTTCCTTAGCGATAATATGGCAAAACAAAAAACAGCAGGAGCGGTGGGTTGTCATTGTCCCTCTGATCACAAAACATGGCTAAAACCGCAGTTTATTTTTTTGTAATTTCACTACGCCAGTAAGTATAACAGTCCATAGAAAGCGACTTCCTTCTTCATCTATACTATTGTCTGTTTTTTTTTAACAAACAAGTACCAAAATTTTTAGCTGCGTTTCTATATTGTTCCACGTAATCAACTTAAAGTCCGTTCCACACAAACGCTGTAGTTACATTTACCTGCGCGTCGCACGTGTTTTAGTGAGTGAACACGATATTTACCTATTGTGCATGAGTCATCGCGGACATATTTTGTCTCCTGTAGTCAAGCGTACTAAGCGCCCTTTGCAATCTACAGAAAAACAAAACAAAAATGTATACAGAGTCGACAATCATGTAGAAAATAATTATGATAGAGCAGTTTATTTTTGACGTACATATCTGCAAAAAGTTCATCAGAAGGATGTGATGACGATATGTTTTAAGGTTACAAGAAGTGTATAATAAATTATTTGATTTATATTATGTTCTAGTGTATAATATACCTCAGATACTATTACAATATTGTTTTATTGTTGCATATTTATGAAAATATTTTATAACGTGAACAGGAAATTTTGTTTTAGAAGTTGAAATTTTAGAAGTATTCATTATGAACGAGCCTAAACAATTTCGAAACAAGAACAATGGCGTTTGCCTTGAGTTTTTTGGCGGGAATCAAAGATAGCAGCTCGGTCATTTATTTTCATGTTGATAAAAAATGGTAGAAAATTGATTTTATTGTGTTATAAGGTGCTGTATTGGATTATAATTTTCACAGAGAAGGTTTTTTTATGCGTTCAAGAAGATATATGACAATTTGAGCTGATTTCTTCGGTTTCCTTCAAGAGTTCCGAGAAAGTTCTTGCAAGCTATAGTACCGTGAATTGCAATTTCAAACCACACAACGAAGCATTTAATACAATATACATTGATCTAATTAATTTTACTTGATACTGCATAAATGCATTATATGCGAAAGTCCATAAAAAATAAGAAAGAAGGCGTTGGCTCCACCCCCGTTTGTTTGTTTACTTGAACACGCTAATCTCATGGACTACTGGTCCGATTTAAAAAAATATTTCAGCGTTAGATAGCTCATTTAATAAGAAAGGCTATAAGCTGCCAATAAGAGCGGAGCAGCAATGAAAAATAATTGCTAAAAACGGAAAAAAATATTCATTTTCAGAGCTCCCGTTGCTTACGCTGCCTAAAAAGGTTAAAGTTTCGTAAAAATCATGTATGACAGACTTTTTCCCCTCTAAAAGTTCTAAAAAAATAGCTGCGACAGTGTTTGTCTATCTTTTAAGGTCGGCTCACTATAACCATAAGCTTATGCTAACCAGGTTTGTTCTAAAATAATGCATTATTTGTGAAGGTGTTTTTAAAACCATCATATTAATCCTTATCGTCATAAGTATTCAATTTAAAACAAAATTGCCCTTTATATCATTCGATTTCAATTAATATCTTAAGAGATATCGCAGTTTTTAAATGACATCGCAGCAAAATAGTGATCAAGTACTGCGCGCGCATTTGTGATGTGAAATAGATCTGCGAGATACCATGCCACGCGGCCCAGACGCGTGGTCGGCTCCTTGCGGAACGATGGGGCTCAGCGATGTTATATTATGGAGTAAATAAGGCTACTTTGGAGTTCCTGCGGGAATTCCGAAACTCACGCAGCTGAAATCACGGGGCATAGCAAGTTTCATATATAAAATGCCAATAGTCTCGAAGTCAAATGGCTGACGAAATTATATGGGTTCCATTATTGTCAAATTGACGTCCTAGAACCAGAACCATAACAAAAACAACGTGCTCAACAGGTCTAAAACATTAACTTTTATTAATGAAAATCCCTACAAATATTAGGAACGCTAAAGTAACTCGATCTGTCTGTCTGTTACGCTTTCACGCCTTAACGGCTCAACCTATCATAATGACATTTTGCACACACGTTATCAGTGATACACAGTAAGACATAGGATACTACTCTCATGGGATCATCGAAATTAACGCGGGTAAAGCGACAAGGAACAGCTAGTTGACAATAAAATAATTTATTATTCATTAACAAAATGACTACATTTACATATTCAACTTAAAAAAAATATTTTACATGCGAAATTTAGTACCAATTAATATTGCATATGATTATTATAATGAAGTATTATATTTTAAAAATTTCTACAATTTCTACTAATATTATAAACGCAAAAGTAACTCTGCCTGTCTGTTACGCTTTCACGCCTTAACGGTCAACCAATCGTAATGACATTTTTCAAACACGTTGTCAGTAGTACAGAGAAGGACAAAGGGTGCTTTTTATTTTGAAATTTCCACGGGATCTTTAAAATTAAAGTGGGTAAAGTGCGGGAAACAGCTCGTTTACAGTAAAATAATTTATTATTCATTAATGTTGAAGTGCTAACCTTTTTGGAACATAGTAGGTAATACGTAGTGACAGCTGTTTAGTGTTTTGTTTCACTTTCAAAAATAATCTCCATCAGGTTATGGGCCCAGGACTCTAATCGTAGAATAAAATAAAAGTAAATTGTTGTGCTTGCGTGTTTTTGTGCTTAATATGTCGGAACAAAATAACTCTGAACAAAATAACTGTGGATTAAGCGGAATAAAAAAACTAAAAGGTGCATCCGAATATGCAAACTGGAAGTTTATGGTGAAGAACTATCTGGAAAACCGAAACTGGTGGCATATCATTGAAAAAGAAGAGGTTGAAGACTCTTTCAAGGATGTAGATCGCAAGGCCAGGACGACGATTTGCTTATTGCTTGAGCCCGAATGTTTTGTACATATATATAATGTCAAGACAGCGAGAGAAGCTTGGTGTAATTTACAGAAGGTCTATGAAGACAAGGGCTGGGGTAGAAGAATTCGTCTTCAACGAGAGCTCTGGAACTGTAAATTAGAGAGCTTTGAATCAATGGAAAAATACATTTCTAGTGTGACGTTTCTTACACAACAGTTGGCAGATATTGATTCCAAGATAAACGACGATTGGATCATATCGATTTTGCTTGGTGGATTGACTCCTGAATACAGTACTCTTATAATGGCTGTAGATAACAGTGGCCAAGAAATCACATTAGAGCAAATCAAGACCAAGTTGTTGCAAGAAGGAAGTCGACAGAGCCAGTCAACTTTAAATCCTGAACTAGCTCTTGTGACTAAGAAGGTACAAAATGAAGCAAGATCTACACCTAAAACCACAGATCGTAAGCAGAAATTTGTATATAAATGTTTTAAGTGTCACGAACCTGGACATAAAGCGTCCCAATGTAAAGAGAGGTCTAAAACTACGAATGTCTGCCTGAGTACAAAGAAGGCGATCGTTAAAGATAAGTGGTACCTCGACAGTGGTTGTTCAAATCATATGACCCACAACAAGAAAAAGTTGTTGTCGTACAAACCAGAAAAAGGTAATATGATTGTAACGGTAGCCAACGGTGAAAAGCTACGAGTACAAGGAAAAGGGAATGCTGAGCCTTCAGTCAGCGGAAACGAGAAACTATTTTTAGAAGATGTTTTACATATCCCTGATTTATCCATGAATCTTATTTCGGTGAGCGATTTGACCAAGAAAAATTATAATATTAATTTTGACAAAGAAGGTTGTGTTATTAAAAAGGAAAACCGCCTAGTTGCGAAATGTCAAGAAGTCGATGGAATTTTCGAATTAAAAGAAGAAAATTGTTGTGTCGTCAATTTGACATTGTCAAGTCAAAATGAAAATAATATTTCAAACCTTTGGCACAAAAGATTAGCTCATTTAAGTCGAAATTATATGGATAAATTAAAAGTGCTCATCCGTGGGATTCAATTTAACATGAATGATTTACGTGAACCGTGTATTCCTTGTATTGAAGGAAAAACTGTGAAGAGTCCTTTTAAAAATAGAGGTACGAAAGCAAGTGAAATTCTAGAGATCGTACATACCGATGTTTGCGGTCCGATAGAAGAATGCTCACTTAGTGGTTCGAGGTATGTTTTATTATTTATTGACGATTTTACTCGAAAAACACATGTTTATTTTTTGAGAAATAAAAGTCAAGTTTTTGATAAATTTCGTGAATATAAGGCGGAAGTAGAAAACGAGACAAACAAGTCGATAAAATGCCTGAGATCCGATGGTGGTAAAGAATATTGTAATAGAGAATTTACTAACTTTTTAAAGTCTGCAGGTATAAAACATCAGACGACTGTGCCCTATACACCAGAACAAAATGGTGTGGCAGAACGGGCAAACCGTACCATCATTGAGAAGGCAAGAACATTAATATCTGAAGCGAACCTGAGTAAAAAGTATTGGGCAGAAGCAGTAAATACTGTTGTATATTTAAAGAACAGAAGTCCTACAAAGGCTGTGACTAATGCGGTTCCAGAAAAACTTTGGACAGGAAAAGAAATAGATTTAAGTCATCTAAAAGTTTTCGGATGTTTAGCTTTTCGATTGATACCTAAACAGAAGAGACGCAAACTTGATAAGAAAACGGAACCTTTGATTTTTATTGGCTATCCAGACAACCAGAAAGGATATCGGCTAATAGATCCAAAGACCTACAAAGTAACAGTTGCGAGAGACGTAAAATTTTTAGAAAATGTTTTTCCTGGAAATAAAAAGGTTGAAGTGGTGAGAGAAACAGTTGTTCCTATAAATCTAGAGGAGGAACAAATAGAACCTGTAAATAACACCGCACCAGACAGTAATGAACATAGCGTGGAGGAGCGCTTGGAAGCAGATTCCACGATTGAACCTGCATCCAGCTCGCAAGAACGAAGTCATGCAGAACTTCATGAAAATCCAGAGATGGAAGTCATACCTGCGCAGATTGATGTAGTTCCTGAACAAATAGAGCGAAGATATCCCTTAAGAGAACGTAGACCAGTTGATTACTATGGATTGAACGTTGCAATAGCTAATATTGATGGTGATCCATTGACGGTTGAAGAGGCGTTGTCTAGACCTGATAGTGACTTGTGGATGAAAGCGATGAATGAAGAGCTTGAATCACTGAAGGAGAACAAGACATGGAAGTTAGTTGATCTTCCAGCTGACAAAAAACCGATTCAATGTAAATGGATATTTAAAATCAAGAAAGATAGCGACGGCAAGGTAACAAAGTATAAAGCCAGGCTAGTAGCGAAAGGTTTTACACAAGTACGTGGTATAGACTATTTTGAAACTTATTCACCTGTTGTACGTAGCTCTACTTTACGTATGTTATTTTCTTTAGCAGTTGAGTATGGTTGGTTTATTGACCAATGGGATGTTACAACTGCGTTCTTGTATGGTAAAATCAAAGAAAACATTTACATGCTTCAACCAAAGGGTGCTATAGTTAAAGGTCAAGAAACAAAAGTTTGTAAGCTTGAGCGATCATTGTACGGGTTAAAGCAAGCATCTAACGCTTGGTTCAATGAGTTAGATGGTGAAATGTTATCTTTAGGTTTTACACAGTCGAAAATAGAGCCATGTTTATATCAAAAACAGTTAGATGATAACAAAAAACTAATTGTTCTTATATATGTTGACGATATATTTGTATTTTATAATTCTGTGACTGAAAAAGAGCGTTTAATGGCAGATTTGTCGAAAAGATTTAAGGTAAAAGACTTAGGAACGGCCAGGCATGTTTTAGGAATGAGATTGAGAAGGGATAAAGATGTTATTTATCTAGATCAAGAACAGTTCATTCTGAATGTCTTGAGTGACTTTAATATGGGTGACGCAAACCCTGTAACCACTCCGATGGAAGTGGGAATCAGATTAGATAAATCAGCTGATTCTTCTTGCAAACTGCCATATCAGAGCTTGATAGGATGTCTGAATTATTTAGCAGTTAATACGCGACCCGATATAGCACATTCTGTGAGTGTTCTTTCCCAGTTTAATTCGTGTTACGATGAAACACACTTTAAATGCGCAACAAGAGTCTTAAGATATCTTAAAGGTACCTCAAATGTTTGTTTAACATTCCGAAAGTCGGGAGACACAGATTTGCGGGCGTACGTAGATGCAGATTGGGGCGGTGCGTATGATAGAAAGTCTTTCACGGGTATAGTCGTGAAATTAGGAAAGAACGTAATCACATGGGAGAGTAGGAAACAAACAACTGTATCCTTGTCTTCAACTGAAGCAGAATATGTAGGTTTATGTCAGGCTTCCAAAGAAGCGTTATACTTGCGTAGGTTACTGAATAGTTTAATTACTATGACTAGTAAGGCAGTTGTCATTTATAATGACAACCAGTCGGCGCATAAAATTGCGGGAAACAAAATGATGCACAATAGGACGAAACATATTGATATAAAGTATCATTTTATTCGTGAGTGTGTACTTGATCAAAAGGTTCTAATAGAGTACATATCGACGGACAAGATGATAGCTGATATCTTAACTAAATCTGTTCATAGCCCGAAACTAAGAAAGTTTTTAGAAGAGTTTTCGTTAAGTAAATACTCTATTAATTCTGATTTAATTTTAGTAATTGTATTGTGTAATTTATTACGGTGCTGTAGTACGTATTAAATTAAGGGGGCGTGTTGAAGTGCTAACCTTTTTGGAACATAGTAGGTAATACGTAGTGACAGCTGTTTAGTGTTTTGTTTCACTTTCAAAAATAATCTCCATCAATTAACAAAATAACTACACTTACATATTAAACTTAAAATAATTAATTTTACATACGAAATTTATTTACAATTATTAATATTGTATATTAACAGTATTTAAAAAATTCAATTGTGATTGCGAAGTCTTATCTTACTATTATGAAAACATATCTCAATCACTTTCTTCCCAGTTTTCGGAACACTCTACTTCGATCAAGCTTTTCTTTATGCCCTTAGCCGATTTCTCCGTATATTCCGTTTTTGGCAATTGCTCGTCTCTGTCAATTGTACGTCTGGTTGTACTTAACACGTTCCGTTTTTGAGGCACACAATCTATGCTAAGCGCTTTAATCATAGTTTCTGCTTCATTAACGGCTTCTATGGACCCGCTGATTGACACTACAGTTTCAACAGTTATTCGAGCACCTGTCTTATTTTGTAGGTCTTGTAGCTTGGCACCTTGCTTTCCAATGATACGACTTATTTTATTTAAAGGAATGTGCATGGATTTATTGAAACCATCAATATCCGTGTTGCCGTGGTTTTCATTGTATCTATCATTATAGTTACGAGAGTTATCTTGAGTCAAAATATCTCCTGTACTATGTGCAGTTACACCCTTGTCGCAAAAACACCGACCATAACTTTGACCGCCTGGTACTTGTGTGACTATCTCATGCCAGTTTTTCTCAATGTTGTTTTCTTGAGCTTTATCCGGGTTTTCGTCAGGTAACGTTTTAAGCAAATTTTTTATCATTTTTTTCAATTTTTTTAGGGCTTCGTCTGTTCCGCACAACATCAGCATAGTTTTATTTTTTATAGTGCCACCTACTAGTATATTTGCTCCTGTCTCATTTTTTAAGTGTTCCTTGTTATCGATGATACGGTTTGCTTTATATGAAGAGATATGTATGGGTTTATAAAGACGCTCGTTCCTGACGTAGATATCAACAGCTTGAGCATGGCTAATGATATCACTTCGTCCTGATTTATTCCAGTCCGAGGGATTATTTTCTTGACTGGAATATTTATCATCTTCTTCCCAGTTTTCGGCACACCCAACGTCTTGACAGTTTACAAAAGCTGTTTTTTCCTGTAGATCATCGTCCCAATTCTCTAGGGGACTATTTTGCATATTGTCACGCCAATTTTTCACACACTTTGTACCTAGACGGACTCGACGTTTAATAGGCTTATAGTCTAGTAGATTCATGATCATTTTTTCAACCACAGTTATAGCCCCATCTGATCCACTCAATGTCACCAAAGATTGATTTAATTCACCACCATCCCGCACTGATATTTTCGCTCCCGACTGATTTTCTAGATCCTTCACGATGACACCTTTTTTTCCAATGATGAGCCCTATTTTGTGGGGCGGCACTTTTAAACATCTATTAACTCTTTCGTGATCGCCTCCGCAGTTATTAACGTCATTGGTTTGTCCACATCGGTTCCTGTAAGAACTGCGACCTCTGCTCCCAGTATTTCTTGCGCGTTCGGTAGAACCTCTGTAATTACCACGAGGATGATGAACACTGCTTTCTTCTGACTGTTGCATTCCAGTCACATGCTCAGGCTCAAGCCATTCGTTTTCTCCGTTTCTTGCCATTTTCAGATATTTTATACTGATGAACACTGTTTGAGAAACTGTTCTTTTCCTTTTGTTGTTTTACTACAACACTGTTCCGCTAACTATCAGTTTGAAGTAATATGTACTACTCAGTAAATTTAAAATACCAGTAAGTACCTACTTGAAAAACACAAATTCGCAACAATATAATATATAAAATGTTTTAACTATAAATTGACTCGCTACTCTCTGAGTACTTAACCAAAGAACAGTAACACTACGACTGAGGTCTGAGCTGCGAGTAATAAGAATTTTATAGTCAGCTCAACCACGTGGTGGGGTAGCATGAACCAAAGAGTATACTGTATCTATTATGTTATTGTCTCTGTAAGATATTGAAATTCTATTGCCATAATTAAAAACATTAATAATGCATTTTATCCGTTCGCAGTGATAAAACTTCTCCACAGTAATTTTAGGACTAAACCAAATCAATAAATATTAAAGTTATTCTTGGCCGCGGATCACCTAGGCTCCATATAAAACTGACCATTGTTCTTTTCAGTTGGTCATTGAACTCAATTTTTTTTTTTTTTTTTTTTTTTTTTTTTTATTTATTCGTTTCTACAGAGCAAGAAATTTACAAAATAGTGTGAATAAACTTTCAAAAGTTTCTCCTCACACTAGATGATTCGAGTCGGTAGGCAACAGTTTTAAAAAAATATATAGCTACGACAATGAACGGAGATTGACCAATCCGCCGGTGCACAACAGCAAAGTCAACGTAGGTATCCGAAACAAATATCAACAACAGGTAGGTAGTTATCTATTTCTCAGATACAGTATGTTAACCATTCACATTTCTAGGTTTTTTTTTTTTTAAATATTGTATTTATTTCTTTTTTTTTCTGTTGTTATTTATTAGTTTTAGGTTAGTGCGTGAGATTGTGTGGGGGTGGTTAATAAATAATAATGTAAGACAATAAATAATATATACATACTCACATATTATGTACATGCACACATACTTATACATACACACAGACATACATACATACATACACATTTCACATGTTATTAATAAAGTGTGTTTTCAATTTGTGTTTTATATTTACAGTATTCAATTTATCTCTTAAGTGTACTGGGAGGTCATTTATAAGTTGGGGAATTTTGTTTTGTAGGCGGTTTCTGCCGTAAAAATTATTATAACGGGGAACTAGTAGTTTTGACGTTTCCGCATTACATAGTTTTTCAGAAAACTTCTATGGCAGTCGAACGGATGGACCCCGGGGTGATCTTTCGTTTTTTTTTAGGTATTGAAACTTAACATTGAAGCTTTTTTGTGCTGAGTCAGAGAGACAACGTGTTCCAATTTTATATTTAATTTGTATGAGCTGTTCTAAATTGTTTAAATGATACCATTGAGCTAATTATAATATGAATTGTTATTAACTAACGACTTTATTAATTGGTTTAATAATTTATTAGTTTATTCCAAGTTAGTTAATATTTACTTGATGGGTATTTGGTAATGGTGGTTATAGTTGTGTACTTTGTAGGTGATTACATTGGTAAATGCCTCTATTAGTAGATATAAAAATAATAATAAATACATATTCATTATGAAAACTGAACAGACATCACTACCATCTGGTCCCAAACTAATTGTAAACAGAGCGTTCCTACTACTGTACTTGATCACTCGATTGGCGCGGTAGATCACTATGCCTATATTATAACCGCTAATCTAGAGGTATCGGGTTCGATTCCGGATGTGGGTGGATTTTGTGTGATGAACACAGGGTTCCACTTTCCAGTCTGAGCGTATTTATATATCTATAGTATAATTAATATACAGGAATATTTTTTATTCAGTACGCAAGCTTTTGCAAATTAAACTTAAAGGAGTTTTAATAAACACCTTTTTTTTATTTTGATAAGTCTTAGTACAAAAAATTAAAGTTATCGTGAACGGAAGATCTATACTTTGCAATTGATTTATTGGCTACTCTATTCGCCGTCGCCACCGCTGCGTATTTACGTGGGTTACAATGTACCTACCGACAGCTGACCAAGGTCGTTCACCTCCACTGAAACACCCCCGCGTACGCCGCACGGTGCGTGCACCCTTTGATATTATTACGAATAGATAGTGTCCATATTTTGCTAATTTAAATAGTCGGATAAAAAAATATAAAAAAGTTTTACAAATAATGGAAATGTGTTCTATTACTGATACTGAACCACCAAAATTTTTTTGCGCATTGCTTAAAAAATATTCCTGTATATGTCATTCTATGTAAGTACTATATATCACGTTTGCTTGGTTTGCACGATACATGCTCATAATAACATCCTGTGGGATCAAGAGATCTGTGTGTTTTAAAGTGGATTATTGTTATTATTACGGCACTGCACTGGTACCAAATATATCTGTATGTTGCGAAAAAAGTTTTACTTTAGTTGTTTGATTTGATAACATAATACTTATGTCATGTAAGCCAAGCAAACGTGGTATTTAGCGTGGTCTAAAGCACACTCACTATTTTTGCCAAAAGTCAACATGTTTCCAGAAAATGCAGTTCCATAGAGTTAAATAATATACTTAGGCTTTTAAACAATTATTGTTTGCAATGGCCTCAAACCTAATCCATGACATCCATCGCCCCCTAGGCTAAGAGATTATTGGCTTTATCTTAATACGAAGTAGCTGTCTTTGTTCATATTGAATTTAAGATTTAAAAAAACAACAGAAATCGTCTGACGCATAAAAAGTAATTTTTTTTTGCGTACAAAAGGAAAAAATTTATGACGGCCGGCTCTTGTTAATAACCAACGTAGTTTTAGGTACTAAAACTTCCTGTCTGTTATAGTTTAATACAAGCCGTTATTATTTTTTTAGGGTTCTTAGGCGATAATATGGCAAAAAAAACAGCAGGAGCGGTGGGTTGTCATTGTCCCTCTGATCACAAAACATGGCTAAAACCGCAGTTTATTTTTTGTAATTTCACTACGCCAGTAAGTATAACAGTCCATAGAAAGCGACTTCCTTCTTCATCTATACTATTGTCTGTTTTTTTTAACAAACGAGTACCGAAAATTTTAACTGCGTTTCTATTGTTCCACGTAATCAACTTAAAGTCCGTTCTACACAAACGCTGTAGTTACATTTACCTGCGCGTCGCACATGTTTTAGTGAGTGAACACGATATTTATTGTTCATGAGTCATGGCGGACATTTGTCTCCTGTAGTCAAGCGTACTAAAAGCCCTTTGCAATCTACAGAAAAACAGACAAAAATGTACGGAATCGACAATCATGTGGAAAATATTATGTAAGAGCAGTTTATTATTGATGTATCTGCAGAGAAAATTTTGATTTATAGTTGAAATTTTAGACATATTCAATATTTATTTATTTATTGGTTTAAGTACACAAAACATATTGTAGTCATTACAATTTTTACTTATTATAGTGTATTATTATATGTTCCGACCACAAACCAGAGTATATGCATACCTAGAAAGACTAAAAATATCGAGCAAAGTACAAAGTAATATTTAAATTTATTTTAATATTTATGGATCTCAGAAAAAATAGAACCACAATTAGCAAGTGCGACGGAGGTAGTCGTTGATATTTTTTAAGTATACCCTAAAATTACAATTAAAAACGTCCACATCTCCACCTTCAGCGACGAACTCATTGTATTGACGACACATCCGTATAACTGGATTGTAAAAAGATGTGTTGTTAGTGAATATCCGAAGTGAGAAGGTATTGGGACGTCGAGAGGGATAATTGGTGTTGAAATTTAAAAATGATAGGATGTAAGGGCTATCGATCTAGTGGTGTATTATTTTATGTAGCTGGTCTCTACACTTGCGACGGGTTTCTAAAGAGACGGGTTTTAAATTTAAGTGATGACGGCGTGTACATCTGTGTTGGCGACTTTAACTTTAACTTTAATATTATGAACGAGCCTTAACAATTTCAAAACATGAACAAAGGCGTTGGCCCCACTCCCACTTATGACCGAATCTCACTCTGTCAATATCGAAAATGTGCAAGAGACATACTCAGTTCTCGTTTTTAAAAAAAAATACTATAATTTTGTATCTAATATATACAACGTGTTAATGAATTAACTGAAAACCTGATACACCCCATTTAAAAAAATAAACAACAATATGATAAAAATATATTTAGTGTAGAAAAAATTTATATTGTAATAGTTATTCAACATTAGTTTGGAGGTGACCTATCTACGAAATTCCAAGCGCTACGCCTGCGCCTACCGGTTCGATTTTTTTTGCTGCGGGCGGCGTACGCGTCTAATATTGTATTATAAATTATTTAGACATGGGCTGGTAAAAATGAAAAAAATAACCTATATTAAAACATAGTGCGATCGATTCGCTAGTCGATTCTGAGCAAACTACTTTCTAGTTTTCAGTTAATTCATTAACACGTTGTATAAATCACGTGTCACGTAGTTTGTCCGCGATGGACTCCGAAACCACTGAATGGATTTTGATAAAATTTTGTAACCATTTATAATTTGGTCCAACTTAAAAGATAGGATAGTTTTTATCCCTTGTTAGTTGTTGTCCCTTTTAGCAAGGCACTGCACCACATAGTTTTATTTATCTTTAAATTATGAAATAGTTGTTGCATGGTGTATGTGTTTACTTTGCTAAATAAGGTGTATCTTATCTTATCTTATCTTATCCCAGAATTCCCGCGGGAACTCTGGAATTATTACGGGAACAGCTAATCACCGTAAACTACTGGCAGGGGTACAAAGAAGGACGTAGAGTACTTTTTTCCCGGAATTCCCGCGGGAACTCCGAAATTACCGTGGGTGAAATCGCGCGGGACAGCTAGTAATATTATAAGTTTGTTTGTTTGTTTACTTGAACCTGCTAATCTTCCCAAGTACTGGTCCGACTTGAAAAAATCTTTCAGTTTTAGATTTGTTGAGGAAGGCTATAGGCTAAATAATATTATCACGCCGAGACCAACAAGAGCGGAGAAGCAATGATGAATGCT
The DNA here is from genome assembly GCA_907165275.2 of Zygaena filipendulae. NCBI lineage: Eukaryota > Metazoa > Arthropoda > Insecta > Lepidoptera > Zygaenidae > Zygaena > Zygaena filipendulae. The sequence goes on along the minus strand of OU015649.1, from coordinate 15,483,921 downwards.
GCAAAAAACGGGGGAAAATATTCATTTTGAGAGCTCCGCGAGAGCTTACGCTGCGTAAATGGTTAAACTTTCGTAAAAATCATGTATAACAGAATTGTTCCCCTTTCAAAGTTCTAAAAAAATATCTGTGACAGTATTTGTCTATCCTTTAAGGTTGGCTCACTATAACCTTTTTTATGCCAACCAAATTGGTTCTACAATAATGCATTATTTGCGAAGGTGTTTTTATAAATATCATAATATTAATTCTTATCGAAATAAATACGTTATTCATAATAAATCTTTTATTTAAAACAAAATTGCCCTTTATAACGTTCGATTTCAACAAATATCAGGAAGTATCACAGTTTTAAGATAACATTGCTGCATTGCAGCAAAATAATGATCAAGTGAACTGCTCGCGCGTTTGTGATGTGTAATAGCTTTGCGAGATACCATTCCGCGCGGCTCAGACGAGTGGTCAGCTCCTTACGGAACGGTGGTGCTCAGCGATGTTATATGGAGTAAATTAGGCTACTTTGGAGTTCCTGCGGGAATTCCGAAACTCACGAGGGTGAAACGAAAACACGAAATTATATGGGTTTTATATTATTATTGCCAAATGGACGTCCAGAACCATAGCAAAAACAGCGTGCTCAGCATGTCTAAAACATTAACCTTTATTAATAAAAATCCCTGCTAATATTAGAAATGCTAAACTCGATCTGTCTGTCTGCTACGCTTTCACGCCTTAACGGCTCTAGCTATCATGATAAAATTTTGCACATACGTCATCAGTGATAAACAGTAAGACATAGGATACTACTCTCATGGGATCTTCGAAATTAACGCGGGTAAAACGATAAGGAACAGCTAGTTTACAATAGAATAATTTATTATTTATTAATAAAATAACTACACTTACATATTGAACTTAAAATAATTAATTTTACATACGAAATTTATTTACAATTATTAATATTGTATATTAACAGTATTTAAAAAATTCAATTGTGATTGCGAAGTCTTATCTTACTATAATGAAAACATATCTCAATCACTTTCTTCCCAGTTTTCGGAACACTCTACTTTGATCAAGCTTTTTTTTATGCCCTTAGCCGAATTCTCTGTAAATTCCGTTTTTGGCAATTTCTCGTCTCTGTCAATTGTACGTCTGGTTGTACTTAACACGTTCCGTTTTTGAGGCACACAATCTATGCTAAGCGCTTTAATCATAGTTTCTGCTTCATTAACGGCTTCTATGGAACCGCTGATTGATACTACAGTTTCAACAGTTATTCGAGCACCTGTCTTATTTTGTAGGTCTTGTAGCTTGGCACCTTTCTTTCCAATGATACGACTTATTTTATTTAAAGGAATGTGCATGGATTTATTGAAACCATCAAAATCCGTGTTGCCGTGGTTCTCATTGTATCTATCATTATAGTTACGAGAGTTATCTTGACTCGAAATATCTCCTGTTCTATGTGCAGTTACACCCTTGTCGCAAAAACATCGACCATAAATTTGAGCGCCTGGTACATGTGTGACTATCTCATGCCAGTTTTTATCAATGTTGTTTCCTTGAGCTTTATCCGGGTTTTCGTCAGGTAACGTTTTAAGCAAATTTTTTATCATTTTTTTCAATTTTTTTAGTGCTTCGTCTGTTCCGCACAACATCAGCATAGTTTTATTTTTTATAGTGCCACCTACTAGTATATTTGCTCCTGTCTCATTTTTTAAGTGTTCCTTGTTATCGATGATACGGTTTGCTTTATATGAAGAGACATGTATGGGTTTATAAAGACGCTCGTTCTTGACGTAGATATCAACAGCTTGAGCATGGCTAGTGATATCACTTCGTCCTGACTTATTCCAGTCCGAGAGATTATTTTCTTGACTGGAATATTGATCATCTTCTTCCCAGTTTTCGGCACACCCAACGTCTTGACAGTTTACCAAAGCTGTTTTTTCCTGTAGATCATCGTCCCAATTCTCTAGAGGACTATTTTGCATATTGTCACGCCAATTTTTCACACACTTTGTACCTAGGCGGACTCGACGTTTAATAGGCTTATAGTCTAGTAGATTCATGATCATTTTTTCAACCACAGTTATAGCCCCATCTGATCCACTCAATGTCACCAAAGATTGATCTAATTCGCCACCATCCCGCACTGATATTTTCGCTCCCGACTGATTTTCTAGATCCTTCACGATGACTCCTTTTTTTCCAATGATGAGCCCTATTTTGTGGGGCGGCACTTTTAAACATCTATTAACTCTGTCGTGATTGCCTCCGTAGTCATTAACGTCATTTGTTTGTCCACATCGGTTCCTGTAGGTACTGCGACCTATGCTCCTAGTATTTTTTGCGTGTTCGGTAGAATCTCTGTAATTACCTTGAGGATGATGAACACTGCTTTCTTCTGACTGTTGCATTCCAGTGACATGCTCAGGCTCAAGCCATTCGTTTTCTCCGTTTCTTGCCATTTTCAGATAGTTTTATACTGTTTGAGAAACTGTTCTTTTCCTTTGAAAATTTGTTATTTTACTACACTGATCTTCTAACCATTATTGTTAATTAACAAAATGACTTTACCTATATTGAACTTAAAGTTATCATTTTTACATGCGAAATTTACTATCAAATATTGTATATTATTATTATATTAAATACAATATTTTTAAAATTTAAATTGTGACTTTTTAAGTATAATCTTACTATACCAATGAAAACATATCTCAATCACTTTTTTCCCAGTTTTCGGATAATTCCACTTTAATCAAGCTTTTTTATGCCCTTAGCCCATTTCTCGGTACATTCAGTTTCTGGCAATTTCTCGTCTTTGTCTATTATACATCTGGTTATCCTGAACACGTTCCGTTTTTAAGGCACACAATCTATGCTAAGCGCTTTAATCATAGTTTCTGCTTCATTAACGGCTTCTATGGACCCGCTGATTGACACTACAGTTTCAACAGTTATTCGAGCACCTGTCTTATTTTGTAGGTCTTGTAGCTTGGCACCTTGCTTTCCAATGATACGACTTATTTTATTTAAAGGAATGTGCATGGATTTATTGAAACCATCAAAATCCGTGTTGCCGTGGTTCTCATTGTATCTATCATTATAGTTACGAGAGTTATCTTGACTCGAAATATCTCTTATACGTGCAGTTACACTCTATCCCAAAAACATCGGCTATAAATTTGACCGCCTGGTACTTGTGTGTCTCATGCCAGTTTTTAACAATGTTGTGTTCTTTTTTATCGATGATATGGTTTGCTTTATATGAAGCACACACACACCATCAGCATAGTTTTATTTTTTATAGTGCCACCTACTAGTATGTTTGCTCCTTTCTCATTTGTAAGTGTTCTTTTTTATCGATGATACGGTTTGCTTTATATGAAGAGATATATGTATAGGTTTATAAAGACACTCGTTCTTGACGTAGAGATCAACAGCTCGAGCATGGCTAGTGATATCACTTCGTCCTGGTCTATTCCAGTCCGAGGGATTATTTTCTTGACTGGAATATTTATCATCTTCTTCCCAGTTTTCGGCACACCCAACGTCTTGACAGTTTACAAAAGCTGTTTTTTCCTGTAGATCATCGTCCCAATTCTCTAGAGGACTATTTTGCATATTGTCACGCCAATTTTTCACACACTTTGTACCTAGGCGGACTCGACGTTTAATAGGCTTATAGTCTAGTAGATTCATGAACATTTTTTCAACAACAGTTATAGCCCAGTTATCTGATCCACTCAATGTCACCAAAGATTGATTTAATTCGCCACCATCCCGCACTGATATTTTCGCTCCCGACTGATTTTCTAGATCCTTCACAATAACACTTTTTTACCAATGTTGAATCCTATTTTGTGGAGCAGCACTTTTAAAGACCTATTTACTGTATCTTGATTGCCTCCAAAGTCATGGTCATTAGTGTCTACGTCGGTTTCTGTGGAAATCACCTCTGACCTCTGCTCCCAGTATTTCTTCCGCGTTCGGTAAAATTTCTATTACTACCATGAGGATGATGACTATCGCCTTCTTCTGGCTGTTGCATTGCAGTCACATGATTGCCCTCGAGGCATTCGTTTTCACAATTTCTTGCTTCATTTTCAAATAAAGTATTTTAATGATATAACACCACGTTGACACCGATAAACACTGTTAGAGAAACTTTTCTTTTCCTTTGAAAACTTTGTTGATTTACTACACTGTTTTGCTAACCGTCAGTTTAAAGTACTCAACTACCCAGTAAGTTTAAAAGTAAGTACCTAATCGAAAACAAATTCCCAAAAATATAATAAATCAAAAAAAAAATTTAACCGTGAAATGGCTCACCGTCCGTTGGTTAAGTACTCTGAGTACTTAACCAACGGACAGTAACACTACGACTGAGGTCTGAGCTGTGAGCAATAAGACTTTATAGTCAGCTCAACCATGTGGTGGGGTAGCATGAACCAAAGAGTATACTAAATCTAATATGTTATTGTCTCTGTATATTAAAGTTTTATTGCCATAATTAAAAAAACATTAATAATGTATTTTAACCGTTCGCAGTGATAAAACTTCTCCACAGTAATTTTAGGACTAAACCAAATTAATAAATATTAAAATTATTATTCTTGGCCTCTGATCACCTAAGCTCCATATAAAACTGACCATTGTTCTTCTCAGTCGGTTATATAACTGAATTCAACTATCATAAAAATCTATCATTTTGCCAATTTTTCCGTATCCCGCGTTACATGAACGAGAATGTGTAACATAAATGAGAATGAATTTAAATTGTATAACAAAAGCCATTCGCTTGGTGACTGAACCTGAAACTTGACCTATGAAATAATTAGTAATTAATGAATGATAAATAGCCATAATTTTTATAATAATTTTTAAATGATAGATTTAATTTTTTGAAAAAAACAATAGCTTAATTGGACATAGATAAGCAATAGTGTGTTAACCCACACTGGAGAAATTTTGAGTAAATCGTGTTTTAAAAGTTTAGCGCCATTTTCTCTCAACATTTTTTATGTTAAATATTTAGTTACATATTTAAGCAATGTAATAAGGTAAACACACAATAAAAAAATGTTCCCTAACTCTCAATAAATCGTTATGAATCAATAACTTAAGTTTGTGGGTTGACATGTTATTGCTTATCTGCGTCCAATTAATGTAATTTATTGGTTAATGTATGAAATGTTTATTTAATGTTAAAGACATGTAGTAGCTACTCAACTACTAGTAGTTTAAAAATGTTGCAACCCCTGTAGTTTAAGAGCACTGTATGACTATTGTATAGAAGATCCTTTTGTACATATACTTAGTGAGCAATAAATACTTGAATACTTGAATCCTTGAATACATAGTTTTTCAGAAAACTTCTATGGTAGTCGAACGGATGGACCCCGGGGTGATTTTTCGTTTTTTTTAGGTACCTATTAAACCTTAAAATTGAAGCTTTTTTGTTCTTGCCAGTTGACAGTTGTAATGTTCGAATCCATGAGTCAGAGAGACAACGTGTTCCAATATTGTGTTTAATTTCTATGAGCTGTTTTAAATTGTGTTAATGATACCATTAAAATAATAATATGAATTTATATTAACTGACGACTTTAGTAAATAATTTATCCTACTAATATTATAAATGTGAAAGTGTGGATGTTTGGATGTTTTTACTCAATCACGCAAAAAAGGTAGAACGGATTTGGATGAAATTTGGCATGCACGTTGTCAGGGGTACAGAGAAGGACATAGGGTACTTTTTATTCCGGAATTCCCACGTGAACTCCGAAATAGCCGCGAGTGAAACCGCGGGGTACAGCAAATTAATGTATAAGTTTAAAGTTAATTCCAAGTTAGTTAATATTTACTTGATGGGTATTTGGTAATGGTGGTTATAGTTGTGTACTTTGTAGGTAATTAGGTACATTGGTAAATGCCTCTATTAGTAAATATAAAAATAATAATAAATACATATTCATTATGCACACATCGCCACCTGTGTGTGGATTATTGTTGTTATTATTACGGCACTGGTACCAAATATATACCTGTATGTTGCAAAAACTTGTGTCGTGTAAACCAAGCAAACGTGGTATTTAGCGTGGTCTAAAGGACACTCACTATTTTTGCCAAAAGTTAACACGTTTCCAGAAAATGCAGTTCCATAGAGTTAAATACATAATATACTTAGGCTTTTAAACAATTATTGTTTGCAATGGCCTCAAACCTAATCCATGACATCCATCACCCCATAGAAAAAGATATTATTTGCTTTATCTTAATGCGAAGTAAGATTTGAAAAAAACAATAGAAATCGTCTCACGCATAAAAAGTCAATTTTTTTTTGCGTACAGAAGGGAAAAATTTATGACGGTCGGCTCTTGTTAACAAGCAACGTAGTTTTAGTATTCATTTAAAAACTTAAATAAAAAGTAGGACAAAATGTAAGGAGAAACATAAAAAAATGTTTTATTTATCTCTAGGTACTAAAACTTCCTGTCTATTATAGTTTAATACAAGCCGTTATTATTTTTTTAGGGTTCCTTAGCGATAATATGGCAAAACAAAAAACAGCAGGAGCGGTGGGTTGTCATTGTCCCTCTGATCACAAAACATGGCTAAAACCGCAGTTTATTTTTTGTAATTTCACTACGCCAGTAAGTATAACAGTCCATAGAAAGCGACTTCCTTCTTCATCTATACTATTGTCTGTTTTTTTTAACAAACGAGTACTTTTCTTAACGAGTATTTTAACTGCGTTTCTATTGTTCCACGTAATCAACTTAAAGTCCGTTCCACACAAACGCTGTAGTTACGTTTACCTGCGCGTCGCACGTGTTTTAGTGAGTGAACACTATATTTATTGTGCATGAGTCATCGCGGACATATTTTGTCTCCTGTAGTCAAGCGTACTAAGCGCCCTTTGCAATCTACAGAAAAACAAAACAAAAATGTATACAGAGTCGACAATCATGTAGAAAATAATTATGATAGAGCAGTTTATTTTTGACGTACATATCTGCAAAAAGTTCATCAGAAGGATGTGATGACGATATGTTTTAAGGTTACAAGAAGTGTATAATAAATTATTCGATTTATATTATGTTCTAGTGTATAATATACCTCATATACTATTACAATATTTTTTTATTGTTGCATATTTATGAAAATATTTTATAACGTGAACAGGAAATTTTGTTTTAGAAGTTGAAATTTTAGAAGTATTCATTATGAACGAGCCTAAACAATTTCGAAACAAGAACAATGGCGTTTGCCTTGAGTTTTTTGGCGGGAATCAAAGATAGCAGTTCGGTCATTTACTTTCATGGTGATAAAAAATGGTAGAAAATTGATTTTATTGTGTTATAAGGTGCTGTATTGGATTATAATTTTCACAGTGACGGTTTTTTTATGCGTTCAAGAAGATATATGACATTTTGAGCTGATTTCTTCGGTTTCCTTCAAGAGTTCCGAGAAAGTTCTTGCAAGCTATAATACCGTGAATTGCAATTTCAAACCACACAACGAAGCATTTTAATACAATATACATTGATCTAATTAATTTTACTTGATACTGCATAAATGCATTATATGCGAAAGTCCATAAAAAATAAGAAAGAAGGCGTTGGCGCCACCCCCGTTTGTTTGTTTACTTGAACACGCTAATCTCATGGACCACTGGTCCGATTTAAAAAAATTTTTCAGCGTTAGATAGCTCATTTAATAAGAAAGGCTATAAGCTGCCAATAAGAGCGGAGCAGCAATGAAAAATAATTGCTAAAAACGGAAAAAATATTCATTTTTAGAGCTCCCGTTGCTTACGCTGCGTAAAAAGGTTAAAGTTTCGTAAAAATCATGTATGACAGACTTTTTCCCCTCTAAAAGTTCTAAAAAAATAGCTGCGACAGTGTTTGTCTATCTTTTAAGGTCGGCTCACTATAACCATAAGCTTATGCTAACCAGATTTGTTCTAAAATAATGCATTATTTGTGAAGGTGTATTTAAAAACATCATATTAATCCTTATCGTCATAAGTATTCAATTTAAAACAAAATTGCCCTTTATATCATTCGATTTCAATGAATATCTTAGGAGATATCGCAGTTTTTAAATGACATCGCAGCAAAATAATGATCAAGTACTGCGCGCGCATTTGTGATGTGCAATAGATCTGCGAGATACCATGCCACGAGGCCCAGACGCGTGGTCGGCTCCTTGCGGAATGATGGGACTTTGGAGTTCCTGCGGGAATTCCGAAACTCACGCGGCTAAAACCACGGGGCATAGCAAGTTTCATATATAAAATACCAATAGTCTCGAAGTCAAATAGCTGACATACAAATAACACGAAATTATATGGGTTCCATTATTGCCAAATGGACGTCCTAGAACCAGAACCATAGCAAAAACAACGTGCTCAGCAGGTCTAAAACATTAACTTTTATTAATAAAAATCCCTACTAATATTAGAAATGCTAAAGTAACTCAATCTGTCTGTCTGTTACGCTTTCACGCCTTAACGGCTCAACCTATCATGATGAAATTTTGCACACACGTTATCAGTGGTACACAGTAAGACATAGGATACTACTCTCATGGGACCATCGAAATAAACGTGGGTAAAGCGATAAAGAACAGCTAGTTTACAATAAAATAATTTATTATTCATTAACAAAATGACTACATTTACATATCTAACTTAAAATAATTATTTTACATGCGAAATTTAGTATCAATTAATATTGCATATTATTATTATATGAAGTATTATATTTTACAAATTTCTACTATTTCTACTAAAATTATAAACGTAAAAGTAACTCTGCCTGTCTGTTACGCTTTCACGCCTTAACGGTCAACCAATCGTAATGACATTTTTCAAACACGTTGTCAGTAGTACAGAGAAGGACAAAGGGTGCTTTTTATTTTGAAATTTCCACGGGATCTTTAAAATTAAAGTGGGTAAAGTGCGGGAAACAGCTCGTTTACAGTAAAATAATTTATTATTCATTAACAAAATAACTACACTTACATATTAAACTTAAAATAATTAATTTTACATACGAAATTTATTTACAATTATTAATATTGTATATTAACAGTATTTAAAAAATTCAATTGTGATTGCGAAGTCTTATCTTACTATTATGAAAACATATCTCAATCACTTTCTTCCCAGTTTTCGGAACACTCTACTTCGATCAAGCTTTTCTTTATGCCCTTAGCCGATTTCTCCGTATATTCCGTTTTTGGCAATTGCTCGTCTCTGTCAATTGTACGTCTGGTTGTACTTAACACGTTCCGTTTTTGAGGCACACAATCTATGCTAAGCGCTTTAATCATAGTTTCTGCTTCATTAACGGCTTCTATGGACCCGCTGATTGACACTACAGTTTCAACAGTTATTCGAGCACCTGTCTTATTTTGTAGGTCTTGTAGCTTGGCACCTTGCTTTCCAATGATACGACTTATTTTATTTAAAGGAATGTGCATGGATTTATTGAAACCATCAATATCCGTGTTGCCGTGGTTTTCATTGTATCTATCATTATAGTTACGAGAGTTATCTTGAGTCAAAATATCTCCTGTACTATGTGCAGTTACACCCTTGTCGCAAAAACACCGACCATAACTTTGACCGCCTGGTACTTGTGTGACTATCTCATGCCAGTTTTTCTCAATGTTGTTTTCTTGAGCTTTATCCGGGTTTTCGTCAGGTAACGTTTTAAGCAAATTTTTTATCATTTTTTTCAATTTTTTTAGGGCTTCGTCTGTTCCGCACAACATCAGCATAGTTTTATTTTTTATAGTGCCACCTACTAGTATATTTGCTCCTGTCTCATTTTTTAAGTGTTCCTTGTTATCGATGATACGGTTTGCTTTATATGAAGAGATATGTATGGGTTTATAAAGACGCTCGTTCCTGACGTAGATATCAACAGCTTGAGCATGGCTAATGATATCACTTCGTCCTGATTTATTCCAGTCCGAGGGATTATTTTCTTGACTGGAATATTTATCATCTTCTTCCCAGTTTTCGGCACACCCAACGTCTTGACAGTTTACAAAAGCTGTTTTTTCCTGTAGATCATCGTCCCAATTCTCTAGGGGACTATTTTGCATATTGTCACGCCAATTTTTCACACACTTTGTACCTAGACGGACTCGACGTTTAATAGGCTTATAGTCTAGTAGATTCATGATCATTTTTTCAACCACAGTTATAGCCCCATCTGATCCACTCAATGTCACCAAAGATTGATTTAATTCACCACCATCCCGCACTGATATTTTCGCTCCCGACTGATTTTCTAGATCCTTCACGATGACACCTTTTTTTCCAATGATGAGCCCTATTTTGTGGGGCGGCACTTTTAAACATCTATTAACTCTTTCGTGATCGCCTCCGCAGTTATTAACGTCATTGGTTTGTCCACATCGGTTCCTGTAAGAACTGCGACCTCTGCTCCCAGTATTTCTTGCGCGTTCGGTAGAACCTCTGTAATTACCACGAGGATGATGAACACTGCTTTCTTCTGACTGTTGCATTCCAGTCACATGCTCAGGCTCAAGCCATTCGTTTTCTCCGTTTCTTGCCATTTTCAGATATTTTATACTGATGAACACTGTTTGAGAAACTGTTCTTTTCCTTTTGTTGTTTTACTACAACACTGTTCCGCTAACTATCAGTTTGAAGTAATATGTACTACTCAGTAAATTTAAAATACCAGTAAGTACCTACTTGAAAAACACAAATTCGCAACAATATAATATATAAAATGTTTTAACTATAAATTGACTCGCTACTCTCTGAGTACTTAACCAAAGAACAGTAACACTACGACTGAGGTCTGAGCTGCGAGTAATAAGAATTTTATAGTCAGCTCAACCACGTGGTGGGGTAGCATGAACCAAAGAGTATACTGTATCTATTATGTTATTGTCTCTGTAAGATATTGAAATTCTATTGCCATAATTAAAAACATTAATAATGCATTTTATCCGTTCGCACTGATAAAACTTCTCCACAGTAATTTTAGGACTAAACCAAATCAATAAATATTAAAGTTATTCTTGGCCGCGGATCACCTAGGCTCCATATAAAACTGACCATTGTTCTTTTCAGTTGGTCATTGAACTCAATTTTTTTTTTTTTTTTTTTTTTTTTTTTTATTTATTCGTTTCTACAGAGCAAGAAATTTACAAAATAGTGTGAATAAACTTTCAAAAGTTTCTCCTCACACTAGATGATTCGAGTCGGTAGGCAACAGTTTTAAAAAAATATATAGCTACGACAATGAACGGAGATTGACCAATCCGCCGGTGCACAACAGCAAAGTCAACGTAGGTATCCGAAACAAATATCAACAACAGGTAGGTAGTTATCTATTTCTCAGATACAGTATGTTAACCATTCACATTTCTAGGTTTTTTTTTTTTTTAAATATTGTATTTATTTCTTTTTTTTTCTGTTGTTATTTATTAGTTTTAGGTTAGTGCGTGAGATTGTGTGGGGGTGGTTAATAAATAATAATGTAAGACAATAAATAATATATACATACTCACATATTATGTACATGCACACATACTTATACATACACACAGACATACATACATACATACACATTTCACATGTTATTAATAAAGTGTGTTTTCAATTTGTGTTTTATATTTACAGTATTCAATTTATCTCTTAAGTGTACTGGGAGGTCATTTATAAGTTGGGGAATTTTGTTTTGTAGGCGGTTTCTGCCGTAAAAATTATTATAACGGGGAACTAGTAGTTTTGACGTTTCCGCATTACATAGTTTTTCAGAAAACTTCTATGGCAGTCGAACGGATGGACCCCGGGGTGATCTTTCGTTTTTTTTTAGGTATTGAAACTTAACATTGAAGCTTTTTTGTGCTGAGTCAGAGAGACAACGTGTTCCAATTTTATATTTAATTTGTATGAGCTGTTCTAAATTGTTTAAATGATACCATTGAGCTAATTATAATATGAATTGTTATTAACTAACGACTTTATTAATTGGTTTAATAATTTATTAGTTTATTCCAAGTTAGTTAATATTTACTTGATGGGTATTTGGTAATGGTGGTTATAGTTGTGTACTTTGTAGGTGATTACATTGGTAAATGCCTCTATTAGTAGATATAAAAATAATAATAAATACATATTCATTATGAAAACTGAACAGACATCACTACCATCTGGTCCCAAACTAATTGTAAACAGAGCGTTCCTACTACTGTACTTGATCACTCGATTGGCGCGGTAGATCACTATGCCTATATTATAACCGCTAATCTAGAGGTATCGGGTTCGATTCCGGATGTGGGTGGATTTTGTGTGATGAACACAGGGTTCCACTTTCCAGTCTGAGCGTATTTATATATCTATAGTATAATTAATATACAGGAATATTTTTTATTCAGTACGCAAGCTTTTGCAAATTAAACTTAAAGGAGTTTTAATAAACACCTTTTTTTTATTTTGATAAGTCTTAGTACAAAAAATTAAAGTTATCGTGAACGGAAGATCTATACTTTGCAATTGATTTATTGGCTACTCTATTCGCCGTCGCCACCGCTGCGTATTTACGTGGGTTACAATGTACCTACCGACAGCTGACCAAGGTCGTTCACCTCCACTGAAACACCCCCGCGTACGCCGCACGGTGCGTGCACCCTTTGATATTATTACGAATAGATAGTGTCCATATTTTGCTAATTTAAATAGTCGGATAAAAAAATATAAAAAAGTTTTACAAATAATGGAAATGTGTTCTATTACTGATACTGAACCACCAAAATTTTTTTGCGCATTGCTTAAAAAATATTCCTGTATATGTCATTCTATGTAAGTACTATATATCACGTTTGCTTGGTTTGCACGATACATGCTCATAATAACATCCTGTGGGATCAAGAGATCTGTGTGTTTTAAAGTGGATTATTGTTATTATTACGGCACTGCACTGGTACCAAATATATCTGTATGTTGCGAAAAAAGTTTTACTTTAGTTGTTTGATTTGATAACATAATACTTATGTCATGTAAGCCAAGCAAACGTGGTATTTAGCGTGGTCTAAAGCACACTCACTATTTTTGCCAAAAGTCAACATGTTTCCAGAAAATGCAGTTCCATAGAGTTAAATAATATACTTAGGCTTTTAAACAATTATTGTTTGCAATGGCCTCAAACCTAATCCATGACATCCATCGCCCCCTAGGCTAAGAGATTATTGGCTTTATCTTAATACGAAGTAGCTGTCTTTGTTCATATTGAATTTAAGATTTAAAAAAACAACAGAAATCGTCTGACGCATAAAAAGTAATTTTTTTTTGCGTACAAAAGGAAAAAATTTATGACGGCCGGCTCTTGTTAATAACCAACGTAGTTTTAGGTACTAAAACTTCCTGTCTGTTATAGTTTAATACAAGCCGTTATTATTTTTTTAGGGTTCTTAGGCGATAATATGGCAAAAAAAACAGCAGGAGCGGTGGGTTGTCATTGTCCCTCTGATCACAAAACATGGCTAAAACCGCAGTTTATTTTTTGTAATTTCACTACGCCAGTAAGTATAACAGTCCATAGAAAGCGACTTCCTTCTTCATCTATACTATTGTCTGTTTTTTTTAACAAACGAGTACCGAAAATTTTAACTGCGTTTCTATTGTTCCACGTAATCAACTTAAAGTCCGTTCTACACAAACGCTGTAGTTACATTTACCTGCGCGTCGCACATGTTTTAGTGAGTGAACACGATATTTATTGTTCATGAGTCATGGCGGACATTTGTCTCCTGTAGTCAAGCGTACTAAAAGCCCTTTGCAATCTACAGAAAAACAGACAAAAATGTACGGAATCGACAATCATGTGGAAAATATTATGTAAGAGCAGTTTATTATTGATGTATCTGCAGAGAAAATTTTGATTTATAGTTGAAATTTTAGACATATTCAATATTTATTTATTTATTGGTTTAAGTACACAAAACATATTGTAGTCATTACAATTTTTACTTATTATAGTGTATTATTATATGTTCCGACCACAAACCAGAGTATATGCATACCTAGAAAGACTAAAAATATCGAGCAAAGTACAAAGTAATATTTAAATTTATTTTAATATTTATGGATCTCAGAAAAAATAGAACCACAATTAGCAAGTGCGACGGAGGTAGTCGTTGATATTTTTTAAGTATACCCTAAAATTACAATTAAAAACGTCCACATCTCCACCTTCAGCGACGAACTCATTGTATTGACGACACATCCGTATAACTGGATTGTAAAAAGATGTGTTGTTAGTGAATATCCGAAGTGAGAAGGTATTGGGACGTCGAGAGGGATAATTGGTGTTGAAATTTAAAAATGATAGGATGTAAGGGCTATCGATCTAGTGGTGTATTATTTTATGTAGCTGGTCTCTACACTTGCGACGGGTTTCTAAAGAGACGGGTTTTAAATTTAAGTGATGACGGCGTGTACATCTGTGTTGGCGACTTTAACTTTAACTTTAATATTATGAACGAGCCTTAACAATTTCAAAACATGAACAAAGGCGTTGGCCCCACTCCCACTTATGACCGAATCTCACTCTGTCAATATCGAAAATGTGCAAGAGACATACTCAGTTCTCGTTTTTAAAAAAAAATACTATAATTTTGTATCTAATATATACAACGTGTTAATGAATTAACTGAAAACCTGATACACCCCATTTAAAAAAATAAACAACAATATGATAAAAATATATTTAGTGTAGAAAAAATTTATATTGTAATAGTTATTCAACATTAGTTTGGAGGTGACCTATCTACGAAATTCCAAGCGCTACGCCTGCGCCTACCGGTTCGATTTTTTTTGCTGCGGGCGGCGTACGCGTCTAATATTGTATTATAAATTATTTAGACATGGGCTGGTAAAAATGAAAAAAATAACCTATATTAAAACATAGTGCGATCGATTCGCTAGTCGATTCTGAGCAAACTACTTTCTAGTTTTCAGTTAATTCATTAACACGTTGTATAAATCACGTGTCACGTAGTTTGTCCGCGATGGACTCCGAAACCACTGAATGGATTTTGATAAAATTTTGTAACCATTTATAATTTGGTCCAACTTAAAAGATAGGATAGTTTTTATCCCTTGTTAGTTGTTGTCCCTTTTAGCAAGGCACTGCACCACATAGTTTTATTTATCTTTAAATTATGAAATAGTTGTTGCATGGTGTATGTGTTTACTTTGCTAAATAAGGTGTATCTTATCTTATCTTATCTTATCCCAGAATTCCCGCGGGAACTCTGGAATTATTACGGGAACAGCTAATCACCGTAAACTACTGGCAGGGGTACAAAGAAGGACGTAGAGTACTTTTTTCCCGGAATTCCCGCGGGAACTCCGAAATTACCGTGGGTGAAATCGCGCGGGACAGCTAGTAATATTATAAGTTTGTTTGTTTGTTTACTTGAACCTGCTAATCTTCCCAAGTACTGGTCCGACTTGAAAAAATCTTTCAGTTTTAGATTTGTTGAGGAAGGCTATAGGCTAAATAATATTATCACGCCGAGACCAACAAGAGCGGAGAAGCAATGATGAATGCTGCAAAAAACGGGGGAAAATATTCATTTTGAGAGCTCCGCGAGAGCTTACGCTGCGTAAATGGTTAAACTTTCGTAAAAATCATGTATAACAGAATTGTTCCCCTTTCAAAGTTCTAAAAAAATATCTGTGACAGTATTTGTCTATCCTTTAAGGTTGGCTCACTATAACCTTTTTTATGCCAACCAAATTGGTTCTACAATAATGCATTATTTGCGAAGGTGTTTTTATAAATATCATAATATTAATTCTTATCGAAATAAATACGTTATTCATAATAAATCTTTTATTTAAAACAAAATTGCCCTTTATAACGTTCGATTTCAACAAATATCAGGAAGTATCACAGTTTTAAGATAACATTGCTGCATTGCAGCAAAATAATGATCAAGTGAACTGCTCGCGCGTTTGTGATGTGTAATAGCTTTGCGAGATACCATTCCGCGCGGCTCAGACGAGTGGTCAGCTCCTTACGGAACGGTGGTGCTCAGCGATGTTATATGGAGTAAATTAGGCTACTTTGGAGTTCCTGCGGGAATTCCGAAACTCACGAGGGTGAAACGAAAACACGAAATTATATGGGTTTTATATTATTATTGCCAAATGGACGTCCAGAACCATAGCAAAAACAGCGTGCTCAGCATGTCTAAAACATTAACCTTTATTAATAAAAATCCCTGCTAATATTAGAAATGCTAAACTCGATCTGTCTGTCTGCTACGCTTTCACGCCTTAACGGCTCTAGCTATCATGATAAAATTTTGCACATACGTCATCAGTGATAAACAGTAAGACATAGGATACTACTCTCATGGGATCTTCGAAATTAACGCGGGTAAAACGATAAGGAACAGCTAGTTTACAATAGAATAATTTATTATTTATTAATAAAATAACTACACTTACATATTGAACTTAAAATAATTAATTTTACATACGAAATTTATTTACAATTATTAATATTGTATATTAACAGTATTTAAAAAATTCAATTGTGATTGCGAAGTCTTATCTTACTATAATGAAAACATATCTCAATCACTTTCTTCCCAGTTTTCGGAACACTCTACTTTGATCAAGCTTTTTTTTATGCCCTTAGCCGAATTCTCTGTAAATTCCGTTTTTGGCAATTTCTCGTCTCTGTCAATTGTACGTCTGGTTGTACTTAACACGTTCCGTTTTTGAGGCACACAATCTATGCTAAGCGCTTTAATCATAGTTTCTGCTTCATTAACGGCTTCTATGGAACCGCTGATTGATACTACAGTTTCAACAGTTATTCGAGCACCTGTCTTATTTTGTAGGTCTTGTAGCTTGGCACCTTTCTTTCCAATGATACGACTTATTTTATTTAAAGGAATGTGCATGGATTTATTGAAACCATCAAAATCCGTGTTGCCGTGGTTCTCATTGTATCTATCATTATAGTTACGAGAGTTATCTTGACTCGAAATATCTCCTGTTCTATGTGCAGTTACACCCTTGTCGCAAAAACATCGACCATAAATTTGAGCGCCTGGTACATGTGTGACTATCTCATGCCAGTTTTTATCAATGTTGTTTCCTTGAGCTTTATCCGGGTTTTCGTCAGGTAACGTTTTAAGCAAATTTTTTATCATTTTTTTCAATTTTTTTAGTGCTTCGTCTGTTCCGCACAACATCAGCATAGTTTTATTTTTTATAGTGCCACCTACTAGTATATTTGCTCCTGTCTCATTTTTTAAGTGTTCCTTGTTATCGATGATACGGTTTGCTTTATATGAAGAGACATGTATGGGTTTATAAAGACGCTCGTTCTTGACGTAGATATCAACAGCTTGAGCATGGCTAGTGATATCACTTCGTCCTGACTTATTCCAGTCCGAGAGATTATTTTCTTGACTGGAATATTGATCATCTTCTTCCCAGTTTTCGGCACACCCAACGTCTTGACAGTTTACCAAAGCTGTTTT
Organism: Zygaena filipendulae; assembly: GCA_907165275.2. Taxonomy (NCBI): domain Eukaryota; kingdom Metazoa; phylum Arthropoda; class Insecta; order Lepidoptera; family Zygaenidae; genus Zygaena; species Zygaena filipendulae. The sequence goes on along the minus strand of OU015649.1, from coordinate 15,466,352 downwards.
TTCCTGTAGATCATCGTCCCAATTCTCTAGAGGACTATTTTGCATATTGTCACGCCAATTTTTCACACACTTTGTACCTAGGCGGACTCGACGTTTAATAGGCTTATAGTCTAGTAGATTCATGATCATTTTTTCAACCACAGTTATAGCCCCATCTGATCCACTCAATGTCACCAAAGATTGATCTAATTCGCCACCATCCCGCACTGATATTTTCGCTCCCGACTGATTTTCTAGATCCTTCACGATGACTCCTTTTTTTCCAATGATGAGCCCTATTTTGTGGGGCGGCACTTTTAAACATCTATTAACTCTGTCGTGATTGCCTCCGTAGTCATTAACGTCATTTGTTTGTCCACATCGGTTCCTGTAGGTACTGCGACCTATGCTCCTAGTATTTTTTGCGTGTTCGGTAGAATCTCTGTAATTACCTTGAGGATGATGAACACTGCTTTCTTCTGACTGTTGCATTCCAGTGACATGCTCAGGCTCAAGCCATTCGTTTTCTCCGTTTCTTGCCATTTTCAGATAGTTTTATACTGTTTGAGAAACTGTTCTTTTCCTTTGAAAATTTGTTATTTTACTACACTGATCTTCTAACCATTATTGTTAATTAACAAAATGACTTTACCTATATTGAACTTAAAGTTATCATTTTTACATGCGAAATTTACTATCAAATATTGTATATTATTATTATATTAAATACAATATTTTTAAAATTTAAATTGTGACTTTTTAAGTATAATCTTACTATACCAATGAAAACATATCTCAATCACTTTTTTCCCAGTTTTCGGATAATTCCACTTTAATCAAGCTTTTTTATGCCCTTAGCCCATTTCTCGGTACATTCAGTTTCTGGCAATTTCTCGTCTTTGTCTATTATACATCTGGTTATCCTGAACACGTTCCGTTTTTAAGGCACACAATCTATGCTAAGCGCTTTAATCATAGTTTCTGCTTCATTAACGGCTTCTATGGACCCGCTGATTGACACTACAGTTTCAACAGTTATTCGAGCACCTGTCTTATTTTGTAGGTCTTGTAGCTTGGCACCTTGCTTTCCAATGATACGACTTATTTTATTTAAAGGAATGTGCATGGATTTATTGAAACCATCAAAATCCGTGTTGCCGTGGTTCTCATTGTATCTATCATTATAGTTACGAGAGTTATCTTGACTCGAAATATCTCTTATACGTGCAGTTACACTCTATCCCAAAAACATCGGCTATAAATTTGACCGCCTGGTACTTGTGTGTCTCATGCCAGTTTTTAACAATGTTGTGTTCTTTTTTATCGATGATATGGTTTGCTTTATATGAAGCACACACACACCATCAGCATAGTTTTATTTTTTATAGTGCCACCTACTAGTATGTTTGCTCCTTTCTCATTTGTAAGTGTTCTTTTTTATCGATGATACGGTTTGCTTTATATGAAGAGATATATGTATAGGTTTATAAAGACACTCGTTCTTGACGTAGAGATCAACAGCTCGAGCATGGCTAGTGATATCACTTCGTCCTGGTCTATTCCAGTCCGAGGGATTATTTTCTTGACTGGAATATTTATCATCTTCTTCCCAGTTTTCGGCACACCCAACGTCTTGACAGTTTACAAAAGCTGTTTTTTCCTGTAGATCATCGTCCCAATTCTCTAGAGGACTATTTTGCATATTGTCACGCCAATTTTTCACACACTTTGTACCTAGGCGGACTCGACGTTTAATAGGCTTATAGTCTAGTAGATTCATGAACATTTTTTCAACAACAGTTATAGCCCAGTTATCTGATCCACTCAATGTCACCAAAGATTGATTTAATTCGCCACCATCCCGCACTGATATTTTCGCTCCCGACTGATTTTCTAGATCCTTCACAATAACACTTTTTTACCAATGTTGAATCCTATTTTGTGGAGCAGCACTTTTAAAGACCTATTTACTGTATCTTGATTGCCTCCAAAGTCATGGTCATTAGTGTCTACGTCGGTTTCTGTGGAAATCACCTCTGACCTCTGCTCCCAGTATTTCTTCCGCGTTCGGTAAAATTTCTATTACTACCATGAGGATGATGACTATCGCCTTCTTCTGGCTGTTGCATTGCAGTCACATGATTGCCCTCGAGGCATTCGTTTTCACAATTTCTTGCTTCATTTTCAAATAAAGTATTTTAATGATATAACACCACGTTGACACCGATAAACACTGTTAGAGAAACTTTTCTTTTCCTTTGAAAACTTTGTTGATTTACTACACTGTTTTGCTAACCGTCAGTTTAAAGTACTCAACTACCCAGTAAGTTTAAAAGTAAGTACCTAATCGAAAACAAATTCCCAAAAATATAATAAATCAAAAAAAAAATTTAACCGTGAAATGGCTCACCGTCCGTTGGTTAAGTACTCTGAGTACTTAACCAACGGACAGTAACACTACGACTGAGGTCTGAGCTGTGAGCAATAAGACTTTATAGTCAGCTCAACCATGTGGTGGGGTAGCATGAACCAAAGAGTATACTAAATCTAATATGTTATTGTCTCTGTATATTAAAGTTTTATTGCCATAATTAAAAAAACATTAATAATGTATTTTAACCGTTCGCAGTGATAAAACTTCTCCACAGTAATTTTAGGACTAAACCAAATTAATAAATATTAAAATTATTATTCTTGGCCTCTGATCACCTAAGCTCCATATAAAACTGACCATTGTTCTTCTCAGTCGGTTATATAACTGAATTCAACTATCATAAAAATCTATCATTTTGCCAATTTTTCCGTATCCCGCGTTACATGAACGAGAATGTGTAACATAAATGAGAATGAATTTAAATTGTATAACAAAAGCCATTCGCTTGGTGACTGAACCTGAAACTTGACCTATGAAATAATTAGTAATTAATGAATGATAAATAGCCATAATTTTTATAATAATTTTTAAATGATAGATTTAATTTTTTGAAAAAAACAATAGCCTAATTGGACATAGATAAGCAATAGTGTGTTAACCCACACTGGAGAAATTTTGAGTAAATCGTGTTTTAAAAGTTTAGCGCCATTTTCTCTCAACATTTTTTATGTTAAATATTTAGTTACATATTTAAGCAATGTAATAAGGTAAACACACAATAAAAAAATGTTCCCTAACTCTCAATAAATCGTTATGAATCAATAACTTAAGTTTGTGGGTTGACATGTTATTGCTTATCTGCGTCCAATTAATGTAATTTATTGGTTAATGTATGAAATGTTTATTTAATGTTAAAGACATGTAGTAGCTACTCAACTACTAGTAGTTTAAAAATGTTGCAACCCCTGTAGTTTAAGAGCACTGTATGACTATTGTATAGAAGATCCTTTTGTACATATACTTAGTGAGCAATAAATACTTGAATACTTGAATCCTTGAATACATAGTTTTTCAGAAAACTTCTATGGTAGTCGAACGGATGGACCCCGGGGTGATTTTTCGTTTTTTTTAGGTACCTATTAAACCTTAAAATTGAAGCTTTTTTGTTCTTGCCAGTTGACAGTTGTAATGTTCGAATCCATGAGTCAGAGAGACAACGTGTTCCAATATTGTGTTTAATTTCTATGAGCTGTTTTAAATTGTGTTAATGATACCATTAAAATAATAATATGAATTTATATTAACTGACGACTTTAGTAAATAATTTATCCTACTAATATTATAAATGTGAAAGTGTGGATGTTTGGATGTTTTTACTCAATCACGCAAAAAAGGTAGAACGGATTTGGATGAAATTTGGCATGCACGTTGTCAGGGGTACAGAGAAGGACATAGGGTACTTTTTATTCCGGAATTCCCACGTGAACTCCGAAATAGCCGCGAGTGAAACCGCGGGGTACAGCAAATTAATGTATAAGTTTAAAGTTAATTCCAAGTTAGTTAATATTTACTTGATGGGTATTTGGTAATGGTGGTTATAGTTGTGTACTTTGTAGGTAATTAGGTACATTGGTAAATGCCTCTATTAGTAAATATAAAAATAATAATAAATACATATTCATTATGCACACATCGCCACCTGTGTGTGGATTATTGTTGTTATTATTACGGCACTGGTACCAAATATATACCTGTATGTTGCAAAAACTTGTGTCGTGTAAACCAAGCAAACGTGGTATTTAGCGTGGTCTAAAGGACACTCACTATTTTTGCCAAAAGTTAACACGTTTCCAGAAAATGCAGTTCCATAGAGTTAAATACATAATATACTTAGGCTTTTAAACAATTATTGTTTGCAATGGCCTCAAACCTAATCCATGACATCCATCACCCCATAGAAAAAGATATTATTTGCTTTATCTTAATGCGAAGTAAGATTTGAAAAAAACAATAGAAATCGTCTCACGCATAAAAAGTCAATTTTTTTTTGCGTACAGAAGGGAAAAATTTATGACGGTCGGCTCTTGTTAACAAGCAACGTAGTTTTAGTATTCATTTAAAAACTTAAATAAAAAGTAGGACAAAATGTAAGGAGAAACATAAAAAAATGTTTTATTTATCTCTAGGTACTAAAACTTCCTGTCTATTATAGTTTAATACAAGCCGTTATTATTTTTTTAGGGTTCCTTAGCGATAATATGGCAAAACAAAAAACAGCAGGAGCGGTGGGTTGTCATTGTCCCTCTGATCACAAAACATGGCTAAAACCGCAGTTTATTTTTTGTAATTTCACTACGCCAGTAAGTATAACAGTCCATAGAAAGCGACTTCCTTCTTCATCTATACTATTGTCTGTTTTTTTTAACAAACGAGTACTTTTCTTAACGAGTATTTTAACTGCGTTTCTATTGTTCCACGTAATCAACTTAAAGTCCGTTCCACACAAACGCTGTAGTTACGTTTACCTGCGCGTCGCACGTGTTTTAGTGAGTGAACACTATATTTATTGTGCATGAGTCATCGCGGACATATTTTGTCTCCTGTAGTCAAGCGTACTAAGCGCCCTTTGCAATCTACAGAAAAACAAAACAAAAATGTATACAGAGTCGACAATCATGTAGAAAATAATTATGATAGAGCAGTTTATTTTTGACGTACATATCTGCAAAAAGTTCATCAGAAGGATGTGATGACGATATGTTTTAAGGTTACAAGAAGTGTATAATAAATTATTCGATTTATATTATGTTCTAGTGTATAATATACCTCATATACTATTACAATATTTTTTTATTGTTGCATATTTATGAAAATATTTTATAACGTGAACAGGAAATTTTGTTTTAGAAGTTGAAATTTTAGAAGTATTCATTATGAACGAGCCTAAACAATTTCGAAACAAGAACAATGGCGTTTGCCTTGAGTTTTTTGGCGGGAATCAAAGATAGCAGTTCGGTCATTTACTTTCATGGTGATAAAAAATGGTAGAAAATTGATTTTATTGTGTTATAAGGTGCTGTATTGGATTATAATTTTCACAGTGACGGTTTTTTTATGCGTTCAAGAAGATATATGACATTTTGAGCTGATTTCTTCGGTTTCCTTCAAGAGTTCCGAGAAAGTTCTTGCAAGCTATAATACCGTGAATTGCAATTTCAAACCACACAACGAAGCATTTTAATACAATATACATTGATCTAATTAATTTTACTTGATACTGCATAAATGCATTATATGCGAAAGTCCATAAAAAATAAGAAAGAAGGCGTTGGCGCCACCCCCGTTTGTTTGTTTACTTGAACACGCTAATCTCATGGACCACTGGTCCGATTTAAAAAAATTTTTCAGCGTTAGATAGCTCATTTAATAAGAAAGGCTATAAGCTGCCAATAAGAGCGGAGCAGCAATGAAAAATAATTGCTAAAAACGGAAAAAATATTCATTTTTAGAGCTCCCGTTGCTTACGCTGCGTAAAAAGGTTAAAGTTTCGTAAAAATCATGTATGACAGACTTTTTCCCCTCTAAAAGTTCTAAAAAAATAGCTGCGACAGTGTTTGTCTATCTTTTAAGGTCGGCTAACTATAACCATAAGCTTATGCTAACCAGATTTGTTCTAAAATAATGCATTATTTGTGAAGGTGTATTTAAAAACATCATATTAATCCTTATCGTCATAAGTATTCAATTTAAAACAAAATTGCCCTTTATATCATTCGATTTCAATGAATATCTTAGGAGATATCGCAGTTTTTAAATGACATCGCAGCAAAATAATGATCAAGTACTGCGCGCGCATTTGTGATGTGCAATAGATCTGCGAGATACCATGCCACGAGGCCCAGACGCGTGGTCGGCTCCTTGCGGAATGATGGGACTTTGGAGTTCCTGCGGGAATTCCGAAACTCACGCGGCTAAAACCACGGGGCATAGCAAGTTTCATATATAAAATACCAATAGTCTCGAAGTCAAATAGCTGACATACAAATAACACGAAATTATATGGGTTCCATTATTGCCAAATGGACGTCCTAGAACCAGAACCATAGCAAAAACAACGTGCTCAGCAGGTCTAAAACATTAACTTTTATTAATAAAAATCCCTACTAATATTAGAAATGCTAAAGTAACTCAATCTGTCTGTCTGTTACGCTTTCACGCCTTAACGGCTCAACCTATCATGATGAAATTTTGCACACACGTTATCAGTGGTACACAGTAAGACATAGGATACTACTCTCATGGGACCATCGAAATAAACGTGGGTAAAGCGATAAAGAACAGCTAGTTTACAATAAAATAATTTATTATTCATTAACAAAATGACTACATTTACATATCTAACTTAAAATAATTATTTTACATGCGAAATTTAGTATCAATTAATATTGCATATTATTATTATATGAAGTATTATATTTTACAAATTTCTACTATTTCTACTAAAATTATAAACGTAAAAGTAACTCTGCCTGTCTGTTACGCTTTCACGCCTTAACAGTCGACCAATCGTAATGACATTTTTTCATACACGTTGTCAGGGATACAGAGAAGGACAAAGGGTGCTTTTCATTTTGAAATTTCCACTGGATCTTTAAAATTAAAGTGGGTAAAGTGCGGAAAACAGCTCGTTTACAGTAAAATAATTTATTATTCATTAACAAAATAACTACACTTACATATTAAACTTAAAATAATTAATTTTACATACGAAATTTATTTACAATTATTAATATTGTATATTAACAGTATTTAAAAAATTCAATTGTGATTGCGAAGTCTTATCTTACTATTATGAAAACATATCTCAATCACTTTCTTCCCAGTTTTCGGAACACTCTACTTCGATCAAGCTTTTTTTTATGCCCTTAGCCGAATTCTCTGTACATTCCGTTTTTGGCAATTTCTCGTCTCTGTCAATTGTACATCTGTTGTACTTAACACGTTTCGTTTTTGAGGCACACAATCTATGCTAAACGCTTTAATCATAGTTTCTGCTTCATTAACGGCTTCTATGGACCCGCTGATCGACACTACAGTTTCAACAGTTATTCGAGCACCTGTCTTAATTGTAGGTCTTGTAGCTTGACACCTTTTTTTCCAATGATACGACTTATTTTACTTAAAGGAATGTGCATGGATTTATTGAAACCATCAAAATCCGTGTTGCCGTGGTTCTCATTGTATCTATCATTATAGTTACGAGAGTTATCTTGAGTCGAAATATCTCCTGTATTATGTGCAGTTACACCCTTGTCGCAAAAACATCGACCATAAATTTGACCGCCTGGTACTTGTGTGACTATCTCATGCCAGTTTTTCTCAATGTTGTTTTCTTGAGCTTTATCCGGGTTTTCGTCAGGTAACGTTTTAAGCAAATTTTTTATCATTTTTTTTAATTTTTTTAGGGCTTCGTCTGTTCCGCACAACATCAGCATAGTTTTATTTTTTATAGTGCCACCTACTAGTATATTTGCTCCTGTCTCATTTTTTAAGTGTTCCTTGTTATCGATGATACGGTTTGCTTTATATGAAGAGATATGTATGGGTTTATAAAGACGCTCGTTCTTGACGTAGATATCAACAGCTTGAGCATGGCTAGTGGTATCACTTCGTCCTGATTTATTCCAGTTCGAGGGATTATTTTCTTGACTGGAATATTGATCATCTTCTTCCCAGTTTTCGGCACACCCAACGTCTTGACAGTTTACCAAAGCTGTTTTTTCCTGTAGATCATCGTCCCAATTCTCTAGAGGACTATTTTGCATATTGTCACGCCAATTTTTCACACACTTTGTACCTAGGCGGACTCGACGTTTAATAGGCTTATAGTCTAGTAGATTCATGATCATTTTTTCAACCACAGTTATAGCCCCATCTGATCCACTCAATGTCACCAAAGATTGATTTAATTCGCCACCATCCCGCACTGATATTTTCGCTCCCGACTGATTTTCTAGATCCTTCACGATGACTCCTTTTTTTCCAATGATGAGCCCTATTTTGTGGGGCGGCACTTTTAAACATCTATTAACTCTGTCGTGATCGCCTCCGTAGTCATTAACGTCATTTGTTTGTCCACATCGGTTCCTGTAGGTACTGCGACCTCTGCTCCTAGTATTTTTGCGCTTTCGGTAGAATCTCTGTAATTACCTTGAGGATGATGAATACTGCTGACTGTTGCATTCCAGTCACATGTTCAGGCTCAATCCATTCGTTTTCTCCGTTTCTTGCCATTTTCAGATAGTTTTATACTGATGAACACTGTTTGAGAAACTGTTCTTTTCCTCTGATAAATTTGTTATTTTACTACACTGATCTTCTAACCATTATTGTTAATTAACAAAATGACTTTACCTATATTGAACTTAAAGTTATCATTTTTACATGCCAAATTTATTATCAAATATTGTATATTATTATTATATTAACTACAATATTTTTAAAATTTAAATTGTGACTTTTTAAGTATAATCTTACTATACTAATGAAAACATATCTCAATCACTTTTTTCCCAGTTTTCGGAATATTCCACTTTAATCAAGCTTTTTTATGCCCTTAGCCCATTTCTCGGTACATTCCGTTTCTGGCGATTTCTCGTCTTTGTCTATTATTCATCTGGTTATCCTGAACACGTTCGGTTTTTAAGGCTCATGATCTATGCTATACGCTTTGATAATAGTTTCTGCTTCATTAACGGCTTGTATGGACCCGCTGATCGACACTACAGTTTCAACAGTTATTCGAGAACCTGTCTTATTTTGTATAGGTCTTGTAGCTTGGCACCTTTCGTTCCAAGGATACGACTTATTTTATTAAAAGGAATATGCATTGATTTATGGTAACCATATATATCCGTATTCCTGTAGTTCACATTGTATCTATCTTTACTGTTACGTGAATTATCTTGACTCCAAATATCTCTTATACGTGCAGTTACACTCTATCCCAAAAACATCGGCTATAAATTTGACCGCCTGGTACTTGTGTGTCTCATGCCAGTTTTTAACAATGTTGTGTTCTTTTTTATCGATGATACGGTTTGCTTCATATGAAGAGATATGTATGGGTTTATAAAGACGCTCGTTCCTGACGTAGATATCAACAGCTTGAGCATGGCTAGTGGTATCACTTCGTCCTGATTTATTCCAGTTCGAGGGATTATTTTCTTGACTGGAATATTGATCATCTTCTTCCCAGTTTTCGGCACACCCAACGTCTTGACAGTTTACCAAAGCTGTTTTTTCCTGTAGATCATCGTCCCAATTCTCTAGAGGACTATTTTGCATATTGTCACGCCAATTTTTCACACACTTTGTACCTAGGCGGACTCGACGTTTAATAGGCTTATAGTCTAGTAGATTCATGAACATTTTTTCAACAACAGTTATAGCCCAGTTATCTGATCCACTCAATGTCACCAAAGATTGATTTAATTCGCCACCATCCCGCACTGATATTTTCGCTCCCGACTGATTTTCTAGATCCTTCAAAATAACACTTTTTTACCAATATTGAATCCTATTTTGTGGATCAGCACTTTTAAAGTCCTATTTACTGTATCTTGATTGCCTCCAAAGTCATGGTCATTAGTGTCTACGTCGGTTGCTGTGGAAATCACCTCTGACCTCTGCTCCCAGTATTTCTTCCGCGTTCGATAAAATTTCTATTACTACCACGAGGATGATGACTATCGCCTTCTTCTGGCTGTTGCATTGCAGGCACATGATTGCCCTCGAGGCATTCGTTTTCACAATTTCTTGCTTCATTTTCAAATAAAGTATTTTAATGATATAACACCACGTTGACACCGATAAACACTGTTAGAGAAACTTTTCTTTTCCTTTGAAAACTTTGTTGATTTACTACACTGTTTTGCTAACCGTCAGTTTAAAGTACTCAACTACCCAGTAAGTTTAAAAGTAAGTACCTAATCGAAAACAAATTCCCAAAAATATAATAAATCAAAAAAAAAATTTAACCGTGAAATGGCTCACCGTCCGTTGGTTAAGTACTCTGAGTACTTAACCAACGGACAGTAACACTACGACTGAGGTCTGAGCTGTGAGCAATAAGACTTTATAGTCAGCTCAACCATGTGGTGGGGTAGCATGAACCAAAGAGTATACTAAATCTAATATGTTATTGTCTCTGTATATTAAAGTTTTATTGCCATAATTAAAAAAACATTAATAATGTATTTTAACCGTTCGCAGTGATAAAACTTCTCCACAGTAATTTTAGGACTAAACCAAATTAATAAATATTAAAATTATTATTCTTGGCCTCTGATCACCTAAGCTCCATATAAAACTGACCATTGTTCTTCTCAGTCGGTTATATAACTGAATTCAACTATCATAAAAATCTATCATTTTGCCAATTTTTCCGTATCCCGCGTTACATGAACGAGAATGTGTAACATAAATGAGAATGAATTTAAATTGTATAACAAAAGCCATTCGCTTGGTGACTGAACCTGAAACTTGACCTATGAAATAATTAGTAATTAATGAATGATAAATAGCCATAATTTTTATAATAATTTTTAAATGATAGATTTAATTTTTTGAAAAAAACAATAGCCTAATTGGACATAGATAAGCAATAGTGTGTTAACCCACACTGGAGAAATTTTGAGTAAATCGTGTTTTAAAAGTTTAGCGCCATTTTCTCTCAACATTTTTTATGTTAAATATTTAGTTACATATTTAAGCAATGTAATAAGGTAAACACACAATAAAAAAATGTTCCCTAACTCTCAATAAATCGTTATGAATCAATAACTTAAGTTTGTGGGTTGACATGTTATTGCTTATCTGCGTCCAATTAATGTAATTTATTGGTTAATGTATGAAATGTTTATTTAATGTTAAAGACATGTAGTAGCTACTCAACTACTAGTAGTTTAAAAATGTTGCAACCCCTGTAGTTTAAGAGCACTGTATGACTATTGTATAGAAGATCCTTTTGTACATATACTTAGTGAGCAATAAATACTTGAATACTTGAATCCTTGAATACATAGTTTTTCAGAAAACTTCTATGGTAGTCGAACGGATGGACCCCGGGGTGATTTTTCGTTTTTTTTAGGTACCTATTAAACCTTAAAATTGAAGCTTTTTTGTTCTTGCCAGTTGACAGTTGTAATGTTCGAATCCATGAGTCAGAGAGACAACGTGTTCCAATATTGTGTTTAATTTCTATGAGCTGTTTTAAATTGTGTTAATGATACCATTAAAATAATAATATGAATTTATATTAACTGACGACTTTAGTAAATAATTTATCCTACTAATATTATAAATGTGAAAGTGTGGATGTTTGGATGTTTTTACTCAATCACGCAAAAAAGGTAGAACGGATTTGGATGAAATTTGGCATGCACGTTGTCAGGGGTACAGAGAAGGACATAGGGTACTTTTTATTCCGGAATTCCCACGTGAACTCCGAAATAGCCGCGAGTGAAACCGCGGGGTACAGCAAATTAATGTATAAGTTTAAAGTTAATTCCAAGTTAGTTAATATTTACTTGATGGGTATTTGGTAATGGTGGTTATAGTTGTGTACTTTGTAGGTAATTAGGTACATTGGTAAATGCCTCTATTAGTAAATATAAAAATAATAATAAATACATATTCATTATGCACACATCGCCACCTGTGTGTGGATTATTGTTGTTATTATTACGGCACTGGTACCAAATATATACCTGTATGTTGCAAAAACTTGTGTCGTGTAAACCAAGCAAACGTGGTATTTAGCGTGGTCTAAAGGACACTCACTATTTTTGCCAAAAGTTAACACGTTTCCAGAAAATGCAGTTCCATAGAGTTAAATACATAATATACTTAGGCTTTTAAACAATTATTGTTTGCAATGGCCTCAAACCTAATCCATGACATCCATCACCCCATAGAAAAAGATATTATTTGCTTTATCTTAATGCGAAGTAAGATTTGAAAAAAACAATAGAAATCGTCTCACGCATAAAAAGTCAATTTTTTTTTGCGTACAGAAGGGAAAAATTTATGACGGTCGGCTCTTGTTAACAAGCAACGTAGTTTTAGTATTCATTTAAAAACTTAAATAAAAAGTAGGACAAAATGTAAGGAGAAACATAAAAAAATGTTTTATTTATCTCTAGGTACTAAAACTTCCTGTCTATTATAGTTTAATACAAGCCGTTATTATTTTTTTAGGGTTCCTTAGCGATAATATGGCAAAACAAAAAACAGCAGGAGCGGTGGGTTGTCATTGTCCCTCTGATCACAAAACATGGCTAAAACCGCAGTTTATTTTTTGTAATTTCACTACGCCAGTAAGTATAACAGTCCATAGAAAGCGACTTCCTTCTTCATCTATACTATTGTCTGTTTTTTTTAACAAACGAGTACTTTTCTTAACGAGTATTTTAACTGCGTTTCTATTGTTCCACGTAATCAACTTAAAGTCCGTTCCACACAAACGCTGTAGTTACGTTTACCTGCGCGTCGCACGTGTTTTAGTGAGTGAACACTATATTTATTGTGCATGAGTCATCGCGGACATATTTTGTCTCCTGTAGTCAAGCGTACTAAGCGCCCTTTGCAATCTACAGAAAAACAAAACAAAAATGTATACAGAGTCGACAATCATGTAGAAAATAATTATGATAGAGCAGTTTATTTTTGACGTACATATCTGCAAAAAGTTCATCAGAAGGATGTGATGACGATATGTTTTAAGGTTACAAGAAGTGTATAATAAATTATTCGATTTATATTATGTTCTAGTGTATAATATACCTCATATACTATTACAATATTTTTTTATTGTTGCATATTTATGAAAATATTTTATAACGTGAACAGGAAATTTTGTTTTAGAAGTTGAAATTTTAGAAGTATTCATTATGAACGAGCCTAAACAATTTCGAAACAAGAACAATGGCGTTTGCCTTGAGTTTTTTGGCGGGAATCAAAGATAGCAGTTCGGTCATTTACTTTCATGGTGATAAAAAATGGTAGAAAATTGATTTTATTGTGTTATAAGGTGCTGTATTGGATTATAATTTTCACAGTGACGGTTTTTTTATGCGTTCAAGAAGATATATGACATTTTGAGCTGATTTCTTCGGTTTCCTTCAAGAGTTCCGAGAAAGTTCTTGCAAGCTATAATACCGTGAATTGCAATTTCAAACCACACAACGAAGCATTTTAATACAATATACATTGATCTAATTAATTTTACTTGATACTGCATAAATGCATTATATGCGAAAGTTCATAAAAAATAAGAAAGAAGGCGTTGGCGCCACCCCCGTTTGTTTGTTTACTTGAACACGCTAATCTCATGGACCACTGGTCCGATTTAAAAAAATTTTTCAGCGTTAGATAGCTCATTTAATAAGAAAGGCTATAAGCTGCCAATAAGAGCGGAGCAGCAATGAAAAATAATTGCTAAAAACGGAAAAAATATTCATTTTTAGAGCTCCCGTTGCTTACGCTGCGTAAAAAGGTTAAAGTTTCGTAAAAATCATGTATGACAGACTTTTTCCCCTCTAAAAGTTCTAAAAAAATAGCTGCGACAGTGTTTGTCTATCTTTTAAGGTCGGCTCACTATAACCATAAGCTTATGCTAACCAGATTTGTTCTAAAATAATGCATTATTTGTGAAGGTGTATTTAAAAACATCATATTAATCCTTATCGTCATAAGTATTCAATTTAAAACAAAATTGCCCTTTATATCATTCGATTTCAATGAATATCTTAGGAGATATCGCAGTTTTTAAATGACATCGCAGCAAAATAATGATCAAGTACTGCGCGCGCATTTGTGATGTGCAATAGATCTGCGAGATACCATGCCACGAGGCCCAGACGCGTGGTCGGCTCCTTGCGGAATGATGGGACTTTGGAGTTCCTGCGGGAATTCCGAAACTCACGCGGCTAAAACCACGGGGCATAGCAAGTTTCATATATAAAATACCAATAGTCTCGAAGTCAAATAGCTGACATACAAATAACACGAAATTATATGGGTTCCATTATTGCCAAATGGACGTCCTAGAACCAGAACCATAGCAAAAACAACGTGCTCAGCAGGTCTAAAACATTAACTTTTATTAATAAAAATCCCTACTAATATTAGAAATGCTAAAGTAACTCAATCTGTCTGTCTGTTACGCTTTCACGCCTTAACGGCTCAACCTATCATGATGAAATTTTGCACACACGTTATCAGTGGTACACAGTAAGACATAGGATACTACTCTCATGGGACCATCGAAATAAACGTGGGTAAAGCGATAAAGAACAGCTAGTTTACAATAAAATAATTTATTATTCATTAACAAAATGACTACATTTACATATCTAACTTAAAATAATTATTTTACATGCGAAATTTAGTATCAATTAATATTGCATATTATTATTATATGAAGTATTATATTTTACAAATTTCTACTATTTCTACTAAAATTATAAACGTAAAAGTAACTCTGCCTGTCTGTTACGCTTTCACGCCTTAACAGTCGACCAATCGTAATGACATTTTTTCATACACGTTGTCAGGGATACAGAGAAGGACAAAGGGTGCTTTTCATTTTGAAATTTCCACTGGATCTTTAAAATTAAAGTGGGTAAAGTGCGGAAAACAGCTCGTTTACAGTAAAATAATTTATTATTCATTCACAAAATAACTACACTTACATATTAAACTTAAAATAATTAATTTTACATACGAAATTTATTTACAATTATTAATATTGTATATTAACAGTATTTAAAAAATTCAATTGTGATTGCGAAGTCTTATCTTACTATTATGAAAACATATCTCAATCACTTTCTTCCCAGTTTTCGGAACACTCTACTTCGATCAAGCTTTTTTTTATGCCCTTAGCCGAATTCTCTGTACATTCCGTTTTTGGCAATTTCTCGTCTCTGTCAATTGTACATCTGTTGTACTTAACACGTTTCGTTTTTGAGGCACACAATCTATGCTAAACGCTTTAATCATAGTTTCTGCTTCATTAACGGCTTCTATGGACCCGCTGATCGACACTACAGTTTCAACAGTTATTCGAGCACCTGTCTTAATTGTAGGTCTTGTAGCTTGGCACCTTTTTTTCCAATGATACGACTTATTTTACTTAAAGGAATGTGCATGGATTTATTGAAACCATCAAAATCCGTGTTGCCGTGGTTCTCATTGTATCTATCATTATAGTTACGAGAGTTATCTTGAGTCGAAATATCTCCTGTATTATGTGCAGTTACACCCTTGTCGCAAAAACATCGACCATAAATTTGACCGCCTGGTACTTGTGTGACTATCTCATGCCAGTTTTTCTCAATGTTGTTTTCTTGAGCTTTATCCGGGTTTTCGTCAGGTAACGTTTTAAGCAAATTTTTTATCATTTTTTTTAATTTTTTTAGGGCTTCGTCTGTTCCGCACAACATCAGCATAGTTTTATTTTTTATAGTGCCACCTACTAGTATATTTGCTCCTGTCTCATTTTTTAAGTGTTCCTTGTTATCGATGATACGGTTTGCTTTATATGAAGAGATATGTATGGGTTTATAAAGACGCTCGTTCTTGACGTAGATATCAACAGCTTGAGCATGGCTAGTGGTATCACTTCGTCCTGATTTATTCCAGTTCGAGGGATTATTTTCTTGACTGGAATATTGATCATCTTCTTCCCAGTTTTCGGCACACCCAACGTCTTGACAGTTTACCAAAGCTGTTTTTTCCTGTAGATCATCGTCCCAATTCTCTAGAGGACTATTTTGCATATTGTCACGCCAATTTTTCACACACTTTGTACCTAGGCGGACTCGACGTTTAATAGGCTTATAGTCTAGTAGATTCATGATCATTTTTTCAACCACAGTTATAGCCCCATCTGATCCACTCAATGTCACCAAAGATTGATTTAATTCGCCACCATCCCGCACTGATATTTTCGCTCCCGACTGATTTTCTAGATCCTTCACGATGACTCCTTTTTTTCCAATGATGAGCCCTATTTTGTGGGGCGGCACTTTTAAACATCTATTAACTCTGTCGTGATCGCCTCCGTAGTCATTAACGTCATTTGTTTGTCCACATCGGTTCCTGTAGGTACTGCGACCTCTGCTCCTAGTATTTTTGCGCTTTCGGTAGAATCTCTGTAATTACCTTGAGGATGATGAATACTGCTGACTGTTGCATTCCAGTCACATGTTCAGGCTCAATCCATTCGTTTTCTCCGTTTCTTGCCATTTTCAGATAGTTTTATACTGATGAACACTGTTTGAGAAACTGTTCTTTTCCTCTGATAAATTTGTTATTTTACTACACTGATCTTCTAACCATTATTGTTAATTAACAAAATGACTTTACCTATATTGAACTTAAAGTTATCATTTTTACATGCCAAATTTATTATCAAATATTGTATATTATTATTATATTAACTACAATATTTTTAAAATTTAAATTGTGACTTTTTAAGTATAATCTTACTATACTAATGAAAACATATCTCAATCACTTTTTTCCCAGTTTTCGGAATATTCCACTTTAATCAAGCTTTTTTATGCCCTTAGCCCATTTCTCGGTACATTCCGTTTCTGGCGATTTCTCGTCTTTGTCTATTATTCATCTGGTTATCCTGAACACGTTCGGTTTTTAAGGCTCATGATCTATGCTATACGCTTTGATAATAGTTTCTGCTTCATTAACGGCTTGTATGGACCCGCTGATCGACACTACAGTTTCAACAGTTATTCGAGAACCTGTCTTATTTTGTATAGGTCTTGTAGCTTGGCACCTTTCGTTCCAAGGATACGACTTATTTTATTAAAAGGAATATGCATTGATTTATGGTAACCATATATATCCGTATTCCTGTAGTTCACATTGTATCTATCTTTACTGTTACGTGAATTATCTTGACTCCAAATATCTCTTATACGTGCAGTTACACTCTATCCCAAAAACATCGGCTATAAATTTGACCGCCTGGTACTTGTGTGTCTCATGCCAGTTTTTAACAATGTTGTGTTCTTTTTTATCGATGATACGGTTTGCTTCATATGAAGAGATATGTATGGGTTTATAAAGACGCTCGTTCCTGACGTAGATATCAACAGCTTGAGCATGGCTAGTGGTATCACTTCGTCCTGATTTATTCCAGTTCGAGGGATTATTTTCTTGACTGGAATATTGATCATCTTCTTCCCAGTTTTCGGCACACCCAACGTCTTGACAGTTTACCAAAGCTGTTTTTTCCTGTAGATCATCGTCCCAATTCTCTAGAGGACTATTTTGCATATTGTCACGCCAATTTTTCACACACTTTGTACCTAGGCGGACTCGACGTTTAATAGGCTTATAGTCTAGTAGATTCATGAACATTTTTTCAACAACAGTTATAGCCCAGTTATCTGATCCACTCAATGTCACCAAAGATTGATTTAATTCGCCACCATCCCGCACTGATATTTTCGCTCCCGACTGATTTTCTAGATCCTTCAAAATAACACTTTTTTACCAATATTGAATCCTATTTTGTGGATCAGCACTTTTAAAGTCCTATTTACTGTATCTTGATTGCCTCCAAAGTCATGGTCATTAGTGTCTACGTCGGTTGCTGTGGAAATCACCTCTGACCTCTGCTCCCAGTATTTCTTCCGCGTTCGATAAAATTTCTATTACTACCACGAGGATGATGACTATCGCCTTCTTCTGGCTGTTGCATTGCAGGCACATGATTGCCCTCGAGGCATTCGTTTTCACAATTTCTTGCTTCATTTTCAAATAAAGTTTTTTAATGATATAACATCACGTTGACACCGATAAACACTGTTAGAGAAACTTTTCTTTTCCTTTGAAAACTTCGTTGATTTACTACACTGTTTTGCTAACCGTCAGTTTAAAGTACTCAACTACCCAGTAAGTTTAAAAGTAAGTACCTAATCGAAAACAAATTCGCAAAAATATAATAATATAAAAAAAAAATTTAACCGTGAAATGGCTCACCGTCCGTTGGTTAAGTACTCTGAGTACTTAACCAACGGACAGTAATACTACGACTGAGGTCTGAGCTGTGAGCAATAAGACTTTATAGTCAGCTCAACCATGTGGTGGGGTAGCATGAACCAAAGAGTATACTAAATCTAATATGTTATTGTCTCTGTATATTAAAATTTTATTGCCATAATTAAAAAACATTAATAATGCATTTTATCCGTTCGCAGTGATAAAACTTCTCCACAGTAATTTTAGGACTAAACCAAATTAATGAATATTAAAATTATTATTCTTGGTCGCTGATCACCTAAGCTCCATATAAAACAGACCATTGTTCTTTTCAGTCGGTTATATAACTGAATTCAACTATCATAAAAATCTATCATTTTGCCAATTTTTTCCGTATCCGCGTTACATGAACGAGAATGTGTAACACAAATGAGAATGAATTTAAATTGTATAACAAAAGCCATTCGCTTGGTGACTGAACCTGAAACTTGACCTATGAAATAATTAGTAATTAATGAATGATAAATAGCCATAATTTTTATAATAATTTTTAAATGACATAATTTATTGAAAAAACAATAGCCTAATTAATGTAATTTATTGGTTAATGTATGAAATGTTTATTTAATGTTAAAGACATGTAGTAGCTACTCAACTACTAGTAGTTTAAAAATGTTGCAACCCCTATAGTTTAAGAGCACTGTATGACTATTATATAGAAGATCCTTTTGTACATAATTATACTTAGTGAGCAATAAATACTTGAATATTTGAATCCTTGAATACATAGTTTTTCAGAAAACTTCTATGGTAGTCGAACGGATGGACCCCGGGGTGATTTTTCGTTTTTTTTAGGTACCTATTAAACCTTAAAATTGAAGCTTTTTTGTTCTTGCCAGTTGACAGTTGTAATGTACGAATCCATGAGTCAAAGAGACAACGTGTTCCAATATTGTGTTTAATTTCTATGAGCTGTTTTAAATTGTGTAAATGATACCATTAAAATAATAATACGACTTTATATTAACTCACGACTTTAGTAAATAATTTATCCTACTAATATTATAAATGTGAAAGTGTGGATGTTTGGATGTTTGTTACTCAATCACGCAAAAAAGGTAGAACGGATTTGGATGAAATTTGGCATGCACGTTGTCAGGGGTACAGAGAAGGACATAGGGTACTTTTTCTTCCGGAATTCCCACGTGAACTCCGAAATAGCCGCGAGTGAAACCGCGGGGTACAGCAAATTAATGTATAAGTTTAAAGTTAATTCCAAGTTAGTTAATATTTACTTGATGGGTATTTGGTAATGGTGGTTATAGTTGTGTACTTTGTAGGTAATTAGGTACATTGGTAAATGCCTCTATTAGTAAATATAAAAATAATAATAAATACATATTCATTATGCACACATCGCCACCTGTGTGTGGATTATTGTTGTTATTATTACGGCACTGGTACCAAATATATATCTGTATATTGCAAAACCTTGTGTCGTGTAAACCAAGCAAACGTGGTATTTAGCGTGGTCTAAAGGACACTCACTATTTTTGCCAAAAGTTAACACGTTTCCAGAAAATGCAGTTCCAAAGAGTTAAATAATATACTTAGGCTTTTAAACAATTATTGTTTGCAATGGCCTCAAACCTAATCTATGATATCCATCACCCCATAGAAAAAGAGATTATTTGCTTTATCTTAATGCGAAGTAAGATTTGAAAAAAACAATAGAAATCGTCTCACGCATAAAAAGTCAATTTTTTTTGCGTACAGAAGGGAAAAATTTATGACGGTCGGCTCTTGTTAACAAGCAACGTAGTTTTAGTATTCATTTAAAAACTTAAATAAAAACTAGGTCAAAATGTAAGGAGGAACAGGTACTAAAACTTCCTGTCTATTATAGTTTAATACAAGCCGTTATTATTTTTTTAGGGTTCCTTAACGATAATATGGCAAAACAAAAAACAGCAGGAGCGGTGGGTTGTCATTGTCCCTCTGATCACAAAACATGGCTAAAACCGCAGTTTATTTTTTGTAATTTCACTACGCCAGTAAGTATAACAGTCCATAGAAAGCGACTTCCTTCTTCATCTATACTATTGTCTGTTTTTTTTAACAAACGAATACCGAAATTTTTAACGCATTTCTATTGTTCCACGTAATCAACTTAAAGTCCGTTCCACACAAACGCTGTAGTTACAATACCTGCGCGTCGCACGTGTTTTAGTGAGTGAACACGATATTTATTGTGCATGAGTCATCGCGGACATATTTTATCTCCTGTAGTCAAGCGTACTAAGCGCCCTTTGCAATCTACAGAAAAACAAAACAAAAATGTATACAGAGTCGACAATCATGTAGAAAATAATTATGATAGAGCAGTTTATTTTTGACGTACATATCTGCAAAAAGTTCATCAGAAGGATGTGATGACGATATGTTTTAAGGTTACAAGAAGTGTATAATAAATTATTTGATTTATATTATGTTCTAGTGTATAATATACCTCAGATACTATTACAATATTGTTTTATTGTTGCATATTTATGAAAATATTTTATAACGTGAACAGGAAATTTTGTTTTAGAAGTTGAAATTTTAGAAGTATTCATTATGAACGAGCCTAAACAATTTCGAAACAAGAACAATGGCGTTTGCCTTGAGTTTTTTGGCGGGAATCAAAGATAGCAGCTCGGTCATTTATTTTCATGTTGATAAAAAATGGTAGAAAATTGATTTTATTGTGTTATAAGGTGCTGTATTGGATTATAATTTTCACAGTGACGGTTTTTTTATGCGTTCAAGAAGATATATGACATTTTGAGCTGATTTCTTCGGTTTCCTTCAAGAGTTCCGAGAAAGTTCTTGCAAGCTATAATACCGTGAATTGCAATTTCAAACCACACAACGAAGCATTTTAATACAATATACATTGATCTAATTAATTTTACTTGATACTGCATAAATGCATTATATGCGAAAGTCCATAAAAAATAAGAAAGAAGGCGTTGGCGCCACCCCCGTTTGTTTGTTTACTGGAACACGCTAATCTCATGGACTACTGGTCCGATTTAAAAAAATTTTTCAGCGTTAGATAGCTCATTTAATAAGAAAGGCTATAAGCTGCCAATAAGAGCGGAGCAGCAATGAAAAATAATTGCTAAAAACGGAAAAAATATTCATTTTCAGAGCTCCCGTTGCTTACGCTGCGTAAAAAGGTTAAAGTTTCGTAAAAATCATGTATGACAGACTTTTTCCCCGCTAAAAGTTCTAAAAAAATAGCTGCGACAGTGTTTGTCTATCTTTTAAGGTCGGCTCACTATAACCATAAGCTTATGCTAACCAGATTTGTTCTAAAATAATGCATTATTTGTGAAGGTGTTTTTAAAACCATCATATTAATCCTTATCGTCATAAGTATTCAATTTAAAACAAAATTGCCCTTTATATCATTCGATTTCAATTAATATCTTAAGAGATATCGCAGTTTTTAAATGACATCGCAGCAAAATAGTGATCAAGTACTGCGCGCGCATTTGTGATGTGCAATAGATCTGCGAGATACCATGCCACGCGGCCCAGACGCGTGGTCGGCTCCTTGCGGAACGATGGGGCTCAGCGATGTTATATTATGGAGTAAATAAGGCTACTTTGTAGTTCCTGCGGGAATTCCGAAACTCACGCAGCAAGTTCCATGTATAAAATGCCAATAGTCTCGAAGTCAAATGGCTGACGAAATTATATGGGTTCCATTATTGTCAAATTGACGTCCTAGAACCAGAACCATAACAAAAACAACGTGCTCAACAGGTCTAAAACATTAACTTTTATTAATAAAAATCCCTACAAATATTAGAAACGCTAAAGTAACTCGATCTGTCTGTCTGTTACGCTTTCACGCCTTAACGGCTCAACCTATCATAATGAAATTTTGCACACACGTTATCAGTGGTACACAGTAATACATAGGATACTACTCTCATGGGATCATCGAAATTAACGCGGGTAAAGCGATAAGGAACAGCTAGTTGACAATAAAATAATTTATTATTCATTAACCAAATGACTACATTTACATATTCAACTTAAAAAAAATATTTTACATGCGAAATTTAGTACCAATTAATATGGCATATGATTATTATAATGAAGTATTATATTTTAAAAATTTCTACTATTTCTACTAATATTATAAACGCAAAAGTAACTCTGCCTGTCTGTTACGCTTTCACGCCTTAACGGTCAACCAATCGTAATGACATTTTTCATACACGTTGTCAGGGATACAGAGAAGGACAAAGGGTGCTTTTCATTTTGCAATTTCCACGGGGTCTTTAAAATTAACGCAGGTAAAGTCACGGGAAACAGCTAGTTTACAGTAAATAATTTATTATTTATTAACAAAATAACTACACTTACATATTAAACTTAAAATAAATAATTTAACATACGAAATTTATTAACAATTATTAATATTGTATATTATTATTATAGTAAAGACAGTATTTAAAAAATTCAATTATGATTGCGAAGTCTAATCTTACTATAATGAAAATAATCAATCATTTTCTTCCCAGTTTTCGGAACACTCTACTTCGATCAAGCTTTTTTTTATGCCCTTAGCCGAATTCTCTGTACATTCCGTTTTTGGCAATTTCTCGTCTCTGTCAATTGTACGTCTGGTTGTACTTAACACGTTCCGTTTTTGAGGCACACAATCTATGCTAAGCGCTTTAATCATAGTTTCTGCTTCATTAACGGCTTCTATGGACCCGCTGATCGACACTACAGTTTCAACAGTTATTCGAGCACCTGTTTTATTTTGTAGGTCTTGTAGCTTGGCACCTTTCTTTCCAATGATACGACTTATTTTATTTAAAGGAATATGCATTGACTTATTGAAACCATCAATATCCGTGTTGCCGTGGTTTTCATTGTATCTATCATTATAGTTACGAGAGTTATCTTGAGTCAAAATATCTCCTGTACTATGTGCAGTTACACCCTTGTCGCAAAAACATCGACCATAACTTTGACCGCCTGGTACTTGTGTGACTATCTCATGCCAGTTTTTCTCAATGTTGTTTTCTTGAGCTTTATCCGGGTTTTCGTCAGGTAACGTTTTAAGCAAATTTTTTATCATTTTTTTCAATTTTTTTAGGGCTTCGTCTGTTCCACACAACATCAGCATAGTTTTATTTTTTATAGTGCCACCTACTAGTATATTTGCTCCTGTCTCATTTTTTAAGTGTTCCTTGTTATCTATGATACGGTTTGCTTTATATGAAGAGATATGTATGGGTTTATAAAGACGCTCGTTCCTGACGTAGATATCAACAGCTTGAGCATGGCTAATGATATCACTTCGTCCTGATTTATTCCAGTCCGAGGGATTATTTTCTTGACTGGAATTTTTATCATCTTCTTCCCAGTTTTCGGCACACCCAACGTCTTGACTGTTTACAAAAGCTGTTTTTTCCTGTAGATCATCGTCCCAATTCTCTAGGGGACTATTTTGCATATTGTCACGCCAATTTTTCACACACTTTGTACCTAGACGGACTCGACGTTTAATAGGCTTATAGTCTAGTAGATTCATGATCATTTTTTCAACCACAGTTATAGCCCCATCTGATCCACTCAATGTCACCAAAGATTGATTTAATTCGCCACCATCCCGCACTGATATTTTCGCTCCCGACTGATTTTCTAGATCCTTCACGATGACACCTTTTTTTCCAATGATGAGCCCTATTTTGTGGGGCGGCACTTTTAAACATCTATTAACTCTTTCGTGATCGCCTCCGCAGTCATTAACGTCATTGGTTTGTCCACATCGGTTCCTGTAGGAACTGCGACCTCTGCTCCCAGTATTTCTTGCGCGTTCGGTAGAACCTCTGTAATTACCACGAGGATGATGAACACTGCTTTCTTCTGACTGTTGCATTCCAGTCACATGCTCAGGCTCAAGCCATTCGTTTTCTCCGTTTCTTGCCATTTTCAGATATTTTATACTGATGAACACTGTTTGAGAAACTGTTCTTTTCCTTTTGTTGTTTTACTACAACACTGTTCCGGTAACTGTCAGTTTGAAGTAATATGTACTACTCAGTAAATTTAAAATACCAGTAAGTACCTACTTGAAAAACACAAATTCGCAACAATATAATATAGAAAATGTTTTAACTATAAATTGACTCGCTACTCTGTGAGTACTTAACCAAAGAACAGTAACACTACGACTGAGGTCTGAGCTGTGAGCAATAAGACTTTATAGTCAGCTCAACCACGTGGTGGGGTAGCATGAACCTAAGAGTTTACTGTGTCTTTTATGTTATTGTCTCTGTAAGATATTGAAATTCTATTGCCATAATTAAAAACATTAATAATGCATTTTATCCGTTCGCAGTGATAAAACTTCTCCACAGTAATTTTAGGACTAAACCAAATCAATAAATATTAAAGTTATTCTTGGCCGCGGATCACCTAGGCTCCATATAAAACTGACCATTGTTCTTTTCAGTTGGTCATTGAACTCAATTCGTTTCCGCATTACAGTTTTTCAGAAAACTTCTATGGCAGTCGAACGGATGGACCCCGGAGTGATCATTCGTTTTTTTTTTTAGGTATTGAAACTTAACATTGAAGCTTTTTTGTGCTGAGTCAGAGAGACAACGTGTTCCAATTTTATATTTAATTTGTATGAGCTGTTCTAAATTGTTTAAATGATACCATTGAGCTAATTATAATATGAATTGTTATTAACTAACGACTTTATTAATTGGTTTAATAATTTATTAGTTTATTCCAAGTTAGTTAATATTTACTTGATGGGTATTTGGTAATGGTGGTTATAGTTGTGTACTTTGTAGGTGATTACATTGGTAAATGCCTCTATTAGTAGATATAAAAATAATAATAAATACATATTCATTATGAAAACTGAACAGACATCACCACCATCTGGTCCCAAACTAATTGTAAACAGAGCGTTCCTACTACTGTACTTGATGACTCGATTGGCGCGGTACTATGCCTATATTATAACCGCTAATCTAGAGGTTTCGGGTTCGATTCCCGATGTGGGTGGATTTTGTGTGATGAACACAGGGTTCCACTTTCCAGTCTGAGCGTATTTATATAGCTATAGTATAATTAATATACAGGAATATTTTTTATTCAGTACGCAAGCTTTTGCAAATTAAACTTAAAGGAGTTTTAATAAACACCTTTTTTATTTTGATAAGTCTTAGTACAAAAAAGTGAAGTTATCGTGAACGAAAGATCTATACTTTGCAATTGATTTATTGGCTACTCTATTCGCCACCGCCACCGCTGCGCGCGAAGCGCTCGTTCGGCTGGGTATTTACGTGGGTTACAATGACCTACCGACAGCTGACCAAGGTTATTCACCACCGCTACAACACCCCCGCGTACGCCGCACGGCGCGCGCCATTTGATATTATTACGAATGGACAGTGTCCATATTTTGCTAATTTAAACCCGGATAAAAAAATATAAAAAATTTTACAAATGGAAATGTTTTCTATTACTGATACTGAACCACCAAATTTTTTTTGCGCATTGCTTAAAAAATATTCCTGTATATGTCATTCTATGTAAGTACTATATATCACGTTTGCTTGGTTTGCACGATACAAGCTTATAATAATAAAAATCTGTGTGTTTTAAAGTGGATTATTGTTATTATTATTAGGGCACTGCACTGGTACCAAATATATCTGTATGTTGCGAAAAAAGTTTTACTTTAGTTGTTTGATTTGATAACATAATACTTATGTCATGTAAGCCAAGCAAACGTGGTATTTAGCGTGGTCTAAAGCACACTCACTATTTTTGCCAAAAGTCAACATGTTTCCAGAAAATGCAGTTCCATAGAGTTAAATAATATACTTAGGCTTTTAAACAATTATTGTTTGCAATGGCCTCAAACCTAATCCATGACATCCATCGCCCCCTAGGCTAAGAGATTATTGGCTTTATCTTAATACGAAGTAGCTGTCTTTGTTCATATTGAATTTAAGATTTAAAAAAACAACAGAAATCGTCTGACGCATAAAAAGTAAATTTTGTTTTTTGCGTACAAAAGGGAAAAATTTATGACGGCCGGCTCTTGTTAACAACCAACGTAGTTTTAGGTACTAAAACTTCCTGTCTGTTATAGTTTAATACAAGCCGTTATTATTTTTTTAGGGTTCTTTGGCGATAATATGGCAAAAAAAACAGCAGGAGCGGTGGGTTGTCATTGTCCCTCTGATCACAAAACATGGCTAAAACCGCAGTTTATTTTTTGTAATTTCACTACGCCAGTAAGTATAACAGTCCATAGAAAGCGACTTCCTTCTTCATCTATACTATTGTCTGTTTTTTTTAACAAACGAGTACCGAAAATTTTAACTGCGTTTCTATTGTTCCACGTAATCAACTTAAAGTCCGTTCCACACAAACGCTGTAGTTACATTTACCTGCGCGTCGCACATGTTTTAGTGAGTGAACACGATATTTATTGTTCATGAGTCATGGCGGACATTTGTCTCCTGTAGTCAAGCGTACTAAAAGCCCTTTGCAATCTACAGAAAAACAGACAAAAATGTACGGAATCGACAATCATGTGGAAAATATTATGTAAGAGCAGTTTATTATTGATGTATCTGCAGAGAAAATTTTGATTTATAGTTGAAATTTTAGACATATTCAATATTTATTTATTTATTGGTTTAAGTACACAAAACATATTGTAGTCATTACAATTTTTACTTATTATAGTGTATTATTATATGTTCCGACCACAAACCAGAGTATATGCATACCTAGAAAGACTAAAAATATCGAGCAAAGTACAAAGTAATATTTAAATTTATTTTAATATTTATGGATCTCAGAAAAAATAGAACCACAATTAGCAAGTGCGACGGAGGTAGTCGTTGATATTTTTTAAGTATACTCTAAAATTACAATTAAAAACGTTCACATCTCCACCTTCAGCGACGAACTCATTGTATTGACGACACATCCGTATAACTGGATTGTAAAAAGATGTGTTGTTAGTGAATATCCGAAGTGAGAAGGTATTGGGACGTCGAGAGGGATAATTCGTGTTGAAATTTAAAAATGATAGGATGTAAGGGCTATCGATCTAGTGGTGTATTATTTTATGTAGCTGGTCTCTATACTTGCTACACTTGCGACGGGTTTCTAAAGAGACGGGTTTTAAATTTAAGTGATGACGGCGAGTACATCTGTGTTGGCGACTTTAACTTTAACTTTAATATTATGAACGAGCCTTAACAATTTCAAAACATGAACAAAGGCGTTGGCCCCACTCCCACCAATGACCGAATCTCACTCTGTCAATATCGAAAATGTGCAAGAGACATACTCAGTTCTCGTTTGTAAAAAAAAACACTATAATTTTGTATCTAATATATACAACGTGTTAATGAATTAACTGAAAACCTGATACACCCCATTTAAAAAAATAAACAACAATATGATAAAAATATATTTTGTGTAGAAAAAATTTATATTGTAATAGTTATTCAACATTAGTTTGGAGGTGACCTATCTACGAAATTCCAAGCGCTACGCCTGCGCCTACCGGTTCGATTTTTTTTTGCTGCGGGCGGCGTACGCATCTAATATTGTATTATAAATTATTTAGACATGGGCTGGTAAAAATGAAAAAATAACCTATATTAAAACATAGTGCGATCGATTCGCTAGTCGATTCTGAGCAAACTACTTTCTAGTTTTCAGTTAATTCATTAACACGTTGTATAAATCACGTGTCACGTAGTTTGTCCGCGATGGACTCCGAAACTACTGAATGGATTTTGATAAAATTTTGTAACCATTTATAATTTGGTCCAACTTAAAAGATAGGATAGTTTTTATCCCTTGTTAGTTGTTGTTGATAGTTGTTGTCCCTTTTAGCAAGGCACTGCACCACATAGTTTTATTTATCTTTAAATTATGAAATAGTTGTTGCATGGTGTATGTGTTTACTTTGCTAAATAAAGTGTATCTTATCTTATCTTATCTTATCCCAGAATTCCCGCGGGAACTCTGAAATTATTGCGGAAACAGCTAATCACCGTAAACTACTGGCAGGGGTACAAAGAAGGATGTAGAGTACTTTTTTCCCGGAATTCCCGCGGGAACTCCGAAATTACCGTGGATGAAATCGCGCGGGACAGCTACTAATATTATAAGTTTGTTTGTTTACTTGAACCTGCTAATCTTCCCAAGTACTGGTCCGACTTGAAAAATTCTTTCAGTTTTAGATAGCCTATTTGTTGAGGAAGGCTATAGGCTTAATAATATTATCACGCCGAGACCAACAAGAGCGGAGAAGCAATGAAGAATGCTGCAAAAACGGGGGAAAATATTCATTTTGAGAGCTCCGCGAGAGCTTACGCTGCGTAAATGGTTAAAGTTTCGTAAAAATCATGTATAACAGAATTGTTCCCCTTTAAAAGTTCTAAAAAAATATCTGCGACAGTATTTGTCTATCCTTTCAGGTTGGCTCACTATAACCTTTTTTATGCCAACCAAATTGGTACTACAATAATGCATTATTTGCGAAGGTGTTTTTATAAATATCATAATATTCATTCTTATCGAAATAAATACGTTATTCATAATAAATATTTTATTTAAAACAACATTGCCCTTACCGTTCGATTTCAACAAATATCGGGAAATATCGCAGTTTTAAGATAACGTTGCAGCATTGCAGCAAAATAATGATCAAGTGAACTGCTCGCGCATTTGTGATGTGCAATAGCTTTGCGAGATACCATTCCGCGCGGCTCAAACGCGTAGTCAGCACCTTACGGAATGGTGGTGCTCAGCGATGTTATATGGAGTAAATTAGGCTACTTTGGAGTTCCTGCAGGAATTCCGAAACTCACGCGGGTGAAACCGCGGGCACAGCACGTTTCATATGTAAAATGCCAATAGTCTCGAAGTCAAAATATACAGATAACACGAAATTATATGGGTTTTATATTATTATTGCCAAATGGACGTCCAGAACCATAGCAAAAACAGCGTGCTCAGCAGGTCTAAAACATTAACTTTTATTAATAAAAATCCCTACTAATATTAGAAATGCTAAACTCGATCTGTCTGTCTGCTACGCTTTCACGCCTTAACGGCTCAAGCTATCATGATGAAATTTTGCACACACGTTATCAGTGATACACAGTAAGACATAGGATACTACTCTCATGGGATCATCGAAATTAACGCGGGTAAAGCGATAAGGAACAGCTAGTTGACAATAAAATAATTTATTATTCATTAACAAAATGACTACATTTACATATTCAACTTAAAAAAAATATTTTACATGCGAAATTTAGTAACAATTAATATTTCATATTATTATTACATGAAGTATTATATTTTAAAACTTTCTACTATTTCTACTAAAATTATAAACGCAAAAGTAACTATGTATGTCTGTTACGCTTTCACGCCTTAACAGTCGACCAATCGTAATGACATTTTTTCATACACGTTGTCAGGAATACAGAGAAGGACAAAGGGTGCTTTTCATTTTGAAATTTCCACTGGATCTTTAAAATTAAAGTGGGTAAAGTGCGGGAAACAGCTCGTTTACAGTAAAATAATTTATTATTCATTAACAAAATAACTACACTTACATATTAAACTTAAAATAATTAATTTTACATACGAAATTTATTTACAATTATTAATATTGTATATTAACAGTATTAAAAAAATTCAATTGTGATTGCGAAGTCTTATCTTACTATTATGAAAACATATCTCAATCACTTTCTTCCCAGTTTTCGGAACACTCTACTTCGATCAAGCTTTTCTTTATGCCCTTAGCCGATTTCTCCGTACATTCCGTTTTTGGCAATTGCTCGTCCCTGTCAATTGTACGTCTGGTTGTACTTAAACCGTTCCGTTTTTGAGGCACACAATCTATGCTAAGCGCTTTAATCATAGTTTCTGCTTCATTAACGGCTTCTATGGACCCGCTGATTGACACTACAGTTTCAACAGTTATTCGAGCACCTGTCTTATTTTGTAGGTCTTGTAGCTTGGCACCTTTCTTTCCAATGATACGGCTTATTTTATTTAAAGGAATGTGCATGGATTTATTGAAACCATCAAAATCCGTGTTGCCGTGGTTTTCATTGTATCTATCATTATAGTTACGAGAGTTATCTTGAGTCAAAATATCTCCTGTACTATGTGCAGTTACACCCTTGTCGCAAAAACATCGACCATAACTTTGACCGCCTGGTACTTGTGTGACTATCTCATGCCAGTTTTTCTCAATGTTGTTTTCTTGAGCTTTATCCGGGTTTTCGTCAGGTAACGTTTTAAGCAAATTTTTTATCATTTTTTTCAATTTTTTTAGGGCTTCGTCTGTTCCGCACAACATCAGCATAGTTTTATTTTTTATAGTGCCACCTACTAGTATATTTGCTCCTGTCTCATTTTTTAAGTGTTCCTTGTTATCGATGATACGGTTTGCTTTATATGAAGAGATATGTATGGGTTTATAAAGACGCTCGTTCCTGACGTAGATATCAACAGCTTGAGCATGGCTAATGATATCACTTCGTCCTGATTTATTCCAGTCCGAGGGATTATTTTCTTGACTGGAATATTTATCATCTTCTTCCCAGTTTTCGGCACACCCAACGTCTTGACAGTTTACAAAAGCTGTTTTTTCCTGTAGATCATTGTCCCAATTCTCTAGGGGACTATTTTGCATATTGTCACGCCAATTTTTCACACACTTTGTACCTAGGCGGACTCCACGTTTAATAGGCTTATAGTCTAGTAGATTCATGATCATTTTTTCAACCACAGTTATAGCCCCATCTGATCCACTTAATATCACCAAAGATTGATTTAATTCGCCACCATCCCGCACTGATATTTTCGCTCCCGACTGATTTTCTAGATCCTTCACGATGACACCTTTTTTTCCAATGATGAGCCCTATTTTGTGGGGCGGCACTTTTAAACATCTATTAACTCTGTCGTGATCGCCTCCGCAGTCATTAACGTCATTGGTTTGTCCACATCGGTTCCTGTAGGAACTGCGACCTCTGCTCCCAGTATTTCTTGCGCGTTCGGTAGAACCTCTGTAATTACCACGAGGATGATGAACACTGCTTTCTTCTGACTGTTGCATTCCAGTCACATGCTCAGGCTCAAGCCATTCGTTTTCTCCGTTTCTTGCCATTTTCAGATATTTTATACTGACGAACACTGTTTGAGAAACTGTTCTTTTCCTTTTGTTGTTTTACTACAACACTGTTCCGCTAACTATCAGTTTGAAGTAATATGTACTACTCAGTAAATTTAAAATACCAGTAAGTACCTACTTGAAAAACACAAATTCGCAACAATATAATATAGAAAATGTTTTAACTATAAATTGACTCGCTACTCTCTGAGTACTTAACCAAAGAACAGTAACACTACGACTGAGGTCTGAGCTGTGAGCAATAAGACTTTATAGTCAGCTCAACCACGTGGTGGGGTAGCATGAACCAAAGAGTGTACTGTGTCTTTTATGTTATTGTCTCTGTAAGATATTGAAATTCTATTGCCATAATTAAAAACTTTAATAATGCATTTTATCCGTTCGCAGTGATAAAACTTCTCCACAGTAATTTTAGGACTAAACCAAATCAATAAATATTAAAGTTATTCTTGGCCGCGGATCACCTAGGCTCCATATAAAACTGACCATTGTTCTTTTCAGTTGGTCATTGAACTCAATTCGTTTCCGCATTACATAGTTTTTCAGAAAACTTCTATGGCAGTCGAACGGATGGACCCCGGGGTGATCTTTCGTTTTTTTTTAGGTATTGAAACTTAACATTGAAGCTTTTTTGTGCTGAGTCAGAGAGACAACGTGTTCCAATTTTATGTTTAATTTGTATGAGCTGTTCTAAATTGTTTAAATGATACCATTGAGCTAATTATAATATGAATTGTTATTAACTAACGACTTTAATAAATGGTTTAATAATTTACTAGTTTATTCCAAGTTAGTTAATATTTCCTTGATGTGTATTTGGTAATGGCGGTTATAGTTGTGTACTTTGTAGGTGATTAGGTAAATTGGTAAATGCCTCTATTAGTAGATATAAAAATAATAATAAATACATATTCATTATGAACACTGAGCACACATCACCACCATCTGGTCCCAAACTAATTGTAAACAGAGCGTTCCTACTACTGTACTTGATGACTCGATTGACGCGGTAGATCACTATGCCTATATTATAACCGCTAATCTAGAGGTTTCGGGTTCGATTCCCGATGTGGGTGGATTTTGTGTGATGAACACAGGGTTCCACTTTCCAGTCTGAGCGTATTTATATAGCTATAGTATAATTAATATACAGGAATATTTTTTATTCAGTTCGCAAACTTTTACAAATTAAAGTTAAAGGAGTTTTTTTTTTTTAAGGAGCTGACCAAGGTCGTTCACCACCGCTGCAACACCCCCGCGTACGCCGCACGGCACGCGTGCCCATTGATATTATTACGAATGGATAGTGTCCATATTTTGCTCATTTAAAGCCGGATAAAAAAATATAAAAAAGTTTTACAAATAATGGAAATGTGTTCTATTACTGATACTGAACTACCAAATTTTTTTGCGCATTGCTTAAAAAATATTCCTGTATATGTCATTCTATGTAAGTACTATATATCACGTTTGCTTGGTTTGCACGATACAAGCTAATAATAACATCCTGTGGGATCAAGAGATCTGTGTGTTTTAAAGTGGATTATTGTTATTATTATTACGGCACTGCACCTATATAATATATCTGTATGTTGCGAAAAAAGTTTTACTTTAGTTGTTTGATTTGATGACATAATACTTATGTCGTGTAAACCAAGCAAACGTGGTATTTAGCGTGGTCTAAAGCACACTCACTATTTTTGCCAAAAGTCAACATGTTTCCAGAAAATGCAGTTCCATAGAGTTAAATAATATAGGTACTTAGGCTTTTAAACAATTATTGTTTGCAATGGCCTCAAACCTAATCCATGACATCCATCGCCCCCCTAGGCTAAGAGATTATTGCCTTTATCTTAATACGAAGTAGCTGTCTTTGTTCATATTGAATTTAAGATTTAAAAAAATCTAACGCATAAAAAGTAAATATTTTTTTTGCGTACAAAAGGGAAAAATTTATGACGGCCGGCTCTTGTTAACAACCAACGTAGTTTTCTTATCGATTTAAGAACTTAAATAAAAACCAAGTCAAAATTTAAGGAGCCACTTAAAAAATGTTTTATTTACCTCTAGGTACTAAAACTACCTGTCTATTATAGTTTACTACAAGCCGTAATAACTTTTTTAGGTTTCCTTAGCGATATGGCAAAACACAAAACAGCAGGAGCGGTGCGTTGTCATTGTTCCTCTGATCGCAAAACGTGGAAAAAACCATTGGCATGGGCTAGTTTATAATAAGTTCTTTCCTCTGTTCCGGGATTCATAAAATAACAATAAACAGTCTAACAGATAGAATACTAGTATTTTTAAACTGACAAACTATTTTTGTCAGTTTAAAAATATACCTACTTTTTCCGTACAAATTATCTAGTCGGCCAATACTGAAATCCTTTTGAGAGTGAGAATCGCAGGTCGCTAAAGAACTATTATTATCAGTGCTAGAATAGAACGGCAAATTATGTTTGCTAAGCAAAGCCTCGGCTAAGCCCGGCCTAAACAAACAACCGATCCGCTGGCGGATGGAGACGTTACACCCGGGCTTGCTTGGTGTCTCGGAGAGGGACGTTGGACAAAAAATATGTACCTACACTACACTTAATATTTAAATTAGTTCTATAAAGTTTCCCTCTGTATATCTATGGGTCGGGGCTTCACTCACGTAGTGGTTGGGTTGCTCTCTACGTCATATTTACTACTAGGTGTTCCCCGCGGCTTAACCCGCGTCAATCTCCTAGTTAATGCAGAAATTCCGGTATAAAAGTCCTTCGTCCTTCCCTGTACACCTGACAACGTGTATGCAAAATTTCCTGATGATCAGTTGAGTAGTTAAGAAAATTTTAATCGTATCAAACAAACGAACAAAAGAAACCTCATCCGCATTTATAATAGTGAAGGATATCATAATTATTGACAGCACCGTCGTTGGTACAATGCTTAGAGACCTTAACGTACCTCACTGCTACGCCAGGTGTCGCAGATTCAATTCGCGAATCGGGGTAACATTTATTATTTTGTGTTTTCCCTAAGTAGGGTAGAAAAAAATGAGCAAATGAGTATTATATCAGGTCAGTCCATGGAAGGAAGAGATAGATCCTTGGACATATACCACAGCGCCGTCTGGTCCCAAATGAATCAGGGCCCTTATTCACTATGACCAACAACATACCTTGCCCATAACGCGCGTCCCAAAAACGCATTTCCAAACGTTCTAGATGCCAAAATATTTGAAAATATTATTCTTTATGCCATAAAAAACGTCGTAAATGTATTTTCATTACTCATGCTCGGAAAGTAGGTCTGAAGTTGCCTGAGAAGCGGGTTGAAAGTAGCCCTTTTCAGCCCTAGGGAGAATCGCTTTCAACTGACAACTGTCAAATTATTAAAAAAAACTAGGTCTATTTTCACATTTCTATTGAACCATGTTTCAACTTTCTATACAGCCAGCGCGATGTAAAATTGAAATAACGTAAAGTTTAAGTAGGTATTAATTAAAATAAAATTCACTCACTTTTTCTTAAGCTAATTCCTATTTATATTTTTTTATTTTCTTTAATTAATACTTAATAATTAAAGAAAATATTTTTTTTAGGTCGCCACAATGTAAATAAAAAATACTGGCTGAATAGCTAGCCGGCCA
This sequence comes from Zygaena filipendulae, assembly GCA_907165275.2. Taxonomy (NCBI): domain Eukaryota; kingdom Metazoa; phylum Arthropoda; class Insecta; order Lepidoptera; family Zygaenidae; genus Zygaena; species Zygaena filipendulae. Next base: position 15,431,006 of record OU015649.1, on the reverse strand, counting down.
AAGAAAAAGAAATAGGTGGGAAAGTGTCAAGCGACTATCCGATCTTCACTCATTTTTTCTTTAGCTAATTCCTATTTTTATTTTGACTTTCCTTGCATTCGTAATGAAAAGCACAGTGTTACCCTCGGGAGAAAGTAACTTATTTAGTGCCTCGAACTATTGGCGCCCTCGCTACGCTCGGGCGCCAAACCCCGGTAACTCATTTAGTGCCCTAGTCTCGGCACTAAATGAGTTACTTTCACCCCTTGGATAACAATGTACTATTTTTGTAGTAAAACTTTTTTGATTACGAGGTAAAGACAGTTTTTGCGGCGTCTTATCTTAGCGCGGCGTGTTATGGTCATAGTGAATGAGGGCTTGTTGTCGACCATAATACGGCGCTGTGTGATCATGTCCAAAGAGCTCTTCTTTCTATGAACTGATCGTTAAAAAACTGAGCGTTTCATCATTGAAATAGGTACGTTAGTAAATATACTTCGATGCGTTTCATTTAGCAAAAATGTATGTCAATCTGTATATAGTAATCATAACTCAAGCTCTTTAGGAGAAACATCTACTGAGTCATAAGTCATAAAATACAGGTACTTATTTTACCAAATTTATTTATGGGACCTATTGTCCATCTGTTTTTTTTTTGTTGAGGTTAATTATTACCATAATCCTTAGTAAGCCTTAGGTACTAAAATTATAAATGCGAAAGTGACTTTGTTTGTTTGTTACGCTTTCACGCCTTAATGACTCAACCAATCATCATGAAATTTTGCATGCACGTTGTCAGGGGTACAGAGAAGGACATCGGGTACTTTGCAGGTGAAACCACGGGGAACAGCTAGTCGAAAAATAAATGCGGTATTTACTTGCAAAGCTACGATCTGGGTCGGTGTATTCTAATTACAACTAAGTACCTAGTGATAATTTTTTGCTGAATGCACACCGATTATTATCAGTAGGTACGACGAGGTAAATTTTCAAATTTTTCCAATTTAACTTGGCTAATCCCTCAACTTTTCATATTAATCATCTTAACGATCGTAATTTGATAATGAATCACCGAAATATGGCTTTTATTACGTTACACGTCCAGCGGAAAATTCTTGAATGAAAATGTATGAATAAACTAAAACATCGGATAAGCGGTGATGGTCCTGTATTTTAATATTCTTTTGAGTTATGAATACTTATTATGGAGTGTCGAGAGTAAAGTTTTAAACAGGCAACGGAAGTGACGCACATAAAGCCCGACAATTTTTTTTGTTTTATTAATAGCTGTTTCCCGTGATTTCACCCGTGGAAATTTTGGAGATCCCGCTGGAATTCATGGATGCAAAGTACTCTATGTCCTTTTGTGTACCCCTGACAATGTGTATGCGAAAATTCATGAGATTTCACCAACGTTAATTTCGAAGTTCCTGCGGGAATTCCAAGATAAAATTTATCTTCTAGTCTCCTGGTTCTAAGCTACCTCCCCATCAATTTTCAGCCAAATCGGTTAAGCCGTTCTTGAGTTATAAATAGTGTAACTAACACGACTTTCTTTTATATAATTATATCATTTACATATATTATGTATAGATATACTTATACATAAACATACATAGGTACATTTGTTTGTTCACGTGAAGGAGATTTCATAAATTCAATATGGCGACTTTGCAAGCAGAGTGATCTAGGGCACAACAGTTTGCGTAGGTAGAGCACATAGAGTACTTTTTGTGCCGGAATTCCCGCGAGAATTCTTAAATTTTCGCGAGTGAAACCGCGAGGATCAGCCAGTTATTTAATACTAGCTGTGCCCCGCGGTTTCACCCGCGTTGATTTCAGAGTTCCCGCGGGAATACCGGGATAAAAAGTACCCTATGTGTTAATCTGATGTATAAGCTATATGATTGTAAAGTTTCATGTAAATCCATCGAGTAGTTTTTGCGTGAAAGAGTAACAAACATCCATTCATCCATCCATCCAAACATATTTACAAACTTTCGCGTTTATAATATTAGTGGGATTTGTATCGACGTAGGTAACGTGGTTGTTTACGGCGGGTGCGCTTGCGAGCGATTCCGGCGCCATTGTGTGCCCAAATCTAATTTATTCCGTTGAATGAGAAGGAACCCTTTACGCTGAGTGCTCATTATGGCGTCACAACTCACAACTACGCCCCCTGGCTTCTGCCCGCAATCATCAATTATTGGGTGTTTTATGTTTATCACAAATAGTGAGGTGTATAAAAATTAAAAACAATTTTTTACGAGCATAAAGACGATGGGCATGCGTTTAAGCTTACGAGTTGCACATGATGATATGTATGTGATATTATATCAATTTGTATATTGTCTTATGTCCTACATATACCTACTACTACCTACCTACTACATATTATGTGAGAACACCGTTCTATTATATACCCATGTAAAAACTACGGTTTTAAAGATCTAATCATACATAGGGACAGACAGACAGCGGAGAGCGACTTTGTTTTATACTATGTAGTACATTCAAACAATAGGAATATTCGATAAAAGTTCCTCACAGACCAAGCTATATTCGCAACGGCCAAAGTGAGTGTTCAGTGCGCGGTCGCCTCCCGCTGAAACAACGTAGTGATTATAAATGATCTTTGACTGAAACTCCGAATCAGTGCGCGACATTTTCGCAGGCACGAGCGCGAGCACTGGCCACCGCGTTCCCTCTAATAAAACCTCATTCGATATTCAAATCCAATATGCTCATCGAATACAGAATAAGAATTATTGCAAAAGATTTGAATTTCGGAATAGAATTAATTTTAGAGAAAAAAAAAATGTCGCAGGATAGCTAGGGAGCTGGTGGCAATTTAGGTATATGATTTCACGTAATGGTAGCTCTGATTTTTTTTATAAATAATTTTGAAATTGTAATTAAAAAAAATATATTAAATTATATTATCATTTCTGCCATCAATTATCTTATTAAATACGTTTCATAGATAGTGAAATTAAAGCTGGCAGAAGTCAGGATGGTGGAAGTTTTTATAAAAAAAAAATTTTAAGAAAAATAAGCTGAGATGCTGAATTAAGAAAAGCCTTAGCCGAGGTTTTGCTTAGCAAACATTATTTGCCGTTCTATTCTAGCACTGATAATAATAGTTCTTAAGCGACCTGCGATTCTCACTCTCAAAAGGATTTCAGTATTAGCCGACTAGATAATTTGTACGGAAAAAGTATTTTTAAACTGACAAAAATAGTTTGTCAGTACTTAGTATGTACCTACCTATCTATTATGAATCCCAGAACAGAGGAAGGAACTTATTATAAACTAGCCCATGCCAATGGTTTTTTCCACGTTTTGCGATCAGAGGGACAATGACAACGCACCGCTCCTGCTGTTTTGTGTTTTGCCATATCGCTAAGGAAACCTAAAAAAGTTATTACGGCTTGTAGTAAACTATAATAGACAGGTAGTTTTAGTACCTAGAGGTAAATAAAACATTTTTTTAAGTTGCTCCTTAAATTTTGACTTGGTTTTTATTTAAGTTCTTAAATCGATAAGAAAACTACGTTGGTTGTTAACAAGAGCCGGCCGTCATAAATTTTTCCCTTTTGTACGCAAAAAAAATATTTACTTTTTATGCGTTAGACGATTTCTGTTGTTTTTTTAAATCTTAAATTCAATATGAACAAAGACAGCTACTTCGTATTAAGATAAAGCCAATAATCTCTTAGCCTAGGGGGGCGATGGATGTCATGGATTAGGTTTGAGGCCATTGCAAACAATAATTGTTTAAAAGCCTAAGTATAATATAATAGACAGGTAGTTTTAGTACCTAGAGGTAAATAAAACATTTTTTTAAGTTGCTCCTTAAATTTTTACTTGGTTTTTATTTAAGTTCTTAAAAATAACTGTAAGAAAAATAAGCTGAGATGTTGAGCCAGCTTTAATTTCAGTATCTATGAAATGTATATAACAAGATATAATTGATGGCAGAAACGATAATATAATTAATATGTTTTTTTTATTACAATTTTAAAATTATTTATAAAAAAAAAATCAGAGCTACCTGAGCTCGCCATCTATTTTTTCTAGTTAATATCAACGACGATGAAATCATATACCTAAATTGCCGCCAGCTCCCTAGCTAGGAGTAGAAATCTCAGGAATTAGGTATATACGTAAAATCTAGTACGTGAAAATCTATGCATATAGGTAATTACAATTTGTCAGGGCCGGCCGCGCATACAGGCATACAAAAGGAAATGCTAATAAATAAAAAGTAATAATAAAAATTACGGAGATATTGTGGTTCCTTATACTTACCTACATAACTAAAAAAAAACACTTAAACGAAAGATTTAAAAGGTATGTAAAGGTATTTAAATGTTATCTTTACATACCGTGTAAAAAACGTGTTGAAAAGCCTCTTAAATTTTTAGGAAGTTGTTAAAAAATGGGTACTTACCTACACAATACTTCGTTGTTATGATTTTAATGTAGGTATATGTAGGTAGGTACGTATCCCTGCATTAGCACTGCCACAAAGAGATACGCGGCGGTTTCATACAAATGTATGTACCTACAGTAAGTCAGCAATATGTACCAAGCCACGAGCACTTCACTGGAAACTTGTAGGGGCCTATGTGATTTTATCAAAAAACGTTTTTTTATTCTTCTTCATATTTTTATTGCTTCTAAAACCGTGATCGACAACGATATAGTTATCTAATTTGCTTCTGGGCGTGGTTATTAATCTTATCAACATCCTTTCAAGTTTTCACCCCCTCACGTAATAAGTGGCCCAGGGTTCTCTAGCCACCCCCAGCTGGATATACATAGGAACAAGGGGCTTTGTTTTTGGTAACGATCGACCAAATTGTTTCACGGCTCGCACCCTTTATTTGCGCGAACCATCCGCACCCACACTTAGCGAATCCGACCAAATCTTAATAATGCGCATTTCGCTCGGCACAAGTAGGTGTATGGCATACACATTCACAATAGATTCGCCTTTTTGCGTATTCATGTGTTGAATGTAGGTATATAATACTTACCTCTGACAATCAGTGGGTGCTTCGGGACAATGAGTTGAACGCTATTTTGTTGTGCGAATGTTTGAGATTAATAACCACCACACCTGGGAAATCCTGTACCTGCGAAAGGGAATGGTGAAAATCGTTTTTTTTTTCCGAGAATTTATTTATTTATTTTTTAGAGAATTTAAAATTACTTTAGGACAATTGAATTCCAGCAGTGAATAGGTACAGTATAGAGGCACTAAAATATTATTATCTACTTCAATTATGTACTACAATCATAGTACATACTATAAAATGCTTTGTCCTGAATGACTGACGGATCAACGCACAGCCTAAACCCCTGATCGTAGAGACCTGAAACTTGGAGGGTGTGTTCTTTGTAGGCATCCGATAAGAAAAGATTTTTGAAAATTCAACCCCTGAGGAGATGAAAAGGGGTTGCAAAGTTTGTATGGAAAAATTCCGCGGAAACTTCTAAATTATCGCGGGTGAAACCGCGCGGGACAGCTTGTCATAATTATGTAGGTAAGCCAGCCTAGTTTGGTGACGAATCACACAGTAAAGGGTTTCGTAGTAAGAAAGAATGTTCACGTTATTTTAGCTTTTGCTTTTTTTTCAAAAATAATTTATACTAATATTTTATACTCTTAAACAGATACTCTTTACGTTTTTAAAGAAAGAATAAAATTCGTGAAAACATTCAATTCGGCGAATCTAATATCAACTCGGAATGGTGGTTTCATTCGTGACGATAAAGGTAGGCGGGTACTTGTATTTCCAATAACTTGTTTTCTTATAATTCAGCCAGGAGGCATCCAAGTGCCACTATTTTCATAAAATTTCATCTGGTTATTTACACAGGACCCGACAGTAAAGGTCTCGGTGGTTTTCACATTTTATTATAAGTTCAATCGGCGTTCTCGTTTTTTTTTTTTCGCCATAGCTAATGGACTGAAGGAGGTTTTTATTTAATGGGCACTTTTTCTTAAGTTACTTGAGCGTTCAACAGTTTCTTTTATGATTATTACTCGAACATTTACTTAGATAGTGTATTGTGCTGTAGGTACCAAAATAGACGGACCTTCATAATATGTTCATTGCCATCTATAAAACCTATAAACCAGGACAGAAGCTCAAATCGTTCGATTTTTAAGTTTGAAAACGGACATTTAGGTACAATTTTCTTACTAAACTAAGTTTATGTTGGAATACTCAGATTTTTTTCGTAGTTAGTGACGAAGGTGAGATAGTGCACATGAAATATTAAAATCTTAACTATCCTTACAATATTTTACCTAAATGCGAAAGTGAGTTTGTTTGTTACGCTTTCACGCCTTAACGGCTCAACCGTACACCATGAAATTTTACATACACGTTGTCAGGGGTACAGATAAAGAATTACTTCTTATTCTGGAATTCCCGCAGGAACTCCGAAATTCCCGCGGGAACAGCTAGTTGTATAATATTTATAACCCTGCTCTACGCTCTAGCTAGAGTCTAGAGCCTAGCTAGACGCTTTTCAAACATGGTCGAATTCTGGGAAACCCTTTAACAGGGCAATGTAGGTAGGTACGTACTTTTGGTCGACATTGGACGATATGCAAAATATACGGCACGTTAATTGCACAAATGCAGATACTTTTAAGTTAATAAAAAAATCATTAGTGCATCCGACAATCGAGATTGTCTTAAATTCTTCTAACGAAACTTGGTTGCGAGAAAGTATAAATCTATCGAAACCAATGACGTACGAGTAAAAAAAATCCACCTTTGAAATTAGTTGCGAAAACCTGGTTTCGATAACGGCCGAAACTTATAGGCGCATTGATCTTCCGACGTACATAAACATACAAATATATCGATATTCGATACGATATCGATAGACCGATCATAGATGATCGTCGAACAAAAGTGGGCCCCCGGACTATTTCACTGAATTACTTGGCATGACGCAGGTAGGTACACAATTTCTTTTCGCGAACACACTGAAAAGATAAATACAGGGCTAGCGAGGTGTTAAATAATAAACCGACTGCGACGTGGTGCTGGTGGTAGGTACATAATAAATGGACGAGATAAAATATGGGCAGTAAACGGTGCCGTCGTTACGCGGGATAAGCGGTGGGGGTGTGCGGTGCCCGGAAGGGAAGGAATAGCGGTGAATGACGTCACCCATCAACGCTGGACGGCGATCATTAGTTCCATGTTCCTTGAGCGTAGCCTACCATGATTTACTCAGTTTATGCAACTTGGACAAGTATTCGAGCTTCTTCTTCTCCTTCAATTGTGGCAATCTATCGCGATTTATCGCATTTAATTCTTTATTTTTAGCAATTAAAGTAATTATGGCGAAACGCCAATGACAGTATTAGATTGTTCCCCAAGATAAAACACGATTCCCTCTCGAAAACCAGCTTCTTTCTTGGAAAACAAAATGGCTGCTGAACGGTGGTGAATATATCGAATAAATAACGCGACAGGCGTCCACTCGCTACGACCTCCACCGATCAACAACCGTATTCATCTGGATTAAAGTTTTGTGTAGTCTTAAATAATATTTGACCATTTTCCAATAAAATAGACACCTATAGATACTTGTTCTTTTTTATTCTATTCTTGACCTCTTAGTTTTGGCTCTTGAGTTCCAAAATAGCTCACAAAATTGGGTGGTCTTATACCAAAGTAAAAATATTCCCAGAGTCCTCTTATTGTGTAACTCACTAGTTATGCAGGCGATAGTGGAAAGACATAGCAACTAGCCATTTAGCAAACGAAATAAAGGACAATAGACAAATTACAACGGGAATTCGGTAGATTTGTGGTAGTGTTGCCACTCGCTGACTGGTCACGGTTCGTGCAGAGAGGAAACATAAAAATAATTTATTCTACGGACATGCAAGCCGCGCGCCGCGCGTGACAGCAACTGCCGGCTGCCTTAGTTTTATCAGAAACTATGTGTAGCTCTTTCATCCGACTCAATTTTGGAATTCCCTGGAAATGTTTTTGCTTCCGAACGAAAGTAAGCTAGTGAACGACCTAATTTCCTACAAGACCTAAACTCGTACACCCACAAGTACCTACCTACTCATCAATCAGCTGTCCCACATGAGTTTTGAACTTCCTCGGGAACTCTATAATCCAGGATAAAGTATCCTATGCTACTCGGCCATACTATAGCTTCTAGCTTCCATTAGTGAAAGCGTTTTTACAATCAGTTCAATACTTAGTTTCAGAGATTACCAGAGAGGTTTCCTCTTCATAATTTTAGTAGGTATTTGCATAAGACCATAGAGGCACACACAAATAAACAAAGTATTCCTCTTGTATTATTTATTTTAATAAAAATATGAGTGATGTTTTTCTTATTTTTATTCGCACCATAAAAGTCCATTAAAACGTTGCCGTAGATATACCATTTACTACCTAATATTTGACTAAACTGCAAAACGTGCTCAAATTACTGGCTCCACAGCATAAAGATCTTATATTTTAAATGTAGCAAATGATATCCAACTTTGCAATATACTAAAATCTCTTCTATAATATTAAAAGTATAAATTCTACGTCTTTAATCATTGAACAGGATTGCGGCGACGCGACGCTATAAAGGAAAACGTGGGAAACCTCTCTATTTCCGGGAGCGGAAATATTCACCTGCATTTAATAAAAGTATACTCTTTTAAAAATAGTTTAGTAAACTTTCTCAAAGGAAATACGGTTCGTACGATTTTATGTTTTCTGACAAGAAAAAAAATTAACGAACGATAAATGGAAAAATGGCAATCTAGACATTGAATAAAATTAAATTAAAGTGTCTGTTCAAATTAACTAAATGTATACATGAGAAAAATAATCACCCTGTAGCTTTATCATACCGATCGAAAGGCTTCAACATAAGGATTATTTTTTGCTAAATAAGATAGTGTCAAAAATAAAAGGAAGACCATACCATACGGACGGTTACCTTCGATCTGCTCTGCATCTGATTGTAGGACGTGTGTGTATTTTGCAGAATGCTTCACAAATCTTTAACGATAGATCGATATGTACTTTCGCTACGTGCCGTGTGAATTATGATTTAAGTATTACGTACATGGCTTAGTAACTGAAAATAAAGCCTATGGAAGGCAAAGGGCAACCCACCGTAGTAAATGCATGACACGTCGGCCGCCATCCTAACTGAGCTTCATAGGTAAATACGCTCCAAAATTGACAACCAATAACGTTCAATAGCCTCAGAGTAGTCATGTTATAAAAATATTAAGCGTGCATGCATAAAATATTATATTATATTGGCTTCAGTTGACAAGTAAATTCATTTCGTTCAATATCTAACTAAACGTAATGGGAGAAACGTGCTCCAATTTTTTCTAACATTCAAATTCTAAGTGCATCTAGTTTTCACCGCTTATTGTAATTTTGTATTGATAGGTATTTGCTACAATATTACGCACTAGCTGTTCCCCGCGATTTCGCCCGCCTTGTTCCCCTGTCCTTTTCTGTACCGCTGATAACGTGTACACAAAGTTTCATTACGATCAGTTGAGTCGTTAAGGAAAAGTTAGTGAAAGCGTAACAAACAAACAAACTCACTTTCGCAAATAGAAATAATAGGGATGTGGACTACTTTTGAAAATCAAAATTCTAATTAGTCCGTCAGTTAGAAAATAAAAAAACAATAGACACGTATTTTTTGCTTTTTCCAATAAATTAAAATATACAGAGATAAAGGGCATTAAAGTTTAGAGTGAGGGGGTCGTGACGTCACTAACCGCTAAAACCGCCATACAATCTGTCAGAATAGTGACGTCACGCGAAATTTCTACTCAATATATCGCCGTTATTTTTGATTACGTAAAAAAAGAAAAAATACGTGTCCAATATTTTTTAATAATCTACAAGACGGACTAAAAAATAAAAATTAGTCAACATGCCCATTAGTCAACAACCATTTAGGTGCTTTACTTAACCACAAACGTGGAACAATAAATTAAGTACCATTATCTATCCTACTACTCATAAAATATGATAAGTATAAGATACCAGAAATATACCTACAAATGAATACATAATATGAGGCTTATTAAATCGTTGAGTGTTGATTTAACCCCAGGAGTTTCCCAGCAATGAATCTCCCAATAAAACAACATGAACGAGGATTTCTTATGAAATATAGATTTAATATTAAAACGTCTTTAAGGAAATATTGAAATCCTAACGTTCGCTGCGACATGGAAATACATATATAGGATAACTCAATGATATTAAGTTCTAAAGGAAGGGAGGGATAACCGAGTTGCGTAATGTTCGTCTCGCGAGCTACAGCAAAGACATAGTAAAGCTAATGTAGGCACAGGAAACTAAAGTTAACCGCCGCACTCAGTGTCGACTTTAATGGTTACTTAGTTAAGTATAGATTTTTAGAACAAAACTGCCGCAATCAGACAATTTTAATAAATTAATGTTAATTGGCATTTAACTAATTAAGTTACATCTCATTAAATGCCAATTAACATTAATTTACTGAACGTCTCTGATTGCGGCAATTTTGTTTTAAAAATCTATATTTAACTAAGTAATCATTAAAGTCGACTCTGAGTGCGGCCGTAAGGTCCTGTTCTGACGGAGTCAGCTATCAGAGTCGGGGCCCGGGGGTCACCCGCTTTAGAAATCTATCTTTCCAAGATATTTTATTGAAAATTCTTTTTTTAATTTTTATTTATGTAGTAATAGGCAATACTTGATCCCACACTAGGCTATAAGCTTGTGTCGTGGCTACCAAGCACACGTGGTATATGTATATCTATCTACTACATATTATACATAATAACTAGCTGTCCCCCGTGATTTCATCCGCAGTGATTTCGGAGTTCCCGCGGGAATTCCGGGAAAAAAGTACTCTCTGTCCTTCTTTGTACCCCTGACGGTACTGACAGTAGTTTACGGTGATTAGCTGTTCCCCGCATTAATTCCGGAGTTCCCGCGGGAATTCCGGGATAAAAACTATCCTATCTTTTAAGTTGGACCATATTATAAATGGTTACAAAATTTTATCAAAATCCATTCAGTAGTTTCGGAGTCCATCGCGGACAAACAACGTGACACGTGACACGTGATACGTGACACGTGATATATATTAGATAATATTACTATATTATAGTTTATAGTAAGGATATATAAAAACGCCCAGACTGGAATATGGTAACCTGTGTGGAACCCTGTGTTCATCACAAAAGTCCATTTCCACCGGGATCGAATCCGGAACCCCTTGATTGGCGGGTAGGCATGGTGACCCACTGCGCCAACCCGTTCGGCAATAATTGATAGGTATTAGAAGGCATTTTAAATATGTCAAATACCAAAGAATATTTTAAAGAAGCGACACTCTCTGCCTCCCACCAATTTCATGCCTTCTCATACCCCGCGAAAGTTTCTTGGTTTCTTTCGAGAAAAATTCACGTCACAACATGTAGACTCTACAGTCATGTGACAATTATTCACTAACTGACAGTTACTGTCAGCTCGATGCCAACCTTAAACGCTTATACAATTTGTTAGATACCAATCTAGGAAATCGAAAGGTGTAATCGAAGTTGGAACAGTTGGTCCCGATTTAGGATCAGTGAGTGAAAGAGAGAGCGAGTGATCACACTACATTAAAATGTACCCTAGGGTAGTCGATTTAGGGTACAATTTAGTGCAGTGTGATCACTCGCTCTCTCTCTCTCACTCGCTGATCCTAAATTGTATCCGATTTAGATTACCTAAATTGGAAGTAGTGTAATACGCCCAAGATACGATACGCACACACGCACAACACGCGTGCGTACAAGCCGGCGACTTACTTGTGGGAAAGTACCTACTTGAATCAGTTCATTTGCATGGAGTGCCACCGGGCTGATAAATATGTACTATTTGGACTTAGCCCTTAATCTTACAACAGCTAATCAAGTGTCAACCCACATAGGGACATTACTCACGAGTCACGGTACACGGTCCGACAGTAGGTACCGTCAGCACCCTTGGTGTTCAGTGTTTAAGTAGTATTATTTATTTATTTATCTATTATCACACATCGGTGTGATAACCTCCAAGCATTAGTATTATTATTTTTGTTGCCGCAGGAACTCTGAAATTAACGCGGGGGAAGTTTACCCCGCGTTAATTTTGCATAGGTAGGTTACACACGTCGTCAGGGGTACAGAAAAGGAAATAGGGCACTCTTATCACGGAATTCCCGCGAGATCTCCGCAATGGGCATGTTGACAAATTTTTTTTTTAGCCCGTCTTGTAGATTAATAAAAATATTGGACACGTATTTTTTCTTTTTTTACATAATCGAAAAATAACGGCGATGCATTGAGTCGAAATTTCGCGTGACGTCACTATCCGGACAGTTTGTATGGCGGTTTTAGCGGTTAGTGACGTCACGAGCCCCTCACCCTAAACTTTAATTCTCTGTATATTTTAATTTATTGTCTATTGCTTTTTTTTTATTTTCTAACTGACGGCCTAATTAGAACAGGGATGTTGACTATTATTGAATATCAAAATCTAATTAGTCCGTCAGTTATAAAATAAAAAAACAATAGACACGTATTTTTTGCTTTTGCGCAGTAAAGTTTAGGATGAAGAGGTCGTGACGTCACTAACCGCAAAACCGCCATACAAACTGTCAGAATAGTGACGTCACGCGAAATTTCAACTCAATATATCGCCGTTACGTAAAAAAAGAAAAAATACGTGTCCAATATTTTTTAATAATCTACAAGACGGACTAAAAAATAAAAATTAGTCAACATGTCCATTTTGATTTTCAAAAGTAGTCACATCCCCATTAACGCGGGTGAAATCGCGGGGAACAGCTATTATGTATAATAAAAGAATTACAGGGCCGATGTTACAATTGTTTCTATGTGAACAGACGTCGTTTTGTTGGGATTTGGCTTCGAACAAACTTGACTGTGTATTGTTCTCCTTATTTATCACTTCCTCCCCCCGTTACCCGCCCAGCCGCCCCGCGCGCGCCCCGGTACCAACGTCTCATCAAGATACATGCAGCATAAATACAGCACAGTTAGCAACAGCAATATGTAATTACTTTAGTCTAATTTTGAACATAATTCTATATTGTAATAAGATTCAACATCTGTCTGCAGTGTTTACATATTTCTGCTTGGACCAAAAATGGACCAAATGGAGAGTGAAAAATAACGGAGTCGTTGGCAACGCCAGCAACTCTTCGATAAATAATAGTGGACCGTATGCGGACGGCCTGGATGTCTCTTTTACACTCGTCGGTTAAATAAAATAATTATCGAAGCTTGTCACCTCGCAATCCCGGGGTAATACTCCTTCCTGGCTTCCCTCCCACGGACACTGCGAGAGGTCCTTCAGGAACCACGGCACGGTAAATGTCCAAAAAAAAAACACACGCGGAGCAGCTGCTGCGTTATTTAAACATTCAGAAAGATGATGAAGGAAAATAACATAATAAAATGAAAATCACTCCTTATCCGGAGGGCGAAGTTCTTCACCAAAACCATAGAACAGAATAGAATACAGTTAATAAATTTTTTCACACGCGTTCTAAACAGTAATTTAAACCAATCTTGATAAATAATAAAAAGGCTTTCTTATGTGCCAGTAACTCTGTCCTCTGAGCCGTGGTTCACACATAGAGGAAGGAAAGCGCCGAATTAAGGTACATATTCACCCTCGAAATATACGACGAAACAAACATCGGTTTTATTATAGGTAATAGTCAACCGACGAGTGTTTGAAAATAATAAATAAAAAACACAAATAAATGTTTACTGGCGCCACCACTGCTGGTGACTGTACCCACACAGCGGCTCGGCTGTACAGCGGAAGACGCTTGTATGTAATTTGTAACAGAATAAATTAGCATCAACACTATTTAAGGACACACACAGCACAGAGCTTGTTTGCCACGAAGTTGATGTTAGGCGCAGAGCCGAATAGCATCGACGTGCATTCCCCCAAGTCCCCACATTTCGCTGCATGTAAACTCACTACCGTATCTAACTATGCGGTTTATCTGTAAAATATTAAATCTCAATCTGTAATAATATTAATAATAATATTTATTTCTATATCTATACTTACTAATATTATAAAGAGGTAAAGTTTGTGAGTTTGTGACGTTGTAGGGGGTACCAATAGAATGCTACAGTATTCCTGAGTGTCATAGGATATAAATACTTCTTATCCCAGAGTTCCTGTGGAAAATCCGAAATTACCGCGGGTGAAACCGCGGGGGACAACTAGTATAATATAATAGTAATACAATAATCGTTAAGTACCTACGTTTTTATACTTAGAGAAGTTTCTGAGGGAATTCCGAAATGGGCTAGTTTTTTTTTAGTCGTCTTGTAGATTAATCAAAAATATTGAACACGTATTTTTTTCTTTTTTTAGTTAATCAAAAATATCGGAGATACATTGAGTTGAAATTTCGCGTGACGTCACCGTCCGGTGCAGTTTTTATGTGGGCTTATACCGATTAAAGACTTCACGAGCCGCCCACCCTAAACTTTAATACGCTTTATCTCTGTATATTTTCATTTATTTGAAAAAGAAAAAATACGGTGTCTATTGTTTTTTTTTATTTTCTGACTGACGCGGACTAATTAGAATTTTGATTTCAGACAACAGCGACACCTATGCATCGACCATCAAGTTATTATCGAGCACAGCAATCTCCAATCTTGGGATCATTTAGCGCCGGCTATCAGCCCTCATTACCCGGCTATCAGCTCCAGCGTCAGCACACTGGGCCCGTTGCGATCAGCGCGCACATCATTTGCATATCTTAATCAGATTGGAGGCGTCTTTGATGAGCAACTCTTGGATGGCGCACTCTGTTGCCGCGTGTGTGCAGTGTACTGACTACTAAACTGAACGAGAAATAGTTTTCGCAAATAGGTTAGGTTATTTACCTATGTTTCTCAGACAATTCAGAGGATACAATACAACTAATTTTCTACGTAAAATACAATGCGTAGACGTTTTACTTACAGTACTAGTATAGTATTATATTATCTGTGGTTACAGGGAGGACATGCACAGCCACCTCGTCTTCCAACGGAACGGAGAAAATTAAAACCGACTTCCAAAAACACAAAACTAACGAGCTGAAAATAACAAAATAACGATTCAATACAAAAGACAATAACACACGTAATATTTTTTATTGGTTAGTGCTACCACGGATCCTCCTCCTTTTTGGACGTCGGTTAAAATAAACGGATAAGATCGGATACTTTATCTCAGCTCGAAAACTGAAAACATTTTGTGTAATATAGGCAAACAAATTATTCTATTTAGTCGATCGTCTCGCCCAGAAAAAAAGTGCTATCTACGAAACCTTCCTACACGTAGTGATACATACAGACTCCACAACGAGATCTGTTATAGATAACATCGATTTACCGACACAATCCTCGCTGAATGGCCCGTTGTATCAGCGAACACTACAATCGCTGCTCGCGTATCGAGTTTAAAGATAATACGAACGCAGCTAGACGCCTAATAACATTAGCATATCAACGCCGCGGCACGGCACGAGCCCGCCTGAAACTTGGTACGCCCACAAACAAACAGCCGATATATCTTCCGCACAGACACGCTGAGTAGCGGTACACTAGCAGCTGACTATACCTACAGAGCCCTTATTCACTATGACCGTAACACGCCGCGCTAAGGTAATTTAACAGCGATGATAGCTCAGTGGTTGGTGCGTTCGGATCAAACGCCGCAACGCGTAGGTTCAAACCCTAACAATGAGCTTGAGCTGTCGGTGAAGGAAAACATCGTGAGGAAACCATAGCATGGTGGTAGGGCGCTCTCTAGTGCCCGGCTGGCTAGCTACCACTGTCAAGTTGCAAATCTGTCGCCGAGCACCTAGCGGTGTGTTCCGGCAGCCCCACTTGAAAGCCAGTTCCCATCCCCGTTCCAGGTCGGCAACGCACCTGCAAGCCTTCTGGTGTTGCAGATGTCTGCGGAGGTAATCACCTACAATCAGGTGTACCACTTATATTATTATATTATTTGCCCCATGACATAAAAAAAACGCCGCAAAAACTGCCTTTCACTCGTAATCAAAGGAATTTTACTGCAAAAATAGTACATTGTTATCCTAGGGGTGAAAGTAAGTCCCTCGATCTATTGGCGCCCTCGCTACGCTCGGGCGCCAAACCCCGTCTCGGGACTAAATAAGTCTTTCTCCCGAGGATAACACTGTGCTTTTCATTACGAATGCAAGGAAAGTCAAAATAAAAATAGGAATTAGCTAAAGAAAAAATGAGTGAAGATCGGATAGTCGCTTGACGCTTTCCCACCTATTTCTTTTTCTTTGGCCGGCTAGCTATTCAGCCAGTATTTTTTATTTACATTGTTGCGACCTAAAAAAAATATTTTCTTTAATTATTAAGTATTAATTAAAGAAAATAAAAAAATATAAATAGGAATTAGCTTAAGAAAAAGTGAGTGAATTTTATTTTAATTAATACCTACTTAAACTTTACGTTATTTCAATTTTACATCGCGCTGGCTGTATAGAAAGTTGAAACATGGTTCAATAGAAATGTGAAAATAGACCTAGTTTTTTTTTAATAATTTGACAGTTGTCAGTTGAAAGCGATTCTCCCTAGAGCTGAAAAGGGTTACTTTCAACCCGCTTCTCAGGCAACTTCAGACCTACTTTCCGAGTATGAGTAATGAAAAAGTAGTTTTCATAATTCTTTCCCCGTGAGCTTGTGAGTTTGTGACGTTGTAGGGGGTAATCTCTGGATCTTTTGTACCGAATTTGAAAATTCTTTCACTTATATACAGATAATATTAGGTAACTACGGTAGTCCTGAGAGACATAGTTACTTTTTATCCCGAAATCTCCACGGGAACTCCGAAAATACTGCGGATAAGCCCGCCGGCAAGAACCAGTTCTTTTAAAAATAACGTAGTAACATTTTCAAATGCTCTATACTTACACTCTTTTTGGCGAATCTGATGAATTAAAAAATTACACATACAATTACCTACTTTATACCAACTGAATCACGTTTTTATCATCAATATCCAAAGTAGACAAAGTCTGTATCCACAGTTGTGTCGCTTGTGCAAACACAGTAACTACGGTAATTCCAGCAACGAACTAGTAGAATCCAAATTATAGATTAACAATGCTTTGCAGCGCGCAGCTACTGTGATCAGCGAACTAGTTATTATAATATGCAAATTAACTGCGGCTTTTCACTGATACGAAGCAATCAACGCTCTGTTTACAAATCTTGGCGCGTTATCTCGCAGCCGTGGCGTTAGCTGTAGCTTATTTGACATAGCTAATTGGTAACGTGGAGTGCGAACCGAATAAGTGCGCTACAGTGTCGGTTAGTGAGGAATATGCAAATCATAACGTAAATCCTTCCGTGTCGAAGAGAAAATCTTATAGATTACAGACGCAAAGACTAGGTAGTACACGTTTTAGTAAGGATAAAAAGCAAACTTTGAAGTAGAGAAATGAACTGAATAGAATAGAATAATTCTGAACTATTAAAATTTATCCTGACTGCAGCGTAAAAACGTATTTACTATATAAATTTCCCCTTTCAACTTCTCAGAGCTCCAATTTCCATTTTCAATTTTCTTAGTGCTTGCATTCTATAAACATACGTAAAAGCAAACCTTGTGCTAAAGTTCGAGTTTCTAGATTCAGCAGTTTCGACTGGGCGAAGATATTAGAAGATTTGCCAAACACAGACTCATAAGTTTTTATCGAAGGCAAAGAACCCATATTACAATAGACAATAAAATCTATCTAAAAATCTATATATACGAGTATAAATGTATACATTTATAAGAGCGAAAGGTGACTGACTAAACACAACACACAACACAACTGTCTGACTAAACACAATATCTCGAAAACTATTTGACCAATGATGCTAAATTTACTGAAACTTACGTTTAAAGACTCCATGGAGTTTTTGGCGGGAATCGAAGATGGTAGATCCGTCATTTAATTTTATCTTCGTGCCGATAAAAAATTTACAAAAGTAGAATTTTCTGTGTTCTATGGTGCTGTATGGACCAATAATTTTCCTAGTGGCGGTTTTTTATGTAACCTACCTACGCAATACCATATAGGTAATACCTATGACGTTTCGAGCTGATTTTGTTCGGTGTCCTCCGAGAGCTCCGAGAAAGATTTTGCAATCTATAGCACCACAGTTTGCATTTTCAAACCGTACAACGATGCTATATGCTAATATACCTAGATAGATACGGCAAATATATTTATTTTATTATACTTGAAACTAGCTAAATGCGAAAGTTCATAAGAAGAAAAGAATCCGAGAGATTCAAACCGGAGCCTAAGCTAACCATTCGACCAAAATTGGAGACAAAAAAATTATAGATAACGCAACCGACACAAAATTTTGTTCCCAAGAAGTTTCACTCCAACAATGTCGGTTGTGTAGGCAAATAGACAATGATAACAAAAGCACAGACACGCTATCTTTGCAATGCATTGCAGACCCCTCTTTCCCAGTGGGCACTTTGGGCAAGTGCCCAGGGCCCCGCGATCGATAGGGCCCCCCCTCAGAAAAAAAACAAAGTCCCTAGTTCCTGTCAGATCACCAAACGATAAACAATATTTATTTACCAAAAAACTTATATAATGCGAAGAAATCAACCTAAATTACCGACTACCAATTACAATACCAACTTACTAGCTTTTACATGCGCGAAGCTATTCTACTCTCGCCCAAAACTTAGGTATTTAACCTTGTTTATCTACTTTCTTTGTCTATTCTAACGAAATAGTGTTCTGTCAAAGTAATAGGGGCCCCATCATCCTAATATGCCCAGGGCCTCCAATAGGTTAAAGACGGCCCTGATGCAGCCATTTAGCGAATACTGTATGTTAATACTTATATGTATGTAGGCAGTTAGAGAGGTTGTGTAACTACATAATTTTCACACAATAACAGCGTGTCGAAGGCTACATGCACTCCAATCAATCACAGACGGTCGCCGACGGCGCGGGATAGCGGACTGAGGATCAATTTTACTTATACCATCACAAAATCGCATCGCTCCTGAATCGACAAGGGTTCTATGTGAAAAGGCAATTCAATTCGCAGGGAAGTAATCAAAAATATAGTCACGACGGCGTAGCTTACGGAGAGTCAGTGTCGAAAATATGCAAAAACACTTTTTTTCAGCAGTAAGATTGAATAACTGTCAAAAGTGATTTTATATTCCCGATGTTGACTGTACGAGCATTGTGTCGAGCCACAACTGTGGTCTCAACTCTCAACCAATGACCATCGTACAGCCGGGCGTCATTCAACGAAGTTTTGCTATTCAAAATACACATTCTATGCATATACGATAAGGAAAATGCCCAGTCTACTCGTATTGCTGTGTCTATGTCGTCGGCATATTGTATAATTCGTCTATTTTACGAACGGCCAGCATTCTGTATAGGATAGAAAATAGAAGAAAAACAAACAAACTTACCTACACAGGTACATACCGTCGAATATAGAACTTCTTCCCTTGCAGTCAATCGGTATTTTCTGCACATAATAATCAGACCATTTGACTCTGATATGGTCACAGTACAAAATAAATGTAACCTTGCCTCGTACCTTACCCCGACAGCATTTTCTATCGCTCTAAATTTTACAAACCGCACAGCCGTTCATAAACGGACCGATTACAAAAATTTGCCTGCGACATGTAGGTACCTACACGGCATGGAGAGCATTGTCACGACCGAAGTGAGAACTCTGAAGCAACTATGTATTTTCTATTGTTCATGAAAAACTCCTTGAAGCGTGTTTCCCTTATATATTGCTTCGGACCGACCGACCGACAAAATAATGTTCAACAAATATTCATCACATCACACCTACTATATTTAATCTTTTTTTTTTAATCCTCTTCACAACACACAGATCTACTTGATCCCACAGTAAGCTATTATTAGCTTGTGTCGTGGAAACCAAGCAAACGTGGTATATACTACATAGAATCACATATATATTATACTATCCTACTAATATTATAAACGCGAAAGTTTGTATGTATGGATGGATGGATGGATGTTTGTTACTCTTTCACGCAAAAACTACTGGATGGATTTAAATGAAACTTTACAATAATATAGCTTATACATCGGATTAACACATAGGGTACTTTTTATCCCGGAATTCCCGCGAGAACTCTGAAATTAACGCGGGTGAAACCGCGGGCACAACTAGTAGATATATAAACACACCCAGACCGGAAAGTGGAACCCTGTGTTCATCACAAACAGTGCACCCCCACCGGGAATCAAACCCGGAACCCCTTGATAAGCGGGCAGGCATGGTGACCTACTGCGCCAATCGGGTCGTCAAAATGAAGTGGAGAATGAACCCGCGACTCCTGTGACAGACAGCAGTGAGGTTCACTAAGTGCTACACCAACGTCGTAAATAAACAATAACAACTTTATTTTGTTGACGACTTTATTGAAGTAATCAAGAAACAACAGGACACAGGAAAGTCTTAGTACAGTCTGATGTTACGTAAATATACGGAAAGGAATTTAAAACATAAAGTTCAGCGCACACGAGTGGTTCAGTTTCAACCATTGCAATTTCCATCTTGTGCACTCTGTCTAAAGTCGAAATTTCAATGAACAAAAATAACGATTTTTTCCTACATAGATTAATATCGTAGCATAATTATTATTGAAGAGATCAAATCTTTGCGATGATCTTGAGGTGCGAATTTTTTGATGAGATATTATTTAGTTTATACAATAATATTCATGTTGCTGCACTATCACCACTAAAATTGTCAAGTGTACGCTGACGAAATCATTGTTATCACACACAATAATTACTTGTAATTTAATATTACTAGAAAAAAATGTGCGTACATTTGTCCGTTCGTAATAAGAATTTGGATACATTCTGTATCAATCAGTCAAACGATAACTTATCATTATATGAAGATCTATTTAACGCAGACGAACCTGCGGGGATAAGTATGTATTAATTATGAATTTGTAATTGTAAAGATTGAAATTCATAGCCCTCTAATGTGAACGAATTAAACACCTCAACTCTATCTCCGTCTATCTCTTACTTACTAATAGCAAAGAAAGAGATGGATATCGAATCCCAAATCTAATTTAGTGCGGAATGGGATCTATTATGTATTTAGTTACATCTATCACATTGACATTTCATAGATTATTACACACATAATACCTAATACATCCGTTTTTAAAACATCATGTTTTTGTCTATAGATATTATAGAGATTAATGTCGTTTTACAACGTCGATTAAAACTAAACATTTACGTAATCTACTTTGTTATTAGTATAACAATATAATAATAATTGTAATATACTGTGACTTTAATTAAAAAAAAAAATCATTTGCAAATGCAAACAATATGGCACAATAACTGAAAACGCACCCTAGTTTTTAAAGCGATAAATTTTAAAATAAGGAACAATAAAGAAACATACAGGAATAGCCACCTCGCGTCCCGACTGCCCCGCCCCCCTAGCCAAATTGACACTCTACAATCGTTAGTTGAAACTTAAAACTATAGTTTTGATTGACTCACCAAGTGACATGACCATTCGTCACTCAGTTTTCTATGCATCAACGATTGTAGAATATCAATTTGGCTAAGGGGGCAGGGCAGGGGCGAACGTTTTTAAAGCTTAATTTTAGAAACAAATCCAAGGAATGTAGTAATAATGAGTCAATACACCACAAAATATGACCACAGTATAAAAATCCTACAGAGCTCCAACATTCGTTTGCGGTATTGCCAACCCCAAGGATCAAACATCTAACAGTAGTACAATCCCCACTGCTGGGGCACAGACCCACCTCAGGGGTGTGCAGGCGATGGTCCCTCGCGAGCCTATGGCGGTGCGGTGGACCATATGCTTCTTACACATTGCTTTTACTTTGCTTGCGCGTTTTCTCACATTGTTATCTTTCACTGTTAAACAGTAATAGATCAGAAAAGATCTGTGATTCAAAAACCTGGAATCGAATAAGGGCTACCACGGCTTTTTAACACATAAATGGAGCATTACGACGCACCAGAATAAGATATTTTTTAAATACCTATTATATTCATTCAGCAATTAGATAAAAAACTTAAAACATCGGAAGAAAATACCATAATATGGTTTCATCATCACCAGTTGGAATTCTTAATGACAAATGGCGTCATTTCCTATTCCCTGGTGAACCATCTACGGTTTGATACTTGAATCCTTAAGCCGGGCGGTCAATCGCGGTAGCAGTGAAGGAAGCACACCCCGAAAACTACTATTTTTCATTCGCCGCCTCTCTGTACGGATATTTATACTGTGGTCCTCACTTAGAATCCATCCATACATTCACATTACCTCTAAAATGGTTCTGACACACTCCAAAATAAAAATAATAGTTTTAGGTATTTCTAAAAAAGGAACGAATCTTAATAAAAATAAATCTAATAAATAATTTAGGTACTAATAAAAAAACAAGTCGATGTGATGTTACGATCAGATCTGTTAATAACTAGAGTATACCACATTTATATATTTTTAAATATTTCTTTTTAAAATCTAAATTAACTTACGGCGTTTCAGTACTTATCGCCTAGAGAATTAGGACTATAGTACCTAATAGCTAAGAAATACGGTGAGTATCAATGAGTACATGACTAAAGTGCGAGTGTAAGATGTGAAGTGGTTTCGAAAATAATTGAAAAAAAAATTTTAAATCATTCGAGACGGACATCCATCTTATATTTTATACCGCTGAAGGTAGCGATGTGGTTTTCTCCTCTAATTTCCAGGAGACGGCGTCAGTATTGAGTGGATTCTATTGGAGAAAACATAATGATTTTAAAGTCAAAGGACTACTGATACATTCAATGCCTATACTTAATGCTATGGTGGGTTGGCTCTAAGAGCGTTTGCTCGCACACGCAGTCTAAAATGAAATCATGAGAGAAAAATGTAGGGTCAATAATCAGCAAACAATCAACGCCATCTACCGTGAATGTGTCGCGACTTGTAACCATGTCGTTGACCGAATTGTTAACTTCCACCTTACACTCGCAAACAACGCCATCTACCGTGGACGCGTGGCGACCTGTCGTTGTGCACGGGCTCGTTACTGCGGGTCGGCGCGCGGGGCGCGGGGGGCGCGGCGCGCGCTCTCGTAGGCGAGCACGTCGCGCAGGTTGGCGATGTCGATCTCCTGCACGTGCCGCCCCGCGAACTGCACGAAGTCCGGCTTGGCCGGCTCCGCGGAGCGCTTGCGGACTGCGGACAAACAAGTCAACGTTACGTAAACATAAGCAAAACACTCATAAAAACTTTGAATTGTGCAGCGTCTTCTTCCTGGCAATAGCAATAAAAAGCTATGTGAAGGCTATTGCGATCGCGGTATTGCGATACTGACTAGGAGCAGAGACGGGGACGATACATTCTACGAGTACGGTACTGGTACGGTACTGACTGGGGGCGGAGTCGGTCTCGGCGGCGGGCGCGTCCCGCAGGCGGTACACGGGGCGGCCGGCGCAGCGCCGCAGCAGCGCGGGCGGCTGCAGCAGCTCCTGCAGCGCGGGCAGCGCGGCGCGCAGCGACACGCGCACGCGGCTGATGTCGAAGTCGTCGCCGCGCTCGATGCTGAACACGAACACGTCGGGCCGCAGCACCATCTCCGGGTCCAGCTCCATCAGGAAGCAGCGCTCGTTCTCGATTATGCCTGTCGACATGCCCACGCCGACACACGACGTCATGAATCCGCGAGGAACGGGCGCTTCGCCCACACCAATTAACACAGTTCAGAGATCAAGTCATGTTGTAATGGCGTGTATCTACGAAAACCGACAAGAAAAACCCACACTAAGTAACACAGTCCTCGATTTGATATTAAATAGCTGGTCCCCCAGGAACCCGCGAAACCTTTTTTAGCTGACGTAAGATACGTTTTTATCTGCTAAATTTCAGTTTCTTAGATCAAAAAATTCTCGATCATTTATATAAGAAATATTTGATATAAGATGCTCCAAATTTAGCTGCAATAATTATTACAAAGCTGAATGTACATAATTATATGCTATAACAATATCTTGTTTGTTATAGCGAAAAAATATTATAAGTTTAGTAGTTTTTCAGAATATAAGGGGAAAAAAGTTTATAACGGTGTATAAATAAGTAGTAAGTATAAGTTTATACTTTCAACCCTGTAAATACATATTTGCAGCAAATTTTGGAACACCTTAAAGGATGTGTCACATAACTCACAAACGTTTATTTTATTTTATTTTATTTTGGAGGAAAACCTTACGGCTAAAGTAACAAAAATAATATATAAAATAGCAGACAACAGCCATTCGCGGAATTCACAAATAGATAAAAAGTGTAAAATGAATAAAGAGTTTTGGACAAAAGTAGTTACAAATATGATTTTTAATTTTGGTTATATGATTTGAGAAGTCCAACCCTTCGTATATTCTCCGTAAATTTTCTATAGCGATAACGATTTTACATCTTTCGCCTCGGTTAAGGGGTGCCTGGAAGTTAACTCACCGGTGATGTTGTTGGCGAAGTCGTGGAAGAAGTTGACCTCGCGGCCCTCGTCGAACACCGAGATGGTCTCGGCGGCGCCGTCGATGTCGACGCGCTCGGTGAGCGTGAGCTCGCCGGGCGGCGGCGCGGCCGTGGGCGCGTCCAGCTCGGGGCCCTGCGCCGACCAAAACAGCGGCTTCGGGAACTGGCTCTGGAGGATCTGCAACCGCGAGGGCCAATGCGTCTCGATCATACATCCATATTAAAAAAAAAAACCTCATGTCCTTCTCTGTACCCCTGACAACGTTTCATGATGATCGGTTGAACCCTTAAGGCATGAAAGTGTAACAAACAAACTCACTTTCGCATTTATGATAATAAAGATACTAGCTGTTTCCTGTTCACCCGGAGAGTTCCCGTGAGAATTCCGAGATTCAAAGTACCCTATGTCCTTCTCTGTACCTCTGATGACGCGTATGCAAAATTTCATGATGATCGGTTGAGCCGTTGAGCAGTGAAAGCTTAAAAAACAAACAAAGAAACAAACATTCGAGTGTACGATTTTCAAGTTGTGATAGACGATGGCTTCAAAACGCATCCTGACGCACGCACGGCGACGTGTGCCAACACATTCCATGACCTTAGTGCCAATTGCCAATTACACGTGCACTGTGCACATAGTACACATACACTGTTAGTCGGAGAGGGGGTACGTACCTAAATATATTTTTTCTAAAAACATAAAAAACTAATCCATATTACTGTTTTTTCGATTTTATTTTCTCTTAATCACAAAGTCTGCTACTACGTTTTTAGACGAGGCTATTAATCCCTGACCCCTGATATAAACAGAGGCACCCAGATTAAACAAAGATAGATAGAGTTGAAATTAAGCTTTTTTTTAACCTTTGAAAAGATATTTCTCAAACATTGTCAATTTTTTGCTATCATAAACACTTTGATAGCTTTTCTGTGTGATCCCCCTTTCTGACTAACCCTGTTAATACGCAGTCGATAGCGAACTTGTGCCGCCTGTACAGTCCGCCAGAGGACATGCGCACGATTGGATATCATTACATGGGCCGCCCCCCGAGGCAAGGGTCAATCATAATTGATTCATTTAACTCATAGAACAGTGTACCTGCCATAACTCATTCCTTTAGGCACTTACTAGCTGACCCCCGCGGTTTCACCCGCGGTAATTTCTGAGTTCCCGCGGGAATTCCGGGATAAAAAGTACCCTATGTGTTAATGTGATGTATAAGCTATATTATTGTAAAGTTTCATTTAAATCCATCCAGTAGTTTTTGCGTGAAAGAGTAACAAACGTCCATCCATCCATCCATACATTCTTACAAACTTTCGCGTTTATAGTATTAGTAGAATTCTGAGGTGCGTACATACTTATACAGTCAACAGCTGATAATGTATATAGGAGCACACTATAAAAAATAACTTCAAAAAACAATTAACAAAAAAATTAAAACCGACTTCCAAAAAACACAAAACTAAAACGCTAAAAATAATAAAATACCGATTTAATCCAACAGACAAAAATACACGTAATACCTACTAATATTGGTTTGTGCTACCACTTTTCGATTTGAATTCGGTGCCAATCCCGCTTACGTCTGCCCACTTGGGTTGTTCAGTTTAGGACGAGCTTGTCGCGGGAGTGGACTTAGCCCATCTATCTACCTACTCCGTACTTGGCTTGTCACCGACTTCATATTAACGGAGTTAAAACTCCTGTTGCTACAAACCTTATCTTGTTTTATATTCTCTTCTTATTGTGTAATTCTGAATAGTGTTTCTGAAAACTACTGCTTAAAAATTAAGTTTTTGCCGATGATATTTTTAAAATTATTGCTTTCATCACTTTTTAATGACTGTCCTTTTTTTAAATACGTAGGCATAGCAAAGATTTTTATATTTTTCTGTTAACAGATTTTATGACTTAGCCTACCTGGTTCTGGCTTGACGTCGATTTATGGAACATCCTGTATAATACTCATCAGTGGATCCATGTGGGTATCCAAATGAACCCCCCAGTGGATTCAAACAGGGCACTTTATTAACTTGCTGTCCCCTGCAGTTTTACCCACAGTAATTTCGGATTACCGCAGGAATCCCAAGATAAACTTTACATTTAAACATTTCTCTTGAACCACCTGGGTGAAATCAAATTGAAAACCAAACCAATTTGTGAAAACCGCATGAAAATCAGTTCAGTATTTTTTGAGTTTATCAAGAACAGACAGACAGACGCAGTGGGGGACTTTATTTTATGATATGTGAGGACTAAGGATGTAGTAAGGATGTAATCACCCGTCTCTCGAGGGGTATGGCGCAGAAGCCCTGGTAGCTGACAAGCCCGGCGCCGCCGTGCACGATCTGCCGGTACAGCACCAGCCCACCGCTGAGGAACATCACCACGATGAGCACCGCCGACAGGCACATGCACAGCATGCCACCCACGTCCGACGAGCGCTTGCTGATCACATACTCCGGCTGCATGTCTATCTTCTCCTGCAATAAGGAATATCTTTTGAATTCACTTTATATTTTTTTCCCTTGAATCCGATAATGTTTTGTAATAGTTATAAGTATAGTGATTTATAGCTACTAAATGTCAATGAAGTGAACTTAAATCTCTCTTCACTTCTTTAATTCTGACTGACTATAAATTTCTAAATGGATAGTTGATCTATCACGTACATCTAGTCCTTAGTTGACAAAGTGCAAACAGCTGCTAGTTGCAACGCAGGATCTGTACGATTTTGAGGGAGGTTTTACAAGGTATAAAATATATTCTAAAATCAACGTTGGCAAAAAATTAATAGTGCAAGATAATATAAATATTAATAAAATAGAATTGCGCACCTCTTCGCAACTGCCGCTGCACAAATTATTGTCTTCATTATTTTTCCCCACTAATGCAGATTTAGCCACTTCTGGACTATCGGGCTTTTTAACTGTGATGCTCGGCTTCGACAAAAATGTCATCGTAATTTAAGCTCACTGCTATTTCAAACAATTACAAGATCGAAATGTTGGTTTATTGTGTACTTCCCACAAACAGCTGCATTCAGCTATGAGCAAGTAGGTAGCAACCAACCAAACAGCAAGTAGCGGGGCTGAGGGGGGAAGAGAAGAGCGAGTGAGGTGGAGTGAGGTGAAAAAACAAGGCGGAGGCGGGGCACATCGTAAACTTGTCAATAAAATTAAATAGACTTTACACTTGCCTTGCTTAACATTGAAGCAAGGCAAGTGTAAGATTCTCTATGGCTACCCACGCACACAAAATATTATTGACAATAATATGAGTATTGGAAATAATATTGCGTGTGTGCGAGCTTTAATGTCATACTAATGAATATTATTGTGGATTTCTAGAAATTTTGAAATATTTTGTCAATATCTGGTCCTCAGAAGAATATGCTTTAGTTATTCTTCTGAGATTTGGTCAATGGACCAATGATTACGATTGGTCAACCGATCTGTCGGTTTACATGAGTGGTTGACGTGACATGACAATGACATGGATGACAATATACTGGACTGCGTTCCGTTTTAAACAATAACCAGAATTGCTCACAGCACAACGTAGACGGAGAATGTCATTCTCCATCTCTCTCTCTCCAAGGAACGCAATATACTGGACTGCGTTCCGTGGGTTTGGGTGTAGTTGTTCGGTTGAAATTTAACTCGTTTGAATTGCAACCAAGCCATGGAACGATTGAGCTGTTTTTATAACCTCAAAATATTTAAAATTTCAGGCGCCATTTGTATTCTCTCAACTCACATTGCGAATAAGAGTGTTTTACATCCAATTATAAACTTTTTGTGCCTACGACACCTTCCCTTTGTTTGTAAGAACTCCGATTGATTTATTTTTCGATGGATTCGGTTTTTGACGCAAACTTTGACATTCTTAAATGTTACATAGCTGTCAGAGTGAAAATTAACTTGCTTCAGATATTATGGTTATTTGGCTGCTACACTCTGAGCCACGAAACGGCTCAAACTACGCTCTGACAAATGTCAGAGTAAAATTTCACCAAGCCATGGAACGGGTAGAGAGCGCGCTCGAGCGCGTTCGAGTGCACTCGTGCGAATCCACGGAACGCGATATGAAGGTCGAAAGTCGTAAATTTTAGCACTGACTGACTGACATATACCTAAATCCTCATAAATCTAACCTACTTCCAGATGATCTTGGAACCCAGCTCGGCATTTGTGTGTATGCGTAGGAAAAAATCTAAAAATAAAAAGAAAGTCAAAAAATAAGTGGTGTCCCCACACAAAAACTTGTAATACGCGCTAAACAACCAGCCTACGGTGTGTCGTCGGCGGCGCGTGGCACCACATAATTAGTGATTATATGATCTTTGCACATAAACAGAACATTTGTACATACACAGAACAGAAGTAAATCTACATAAAAGTGCTCCCGAGAAACACATAAACATAGGCCCCGCTTACGAATACCGATTTAGTTATTTATTGTTTTATTACATTTATGTTCATCTCAACGATGAATTAAATGATTGTCATGCTAACTGCTTCAAAACAAAAATTAACCTGACATCCATTTCTGCTAAAATCCCGCCAAAAGTCCAATAATAAATAATACTTTTGAATAAAAATAATACTTTTTTATACTGGTAATAAAAATTTAAAAATGTAAATTTTGTCTATGATCAGCCAATATGATGTTGCCTAGTAATTAAAATTCTGTATTTTAGTAAAAAAATTTAAGTCTTAATTTTTGGTTTCCAAGGGGGTAATTGAGGGGTAATTGAAATCATAACTAAATGCCATGTCAGTAAAACGGTGGAATCTTGTACATTCCTGTACTTGGTTTAAAGGTTAAAAAAAAACTTACAAATTACAATTAGATAACAAAAAGTTGGCAACACTTTAAAAAAATCCAAGGAAAACGGTCCGCTTTGATTTCTTTGAGGTAGAATATTCTATGCGTCGCGAGAGGTTAACGAAACTAGCGTTTGCTAATTATGTGTGTTAAGTTGATTGCGGCATAAGTTGGTCGTTTAATTATTCGTTTATCGTATATTGACCGCGTTTGGTTCGCTCGTGTTTAGATCAAATAAAATGGCGACTGATCCGACGAAAAACCGCATGCATGTTTTCAAGAACACTGGTAAAGATGTCGACGTGAGTAACAGAGATGTCTTAAATCTAATTGGTGTAGGTATTTTATAAATGTCCAGTGTCGTGTAGTGTAATGTTTATGTTTGCGTTGCAGGAAATGCGCAGGCGAAGGAATGAAGTGACAGTTGAGCTCAGGAAGAACAAAAGAGACGAAACGCTTCAGAAGCGTCGTAATGTTCCTTTCGGAGACTCGACTGACGAGGAGGAGATCGAAAGGGTATTGGCCTCCACGGATCTCAAGGAGTTGGTGATCAACGCGGCAAATGCAGAAAACCCCGAAGTGCAACTGGCGGCAGTGCAGCAATGCAGGAAGCTCCTCTCTTCCGACAAAAACCCTCCCATCGACGGTTTAATCGCCACTGGAATTCTCCCTGTGTTGGTTCAGTGTCTCTCGAGGACGGAAAATCCAACGCTACAGTTCGAAGCAGCTTGGGCTCTAACAAATATAGCTTCTGGGACATCGGCACAGACTACCAAAGTGGTGCACGCGGGTGCTGTACCATTCTTCTTACATCTCCTAATGTCTCCTCATGAGAATGTTTGTGAACAAGCTGTGTGGGCTCTCGGTAATATAATTGGTGATGGCCCAGTACTAAGAGACTTTGCCATCGAGCTCGGAGTTGTTCAGCCACTTCTGAACTTCATAAAGCCAGATATACCAATCTCGTTTCTTCGTAATGTAACATGGGTGATCGTGAACTTGTGCAGGAGTAAGGATCCGCCTCCGCCTGTTAAGACTATCCAAGAAATACTTCCCGCACTCAACATGTTAATTACACATACTGATATCAATGTAAGTACTTATTCACTCAATACTGCCTCTCAGGATCTTTTTAAAACTTTGCAGAAATTCAAACATCCACAAAACTATGGTAAATAAATAAATAATATCTTGTTTTTAATGTTGCTTTGTGACATAAATGACCTGGGACATGTATTTTTTTTTTCTCGTTTGTTGGTCATGATGAGGTTATTTCCTGTTTTTACAAATGACAAAATCAACATACGTTAAAAGGTTTTTGAGTGTTTATTTTGTTCTTTAGAAATTTATAAAATTCCTTTTTCATTCATTGATGTCACAATATGATTCATCAAAGTTCTAAACATACATGAGTCATTTACATACTGAGTTTACTAACATGTGTCTTGCAAATCTTTGGATTCCAACCTTTCACTTTGATGTGTACTTTTAAATTTTTTATTTGAATTGCTAACCTTAAATCCTTGCAGTTTGACCTTAGTGGGTTTCAGGATTCCTTTGGGAATTCTCCATTATCTTTATATTATGTTTTATAAGTAAGTAAGTTTCTTTTCACATTCAGCGTTGCCTTTTTTTATTTTATATAGATTTCACTATCACAACCTCTGAATAAGAGGTAGGTAATCCCAGTTGTCCTGACTTTAATCTCCCCCTAGTGCCTGTGCCATATGTAATTAAATATTTGTAACTGGTAATAAGGTGAGGACGGCTAGCAATAACCCTGAACGAGAAGTGAATTTGACACAACCATGGTAATAAAATTTATTTGAGAGAGATATAAAGTAAAATGAATGTATTTTTGCAGGTTCTTGTAGACACTGTGTGGGCTATCAGCTATCTAACGGACGGTGGCAATGATCAGATACAAATGGTAATTGAATCCGGTATAGTGCCCAAGCTCATCCCGCTGCTCTCTCACAAGGAAGTGAAGGTCCAGACAGCAGCACTAAGAGCTGTTGGCAACATCGTCACGGGCACCGATGACCAGACACAAGTTGTACTCAACTGTGATGCATTGTCTCACTTCCCAGCGTTGCTATCACACCCGGTAACTATTTCAAACCAATATTACTTTATACTTTATATGTGTATATATATATATCTATAGTATAATATATGTATATGTAATAATATGTGTAGTATATACCACGTTTGCTTGGTTTCCACGACACAAGCTCATAGCTTAGTGTGGGATCAAGTCGATCTGTGTGTTGTGAAGTGGATTATTATTATTACTTAATATTATAGAGAGAAAATATATGATTTTTATGTTTGTTTGTAATGCTGCTGCTCCACCTGCGTTAACATTAATGTTGATGTTAATGTTGATGGTAATGTTAGTCAGTTAACCCGTTAAAATGTTGGCCACATCTACTTAATGCCTAAATTAGTGCACTAATTTGTGCATTAACACGCATAGCATAACAGATAAAAGTGAATGTTAATCTACAGTGTTTCTGAGTGACATAGGGCATTTTGACTCTGAAATAAACATGGGTGAGAGAGAGAGACAGTGAGGGATCCACTAGTAATTAATAAAAAAAACTGAAAATTTTAAAGTAAGCCAAGGCATGGACCAATTTGGTCCATGGCCAAGGCAATTATTTGCAATCAGTAATGTGTCTTCTAGTTACCATATTGAATATTCATGATTGAATTGCAAACATTTTTTTTTTTTTCTTGAATGATATACCCAAGGAGGTAATTCATTATAATACAATCTAGCCAATCTAGTTATGTTTAATAAGTATTTTAAATTTGACCTAAACTTCTAAACAAGACTATACTAAGAATGTGTCCAATAACACTTTTCTTATTGTCTCTGTTGTATCTATTGCAAGCATGTGCGATTTTTATTAAAAACACTTGTTAAAGACATGTTAAATTAATATAGGCCGTTACAAAATCATAAAATGTGATAAATCAACATTTGTGTAATCATAATTAATAATATTTAAACTATTACAATATCATTAAAAAAATATGATTCAAAAATGAAGCTAAGTAATTATAATTTTATTTATTTGTCATAGTTATGAATCAATTTGAGGTTTATTTTGAGTTGATTATTTATTTGTTACACTTTGAGTTTAAGGTAATTTCTTTCATGGAATTCCCGCGGGAACTCCGAAATTACCGCAGGTGACACCGAAGGGAACAGCTTAATTATTGTAATACTAGAGCTGTTCTGCAATAAAAGTTCCTTGTGATCTATCCCAGAGTATAATTTTTGTGCCAAATTCCATCAAATTCATTTCAGCTATACTGGCCTGGAGGCTTACTATGAGCTCTTATAGTAGAACCTAAATTGAATTACTCTGCTTTATCGTACTATGACCACATTTTAGCAGGCCTGCTACCGGCCTGTTTACGTTGACATCAAGAAAACCGTTCACCTTTTTTTTGTATGAACATTTCGTACTACGAGACGACCACTAGTTCGACAGCACGAAAGCGTCGTATAAAGGCGTCTAAAATGTCAAAGCGATGGTTAAAAAGTTGGTATATGATGAACTTTTTCACATGGAATTAATAGGTACTTCGGTTGTACCTCAGAGTAAACTATTAATTCCATGGCGATGCAATAGTCGTTCACCTTTTAGGAGGTCATAGTACGATTTTAAATAATTCAGTTTCAGGCCTGCTCTAAAACTGCGTGGAACTTGAATGGTTCCGTTTTTGCTCATAGTAAGCCTCCTGATCAAGTTACAAATCCGTCCAAACTTTCGCATTTATAATCATTAGTGATAGAAACAACAAGTGAACTAATCGTGTAAACATCAAATAATATCCCGGAAAGCAGAAGGAGAAGATCTGCAAGGAGGCGGTGTGGTTCCTGTCGAACATCACGGCGGGCAACAAGCAGCAGGTGCAGGCGGTGATCGACGCGGGGCTGCTGCCCAAGATCGTGGAGAACCTGAACAAGGGGGAGTTCCAGACGCAGAAGGAGGCCGCCTGGGCCGTCTCCAACCTGAGCATCAGCGGCACCAAGGAGCAGGTCGCCGCGCTCATACAGTGCGGCGTCATCCCGCCCTTCTGCAACCTGCTGGGCTGCAAGGACACGCAAGTCATCAATGTAAGTCCTCTGTTACCTTCTTGTTGGATAAGTGATGAGTGATAGCTCTCACCCGGGCTAATTTAGAGGTTGCCTCGAGAACTCTTAAGGCCCTGTTTCACTATGATCATAACACGCCGTGTTAATACTCTTTCACCGAAAGTTTAATAATAATAATAATTTTATTGGTACCAAAATCGTACATCAAGAAAACAGTTTTAGATTTACATTTCAACAAGTTCATGGCAAATACTACATATCTATTATAGAATACCTCTGATGCCTAAACTAGGTCAAGCCTGTGTTATGGACATCAGTGTCTTCCCTTATAACAAACAATATTATAAAGCCATTTTGGAGAAATATATGTATACGTTTTTAAATATTATCAAAACTGAAAAACAAACAAAAATGATAAAATCAATTTGTAGTCTAGTATATTAATATACAACCTAGAAGTGATTTGAATTTCCAACAATTTAAATGGTGATGTGGTGATGTTTCTGCCAGACCTCTCACAAGACGGCGTCAGTCTTACAATACAGACGTTCCCATATTCACCATGACCACACATAAGACATAACACGTCGTGTAGATAAGATAACGCGGAACATTTTGTTTTCCTTCGCGTTCAAAGTGCCTGCGCACACTATGCGATATGTCGTTGCGTGTTGTCGCAACGACTTGTACTCGACGCCAGCGACAGCTCTGCGTCTTGTCACCGCGAACGAACGAGCGCGCTCCGACTCCCCTAGCTTGTCGTTGCGACTCTGCGACTCCGACGCCAAGTGTGCGGAGCTTTGAACAAAATATATAATATGTAAATTGTAGGCCGCACTATGTTTTAATATGGGTTTTTTTTTTTAATTTTTACTAGCCCATGTCTTAATTATTTATAATACAATATTTGGCGCGTACGCCGCCCGCAAAAAAAAATCGAACCGGTAGGCGCGGGCGTAGCGTTTGGAATTTCGTAGATAGGTCACCTCTAAACTAATGTTGAATAACTTTTAAAGTATAAATTTTTTCTACATAAAATATATTTTAATCATAATCTTTGTTTATTTTTTTAAATGGGGTGTATCAGGTTTTCAGTTAATTCATTAACACGTTGTATATTAACTTCCAATTTAACAAGGGAACATTGGGATGCGCGTTATGGGCAAGGAATGTTGTTGGTCATAGTGAATAAGGGTCCTTTTTGGTGTAGAAAATAGCAGTCCAACAGTCTGAATGTCTGTTGGCTAGCAATTCATTGTCATTTATTTATTAAATACGAAATTACCATCTAAACTATAATGCATTTTCTTCTTCTAATTATTTGATTTTTTGTTTGTTTGTTACGATTTAACTCAAAAACTACTGGACCGAATTAAAAAATTCTTCAACCATTAAAATACTACATTATCCTCGAGTAACATAGGCTCTATTGTAATCCGGAATTCCCGCGCGAACTCTGATATTATCGCGGGAGAAACCGCGCGGGACAGCTAGTATGGAATAATAAATCCTACTAATATTATAAACGCGAAAGTTTGTAAGAATGTATGGATGGACGGATAGATGGATGGGTGTTTGTTATCTTTCACGCAAAAACTACTGGATAGATTTTAATGAAACTTTACAAGAATATTGCTTATACATCGGATACATAGGGTACTTTTTATCCCGGAATTCCCGCGGGAACTCTGAAATTAACGCGGGTGAAACCGCGGGGCACAACTAGTACGATATATAAACGACGGTGGTGTGGGTGGGTATCGCAGGTGGTCCTGGACGGCATCAGCAACATGCTGAAGATGGCCGGCGACAGCGCCGACCAGGTGGCCAGCATGATCGAGGAGTGCGGCGGCGTGGACAAGATCGAGGAGCTGCAGAGCCACGAGAAGGTCGAGATATACAAGATGGCGTACGACATCATCGAACAGTACTTCGCTGGAGACGTGAGTCACTCATTACTCTCAATAGTCACTACTAAAAATATTTTAGCTCAGTGCAAATGTTCATTATAAATTTAGTCCGTCTTATATTTAGATTAGTAAAAAATATTGGACATAAATTCTTCCTTTTTTATGTTACGTTGAAATTCCGTGTGAC
This sequence comes from Zygaena filipendulae, assembly GCA_907165275.2. Classification (NCBI taxonomy): domain Eukaryota; kingdom Metazoa; phylum Arthropoda; class Insecta; order Lepidoptera; family Zygaenidae; genus Zygaena; species Zygaena filipendulae. The sequence goes on along the minus strand of OU015649.1, from coordinate 15,395,297 downwards.
ACTTAGTTATGATAACGTCAATCCTAAACTGTGTTGCGTTTTATCTAAGATTTATTTCAATCATTTGAAGAAGCACAAAATACCTATCTATTATATATCTAATTGACGGACTAAACCAGCTTTGAGGACAGCCTGTAGAATAGGGTACTTCATGAATTTTTTTTTTCAGTCTATTTTAAAAATATATGGCCTACTTAAGTAAAGCAAGCAAAAGAAAACAAATATATGCATAAATTAATTAAATAAAGCGTTTCAAAGTTCCTACTTTTGACTTCACCGCCGAAACGCGGAATGACGTCACTAGTTAAAAATTATGCCTTATTAATCTGTGATAGAGATGTCACTGTCTTATTGACAGTCATGTGACACTGACAGACAGATAACTTCAATATCCAAAAGCTAAATTTAGGTTGAACTGTGTCGAGTTACTTCCAAAAGTTCCAGTAAAGAATCAAAATGCATCTTAAACCGATGCATTTTAAATTAAACAACTTCAGAAAAAGGAAAATATGTGTTGACTGTATGCATTTAGTTTCTTTTGCCTTACCTGAAAGAGGAAAATGTTTCTTAAAAAAATAAAAGTGACGTAATATGTTCAGTGTGGCTGTGATTGGTGTTTAATTAGTTTCTCTAATTAGTGTTGATTTAGTTTCTTTTGCCTTACCTGAAAGAGGAAAATGTTTCCTTAAAAAATAAAAGTGACGTAATATGTTAAGTGTGGCTGTGATTGGTGTTCCGTTGCAACGTTCCGTTTCACAAAATTTGAAAAGTTGAATATTTTGGAAACTTGATAATTTTTTTGTAAATCTTTCACGATAATGCTTTTCTAAGGCTCTATTTTTGAAATATTGACACAATTTCTTATTATAAATTTCATGCAAGTACCCTATTTCCGCGGGAACCGCGGGGGACAGCTAGTTTATAATATTAGTAAGGATTTGTTGTCGTCAATAAGTTTTAATTAATACGTTTGTGTGTGTGTGCGCCAGGAGGAGGACGCGACCCTGGTGCCGGCGGCGGCCGAGTCCGCCTTCCAGTTCGACTCGCCGCCGCACGCGCCCAGCGACGGGTTCCGCTTCTAGTCGCGCCGCGCCCGCCCCCGCCCCCGCCCCCACCCCCGGACACGACACACACGACACACGACACGACCACTACTCGGACAACAACCGGAGAACACCTCCGAACCGATCCACCGCACTGGCCGATGTTGTTGCGCTACGTAAAGGTAATAAACCGAAGAAGAGAAAAACCGTGTGTCGCGCGTTGCGCCCCCTCCAACCGAGCTGACATACTGTCGTTGGCGGATAGAAAACTGAGCAACGAAATATCGACATGTCATGTCGTTCCCCAGTTATCTACAACGTGTTAATGAATTAACTGAAAACTATAAAGTAGTTTGCTCAGAATCAACTAGCGAATACATCGCACTATGTATTTATTTATTTATATGGAAGACCAGCAGCACAATTATAATTTGTATTATATAAAATGTAAATATAACAAAAACGCTAATGATAGGTCTTCACATGTTGACACAAATTAATTACACTATCAAATAGCTTATAGCATCGACATAGCGTTCACACGGCATTATATCGCCTTCACACAGTTTATACTATACCCAAAAATTATATATGTTTATTATTATATGTTTTAATATAGGGTATATATTTTTTTTTTATCAGCCCATGTCTAAATTATTTATAATACAATATTTGGCGCGTACGCCGCCCGCAGCGAAAAAAAAATAGAAATGGTAGGCGCGGGCGTAGCGCTTGAAATTTCGTAGATAGGTCACCTCCAAACTAATGTTGAATAACTTTTAAAGTATAAATTTTTCGACATAAAATATATTTGAATAATATTATTGTTTATTTTTTTTAAATGGGGTGTATCAGGTTTTCAGTTAATTCATTAACACGTTGTATATGCGTTAAGGATTGTAGAGTGTCTACTGAGTACTAGGTCAGTGCGGGGATTGGTTCGGGGACCGCGCGCTGCGTCCGCGCCGCTCGGCCCGCGTCGGCCGCGCTCGGGTGCGCTCGGGCGCGCTCGGCTCAGCGGGGAGCGAGCGAGAGCGCCGACGCCGTCTCTCTCTCTCCCCCCGGGCCACGTGCCACGTGACCGAGGCCCGCGGTGGATTCACGAACGAGAATTAGTATATAATACAAAGAAGTTTTATTACTATATTTCTAAGTCGAAGGTGACTTTTAAATGATGAAAACTACAAAAAAAAATAAGAAAACGACCCGTATTGCAAAGAAGACAATTGAGAATTGTGTTTTGTTTTATATGAGATTGTTGATGCGTCGTTCGTCGATTCAATGGACGGGCTCGAAGCAAAAAGGCCTTGGCACCGTAATTCGTTGTGAAATTAGCGTTGTAAATTATTATTATTATTGTGTATATGTATTTTTTAATTGGACAATTACGGTCGTCGGTGCCACGGCTTCGTTGTGATTGAACTCTATTGTGATGTTTGAATTTTACACATTTTATTTCCCCCCCTCCTCCCCTGTTTGTTTCGTTGGACGTCTCCCCCGCCCCCGCCCCCGCCCCCCGCTTCAGCGCCGTACGCTTAGTGATACATAACATAGTATTTATGTTTTGATTTTTAACTCCCAGAATGTAATGTTACAGTGAAATGGACTGGGCGCGTCGAGCCTTCAGTATGAAATTATCTTCTGATATTTGAGCCCATTTGTAATCAATAAATTCTGTCCAATATAAATTGTGGTTTTATTAAAAGTTCATTAGTACAATGAATGCTTATCAGTAATACAAGGAAGGCAGCGAGTTTCTCTCGGCTGCGACCGTCGCGTTTCTTCGGATTTCTGAAAAAAGATAATCGTTATTAGGTTATTTTATTTTATTTTGGAGGAAAACCTTACGGCTAATGTAACAAAATTAAATATATAAAATGGCAGACAACAGCCAAATTTTGGGAATTCCCGCGGGAGTTCCGGGATAGAAATACTCTATCTCCTTTTTGCATCACAAAGAATAGAATAGAAAAAGTTTATTAGATACCATAAAAATGTATGAACGTGTATGCACAATTTCACGATGATCGGTTGAGTAGTTAAAACGAAAGTGTGACAAACAGCACTAAAATGTTAGCAAATAATGTGCCAAGGACATAGAATGTAAAATAGTAGACTTATTTTACCACTGTTTGCTTTTGTAGAGTTAATGGGTCAAGCGCAGTGTAAAAACGTTGCAAAACTCACGCCTGTTGGGTTGGCTGAGACTTGAAACGCTTCAATTTCCGTAATTTTTGGGCATTTCATAGGCTTTACAATTTTTGCAGAAATGGAATGCAGGAAAAAATCTACCTTTTCCTGCATCTAATTTCCATAGAGAGATGTTGACAGCTGACACTAGAGTTAGATGGATATCAATTATTATTATTGTTTACCTTTTTGATGTGACAAGCGTAGCACTTGGCGTTGGCTGCGGCGTCGTGCTGTCGGTCGGCGGAGGGGCGCGCCGTCAGCTTGCGGTTGAGGCGCTCCGCGTCGTAGAACAAGCCGACTTTGTGATGGAAACTATGAACACAGGCTTTTTCATTAAAAATAACGTGTCGTTGTACCCGTCACCAGTGATACGTACATGTATAAGGGACATTTTATAATTCAAAAGCCGTTCCCTACGATTTCACCTGCGGTTATTTCATTCCAATTTCAGGATTAAACTATGTACCTATCTATAAAGCTTCCTTTTAAAGCATTATCTTCAGGTGAAATGCGCATGAAAATTAGTTCAGTAGTTTTTAAGTTTCTCGCGAACATACAGACGCGGCGGAGGATTTTGTTTTGTGGCGAACCTTACGCCACAAGTCACGAATTACAACAAAGCGATGAGTACTGGCTATATGGGAGTCCTGAATCGCGCTAACGAAGTTTTCACACTGCGCTGCATATATACGATACGACGATCTACAGTCGGAGCCGCGGTTTTAGGATTACAAAAAACATACATACAATCGAACATAGAACCTCCTTTTTGGAAGTCGGTTAAAAATTATTTCAAAAGTTGGAGAACAAACCAGCGCGAGCGGTCCTTATAGTGTATCGGATTGTAAAAATTGGAGAACATACTTGCGTTCCGGTAAACATGGCGGTGAAAGCGTTAATCGCAAACCAAACTAAGAGTATATTAGGTAGGTACTTGGGCGGCGGCGCGGCCCAGCGGTTGTCGAGCCGGCCGCGGCGCATGACGGCGGCGAGGCGCTGCAGCAGGCCGCGGTTGTCGCGCGCCACGCGCCGCGCGCGCTCCGCCTCCGCCTGCCACTTCTTCATCTTGAGCGCCACGTGCGGCCGCGCGGCCGGCGCGCGCGTGTCCACGGCCGGCTGCGCGGCCCGCACCTGACCCGAGGCAACCCCGGTTAGAGCCAACCCACGCGGTGCAGTGCGGCTCAGGTCAGGCGCCTGAGCGGCGCCGCTGCGGTATATTACATACAAAAATACGGCGCCTTGCGGCGTGCTCCGGCGCCGCGCCGCGCTCGCATCGGAGTCGAGACGAGGCGGGGAGGGGAGTAAGCGGCTCGCTGTTGTTTGTCCTGTTCTGTCACGTAGCGATGAGCATGCCTACTCTTTTTGTCGCCGCTGCGGCGCGGCGCTGCCCGTGTGGTCGCCCATGCGGCGAAGTGGCTTGGGCTGCGGCGCCGCACCGCATCGTGTGGGTTGGCACTTAGGGGCAGCACACACTACACGACAGCGACAGCTCGACTAGACGCAACGACAGGCTTCAGGCAACTTCATATATTTTGTTCAAAGCTCCGCACACTTGGCGTCGGAGTCGCAGAGTCGCAACGACAAGCTACCCCGTCGGACCGCGCTCGTTACTTGAGACGCAGAGCTGTCACTTGCGTCGATGATAAGACGCAACGACAAGTCGCATTGTATGCGCAGAGGTAATACCAAAATAATGTCCACGGACCGTGGTCAGACCCCTAGCTAAATTGACATTCTACAACGATCAATTACAATCGTGACTAAATGACATGACGATTCGTTACTCACTTTTCTATACGTAGGTAATACAATGTCAATTTGACTATTATAGGGGGCAGATCATGAATGACTCTCGGCCTTTTGGGTAAGATCAAAGTGTAGTAGTAGACAAACCGACTGACAATGGATATAGGTAATACTGACCCAAGAAACATTACAGAAATTATTTTAGTATATAAAATGTCTTGGAAATTTTAATCAAAATCAAACTATACTGTTAATAAGTTCACAAACTAATCATCTCCCCCGTGTCTAAATTCCGAAAAAGTTAGATCACAAACGAAACAGCACACACACGTCACACGTCCCAGCAAAAAAAAACGTACAGAAAAACATAAATATTATTATACTTAATTAGTACCTACCTAACTTAGGTACTTACCTTAGACCGATGATCCTTGAACCTCCTCTCTTCCCACGGCTGCACCAGCAACTTATCCCTCCTCGATAACATATCTTGACGTATTTATTATTAATTTCCTAATGGAATTTTATACACGCGTCTGCGAATAGTCATGAAGAATCGATTGCAAGTTGAATCGATATGCGTCGCTATGATACAAGCAGATAGATACAGAACAGATGTCAGAACAGCTGCTGGCTTCACTTCTAATCACAAACATAACCAGACTAGCTGTCCCAAGCGATTTCACGCACGGTAATTTCGGAGTTCTCGCGGGAACTCCGGGATAAAAAGTACCCTATCGTCGCTGCGCGTGCGATCCCGCGTAAGAGCAATTTGTAAATACCGCGTAACAATAAAACGCACTAAGCTCCAATAAGTGATTTTGTAGAAAGTAGAAGAAAACTACGGGTAAATTTACGTTATTTTCCAATAAGGAAAGTTGTGAAGAATAAGAATTGAAAACGCCGAGATATTAAGTTTTTTCTGTCTCCTGTCAAAACGCAAATACGCGGTCTTTACAAGTTGCTCTTACGCGGATTCGCACGCGCAGCGACGCTATGCCCTTTGTGTATCCCTGACGTGTATGCAAAATTGCATGGTGATCGATCCAGCCGCGTCATCACGCGGCCCGTCGTGACCAACGGCTAGGGAAATAGGGATTAGTTTTTATATTATAACATAGATGTCCATGAATCTTTATGAACATAATATATCAAGTGTCCTAAAAAAAGTTTTAAGTAGGTAAGTATATCAACTTTAAAAAGTTTTTCTATATAAACTTTCTTTTGAATCACCTCATTATTATTACCTACTCCCTCTCTGTGGAGAGATGGTGTAACTTATGGTGGTCTAGGCCATAAATATTGTTGTTTTTTTTATAACTGCATTCACAGATAAGATACGAAAATTGTTTTTATCTATGGACTTGTTTGTAAAACAAGCTCTGTATTAGATGCGACGTCGGTCGCTAAGTAACTACCCCATGTTCTAGGTACATTTTATGGTCTTTCTTTTACTGAAAACGTAATGTTTACTCGACAGATTTGATCGTTATGATTGGTGAGATAAAATACAGGATGTTATTATTTAGAATTTCAATCAGTTCTATTCCCGGATGGTTTTGAAATATCTGTGAATGCAGTTATACAATATCTGCATTAAAGAAACATAAATGTTTCCTTTAGGTATATTTGCATCTGCAAGCTCGAGAATTTTCACAGGGGAAAAGCTTGGGCGTCTCATCGAACCGAACTTACGAAGATTCAGCCTGTTATAAGTCACTGAAAAAACAAGGCGTGGGCTGCCGGACCATAACACTTTTGGCAGTCATCGAATCTTAGTATTATTACAGTAATAAGACTGACAGAGGTGTATACATAATATTTTTGATGTTGATTACGTGACCATCGTGTGTGGGGTCATAAGAGTATCTAATTTAAAAAAATAATCATTAAAATCTATATAAAATTCTTCTCGATTCCGCTGTGGGCATTAAATAGTTTCCAAAAACAACAGTTTGCAAATTAATAAATAAATTATATTGTTAAATAATATACACGGCTTACAACGGTACGGTAATTACTATATATCATTCTCGTTACACCGGCGATTATAATATTCACTATAATAGTATTATTATACACGAAAATCGAACAAACGCATGGTTACAATATTGCAGGTACATACATACCTTACCAAGGACCCGCAGTGTTGAAACCATTGAAAATTAACCGTTTTAAAAAATAATATCTTCTAACATAATATTCTGTTTAAAATTATGTAAAATACGGTAAGTAAATAATAATTATTTTAATGATAATTTCGCAGTGTTGTAATTTAATACCTAATTATATTAAAAAAAACTGTCAAAAGTGGCCATTTTGGAACTTTTTGATAAAACCAAAATTGCTGCAAAATTATCATAAATAAATTGGGGTCAATTCTACACTGCACATCGGTTTCTTTTAAAATGAAATTATCATATAAGAAAATATAATTTAAAGTGGGTGAATCTAGTTTCACCACTGCGATGGCCTTAAACTATAATAATTGTCACAAATTATAGTTTTACAGTAAGTATTTCACTTTGAGCAATACAAAAATAATTCATAAAAAAAAAACAACTCAATCACTCTGTTATCCTAGAAAATCTAGTATACGATTAAAAACGAATATAAATAAGTTTAGTTTTGTTGTGTTAAGGTGACATTCCACACACATTAGCGGAGAACAAAACGACCACATCAATTTTCTTACAGGTTGATATTTAACCTCCGTAATGCTATAATATAAAGATTAAAGACCAGCCTTAATTTTAGTGTGGTGTAAGTTTAAAAGCCTAGGAATGTATTTATCTTTAATGCATTTCGGCTATTTATGCTATTTTTATAGCTTAGAAAGAAGTGTGAACAGTTTATTACGATAAGTAATTAATTAATATTCACTGAATTTTATGTTGCCATTTTTATTGATTAGTCATTAATATTTGACTTAACTTTTATGACTAATATGAGTTATTTACGTACGTTACGTACGAAAATTGTTCCAAGTGGTATCATCATAACTCATTTTTCCACTCCCTAATTTTATTTATTCATCCAATGCAATTTTTCACCCTTCTTAAATAATCAAGTTCACCACGCAACTTTAAAAGCCTCGCTCAAAAGGATCATGGCGGGCTCCTTACATTGATTTGTACAAAAAAGGAACAGTTATACTCTAAAAATTCTTTTTGTGCAAACCTTTTCCTTTGTTCATACCATATACATTATTATTTAACATTTATTGAACATAGCCATTCTTTTTTTAGTTTGCACTTTGCCATATTTTTTTTTTATATTTTAGTTACGTTCGTACTATACGCACGGCAACCACACACCTTATCAAAACCATTTTTCCCTCATCCTGATTTCATTTACGACGACTTCCCACCATTTTCACAATCACAATGTCACCGTGTGACCTTGTAGTAATCTGAACAGGGCCCTTATTCACTATGACCATAACACGGCGCGTAGGATAACGCGCCACAAAAATTATCTTACCCTGGTTCTCAAAGAAGTTTTACATTAAAAAAAATCAATTTCAACGTTTCTAATGGCATGCAGAATTCTAGTTGCAGAAATTTCTAATATTTGGGCACCTGGAACGTTTGAGATTGCGTTTTTGCGTTAGTGTTGTTAGTCATAGTGAATGAGGGCCCTGCACGTATAGCAAACAAAATTCACCTTAAAACATTTCAAGCTCCCAATTTTGTGCACGATCATTTTCTTTTTGCATAATCGGATATAAAACAAGCGGGGAAGACTTGTAGATGATTTTTGTGGAACTTTATTTGTTTATGTCATGTCAATAATTGTGTGTAAATGTCTTAATTTCTATAAAACGATCGCTACTTACCGGCGAGTCCGCCTCGACATTACTTGCTGATTACGTTAAAATTAGTACAAAAAGTATTAAATACATCGACAGTGATCTAACAGTAATTAACTATTCCGGGTCGTTTCTTTATTTTACGAGTACTTTGGGAATACATACCTCTTCCTATAGTCAGGTCGAGAAAATATCTAGACCGTTCTTTTGGATTACTGATATTTTTCTATGTAATAATATTAGGTATTTATTTTGCTTACAATCAAAATGTAAATACTAAACGTTATTTACTTATAAATCCCAAGCCATATCTCAAAGTTATCACAATTTCTTCAATAGTGTGCCATAATAATTATCATACGAGCTCATGGAAAATACCCTTAATTCTATCTATGTATAAGCCTTTAATGAGGATTTTTTTTTTTTAATAAAAAATACAATAAATCGTTTGGAAATTATTTACAGAAATTAAATTAAATGCATTTTTGGTTGATGAGACATATACGTGGAGTAAAAAATTAGAGAAATCTTGACAAACGTTACCATAGTGCCCGAAAATACTTAGGCTACAAATCGCATACAAATATCTACTATTGGTGCAATACTATGTGAATATGAGCACTTTCATAAAGTCTTGTGATAAGAAAAAAATATTGTACCACCATTTGAAGTGATACAATTTATACAGAGACGAAAAAAGCTACGATTTCAGCTTTTATAATCGACGATATTATAAAATATAAAGGATGTAAGATTCAATGTGAGACGTATTAAAGAAAAAAAAAATCATGAGTTGCCGACTCGCCAACGGATTCATTCGCCTCCCTTTCCTTTGAAACAATATGTCCTTTGCTTCAATATGTCCTTTGTTTAACCTTACATATACAGGTATTATACGATGACGCATTCATAAAATATATCCCAGAACGAGAGAAACGCGACGCCATTTTTGTGATAAAAAGCGACTTAACAAAAATGTATTTACAAAAATAATTATATTTAAGAAAGCTATTTCCTTAATCCTTATCAGTGGTGTGATATTTGCAGTGAATGACTATTATTGTACATAATTGTATAAAAACTAACATAGTTTTAAAGGTATGCAAGTATGAGTAATAATAATATGAAAAAAAAAACCAGATTGACTGTAAATAATATGTTTCACATTTGAGAGTCAGTCTGGTTATAGCGAAAACTACAAATTCAGGACGTAACTAATTTCGCGAACAAACCTAATTGAGATCTGGCAATGATACACTTGGTTCGATTACAAAATAATCAACTTGTGACCACAAAGACAAACTAGAAACGTAAAGATCGTTACTTCTTTAAAAGATTCATATTATATCTAAAATTAAAGTAATAAAATAATAATCTTTAAAAAAATAATCAAAAGGATAAATAGTAATATGGAAAAGTCTATACCTTATTATCTACAGTTCTCTACAGTTTAAACAAAATAATAAGTAATAATAATAAATAGTTGGTGTAATTTTATTTAAAAAAAAAACACAACACAATCGGCTGCCATTGTTAATTCACACAATTATTTACTATCGACTAAAGAGTTGGCCGAAAATAAAATCTATAAGTACTAATGAAAATAAGAAAAACATACATACAGCCGAATGCGTAACCTCCTCCTTTTTGGAAGTAAAATAGACATTCTATTATCGTTAAAACATAGAAAACTGAGGAACGCATCGTCATGTCACGTGGTAGTCGTCCAATCAAAAGTCCAGTTTTGCGTGACCACGTGACAAAACGATTCAGTTCCTTAGTCGTCTATGCGTTAACGATCATAGAATGTCAATTCATCGATCGATTTCGAAATTCGAATCAACTCTCAAAATTCTTCACTGGCAGAAAACAATATTCTTTTTTTTTGCTGTCTTTATCTGTATCGAAATGCATCTCACCAGATAAAAATTCATTTCGATGTAACTTCAGAAGAAGAAAAAATATCGGAATGGCTGTATGAACTAAGTTTCCTTCGCTTTACCCGAAAGGGGTAAAATATACAAAAAAAAAAAACAAACGAAAGATCCTTGGATGCGAGGGACAAGGTATCGGAGCAGATGGGAACGGGATGAGGAGGCCTATATCCAGCAGTGGATGGATACAGGGTGAAGAAGAGAAGAAGATGCCTTATGACACGTTGCCTGAATATTTTTTTTGAAGTGAAACATCTTTATGCACGCGATGAAAACAATATTAGTAACGTGTTATTACAACGCGTTGTTGTGATCGTAGTGAATCAGGGTTCAGATTGAGTGCAAAATTGAATCGTGTGTAGTGTATCTTAGAATGTTACTAGCTGCTCCCCGCGGTTTCACCGTTAATTTAGAATCCAATAATTAAATTTAATCCAACGGCATTCTCGATCAGTATAGCCAACTCCACCCTAACCAAATACGAACGGTTTTTCCGACACTCACTCTTAAAATCAGCAACAGAAATATATAATCACTTTTGATATTATTGTTGAATCTTATTGCAACAGTGATAACGTACAACTTAGAAGTGGTTATATGTTTTTGATGCTGACAACACAAAATACACGACCGGACATCACAAATAATAATAATATATTATTGTAAAAATGTATAAATTGTATAATTATTTTACACGACGAACCAAGTCACATAATATTATATCAATTTGTTACACAGTTCATAAAGCATCGAATCGTACCTAGCTATAATTCAAGATATACGCCGCAGTACTGATATCTATCGCTGTATTAACTATTATACATAATTATTTTTTTTAATTTTCAAAATTACGCTATCACTTATCGGTATACTTAGGTATACTTACTTATACAACGTGTTAATGAATTGACTGAAAACTAGAAAGTGATTTGTTCAGAATCGACTTCCGAATCGATCGCATCTTGTTTTAATATAGGTTACATTTTTTCATTTTTACTAGCCCATGTCTAAATTATTTATAGTATAATTTGGCGCGTACGCCGCCCGCAGCAAAAAAATCTAATCGGTCATTGACACGTCAGCGCGGGCGTAGCGCTTGAAATTTCGAAGATAAGACATCTTCAAACTAATGTTGAATAACTTTTACCGCCGCACTCAGAGTCGACTTTAATGATTAGAATAGAATAGAATAGAATACAATTTATTTCTGCAAAACACACAAGAATAATAAACAAACACTAAAGAAGTACTTAATCTAAAACCAAAACCCAAGTTTTCTTGCATGCTCTGCCGAAAGGGTCACCAACTCAGCATTAGCTAGGTGCGGGTACACCTAGCGCTGGTTTTCAGTTGGCAGCCCGTTGTCACGCACGGACGGGAGTAACAGCAGAAGAGGAAAACACAATCATATAAAAAACAAAAATAAAAAACAAATAGCTTAAAAAATAAAAACATTACATATAAAATATAACATAAATATTAAATACTTGTGACAAACAATTATAAATAAACTGAAATAAATAAATAAATGCATATCATAATAATAAAACACAGACAGAATAATAAATAATATAATATTTCCGTATTATTTCCGTATAATAACATATAATATAAAATAAAAAGACTGTCATCGACTACTTCGCCATCATCAGCACATTCAGCACAATGCGGCTGACGCCATTTTAATTTCTCCGCCGCGCGACTGTAAGACGGGCACATTTTCAAAATAATAGTTTTGGGGGTTCGCATGAAATTACGAGATATTGCGATTACAAAATATTGCGTGGGTTATCATGAAATTGTACACAATAGTGTAGGTATAAGAGATACACTTTAATACTTAGACCTATTCTGAGAAAAATAATGCAGGTAAGTAATATTTTTCCAATAAAAAATTAATAATGATTAATTGGGCTTAAATAAATGACATATTGATATTAATAGCTTCGAAGAAAATTTGTTTAGAGATAAGAAATTGTTTTAATTTTATACTAAAACCATTAATACTTTTCAGTTCTTTGAATGGTGGTGGAATATTGTTCCAAATCTTCGAAGCCGCATACCTAAAGCTTCCACGAAATGAAGCCGATCGGTGCGAGGGGGTAGCCAGCCGCTGCGCGCACCGCCTACCCTCACGCTGGCTGCTTACCCACGAGATCTTCGAGTACAGGTATGGGGGACACTTATTGGTGATCACTCCAAATAGAAGGCAAGCAAGATGCAGCTTACGACGTAATTTCATTTTAAGTATAAAATGCTTATTCAGAAATGGTGTGACGTGACTTCTAGGAGGAATATTAAAACAAAATCTGGCACACGCATTCTGTACCCTCTGTAACAGCTTCTCGGTGCGAGCTAGTAGTCTAGGGCCGTATACCACGTCACCATAATTTAATTTCGACAAGATTATTGAGTCTACAAGCTGAATGCGCAGCTGTTGATTTAGGTAAGGGCGCATCTTATACAGTACTTTTAGTCTATAAAAGCAGTTCTGAACACAATTCGCAACGTGATTTTCAAATCTTAGAGACTGATCCATTATCAAACCTAAGTTGCGCGCCTCACACACACGCTCAATACTTTCTCCTGATACGGTTATAGTAACAACAGAGGAGGACGCTGCAGTTTGTGCCTTATCCAATTGTACACTAGTACCGAAAATCATGTATTTAGTTTTGCTAGGATTGAGGATGAGGGAGTTTCGCTTTGCCCATCCCACAATCTTTTCAAGGTCTGCATTGATGACTTTTACTGCAGTTTCATAGTCTTGAGGTCTAAAAGACAGATATATCTGCAAGTCATCAGCATATACATGGTATTGACAATTTTCTATGACTTTGACCATATCAGCGCTGTACAGTGTGAATAAAGATGGACCCAAAATAGAGCCCTGTGGGACGCCTTTATTTACAAGAGCTATATTAGAGGCCAAAGTTGATCCACTTGCATCATAGACTTCCACATATTGGGCTCTGTTACTGAGATAACTGTCGAACCATTTTATCGTTGCAGGATCAAACCCATTACTTTTACTTACGATTACTTAGTTAAGTATAGATTTTTAAAACAAAACTGCCGCAGTCAGAGACGTTCAGTAAATTAATGTTAATTGGCATTTAATGAGATGTAACTTAATTAGTTAAATGTCAATTAACATTAATTTATTAAACATGTCTGATTACGACAGTTTTGTTTTAAAAATCTATACTTAACTAAGTAATCATTAAAGTCGACTCCGAGTGCGGCGGTTAGACTATTAGTTTTTTCGCCATAATTTATATTTTAATCATATTATTGTTTATTTTTTTTGGTCAATTCATTAACACGTTGTATACAACAGGGTGACTGGTAAGTGGCTTTCCAATAAATATCCCTTGCGCTATAGGGGAGCAAAAATACAACAAATTTCCAAAAAAAAAACTAACCGTATAATATGGGGATTAACTTATTAGATTTTTGTTCCCCCATTTTAGCTCACGTAATGAATACTTCGAGTTACCAACCATCTGTATAACGTATACAATTATAAAATGCTAAATTTTCTCTAATATTTGGACTGCTATATAGAGTTGCGGCTAAAAAGCCAATGTTTGGTTTGGTTAGTCAATAATGATATTATTAGCCGATCAGTTTAGTGTAATATAACTATGGATTATAACGTTATGATGCAGACCCTGAGTTGTAATCGTACTTGTGGTTATATGGTACAAATAAAACTAGTGCACAATTTTGTGAGACGGGAAAGTTGTTTCAATGTACCTACGTTCATTTGCAAAAATGCATGTAAATCCATGGTTTAAAAGAAATACGGGCTTGCAAACTACAAGGGTAAATTAATAATATTTGTAATATAAACTGTAAATTTTTTTTAAATGTAGGTAGGTACCTACGAGATCAAGTTTACTTCAAATTTTAAAAAATTAGTGTCAATTTTCAAACATCAGAAAGCGAGTTCATAGTCGTAGAGTTGCAGAGTAGAGAGAATATTTGCGAGACAATTTGTTCTTATTTTTGGTTAGTGAATCGAAATGGAACTTCGTTTAACAATAGACTCAGCAAGCTTAGAACGCGTCCAAATTTTACTATCACATCCAGTGATCAGGGGCAAAACACGAAAAACTAAGTTTACAAAATAATAATAATTACATGTATCATATTATTATTATCTATACTTTTTAATTCTCTAGGCCAAAAGCTACCGAACTCGTGTAAAGCCAAGATTGATAATGCATTCATTTTTGTCACTTATTCCCTTTTTTGCTTCCAAATTGTGTATACTTATATACATAGTGGCAGATTCGCGACGTAATTTAAGATGCCGCTTCAAAAAACTAAATCTGCTCAAATAAACGCTTAGAAACTAATGATTAATTAAAAAAGTTAAAGTGACTTACAATTCACGGGTAAAGCTAACGTTACTACGGCAGTTGGATAAAAAATTTTCGGCCTGCTCTTGCACAAGCAGCGAGTGAACCCGCCACGTCGCCACACCACACCCGTCACGTCGCCACATCACCACACCACACCCACCACGTCGCCACGTCACCACGCCACGCTCCCACTTGCGTCACGTTTACGTGAGTTCAGCGACACATTACGCTACCGACGCTACGAGCCGCGGTCCGCTACAGTAGGGCGGTGTGTGAGGGGAGGGAGGGCTGGGTGGACATAGCAGGGTTCGGGAGGGGAGTGTGGCGGGCGGTACAGGGTGGCGGGGTGGCGGCGACTGTGGAGCGGGGGTGGGGATGTGTGGGGCGTGTGTGGGGAAGTGTGGGGATGTGAGGGGCGTGTGTAGGGATGTGTAGGAATGTGTGGGGATGTGTGGGGTGTTTGTGGCGATGTGTGGGGATGTGTGGGGCGTGTGTGGGGATGTGCGGGGCGTGTGTGGGGATATGTAGGGATGTGTGGGGATGTGTGGGGCGTTTGTGGCGATGTGTGGGGCGTGTGTGGGGATGACGGGGCGGGGCAGCTCAGCAGGGCGGCGGCTGCGCGGCGCGGGGCAGCGGGCGCACCAAGTAGAGCTTCTCGCCCTGCTTGTTGGTGTAGATGGGCGCGCGCTGGTAGTGCGCCACCAGCTGCTCCAGCGTGGGGAACTTGCGCTGCCCGATGCAGTACAGGCTGCCCTCCACGTGCACGCGGAAGTGCTTGTTGCGCCCGGGCGCCTTCAGCGACACCGAGAAGTCGCCCACCTGCACGCACGCACGCACACACACACACATATATATACACACCCACCGTGACAAAATGACTCAAACTGGTTCAAACACAGTGCTTGGGTATTAAAAAAAAACTTTATCTATACGCAGCAACATACTGTAGATGCAGGCTTTATGAGTGTAGATATTTAGTTTTAACTACCTAGCTGTGCCCCGCGGTTTCACCCACGGCATTCCCGCGGGATCTCCTTTCAAAATTTCCTCTCTAAGTTAAATATTTTTCGGGGTTAAAATAAAGTGTTTCCTAACCTAACTAACAAATGGACATAGATAAACAATAGTGTGTTAACCCACACTAGAGAAATTTTGAGTAAATTGTGTTTTAAATTTATAAACGTCATCTTGTGTCAACATTTTGTCGGTATTTGAACAATTACGATAAAGCGTTCTGTATCAATAACTTAATTCTGTGGGCTAAACTATAACATGTTATCGCTTATCGGCGTCCAAATCCGATTTGATACCGTCACCGTCCACTAAAACTGTTTGCAGCGCCGCGGGCCGCATTGCGACGACCCGTGGGCCGTGAGGTGCGGACTGCGGAGTACGTACGTTGGTCTCGGAGTCGCGGATGAGGAAGTCCCCGTCGTGGCCGTGCTGGTTGAGCAGCGTGTCGCAGTGCGTGCGCGTGATGGGCCCGTAGTACCACGCGCGCCCCGCCGCGCCCGCGCCGCCCCCGCCCCCGCCGCCCCCGCCCGGGGCCCGCGCCGCGCCCTCGCCGCCCTCGCTGCGGTAGAAGGGCAGCTTTAGCTCGTGGGCTGCGGCCGGTGAGGCCGCGGGCGTCGCTGGTGTAGTGGGTGGTGGGTGTGGGTAGTGAGTAATGGGTGGTGGGTAGTGGGTAATGGGTGGTGGGTAGTGGGTAGTGGGTAGTGAGTAATGGGTGGTGGGTAGTGGGTAATGGGTGGTGGGTAGTGGGTGGTGGGTGTGGGTAGTGAGTAATGGGTGGTGGGTAGTGGGTAATGGGTGGTGGGTAGTGGGTGTGGGTAGTGAGTAATGGGTGGTGGGTAGTGGGTAATGGGTGGTGGGTAGTGGGTGGTGGGTAGTGGGTAGTGAGTAATGGGTGGTGGGTAGTGGGTAATGGGTGGTGGGTAGTGGGTGGTGGGTGTGGGTAGTGAGTAATGGGTGGTGGGTAGTGGGTAATGGGTGGTGGGTAGTGGGTGGTGGGTAGTGG
Source organism: Zygaena filipendulae (assembly GCA_907165275.2). Taxonomy (NCBI): domain Eukaryota; kingdom Metazoa; phylum Arthropoda; class Insecta; order Lepidoptera; family Zygaenidae; genus Zygaena; species Zygaena filipendulae. The sequence goes on along the minus strand of OU015649.1, from coordinate 15,378,183 downwards.
GTAGTGAGTAATGGGTGGTGGGTAGTGGGTAATGGGTGGTGGGTAGTGGGTGGTGGGTGTGGGTAGTGAGTAATGGGTGGTGGGTAGTGGGTAATGGGTGGTGGGTAGTGGGTGGTGGGTGTGGGTAGTGAGTAATGGGTGGTGGGTAGTGGGTAATGGGTGGTGGGTAGTGGGTAATGGGTGGTGGGTAGTGGGTGGTGGGTAGTGGGTAGTGGGTGGTGGGTAGTGGGTAGTGAGTAATGGGTGGTGGGTAGTGGGTAATGGGTGGTGGGTAGTGGGTGGTGGGTGTGGGTAGTGAGTAATGGGTGGTGGGTAGTGGGTAATGGGTGGTGGGTAATGGGTGGTGGGTAGTGGGTGGTGAGTAGTGGGTGGTGGGTAGTGGGTGGTGGGTGGTGGGTGGTGGGTAGTGGGTGGTGGGTAGTGGGTGGTGGGTAGTGGGTGGTGGGTAGTGGGTATTGGTTAGAGTGTAGCGGGCGGCTGTACGTACCCGTAGGGCTGCGTGAGGTAGTCGCTGAGCTCCTGCAGGTAGTTGCGCGGCACGAGGCCGGTGAGGCCGCGGGCGTCGCGCGCGCGGAACCACTCCGGGTCGGAGGGCGGCCGCTCCACGATCTCGAGCCGGTCGCCCTTCTCGAACGACAGCTCCTGCTCGTTGTTCGACGTGAACGAGTACAGCGCCACCTGTCGCACACATATTATCATATTATCATCGAGAAAAAAGTAAGTAGGGACAAGACTTGTTATTATGATGGTCTGAAATGCCATTCTGACAAGTAGAAATATTAACAGATACATTTTCCACTCACCACAATATCGAGGACGTTCTCTGCCATCGCATAGGTGTGGACGGGGTCTTCATTGTCACCCTCCTCGCTGGTGTAGTTCGAGGGAAACCTAACGACGGAATGTGTATACAATTACATACATTACGAACCAACAATTCAACAGAAATAACTCTAGGTACACAATGTCAACTGAAGAACTGATTTGAATTCGTCTCTTGCAATTCATCGGAGGATTAATCAACTGATCCATTGATATTACATTGAGAATCATAAAGAATATAGGTGCCTTAAAATAATAATAGAGTGCTGCGTCTGTCTGCCTACCAAATCAAAAAAAATCCTTGTATTGTAGTTAAATCCTTTAAAATTTGGCAATAATAAAACAATATACGATACAATTTACAGTATTTTCCTAGTCCCTCGGAAAATGGGCGGGCGTGAGATAAGCTAAGCTGTGTACAGTCAGCATTAAAAATATGTTAACTTTTTCTTCAGTTGTTGTACTTTATCGCCATTGCAATAAGATTCAACGAACCTGTTCAAAGTGATTACATATTTTCTAGTGATGACTGAGGTAAACTTATTGGAGATATTTAGTTGTAGTCCGAAATAAAGTGTACCACGTTTCACCACAAAGTGGTGAACACCGCGATAATGGTAATAAAACACGACGCTACAAAGAGCCGTAAATGTGGTCACAACAACGATTACAATGTCGAGTAGCTGAGAAACATTTATTTACAATTATTACAAGTAATTAATTCATAGTACACATAGTACACATTATTTACTTGTCTATTTTAGTAAATTTTATGAATGAATCAATGTATGAGTAACGTTATTATTGAACAAAGAGAAGATAACATTGTTATTTTGTGTGTGGGTCAAATCGTTCTGAGATTTGCCGCAACTTACAAACAAACAATATGCCTATGAAAATTGGATATTTTGTGTCAGACAGCAGACTACTGCAATAGGTAGCTGTTGATGTTCCATGCATATAAATTGTATATAAGTAATAAGTAAACATCAAATTGTAACAGGGCAGTTCTGTGCAAGTATTTAAATAATACTTGGTATATGCAATGGCAGCTTATGACTGATGTAACTGAAGTATCAGACGTCAGCTAGTTTCAGCTATATTTTTTGAGAAATAAAAGTTAGTGTAATGTAATAGGTGATTCGACTAAATTTTAGTTTTTAGTCCGCCTTGTAGATTAATAAAAATTATAGGACACGTATTTTTTATTAATGTACAAGACGGAATAAATAGTATTTTGATTTTCATACCCCAGAAACAAGCCTATTTAAAACAAAATAGAGGAACTTTTTTCATTAATTTGAAATGGTAAAATATACGTGTCTATTATTTTTTTATCATCTAACTGACGGACTAAATAGAATTTGGAAAAAAAACTAGTCAAATAGCTTATTGATAACAGTATGTGTATAATCATATTGAACGCGTCGCACACACAGCCTGCTCAATCACTCATTGTAAAATTTCCCACATAAGGGTTGTCTGGAAGAGATCGCAGCTATGTAATAAAGCAGCCATTTGTATTTGCTTTAACGTGTAGTAATACTGTTCGTTTGTGTGCAATAAAAAATAAATCGAATATATAAAAATCAATGTTTGTTTGTTTATTTTATGTGCTGCCATACCGTTTGTCTGATTGCGATAAAACTTTCAAATCAAATCAAATCAAATATGCTTTATTGCCCCAGAAGAGAAAATAAAAACTAAGACAGATAACAAGTAAATACAGAGCAAAAGGCGGCCTTATTGCTAGAGGCAATCTTTTCAAGGCAACCTTAAGGTGATAGAGAGCTGTAAATAGAAACTAGAAGCGGGTGCTGGGTGCTCAACGTAATACCTAGCTATATACTATATAAGAATAATACAACGCTAATACTTAGATATCCTAAATATAATACAACTAAAACTTTGTAAACTATTGCTTGCACTTGCGTGAAGGTTTTAGATAAACGAATAAAAACAATGAACAGCCCCCTTTGGTAAGTTGGCAATAGTTGATCGTTACTGCTGTATAAAACGAAAGGAATGCATAGTCATGTGACACGGTCATGCAAAATCACCCAATTTAGTCGGAAATCCCAACTAACTACAAGCGCCACCTACCATCCGGTGTGGCCCTGGTACTGTCCCCGCCACCAGCCGTCGTTGCTCTTCTCCAGTATGAGGATCCTGGTGCCCTTAGTGAGCGACAGCTCGTCGGGCTGCTGGGCCTGGTAGTTGTACTTGACGACGGCGGTGCCCAGCGCCTCGGTGGGCTCCACGCGCCTCGCGCCCGGAGACTCCGCCCCGCCCGCGCCGCCGCCCCCGCCGCCGCCCCCGCCCCCGCCGCGCACCGGCGAACTGTTCGAAGGGAGCGTCTTCGAGCCGGAGCCTTTCTTAACTTTCTTCTTTATGCTGTAACGACAGTGAAATGGAAGGTAGCACGTGACGAAAGCAAGCGGTGGGTGCTGAGGTTTTAACAATTAAATTTCTTTCGCAGGTTACACGGAAAAGAAATATGAAATCTACTTTGTATTATATTTTAATTTAACAAAAATTATTGGAATCATATACCTACTAATATTATAAAGAAATTCAAAAATTCAAAATTCAAAAATATTTATTATTATATAAGTAGTGGTTACAATCGGATTGTTGGGACCTACTTTTAAGCATATAATATACTTGTGCCAGTAGGTCCCACTCTTCCATAGCCATCCATGACGTTATATAATAAAAGCTTTATAATTAATAAACTTATAGAGATGTTTATAAATAATTATATAGATAGGTATATATATTTTTTCTCTTTTATTTGTTTTTCCTTATTGTTTTTCCCTTCTTCCTAACTTAACCCAACAGTCCTCCAATGACAGTGAGCTTAGCTTGTTTGTGTGAGTATGAGAGTATGTTTGTGAGTGTAACTGTGTGAGTTTGTGTATGAGAGTGTGTATTTGTGTATGTGAGTGTGGAAACTCTCTGTTAACTGTGGAAAGAAATAAAGTTCGTGAAGTTTTAGGGGATCTGTCTGAAGCTACTGATCCGATTTTGAAAATTCATACCTATGCCATATTGTAACCCAGAATTCCCGGAGGAACTCCGAAGTTACAGCAGCGGGTTAAGCCGCGGCTAACAAATAGTATACTATAAAGTTAGGCAAATCAATACACAACTAGAAATGTTAAACTAAGTAAAGGGATAATTTTTATTTATTTGAGTCCTAATCTTCTCTAAGACAAACCTTCAACCTTGTCGATTTTTTTTAGTTTTGCAACACTAACTCAATATTTATTGTATGTAGATAGAACATCAACAGATATGAAATATAAATATTACAGCATTTCAGTGGCATAACTTTCTGAGTTTGTAATTTCACATAATATCTATGACGTATTCATACTAGAATCCGGAAACAGTTACGTCAATTAAACAAATTGGTCCAGTACCTACCTACCAGGTGAAAAATTAGAGTGATGTGAACTCATGCATGGATGTAATAGTAAATTACGAATTAAATTTCGGTTACTTTACTGTCCGTACTGTATACATAAATTAATAATAAGTAGGCTATAATTTTATTTTATTTTTTTATCAAGTCACCACTTGACATGATGTAGATATAATTAACGTGTGTTACCTATGACGTAAGCTATACACACTTTCTGCTATTTCTAAGACCAATTATGAATAAAACTTTCTAAAAACATTCAGATGAATCAATGGGAAGGAAGTTTATAACAAGTTTTTGGTAACAAAACATTGTTTTATTGAACATAGAGAAACTGTATGTGATTGTTAAAACGATTATTGCTGTGAGTTTATGAATATTCATCATTTATTTCTTACCTAACTGAATGTTGGAATTTATGTCAAAATATGTAAGGCCTATTTCTTTGTTTTTTTTTTCTACATTTGAGTGTGGCGAAGAATTAATATACTTTGCTCCAGTTTTTAAACGCTACTCAAGACCTAACTATTTATTAGTTATACCAAACAAATTGCATATAAAATGGACATTACAACATTGCCAACATACTTCTATGTATTACAAAACCTCAAAGCTTTTACGTAGTAATGTACACCTAGATCCTACGTAATTATGACTATACATAATTTTCTGATATTGTTTTGAACCTATTTATTGTCGTATCTATTTATAAATATCTATTGAAAAATGTATCTATGTTATTGTTTTAAATAAATTATTTATTGGCATCAATAAAATTATGTAAGTAGTTATATTGGTTTTACAGTGGTGGGCAAAGTACGGCCAACTCTGGCCCGCAAAAGGATTTACCCGGCCTGTGGTGGTCCTTCTAGTATGTAAATCTAGACTGCACCAGGCACCTAATGCAGGACACACCTAATATGGCAGGACCTCAAATAAAAGTTAAATTGTAATTTGTACAAGTATGTAATGTTTAAAAACAAAATCCATTTTTTCTATAATTATGGCCTTCTTCCGAAATTTCATAAAATTTCTGGGCCTTCATGAAGAAAGTTTGCCCACCACTGAGGTAGTAAGTGCCTAACTATCTATATTCGTTTTTTTTATTCCTATACAACTGTAATATACACTGCGCATTATTTGCACATTATTTCTTTGTTTTAGGTGATTAACTGCTAATAAATAAACTAATGAATAAAACTTTATAAGTTATTGGGATGTTGTTTTTGATGTGATTTTCTATCTGTAACTGAGGTGTTCTTTTCAATTACTACATTTTTATTTTATGTATTGAATAATAGCAAAATATAAATTTACCAAACATGAATAAAATGTGTACCATCCACTATTGTAATATCTATAATATTATAAAGAGCAAAAGTTTGTGAATTTGTGAATTTTGAGTTTGTGACGTTGTAGGGGGTAATCTCTGGATTTACTGAATCGATTTTGAAAATTCTTTCACTTATAGGAAGCAACAGTGATCCTGAGTGTCATAGGGTACTTTTTATTCCGGAATTCCTGTGGAATATCCGAATTTCCCGCGGGTAAAACCATGGGGGAACAGCTATCTCTGGATCTACTGAACCGATTTTGAAAATTCTTTCTTTTATGGGAAGCTACAGTGAGCCTGAGGGATAAAGGGTACTTTTTATCCTGAAATTCCCACGGGAACTCCAAAATTACAGCAGGTGAAACGCGGGCGGGGGCAGCTACTACTATTTATAGGTCTATTCAACATAGTGTTTACATAATGCAGAACAATGGGAAATCTTGGGTTATGCTGTGGTTAGTGACATAATATATGGATTCATCTGAATTTGGTTCATGTTAATTTCTTTAAAGACATCTGGAGCTTAGAAAAATTTACATGACTGGCATAAAGTTATTGCTGACAACACACAGTAAATAAAATAAAAATAAAAAACATATAAATAAAATTGAAGTATCTGTATGTAATTCCAAATTAACAGCTTTTTCACTAAATGCATAGGTATAAAAGTATTTACAGAAGTAACATAAAAAAAATCTATTTATTTAATTGTTGTCTGTTTGTTCCAGCTAATCTATGAAACGGCTGGATTTTTACAGAACTTTCACTGGCAGATAGCTGATCTATAAGGAGTAACTTAGGCAACCTTTATTTTAGAAAAATTTGTTCTTGTGGGAATTTCAAAACTCATATGGGTAGAACCGCAGGGCACAGCTAGTGTTGACGACCAACCTCTTTTCTAACTGGCCGCCTTTTATAAGTTCTTTTTATACATACTATTTTTAAAATTATTTGCCTTTTATGTCTACAATTTGTTTCTCTTTTTTCTTGTCAAAAATATAAAGGAATTTACATTTTAAAATTGCGCTTAGTTATTTTCTTCCTCTTTAGCTAGTAAGTAATAAAATTGTTTTTGCTATAGGAAAAAAAGTTTCTTCTGTAAACGAAATAAGGGCACTTACCTATCAAATAGTGAGGGCTTTTCCTTTTTCACATAGTTGCTAGGGACATATCCCGACTGACTGCGGGCATTCTGTACTCGCCACCAGTGTTTGGAGTCGTCCAGCAGAAGATACCGTTCATTCTTACGAAGGTCTAACTCCTGGGCCCCTTGCGCTCCATAATCATATTTTGCTACCACATAGCATACATCATCCTGAAATGAAAACAAATAAATTTAAGGAATATGTTTAATTTATATCCTCCTGCTGTGGTATCATCTCATCTATTTACAACAAAGACCATTCACCATGCCTTTGAATGTTATAGTTTGTGTGCATGACTTGACTATTGCCACTCAGCTTAGGATGAGAACAGTTTCAAGAATGTTTGTAGTATGAGTAGTAAAGAATGGTGTAGTAACTTTAGGTCTTAGAATAATTAGAAGAAGTAAATTTTTCATCCGATAGGGAGTATTTAAACTCATATGGGTTAAATTGCTGGGAATGGTTAGTAATATAATACTCCAGAAATGTGGTCACAGTTGATTGTCTTGGGGATTTTGAGTTTTTACACTGCAACAAAGCAATGTGATGTTTTGGCATATAATAATAATTGACAAGCATGAAACCACATTGTTTTCAAGTGTGGTGGAATTAACTTACTGCTTCACTCAGTATCAATTTATTGTAATTAGACACTGATTAGACAAACGTTATTTGTTTTTGTGCTTCATTTTCTAATAGAATTTTGAATGAAACTAACACTTTGTGTAATATCTCTGTGTTTTGGGCCAAGATAGAGGACTGCGATATGAAATTCTATTTCATATCCTAGGCCATCAAGAGATTGTCAAAAGAATGAACGATAGATTTTTTTATCATTACAAATTTAGCTCTACAGTACGAGATGAGTGTTCATTTCGTTCACCTGAGCATTCTTTCCGTGCCTAGAGTTGGCCATGGCGTGCGGCGCCGGCAGTGGCTTGCTGGCCCACACCGAGTCTGCGGCGCGCGCCGACCGCGTCTCCAGCATGACACCCCCGTCCAAGACCGAAGGGAGCACTGCGACCTCGCACCGCCCTCACTCGCACATCACGAGCACCAGCACACCGCGCCGACAGACGCACTGCACCACCACTGCTGACGAGATATCGACCCACAATACACCGGTACAACAACAAAATACGATTGTTTACCCTGGTACGTGTGAAAATTCGATCGAAAGCCAGGACTCCACGATAGAACGGATTATCTGATTAACGTGAAACTTAAAAATTAGATACCAGACAACATTTTTTTTAAACCTATAATAATTTATTTGAATAAACTTTGGCGTTAAGATGAAAATTTGTCACAGTTTAATTAAAATTACGATTTTTTCTAATCTCGGCTCAGTCGGTGGGACAACGACAAATCAATAGAGTAGACAAAGTTTTTTTGTGAAAGGCGAACGAAAGCTTGAGCCGAGTACTCTGTGGCTTGAGCCTATCTGTGGTAGTTTTTTTTTTGGTGAAGTTTACCCCTTTCAGGGAAGCCAAAAGAAATTAAGTCCATACAGCCAATTCAGTGGTATTTTTTCTTCTTCTGAAGTTATTTACATTGCATTTGAAATGCATTGGTGAGATGCATTTCGATGCTTTACCGGCACTTTTGGCAGCAACTCTTCATTGAATCTTAATAGGACGCTCTGTGGGAAGTTATATAGTAAAACGACAACCTCCCGATGAACGCCCCATTTAATCTTTTCACCACAGACATACAATATTTACCACGATAAACTAATTTGAAAACAATGAAATAAAACTGACGTCCGTCACTGCTAAAATCCCACTAACAAGATTTCAGCTGTAGTTTCTAGGTTCTACATACATCATATTAATTTTTATTTTTATTCGAATTCGTGTTCTTAATTTCTCGATAAGAATACAGTCATTTTAATCGAGATTGCTTTGTTTGTGAAAGTAAAGGGGACTGCATACAGCAATACATTTTTTTTTCCTCTTGGTTTATCTGCGATCAGAGAGAAGGTAATCACTACGTTTCTGCGATCAGTTATGCTGCATATGTTCTCTTATTCGTCTGTAGTTCTGTGGTGCATAGACTGTATCGTCGACGATTCTTTGAATGATTAGTCAAAGAGAAGAATTATTTTATTTATTTAATAGTACCAATCCTAAGTAATAAATAGCTTTTGAATTTTGAGTACATTACATAGTACATTTCATTATTGGGGCATTTCACGTGAAGCGGGCAGGCCAAAACAGGTTCACACTTCCGATTTCAGTTATATTTGAGAATGTTATACGTGTACATGTTCTCAACACAGATACAAAATATTTTTAAAGTGGCGAACCTAGTTTACGAGATATCGGTCTTTGAAGATTTCAGTTACGGTGAGTTATGGACTACTTCAAATGCCATTATGCGGCTTAAGAAAGATGCAGAAAAATATTTTTGCCACTGGATTCTATACTTTGTTATATGACTTTTTAAACCTTATAATTGAATTTACAATATTTTTATTAAATAGCTGAAAAAAAAGAAAAAAAAATTATTTTTTTATTTTTTACAATCTCGGCATTTTTTTATATTTTTTTTAGTATATTAGAAATAAAGCTTATATCATATTCATAATCCATGCCAAGTTTCATAATGGGCCGCGCAGTCGTTTAGGAGCTATTTGTGTTTAAAACCGAAAGGAGGCGGCGGCGGCTCCTTACTCGCGTGTAGTCAGTCACCGCTACTTACATGGTAGGTCATATAAATGTTTTTTTTTTTGGTTTGATAGAGATCTTAGGGTATCTAATAATTATAACAAAGAATTATAGGTAATTCATCGGTTTATTTGAAAATCTTTACAGTTTTATGAGTGGAAGAGTCACTTGTTCGTTTAATGATGATACCGTCACGCGTCAGTGCTTGGAATGAAAGCGTGGATTTTTTTTGTGCCAGGTATAGTTATTGCAGAATCAAAACGGCTCTTGAGTTTGTTTCTGTATTGATCGATTTCATTTATATCAGCATAATAAATTGCAGTGTGTGGCAATGATGCTTTTGCCCAATCATATAAACCTTTTGGTGTAATAATCGCTTTATCTGGACCTGACTGTAAACTAGCTCGTGTCGCCAAGCGTTTTATATTGCCACCAAGACCATCACAAGGCCCTTTTCCGTGAGAAGTAGCATGGAAATGGATTTCTGCTTCTGTTCTTAATATAAGCTCTTAATGTGCAACATCGATGAGTTGTACCGACAGTTCAAATTAGAATACCCTGAGACAAGGGTGGTACTCACGAGATATTTGCTGAGAACTACAGCTTTGTAATACAAGATGCTGCTCAGTCTTTCCACTGGAACAATGACCAGGCTACTCTTCTGACGCTTGGCGACACGAGCTAGTTTACAGTCAGGTCCAGATAAAGCGATTATTACACCAAAAGGTTTATATGATTGGGCAAAAGCATCATTGCCACACACTGCAATTTATTATGCTGATATAAATGAAATCGATCAATACAGAAACAAACTCAAGAGCCGTTTTGATTCTGCAATAACTATACCTGGCACAAAAAAATCCACGCTTTCATTCCAAGCACTGACGCGTGACGGTATCATCATTAAACGAACAAGTGACTCTTCCACTCATAAAACTGTAAAGATTTTCAAATAAACCGATGAATTACCTATAATTCTTTGTTATAATTATTAGATACCCTAAGATCTCTATCAAACCAAAAAAAAAAACCATTTATATGACCTACCATGTAAGTAGCGGTGACTGACTACACGCGAGTAAGGAGCCGCCGCCGCCTCCTTTCGGTTTTAAACACAAATAGCTCCTAAACGACTGCGCGGCCCATTATGAAACTTGGCATGGATTATGAATATGATATAAGCTTTATTTCTAATATACTAAAAAAAATATAAAAAAATGCCGAGATTGTAAAAAATAAAAAAATAATTTTTTTTTCTTTTTTTTCAGCTATTTAATAAAAATATTGTAAATTCAATTATAAGGTTTAAAAAGTCATATAACAAAGTATAGAATCCAGTGGCAAAAATATTTTTCTGCATCTTTCTTAAGCCGCATAATGGCATTTGAAGTAGTCCATAACTCACCGTAACTAAAATCTTCAAAGACCGACATCTCGTAAACTAGGTTCGCCACTTTAAAAATATTTTGTATCTGTGTCGAGAACATGTACACGTATAACATTCTCAAATATAACTGAAATCGGAAGTGTGAACCTGTTTTGGCCTGCCCGCTTCACGTGAAATGCCCCTATTCTTAAATACAACGAACGCCCAAAATCGCTCAATCACTAAATTCTATTTTCTAGACATGGGTAACTCCGGACCCGTATATATATTTGGATATGCATCCCGAAGCGGAGTTGTTAACTCCTTCACTTGTCAAATATTAAACATATCCCATATCCAACCAACTCCGACCACTCCGAGACCAACCGAACCGAGCGCCGATCGGAGCCGAGCGGAAGGAGTTGGAATGATAACGCCGCGACATATCCCATATCCAACCAACTCCGGCAACTCCGAGTCCGACGCCGACCGACTCCCGAACCGAGTAGGTACCGAAACGAACCGAACCTAGCGGAAGGAGTTGGAATAGGTACAAGTCACGAGTCACCATGAGTGGCCACGACCACCCACGACTTACGAGAGATTAGTACTTGGTAGGTATTCGTTTCTTTCTAGTTTCTACGGATTATGTGCGACGGAGCACGTGCTCAAGACGAGATCTTTTAAGCAGCAAAAAAGCACTTTAAAAATATACGCAGTTATGGATATATACGCATATTCGTTTATGGGTCGAATTTAGCTTTAAAGCGACAGAAGAGCTAGTAAATTCCATACAAATTATTTAGACACCAACTAGCTTGCAAGTTTCTTCTTAGCTAGTATGTGTACTGTATAATATTTAAATTTTAAAATTAATAACTGTGATTGTAGTGTGTACTGTGTGTTCAAAAACCGTATCATGGTTTATTAATGTAAATTATAGGTAGGTTTAGGTATATTGGACTAAAAACTAATAAATGACATCAAACTAATATACAGATATTACAAATATTATTATTTTGGTAACAGTCAAATATTATATTACAATAATTACGTTTAAATAAGATTGACATCCCGCCTTACAACATAGATTTATTTTGAATCTTTTTTTTTTTAATTCTCCCCTTTTTTTTTGGTAAAGTTTACCCCTTTCGGGGAAGGCAAAGGAAACTTAGTCCATGCAGCCAATAATTCTCCCCTTTCGGGAAAGGCAAGGGATTCTAGGTCCATACAGCCTGAATATTTTTTTTTACCCCAATGGGGAAGGCAAAGGAAGCTAAGTCCATACAGCCAAGTCAGTATTTTTCTTCTTCTGAAGTTATTTACATCGAAATGCATTGGTGAGATGCGGATATGGATATGCTATCCGGATACACATCTTTTACTGGAAGGATACGTGACATATCCAATCCCTTACACGTTTAGCCCATGCTTACTATTTTCAAATTAAAGCCTGGCGAAATGTCAAATACGCATCGCCATAAACACAAGAAATTGAATTGAAACGTGACACTGACAAGTGGCAACAATGTCACTCAATTGCCATATATATATAAAAAATGTCTAGTTAATCTGTGCTCAGAAGTCAGAATTCTTTTGAGCCAGGTAAAACGTAGACGTGAAAAGCGCGGGAAACCTCGAATTAGGCGGGTGTTTTTTTCGAGATAATTTTTTCAATAATATTTTTTGTAAAGTTATAAGTGTTTAGAGGAGTATATTTAGTTGCTCATTGTATTTATATTGTTAATTATTTATTTATAGTATAGTTTCATCATAGTGGTAAGTCACAAATTTTATATATAAAAATTTTTCATTGTTATGGATGATCCCCCAGATCCTGGGGGATCCATCCCTTTTATTGGAGCAAATGTAACAGTAGCACAAATGTCTGAATCTAATGACTCCTCAGTAGACACTGATGGAGGTTGTAAAAGCTCGCGAAAACGCAGCAGACTGCACAGGATTTGTAAAGGTTGCAACAAAAAAAAAAGAACACACAAAAGTATAATCAAACCTAATAGTTGCAACTGTACAGAGACCTTAATAGAAAATCCAATTACTAATTCTGCAGCTAACGTATCTGAAAATATCCTTTTAAAATCACCATCTATTCCTGCTTCCCTGCAAGAACAGACAAATGCAAGCATAGGTCGAACCGTTTATGAACCAACAGACTCATCTCCATACATCTTACATATCCAACGGGATCAGTCATCCCCAAATGATGGTACCACACTCCATCCTGTAACTTTGGGCAGAATTCTGTATAGAAACTCATTTAATAACATAATTAATGGTAGTTTAAAAAAAATAGGCCGTAATAAAATCTCAATAAGTTTTTCAAACTATGCTGATGCCAATCTTTTTATAAATAATAAAATATTTTTGGATTCCCACAAATTAAAAGCATTTATACCCTCTTTCAACATAACTCGTTTAGGTATTGTGCGCGGAGTGCCCCCAGAGTGGTCCCCGGAGGAAGTAAAAGATAACATGACAGTTCCGATTGGGTGTGGAGACATTATTAAAGTTAGGCGTCTGAATTATAAAGTTATTATTGATGGTTCTCCTGTGTGGAAGCCATCTCAGTCGGTTGTCGTCACCTTCGACGGTCAGGTACTTCCCAAACGCATTTTCATGTGTTTTAATGCATTACCAGTCGACTTATACATTTATCCAACAATCCAATGCTTTAATTGTTGTAGGTTTGGACACACTAAAGTTCTCTGCAGATCTAAACCGCGATGTTATAAATGTGGACAAGATCATTCTGGTGATTCTTGTACCACAAGTGATGAGGCATCATTTTGCTGTCTGTGCTCTGGCATGCACCATGCCATTAGTAAGTTCTGCCCTGAATACTCCCGCCAAAAAAACATAAAGACATACATGGCAAACAATTGTGTTTCTTATTCCGAAGCATCTAAATTACATCCTGCTGTCACAAAATCTTTTGCTGATATAGTAGCAAGCCCTCAGACAAACCAAGCTCAAAAAACAACTGTCCCTACCTCGCATCCTTCAACGAAATCATACAAAAAGACTGTTTTTTTAAAACCTAGATCCCCATTCAGTCCAACAAAAGGGTATGATCAATCAGCTCATGCAGCTTTAATTACAAACTATAATAATATGTCTCCTATGTCAGCTAATGGATGTGCCCTTAATAGTGAAAATAGTGCACCTTGTAACTTTAGTCCTTTGACTGATATTATTGTTTCATTAGTAAATTTTTTATCTCAATCCAAATTAATACCACCGACCAACGTTGCTAATATATTGGAAACACTAAATCAAAATAGTCACAGAGGGCCTAGCCAAGATTGTTCAGTGGAACAGTCGAAGTATAATCAATAAAAAAACTGATCTTTCCTATCTAATTAATAAATACAACCCATTTTTAGTAGCTCTCTCTGAAACATGGTTAAAACCAAATTTTTCCTTTAAAATTCCAGGTTATGTTAGTTTTCGAGATGACAGATCAGAATCAGATGGGTATGGCGGTGTTGCCATACTCGTTAAAAATTATTTGCTTTTTTCCCAAGTTATTATCCCTACACATTCCGATAATATTTCAATAGTTGCTATTAAAGTAAAAAATATTTGTTATGTATCCGTTTATATTCCCCGTCCATCGTCTAGTATATTTGACGAACTTAATGATATTTTTACAAAACTTCCAAAACCTTTTGTGGTTCTGGGAGACTTTAACTCTCACCACCGATCATGGGGTAGTGGAACTACAAATCATGATGGTGAAAGACTTTTAGATATTTTTGACTCCCATAACATATGTATTTTAAATACTGGTGAACCCACACGTCGCACTGATCCACAGGAAAATGTCAGTGCAATCGATCTGTCTGTTTGCACCCCAAATCTTGCCTCATCACTAACTTGGTCCGTTACTTCATCAACACTTGGCAGCGACCATTTTCCTATTATAATTACATTTCCTTTTCGTACTCCTTCAAAACAAAATAAAAGTCCACGTTTACGATACAGGTTAGACGAAAAAGGGTGGACACGTTTTAGAAGTATTGTTCATGATAAAGTATCGACACTTCCTATTATATCATCTGGATCTGAAGCTGTATGTAATAATGCGTTAGGTGTAGTTTTAGCTGGAGCTGCAGATGCAACGTTCCCTACAAAAAATCCTACTTCTGGTAAAATTGCATCTCCACCTTGGTGGGATAACGAATGTACACAAGCCATCACTAAGAGGAAACGAGCGGAGAAAGACTATTGCAATGAAATGACTTCAGAAAACTTTGCGATTTATACACTAGTCCTAAATGAAACCCGAAAACTACTCAGAAAAAAGAAGTCCGAGGGCTGGAAAAGTTTTTGTAGTACACTGTCACCGAATACACAACCTTCTGTTGTATGGCGAAATATTAGAAGATTTAAGTATGGTTTTAATGATGCTTCACATGTAATAATGCCCCCTTCTTTATCTGAAAGTTTTATAGATCGTTTAGCTCCCCCTTTTGTCCCAGAAGAAAATTTGTTAGCAAATAGCGATAAATTACATTCAATTACAGCAGATGACCCTACCGGATTAAATTCACTTTTTTCACTATCAGAATTAAAAGCTGTTTTAGCCAAGGTTAAAGACTCTGCTCCTGGTAATGATGGTATTCCGTATTCTTTCCTTGCACATCTTACCGATTCCGCTCTTTCATATTACTTAAACCTAATTAACACTATTATGATAACAGGTAATGTTCCTGGCCCTTGGAAGTACCAAATTGTAATACCCATTTTAAAACCAAATAAAAATCCGTCTGATTCTTCCTCATACCGCCCTATAGCACTATCCTCGGTCATGGCGAAAGTTGCAGAGCATCTAGTTAAGAATCGTTTGGAATGGTTCATTGAGAGTAACAAACTTCTAGCTGATAGTCAGTTTGGATTTAGGAAGGGTAAAGGCACATTGGATAGCATCAGCATTTTTACTACAGACATCCGTCTTGCTTTCTCTCAAAACAAAATAGTTGTTTCTGCTTTTCTAGATATCAATGCAGCTTATGACAATGTGCTTCTCACTGTCCTTATACAAAAGCTGTCTTTACTTAAGGTACCAGCTATGCTGCTTAAATTTATAAAAAATATTTTATCGGATAGAATCATAACTCTGGATGGTACTCCTACTTCTAGACACATTTGGAAAGGCCTACCCCAAGGGTCCGTGTTAAGCCCTTTACTATATAATATCTACACTTACGATTTAGAATCATCTCTGGAAGGTACTGTTCAAACCCTACAGTACGCTGACGACCTACTCCTTTACATTTCAGATCAATCGATCCAAACAGCTTGTAATTTATTATCCCACTCTCTATCCCTTTTGAAAATCTGGTTAGATAAAAATGGCCTAGACTTATCTGCAAGTAAAAGCTCTGTTGTTTTGTTCTCGCGTAAGCGTAATCCTCCTCCAATTTTAATGTGTTTTAATAATGATCCAATTCCGGTAAAAACTTATGTTAAGTTTTTAGGAATCGTATTAGATTCAAAACTAACGGGTCTTCAACATTGCGACTACTTATACACAAAATGTGAACGAAATTTAAATCTGTTAAGATGTATAGCGGGCGTCTGGTGGGGTGCCCATCCATATTGCTTAAAATTGGTTTATAACGCTTTAATAAGAAGTGTTATTGATTATGGCACGTTTTTGTTGGAACCGGGTAGTGTAGCGGGATTCAAAAAGTTAGATGGTATCCAATCGAAAGCTTTAAGGATAATTTCTGGAGCCATGAAATCGAGTCCGATCAATGCTTTACAGGTTGAGTGTGGAGATCCTCCCTTGTCCCTAAGACGTCAATTTCTTTCTGATAAATATTTATTTCGTAGTTTGCAGTTTTTGTATCATCCTATTTTTTATAAACTTCATAGTCTCTCTGATCTCACAACCTCCTCCCGTTATTGGTCACATAAAAGTCCTCCATGTCTGCTTAAAAGTTATTACAAATTTTCTTCATTTAAAGCTCCTACTTTCCGTACTCCAGTTTTACCCATATTTCTGTCCCCATTTAGATCGCTGTTCATTTTACCAGAAATAAAGTATAATTTGGGTATTGATAGAAATGACGGTAATTCCAACAAAGTATTTAAATATAAAGTCGATATAAACTGGCATGACTGGCATTATATTTACAGTGACGCTTCAAAGCATTCTCTAAATGGATTTGTGGGTGTTGGCGTTTACCACAGTCAATATAACATTGTAGAAAAAATTAAGTTACCGCCTGAGACATCTGTTTATACCGGTGAGTGCTTTGGAGTTCTCAAGGCTGTCGAATATATACTTGTTATGAAACTGAATAGATCAGTCATATTCACAGATGCCCTCAGTGTATTGAATGCGCTGGAGAAACCTCCCTTTTCTTACAAAATCCAGTATCCCGTAATTTTGGAAATAAGGAAGCTACTTTATGATTGTGAAATGAGAGGATACACAGTACATTTTTGTTGGATTCCAGGACATTGTATAAATGGAAATATAAGGGCAGATCAAATTGCTAATGAAGCAGTGGAGTGTGGTGACCTTCACCCCTTCAATAATTACTGCCATGACTTAACAAATATCCCTAAAGTTCATCTTCAAAAAGCTTGGATGGAACAATGGAAAATTAGTGCCACTACAAAAGGTAGACATTACTACAGTTTACAACCATGTGTTCCAACTAAGCCTTGGTTTTTTAAGACAAAACTGGAAAAAATTGCAACCTCAATTATCATCCGTATGCGGCTCGGCCATGTCTGCTCTCCTGCACATCTAGCTAAACTTGGCATTGTGGCCAGTGAGATGTGTTCTTGCGGGGAAGATGTTGGTGATTTGAATCATATTATTTTCTCCTGTACCTCCTATAATTGTTCTACCTTTTATGACTCTTTGACTTCCATCAGTGTTCCACTCCCTACATCCATATCATCACTTCTTTCATCCAATAATCCTGATATATATAGAATATTATCTTCACATATTATGTCTAATAACATTAAAATATAAACTATTCGTATGTATATTTTTCTTCTACTAATTAACAATTACATTTTTATTTATATTTTATTTGTATTTTTAGTATCCTATTCTGGTGTATTATAAGTATTGAATTTTATTTACTCCCCTGAACCTTTTCCTGGTCTCCTTTTCCAAATTCCGTGTTCAAATCTTTTTTTCTTCACAAGTTTCTCCGTTTTTAATAAAAACGAAAAACACGACACTGGCAAATGCACTAAGTGCGAAGTCCATTAAGGAAAGAAAAAAAAAAAAAAAAAAAAACGTAGACGTAGTGGTTAAATACTCTTTGGAGCCAGGCACATATGTGTAGTCTAGTTAATTTGTGACTACTGACTAGCATAGTAGAGAGCAACGTTTAGTACTACGTGTGATAACTGTGATAGTTGTGGAGTGGATTAGTTTGTGCTGAGTGCTGATGAAAGTTAGTGTACCTACGTGTCGTGTACTTAATGCAATTTTAATCAGTAATAATTCATAGATGGGTCAGGAAGTAGTGTTGACATCAATTAGCAAGTAAAAATGTCTGATTCAGAAGGAAGCAACTACTCAGGTAGCGGTTCTGAAGCTGGTAGTGTTGTATCAAATAGGTCAAACCATTCGAGACGAAGTGCGGCTTCTAATAGATCTGTGCGGTCAGGCCGCTCGGGCTCCAGGTCGCGATCGCCTTCCCGCTCGCGTTCCGGCAGCCGCAGCGTCTCGCGGAGCCCCTCCCGGTCGCGCTCGAGGTCTCGCTCACGCTCAGGGTAAAAATTCTTTCACTTGAGACACATTATTTTTATTCCTGTATCTTATTAAATATTTATTTATGCTTAGAACATTAACCATTACAAATCAAACACACATTTACAATAATATGAGTTTATTATGAACTCTAATTTCTAATTTATGACCTTAATGGTACCACAATAATTAGCACTAGCTTTGGTGGTGTTTGCAAATGAAAAATAAAAGCTAAGCTGTCAGCTACCATTACAGTTGAACATCTTACCAAATCATATATATTATGTTGCAAAATGTTTGTATTTGTTTACAGTGAAGCTCAGTAATGAAACAGGATGTAAAATGATGATCATTATCATTCAGTATAGTTATTATTTTTTGATGGCCATTTCATTCATTTCTCTGTGCAATCTTAAGTTGCTTTTATTTCGCATATATAAGTTTATTGTTTAGCCAGAAATAAGAGATAAGGGTAATTTTCATCCTATGATTTCAAAATCGCGAGGAAATCATTAAATTGACATTAGTAAAACCTGGGAACAGTTGCTCTGCTCCTCATGTAGTCTCATGATGAACTAGTACTACTAAGACTAACCGTGTTCTTGCAAGACTTACCACCACACTCAGAGTTGACTTTAATGATTACTTAATTCAGTATAGATTTTTAAAACAAAACTGCCTCAATCAGAGACGTTCACTAAATTAATGTTAATTGGCATTTAATGAGATGTAAGATAATTAATTAAATGCCAATTAACATTAATTTATTAATAGCATAGTATTGCAAAGTTTGTCTGTGGGCTCTTTGACAACAAACAAATATTTCGTGACATGACTGTAGTGCCCAACGCCATATGAATGACACACCTGGTGTGCCTTGAAACAAGTAGTATTACAATATACCACTGCACTGATTTTTTTATTAGATTAAATTATCAATATTAAGTAGGTATTCCCAATGCCAATTGCCAAGAGAAATTATGCCTAAAGGGTGTGGCACTGGAGGTAATAGTCCTGTTTTTGTAGTCTTAACTTAATTAAGGCCACAAAAACATGGTGGTAAAAAGGTTAAAAAGAATGATGACACACCTGTCGTGCCATCCACAAAAAATCAGTTAAATTATTATTCATATAAATTAACTTTAAAATAATAATTAACTTAGTTTCTTTTTTGAACTAGGAGTCCTTCAGCTGAATCAGTTCGTAATCGTAAAAGGCCAAGAGATGACGAAGCAGTTGAGGCATCTGGTGATGAAGAAGTAGAGGTGTGTATTTTGTATAAATATTGTTGTCATAAACCATTAAAGGCCTAAGCAAATGATGATGAATGACCATAGAACTGTGCACATTAAATTATAAATGTGATGGATTAAAATTGAATTTCACATTAAATGTGAGAAGAAGAAAGAATGTGTTTCTGTGATTCGTCACACACTAATTTTGTATCTTGATGTTTATGGTATTTTGCATTAAAAAAGTTGGTTTGATGAAAAATGAGATGGAAAGATGCATGCACAGGCATGAATAAAAGTCCTACAGATAGATTTCATTAACATAACCTAATAATTTCACCCACTCATTTAATATTCAATACTCCATTGCCTAGGATAGGAATGCACAGATTAAATTTGTTTATTGTCCTGTCTCTATTGTGCAATGTTTTCTTGGCATGTGCAATGTATTTTTCAATTCTTTATTTTTTAGGATGAACAAGAACCTGAGGGGGAGGACTTGGTGGACTCTGAGGAATATGATGAAGATGAGGACGAAGAACGGCGAAGAAAGAAGCGCAAGAAGGACAGCCGCTATGGAGGGTTCATTATTGACGAAGCTGAGGTTTGTATTGGATATACTTTATAATATTATTATAATTGAGAATCTATAGCTAATTATGTAGTTCATGAAAGATGCTTAAATATGGTATTACTACATGTGTATGATTAATATAATTTTTAGACCACAATTTGGTGGAATGATGTGGACTAATCTCCATACAAAATTGTTTAATAGATAGAATGTAAAACTTGTTTTCATCTACAAAGTATAAATCATTCCATTGGGATTTCTATAATCTCATTGTAAAGAAGACAAGTACATATAGGATTACTAGTTGCATATTTTTATTTTGAGGAATCCTATTTTGACTCAGTAACATAGAAAATAAGATCATCAAGCCTTGGGCTCTTTTAAGTTTAGCTATAAATTTGCCAAAACCTCTTGAGCCCTTCACATGAGAATCTTACGAGAACGCAAGAAAACCATGAGAACGTGAATGTGGAGACAATGTTCTCTGCTGGTTCTCAAGGTTTTTTTGCGTTCTCGCAAGATTCTCACGTGAATGTGGAGTAGACTTTACAAAATCTTTACAAGACTACTCAATCTCAATCATTCTTTCCGATATTCATAGGTCATGCAGTAATTTTGTAATTTTCACCCCTTTTTTAGGTTGATGATGAAGTTGATGAAGATGACGAATGGGAAGAAGGTGCGCAAGAAATGGGCATCGTTGGCAATGAGGTGGATGAGATTGGACCCACTGCCAGGGAGATCGAGGGCCGTAGGAGAGGCACCAGTCTGTGGGACTCACAGAAAGAGGAGGAAATTGAAGAGTACCTGAGAAACAAGTATGCTGACGAATCAGTAGCTTACAAACATTTTGGGGAAGGTGGTGAAGAAATGTCAGATGAGATCACGCAGCAGACCCTTCTGCCAGGCATCAAAGACCCCAATTTGTGGATGGTGAAGTGTAGGATTGGTGAGGAAAAAGCCACCGTACTTCTACTCATGAGAAAGTTCATCGCTTACCAATTCTCAGAGGAACCATTTCAAATTAAATCCATAGTCGCACCTGAAGGAGTAAAGGGTTACATTTATATTGAGGCTTACAAACAAACCCATGTCAAAGCGATCATAAATAATGTCGGTACACTGAGAATGGGTATTTGGAAACAAGATATGGTGCCCATAAAAGAAATGACTGATGTACTGAGGGTTGTGAAAGAGCAATCTGGATTGAAACCAAAGCAATGGGTCAGGTTGAAGAGAGGACTTTACAAAGATGACATAGCCCAAGTGGACTATGTTGATCTCGCTCAAAACCAAGTGCATCTGAAACTACTCCCTAGAATAGACTATACGAGACTCAGAGGAGCCCTCCGAACCGTTCAAAGCGAAAGCGAAGCTGCGAAAAGGAAGAAGAAGAGACGCCCGGCGGCGAAACCTTTCGACCCCGAAGCGATCAGAGCCATCGGCGGGGAGGTGACATCCGACGGAGACTTCCTAATATTCGAAGGCAACAGATACTCCCGGAAGGGATTTCTGTACAAGAATTTCACAATGTCAGCCATTCTGGCCGAAGGCGTGAAACCGACGCTGTCGGAGTTGGAAAGATTCGAGGAACAACCCGAAGGGATCGACATCGAGCTGGCGGCGCCGGCCAAGGACGACCCGAGCAGCCTGCACTCGTTCTCGATGGGCGACAACGTGGAGGTGTGCTCCGGGGACCTGGCCAACCTGCAGGCGCGCATCGTGGCCATCGACGGCTCCATGATCACGGTGATGCCGAAGCACGACGCGCTCAAGGACGCGCTCGTGTTCAAACCCAACGAGCTGCGCAAGTACTTCAAGCAGGGCGACCACGTGAAGGTGCTGGCCGGGCGCTACGAGGGCGACACCGGGCTCGTGGTGCGCGTGGAGCCGCAGCGCGCCGTGCTCGTGTCCGACCTCACCATGCACGAGCTGGAGGTGCTGCCGCGCGACCTGCAGCTGTGCTCCGACATGGCCACCGGCGTGGACTCGCTGGGCCAGTTCCAGTGGGGCGACATGGTGCAGCTCGACCCGCAGACCGTCGGCGTCATCGTGCGCCTCGAGAAGGAGAACTTCCACGTGCTCGGCATGCAGGGCAAGGTCATCGAGTGCAAGCCGCAGGCGCTGCAGAAGCGCCGCGAGAACCGCTTCACCGTCGCGCTCGACTCCGAGCTGAACAACATCCAGCGCCGGGACATCGTCAAGGTGATCGACGGCCCGCACGCCGGCCGCAGCGGCGAGATCAAGCACCTCTACCGCAACTTCGCCTTCCTGCAGTCGCGCATGTACCTCGACAACGGCGGCGTGTTCGTGTGCAAGACGCGCCACCTGCAGCTGGCCGGCGGCGGCAAGGGCGCGCCCGGCGGGCCCGGCCCGGCGCTCGGCTTCATGTCGCCGCGCATCCAGTCGCCGGCGCACCCGGGGGGCCGGGGCGGGGGCGGCGGGGGCGGCACCCCGCGCGGCCGCGGCGGGCGCGGCGCGGGGCGCGGCGGCGGCGCGGGCCGCGACCGCGAGCTCATCGGGCACACCATCAAGATCACCGGCGGGCCCTACAAGGGCAACGTGGGCATCGTCAAGGACGCCACCGGCAGCACGGCGCGCGTCGAGCTGCACTCCACGTGCCAGACCATCTCGGTGGACCGCGGGCACATCGCCGGCGCGGGCGGCCAGGCGCGCGACGGCTCCGCCTCCTTCTACAGCCGCACGCCGGGCCGCACGCCCACGCTCGGCTCGGCGACGCCCACGTACCGCGACACCGGCATCAAGACGCCGATGCACGGCTCGCAGACGCCCATCTACGACGTCGGCAACCGCACGCCGCACTACGGCAGCGCGACGCCCTCGCACGACGGCAGCCGCACGCCCGCGCACGGCGCCTGGGACCCGGCCGCCGCCGCCACGCCGGCGCGCCTCGACGACTTCGAGTACGGCGCCGACGACGCGCCGGCCGGCGGCGGCTCGGGCGGCGCGTACGGCGCGGCGGGCGGGCCGTTCACGCCGCAGACGCCGGGCACGATGTACGGCTCGGACCACACGTACAGCCCGTACCAGCCGTCGCCGGCCGGCTACCTGGGCACGCCGTCCCCGGCGGGCTACTCGCCGCGCTCGCCGTACGCGCCGGGTACGCCGGCGGGCGGCGGCGCGGGCGCGGGCGCGGGCGCGGCGGGCGCGGCGGGCGCGGGCGAGGGCGCGCCGGGCGACTGGCACACGACGGAGGTGGAGGTGCGCGTGCGCGCGGCGCACGAGGACGGCGGGCTGGCGGGGCAGACGGGCGCCGTGCGCACCGTGTCGGGCGACTCGTGCTGCGTGTACCTGGCGGGCGAGGACCGCGTGCTGAACGTGCCCGCGCGCCTGCTGGAGCCGGTGGTGCCGCAGAGCGGGGACCGCGTCAAGGTGATCGCGGGCGAGGACCGCGAGGCGGTCGGCCAGCTCATCTCCATCGAGAACCAGGAGGGCGTCGTTAAGTTCGGCGCCGACGACATCAAGATCATGCAGCTGCGGCACCTGTGCAAGATGAGCACCGCCTAGGGCTGCTCCCGCACCCTCCGTGCTCGCGCTTCGCCGACATTATAGTTAGGCTTCGATCGCTGTGTTTCTGTTCATGTTTAAGAACTTTTGTGTCGATTTTCTGTAGCATATGCGTCTTATCTTTATTTAAACATACTGGAGTGATTTATACGAATGTACTTCTACATAACTACTGTACAGTAGCGTGGCATATAGATCACTAGCACCGGGCACGGATCCCGAATCCGCCTTCTTATTATTGCAATTGATTATAAAAAATTTGGAGCATGATAAAATGAGTAGGTAGTCTCGTTGAATAAAACTAACCTGTGCAGTTACAGTGAAAATTATTTTTGTTGACAAACAAAATTTATGTACAACAAACAAAAAAACCTAATAAATACCTGGATATGCTATATATATAGTAATTGGTAAGAGGAATAAATTTTTTAGAAAAAAAAATTAACGGAATCACTAAAGAAATTCTAATAGTAGTTTTAGTATTTTTTTTTCTTTATCCACCACCTGTGAAATGCCGCCCCCGGCCCTATCTGTGCTTGCCACTGCATAATTATAATTATTATTATTTACAGCATACTGTAAAAACACTTTAGTTATTTACTGTTATTATGAATAAATAATTTTAAACACTAAATTATTGTTTTAGTTTACAGTTTTACACTGCCCTCGCCTGTCTCCACCAAAATCTGCAAGACCAGTGGGCAGTGGAATAATAAATGTACCTACTGACTATAACACCTCCACATGCTTCGATGTTTGCAGACATCTTTTATTTTCTTCTAAACTACTTGGGTTTTGCTACTATTTACTTTCAACCGCTTGCCCATTGTTTTCATTAATGACTAGCAGACCCCTGCGCTCTCACCCGTGGTAATTTCGGAGTTCCCGCGGGAATTCCGGGACAAAATGAACCATATGTCCTCTGTGCCCCTGACAATGACGTGTAGGTATGCAAAATTTCACGATGATCGCTCGAGTAGATAGTTAAGCCGTGAAAGCGTAAAGACTCACTTTCACATTTATTTAGATATTATTTTTCTTTTCTGATGTTTAAATTGAAATTTGATTGAAATGCATTTCGATGCTTTACTGGAACTTTTGAAAGCAATTCTTCACAGCTGTTGAACCATAATTATAGGATGCTCTGTGAGGAAGTCGTATGGTAAAACCTGGTAAAACCTGGTAAAACCTCAAAATAAAAAGTTTTTAGTTTAGTTTTTATTTCGTCTGAGGTAAAACAACAATCTCCCGATGAACGGCCCATTTCATCTTATATTACTGTTTCCACACATTTGCATAGAATCCACCATGTTTACACAATATTAACCATGATCATACCGACTGTAATAAACGAATTTGTAAAAAAAGGAAATAAAACTGACGTTCATTTCTGCATAAATCCCGCCAAAAGTCCAGTAAGTAATCCTATCCAGAGAATACAATCATTGCGAATGTATCCTTTCTGCATTATCTATGCTTTGGCTACTTGGGTGCTCAACTTGGGTGTAAAGCGCTCTCCACATTCGCGCGTGGTTCCAACGCGAAGCCGCGAAACACCTGCGAACTATAAGTGTGGTATCATGGTTCGCGGGTGTTTCGCGGCTTCGAATGTGGAGCGCGCTTTACCATGGACCAATAAAATGGTCTATGGTGTTACTAAATACTAATAACTAGTAAGCGTGGACGGTCTCCGTCTACGCTAGTAAGTAGTTTGTAATACACTCTCGGACATCGATGTTGGTACATACCAACATACAACATATATCATAGCCGTTCGATTTAGGTAATTGGATAAGAATAAATCATAACACACACAATGATTTTATTAACATTTATTGAATAAGTAATACAAAAGTTATTTTTCAATTTCAAGATTTCAAAACTAACCAGTCACATCGAGCTGAGTAAACGACCGACCGGTGAATAATGAATATAATATTGATAAATAAATGCGACCAGCGGAGCTCGCCATATTTTCAAACTACTTTTAGGGCCGACATGCATTTCTGGTCCAATATTTACATACATTAATAATAATTTATCTATGAGACTAGATAGGTAACATCGAGACGCTACCCCATCCGGAAACTACAATAATAGCTGCTATAGTAATCATTTCATTATTATTTTATATGATTAGTAGACATGCACATTAAATTCCAATACAATATAGGAGTTACCAAACTATCCGCATCCCCAGAACTTTGGAGAGTAACATAACGGAAATATTTTCCACGGAGGTTCAATGACCGTTCATTGAACTCGCGAATTTCTTTTAAAATCAAATTCATTGACCTCCAAATCCAAATTTCTCAGTCTTAGACGGAGATAGTTTTGTAACCTCTTATAATATATACCTACGTAAATAGAGAGGAAATTTATTATAATAAATAATATACATACTGGTACATAAATGCTAAGCAAAATGCGTCCAGGTAAAGTTATGTACAGAAAATTCTAGGACAGTTGAACGATATTAATAGGCATGATTATGAATACTACAAGTAAAACTAATCAACAATTTATTTTTAACATCACCACTCTATATATAGGTATATATAAGTAAATGTATAAATAAGTGGAGGAAAACGTCGTGGTCGGAGATAAAGTACCATAAATATTAAAGATACTTATGCCGAATGCTGTTTTTTAAGGAATCATTCCTATTAGTATTTAGTAACTTAATGTCTTTAATATTTAGGGCATTTTCCCTCCAACTATGGCATTTTCCCGTCCTTTAAGAGTACCTCGTCGATACTTTGCTCAACAAAGCGTCAACGCAAATTTTAAGTAGGTATTGTATTATGAAACAGTGCAAACTAAAGCAACAAATCATTTGGCTAATCGATTATGCATTAAAATATCTCACCATAAATATTAAATTGCAGATTTTTTTAGGGTCAGCGCTCACCTTTAAGGGGTCATCCATAAAGTACATCGCACTGATTTGGGGGGGATTTGGTTGCACCACGAATTTTTTTGAATATACAGGGTGAGAGACTTTTTTAAGGTATGGTTAAGGTTAAAATACCTACTTTAACTTTTCCGAAAATCAATGGGAACAGAATTAGTTATCAGGGGGGCAGTGCTCCCACTGCCTCCCCCCCTCGAATAGAGAGAATATTTAAGTTTTTCGTTAATAGTTCAAATAAATGTATAAGATTTTGAAATGTGACGTCACGAAATTTAGGACCCCTCCCACCCCTTGTCACGTGTGACGTACCTTATGGATGGTCCCATACATGACTGTTGTTGTAATCAAATCAAAACCCGTGCTATCACTTCGTAGATGTGCGATGACCGTCAAAACGCTGCAACTTCGACGCGATCCGCAATCGTTGAGAGTCTAATGGTTTGTGACAACAATGAGCTATCTACAACTAACGCAACTCCCATCGAAGCTAATCGAAACTCACATTAATTAATTAATTAATTACATTATTATTATTGTATTGCAAACTATTTTATTATTTGATACAACTTTTCAGACGGCGCCTCGATATCGTGGCACACCCAGACCCCTAAGTACTAGATACGATAATAACAGTAGGTAGTAACTTACAACTAATTTACACTCATCATCGTTTTTTTTTACCGTACAAATATGTTTGCAGACGTCATGTATCGTAGCATAGCATGGTACGAGCACTTAATATACACAGAACATGTCCTATAAACTCGCAGGGTAAAGCCACACTACAAAGAGCTTCACTTATTGCTAAGAGCCAAGCTACTCGCCGAATGACTAATCCTAGTGAACACACCCTGCAAGCGATGCCCTTAGCTGATTGATAGCGTTGCCCAGTTTTATTTGTTTCTGTAATGTAACGTGATGGATGTCTTTTATTCTCTATTTGATGTCTAAATGTATGTAAATTGTTTTCTATCAGCGCAGACCTATAATTGACTGCAATTTTTGTATACAAGTGTTTTTTTTCTTGAAAGCTGTTGGTCTTTCTAAAAAAAAAATAAAAAAAAAACATCAGTTCACTAGGATTAGTCATTCGAGGAGAAGCTTGGCTCTTAGCAATAAGCGAAGCCCTTTGTAGTGTGGCCTTAGCCTTGTGGCCTTGGTGGTTGCGATGCGACACGCGAACCGAAAGTAGGTTATTCTCATACTCTCTTTCTATCCTATAATTTAAAAGCGACGTGCGAATTCAAGTGTAACCACCAACCACTATGGGTCCACTCACCCGAATCAGCCTGTCCGGAGTCCGACATAAAAAGCTGACGGAACTAATTTTAAACTAGAGTTTTATTCAATCAGATCATTTCATTACTTACTAGTCGATCCCCCGCGTTTTCATTCGCGTTAATTTCGGAGTTCCCGTGGGGATTCCGGGATAAAAATGTTCTATGTCACTCAGAAACACCATAGCTTGTAAGAATTTTTGAAGTCTGTTAGCTAGTTTTTTATTTAGACCATGTTCTATAACTATTCATAATTTACGTCTACAAGTTCACGTTTCTTCTCGAACAATATAACACTCACTGTGCTTTATAAACAAAAGTATGTTCATACTGACAAACCTACAATCGCACGTAACTCATAATTTTATTAGATACTAGCCGTGCCCCGCGGTTTCACCCGCGCGAGTTTTGGGATCAGGAACCTTTGCGGACGCAGGCAGAATAACCCGCCAAAGTTTCATCACAATCGGACCAATGGTTTCGAAACGCACAGAGGACAGACATACAAACATTCATTTTTATTTATAAAGAAGATTATCGTGATAATAAATATTCAATATAAGGTACCTATACGACACCGTCCCCCGCTGCAAATGTAGAAGCATTTAATATAATGTATCGCTAATTTACAAGTAATAATAATACGTAATTTACTATTTAGACAACAAATATTTACAAAGTACTAAATAATTATTTATTTTTAGAAACTCAGAACCGATCACTTGGATAATATTGATGTTCAGTGCTTTTACAAATGGTAACATTCCGGATTCCCCTAATCATAATTAATCAATATGCATTACAAATTTGGCATAAAATATTGTTTTGTCTTTACAAATTTATTAGACGATGTGATGTGAACTACATATACATACAAATATAATCTATACAAGAAAAAAATCAGGCCTAATCTCATTTCTAATACCAAAAAGTAATATGATAAAAGTTTCTCACCTCGATCGAGAATCGAAGATGGCGATTTTTCGATTATTATCACTGTAATAAATTGCTACAATCCCCGATTTCAGTCAATCGTTATAAAATAATTTATATATCGTTTACAAATTATAATTTCACGTTCCAATACAACTGATGTTGTAGATACTAAAAATAATATTCACAAAGTATATTGTATATTAAATCCTTCTCACTTTTCTATAACTCTAGATTGAGGGTTGAAGCATATTTTGACCGACGCCATTTTGCGTGCACCATTCCGTTCACAACGCTCCATCTAGACCTGGAGAACTGGGTATCAAAGCCCCTACGATTAATGGTAAAATTTAACTTCTATAATTACAAACCTATCGCCACACCTGAATATAATCGAAATACGAGGCCTAATATAAAATTAAATCATTAAATCATTGCTTCGCGCCTCACGGAGGCATTGGCATTACACAACAAAAAAAAAAACGACTATTTACAGAAAATAAAACTCGGACTCGCTCTGTCACCTGCCGTTGCACAAGAGAAAAAAAAAACAGTGACCCCCATTATAAATAGAAACATCAAAAATCTTGACACATTTTTGGCGTATGAAAAGATTAAAAATCGTGACACCTTTTCTGACATATGGAACCATCAAAAGTCGTGACACCTTTTCTGACATATGGAACCATCAAAAGTCGTGACACCTTTTCAGACATATGGAACCATCAAAAATTGTGACACCTTTTCTGACATATGGAACCATCAAAAGTCGTGACACCTTTTCTGACATATGGAATCATCAAAAATCGTGACACCTTTTCTGACATATGGAACCATCAAAAATCGTGACACCTTTTCTGACATATGGAACCATCAAAAATCGTGACACCTTTTCTGACATATGGGATCATCAAAAATCGTGACACCTTTTCTGACATATGGAATCATCAAAAATCGTGACACCTTTTCTGACATATGGAACCATCAAAAATCGTGACACTTTTTCTGACTTATGGAATCATCAAAAATCGTGACACCTCTTCTTACTGCTTACACATAGAATAATTAAAAGTCGTGACACCTTTTCTGACATAGGGAACCATCAAAAATCGTGACACCTTTTCTGACACATAGAATCATTAAAAATCGGGACACTTTTTTGGCGTACGAAAACAAAAAGAGTTGAGTGTTCCTTTTCTGACGTTTGGAGGACAATGACGTCACTGTACTCCGTGCTACTCTAGTGCACGGGCGGGGGGGGGTCGCTGTGGGTCGCGGCGCAGGCTCCGAGGCCTCAGTGGCGGCGCTCGCGCGGGCCTCACGAGGCGTACATGCGCTTGATGTCCTCCTTGTACCGCTCCTGGATGTCTTTCCGCTTGATCTTGAAGGCGGCGGTGACCAGCCCCATGTCGGGCGACCACACCTCGGTGCAGAGTTTCACCGCCGTCGGCACCTCGAACTTCTCCAGCCCACCTGGATGGGACAACACATCGGTGTTAAAAGGTAGGTGTATTTTTTTTTAGTGCAATTTATATTGAAATTTTCAGAATATTATTTTTAAATATAGCAGGGGGAGCATGAATTTTTCACGCTTTTGTACTTTCGATATCGAAGGGTTTTGTTGTATGAAAAATGAACAACCAGCGTTGTTCATTCGCGATATCGAAAGAATGAAAGCGAAAATATTCGTGCTACTGGTATAGACAATCCGATTAAATTTTGGAAATCGTGGAGTCATGCTGTTTGATTTAAAAATCATGCGTACAACGAAAAATAAATACGCGTGATATCGCATTATATCCCCTCCTCCTTCTTGTGATATTTCGAGATTTTTTCCGAACCCTTCCCCCCTCTTCGTGATATTTCATAATTTTTTCAGATCCCTTCCTCGTCTTTGTGATATTTCATGATTTTTTCCGAACCCTTCCCCCCTCTGTAATTTTTCGTGATTTTTTCCGAACCCTTCCCCCTTCGTGATCTTTCGTGATTTATTCCGAACCCTCCCCCCTCTTTGTGGTATTTAGTGATTTTTTTCCGAACCCTTCCCCCTTTCTTTGTGATATTTGGTGATTTGTCCCTCGGCCCTCCCCTCCCCCCCCGAGGCTGACAGACAACAAGCGGGGGCAGCAGAGCAGCAGAGCAGCACTGACACTTGCGCGCGTGGTCGGCGAGCTCCCTTAGCACGGCGCGCTCGACGGCGGGGTCTTGGCACAGCGCGGCGAAGTCGGCGGGCGGGCGGCCGGCGCGCGCCGCCAGCTCGGCCAGGCGCGCCGGCTGCGGCACGAGCAGCGCCACGGTGTGCGCCTTGCTGCTGTCGCCGCACACGCAGATGTTCTCCACCAGCGGGCACGTCTTCAGCTCCGCCTCCACCTTGCCCAGCGACACGTACTCGCCCGCCTGCAGCTTCACCAGGTCCTTCTTGCGGTCTAAGGGGCATTAAATAACAGTCATACTACTACTAGCTGTTCCCCGCGGTAATGTCGGAGATCCCGCGGGAATTCCGGGATAAATGTAGTCTAAGTTACTCCTAATAGCATCAGCTATCTACCATTGAAAGTTCCGTTAAAATCGGTCCAGCCGTTTCAGAGATTAGCCATAACAAACAGACAGACAGACAAAAAAAAAAATTGATTTTTTATGTAAGTACCTACTGTCGCATGCACTTAGTGAAAAGCTGTCAATCTGGAATTACAAACAGACACTTCAATTTCATTTATATGTATAGACTAGCTGTCCCGCTCGGTGACACCCGCAAAAATTTCGGAGTTCCCGCGGAATTGTTCCATACAAATTTTTCAACCCCTTCTCAGGGGTTTAATTTTCAAAAATCCTTCCTCATCGGATGCCTACGTCATACAAAGAACGCCCCCTCCAAGTTTCAGGTCTCTACGATCAGCGGTTTAGGCTGTACGTTGATCCGTCAGTCATTCAGGACAAAGGATTTTATATAGTATATACTAGCTGTGCCCTGCGGTTTCACCCGCGGTAATTCAGAGTTCCCGTCGGAATTTTGGGATGAAAGTACCCTATGCCCTTTTCTGTACCCCTGACAACGTGCACGCCAAATTTCATCCGAATCCGTTCGGCCGTTTTTGCGTGATTGAGTAACAAACATCCAAACATCCACACTTTAACATTAGTAACACTAGTAGGATAGACGTATAGCTGCGAGCGCACCGATGATCTTGATGCAGCCGTCGTGGTGCAGCTCGCCCACGTCCCCGGAGCGGAACCAGCGCGCGCCGCCCGCCTCCGCGAACTCCTCCTGGCTCTTCTGCGGGTTCTTGTAGTAGCCCTCCGCCACGCTGGCGCCGCCGATCACTATCTCGCCCTGGGACAACGGACGACGCCGCGTTATACGCCAATAGCCAATAGCCGCGTAGGGAAATCTTAATTCCATTTAGTCCGTCAGTTAGATAATAAAAAAATAATAGACACGTATTTTCCCATATTATGCATCATCTAAATACCATAATACTTCCGTGTAGTTTATTGTTTCTATTTATATCTAAGTTTAAATATAGGTATAGATAGGTATATAAGTATCATATATTTTATAAGTATCATAATTGCATAATACGTATATAATTATTTCATATGTACTCTTCCCACAATTTCGCAGGCGGAACGCTGGGGCTCCACTGAAAATCAGCTCTGGGACGACTACGGTCGCAGCAAATGCTGAGTGGAGTCCCTTTTAGCGAGGCACTGCACCACATAGTTTTATTTATCTTTAAATTATTAAGTAGTTGTTGCATGGTGTATGTGTTTACTTTGCTAAATAAAGTGTATCTTATCTTATATTTTTGCACAAATACTCAGATGGGGGCTCGTGACGTCATACTGTCGTATAAACAGCTGTAGCACAGCGTGTCGTCACGCGACACTTCGACTTAATGTATCTACGCTATTTTGTAATTGGGTATTCTCCAAGGTATGAAAATCAAAATTCTAATTAGTCCGTCAGTTAGAAAATAAAAAATAATAGACACGTATTTTTTGCTTTTTCAATTTAATGAAAATTAACATAGATAAAGCGCATTAAAGTTTAGGGTGGGGGGCTCGTGACGTCAATATTCATTATAAGCGCCATACAAACCGCACCGAGTTGTGACGTCACGCGAAATTTCAACTCAATGTATCTCTGTTATTTTTTGATTAAGTAAAAAAAGAAAAAATACGTGTCCAATATTTTTTACTAATCTACACGAAGGACTAAAAAATTTTTTTGTCAAGTAGCCAATTACGTAAAAAAATAAAAATTATACCTATATTTTTGTGTCTAATGTTTTTTATTTATCTACTTGACGGAGTAAAAACTATTTCGTTAACTAGCCCATTATTATATCACAGACTGCTGGACCTGAACTGCATGTTCTTAAATTTTAGGTCCAAGAGTTAAAAATAGTTGAAACACAAAGTCTTCCTATTTTAGAGGTCTGTCGACTTAAAAATTACGCGGGGACCGCAAGAAATACCAAAAACCACCAAAGAAAAAGTTATTTCGTTATGTGCAATACTGTTTTTGAGTTCCAAATATATTCAGATTGGTATATGAAGTGTGCGCGCGTTGCTCACCTGCGGGAACGGTTTATTGGTGACCCGGTAGTTGCCCTCCTCCCAGTTGACCAGCTTGATGTCGGTGCCCGTGGTGGGCGCGCCCACGCGACCCGTAGACCTGCACACAATATCAATATGCAATCCACCTTTCCACCCTCGCCACTCTGTGTAGTTAGTGTAAAGTCGTGGTCATATAGGGTAGTGGTCGTGCAGAGTGCTGCTATTTGTCGTGTAGGGTAGTGGTCGTGTAGGGTAGTAGTCGTGTAGGGTAGTGGTCGTGTAGGGTAGTGGTCGTGTAGGGTAGTGGTCGTGTAGGGTAGTGGTTGTGTAGGGTAGTGGTTGTGTACCTAGTGTTCTTTGTCGTGTAAGTTTAGTGGTCGTTTAGAGTTGTGGTAATTGTCCAATTTTGTCGTGTACCAAGTAAAAGCTTGGTCGTGTAGGGTAGTGGTCGTGTGGAGTGGTAGTGTTTGTCACGTACAGTAGTGGTCGTGTACTGTGTGGGTCGTATAGGGTAGTGGTCGTGTAGAGTATTGGTATTCATCGTGTCGGGTAGATGTCGTGTAGGCAGTAGTGAGTGGGGTGGTGGTCGTGTGAGCCCTTACCTGTCGTGTATGTCCATGACGGTGGCGCAGGAGGTGGTCTCGGTGAGGCCGTAGCCGACGACGACGTCGCAGCACAGGCAGATGCGCACCTGCGCGTGCGTGTCGGGCGACAGCGGCGCGCCGCCCGCGATCATCAGCCGCACGCTGCCGCCCAGCAGCCCGCGCGCCTTCGCGAACATCTGCGCCGCGCGCCGCGCACAAGTGCTTACTCATCCTTACTTGTATGTATGGATATATGGATATATGGATGTTTGTTATTGTTACACGCGAAAACTGCTGAATAGATTTTAATTAAACTTTACAATAAGATCTCATACATACGGAAGCTTATACATCAGAATAACACATGGGGTACTTTTTAACCTGGAATTACCGCGGGATCTCCGAAATTAACGCGGGTGGAACGGCGGGGAAACAGCTAGTATTGCCTATATTACCACAATCATACACACACACAAAGAAATTGAATCGTAAATACCTAGCCTGATATTGTAACTGACTTTCAAGCGAGGCTGCCGGAACACACCGTCAGGTCATATGGGTGCTTGGCAGGTTTTCAACTTGAAGACCTATTTCTTCTAAAGAGTTAGTCAAACTAAGAAAA
Organism: Zygaena filipendulae; assembly: GCA_907165275.2. Lineage (NCBI taxonomy): Eukaryota > Metazoa > Arthropoda > Insecta > Lepidoptera > Zygaenidae > Zygaena > Zygaena filipendulae. Next base: position 15,343,447 of record OU015649.1, on the reverse strand, counting down.
ATAAAAAGTAAGACAGAGCAAACGGCGGCCTCATTGCTAGAGGCAATCTTTTCAAGGCAACCTTAAGGTGATAGAGAGCTGTAGATAGAAACTAGAAGCGGGTGCTGGGTGCACAACGTAATTTATTTATTTATTTATTCAAAACAAGAAAGGCTTACAGTGTTCGCCAAATCGCCTCTCTTAATACATAATATCTACTATACTAGCTGTTCCCCGCGGTTTCACCCGCGTTAATTTCGGAGTTTTCGCGGGAATTCCGGATTACAATATAGTCTATGTTACTCATGTAGCTTCCTAATGGTGAAAGAATTTTTGAAATCGATCCAGTAGTTTTTGAATTAAATCGTAACAAACAAACAAACAATCAAATCTTTCTTCTTTATAATAGATAGAAGTATAGATAAGGATAATATAACACGAAAACATAATATATCCTACTAATATTATAAATGTGAAAGTGTGGATGTTTGTTACTCAATCATGCAAAAACGGCTGAACGGACTTGGATGAAATTTGGCATGCACGTTGTCAGGGATACGGAGAAGGATATAGGGTACTTTTATCCCGGAATTCCCGCGGGGCACAGCTAGTTTGCGATAATAGGGATGTTGACTACTATTGAAAATCAAAATTCTAATTAGTCCGTCAGTTAGAAAATAAAAAAAACAATAGACACGTGTTTTTTGCTTTTTTAAATAAATTAAAATATACAGAGATAAAGGGCATTAAAGTTTCGGATGAGGAGGTCGTGACGTCACTAACCGCAAAACCGCCATACAAACTGTCAGAATAGTGACGTCACGCGAAATTTCAACTCAATATATCGCCGTTATTTTTTGATTACGTAAAAAAAGAAAAAATACGTGTCCAATATTTTTTAATAATCTACAAGACGGACTAAAAAATAAAAATTAGTCAACATGCCCATTTATCGTAGGCTAGTGTATAGCAATAGACATATAACTCACGATCCTGTTGAGTAGGGGCGTGTCGTAGCCGCGCCGCAGCCACGTCTGCTTGTAGCTGTAGGCCCACTTGAAGAACGCGTTGGCGAAGGGCCCGCTGCGCGCCACCTTGTCCGTGATGCCCTTGCTGATGCGGTCCATTATCAGCTGCGGCGGCCGTTGTCACAACAATCATAACAATAATAATAATCCCATCAAAAACATTCTGTAAAAAAACTAGCCAAGTCTCGCTTGTTTATCTCTAAAAAGTAATGAAATCTAGGCAAAATCGTGCCAAGTCTAAGGTTGCTTACTGCGATTTCTTTATAGTTAATGTTGTGTGACTTGGTCGTCGATAACACGTCAAAACACACACATCCACTTGATCCCATGTTAAGCAAAAAGCTCGATCGTGGAAACTAAACACCACGTGCTATATACTATACTACATATTTTTACATAATAAGTATAACTAGCTGTTCCGCGCGGTTTCACCCGCATGAAAGGTTTTTATATAACTTTTTTTCCCGAAATCGGTTTCAATGAAACAAAGCCTATATGTAGCTCCAGACTACGCTTAATCTACCTGTGAAAACCGCATGACGATCGGCTCAGTAGATGCGGAGATTATCGCGAACAGACAGACAGACAGAAAAGAATTTTAAAAAACTTTTTTTTGGGCTTGGTTACTCTTCTTTTATCACCTCTCTCAATTTTAGGTAAAAATATTCAATGTCGCGGATTCTACTCTTTTATTATAGTATAGATAGTATCTATACATATAAAACGCTTTGTCCTGAATGACTGTTGAAAGGGGTTGAAAAGTTTGTATGGAACAATTCCGCGAGAACTTCGAAATGATCGCGGGCGAAACCACGCGGGATAGCTAGTACATAGATATAAATATGAATACGTCCAGACTGAAAAGTCGACTGTGGAACCCTGTGTCCACCCCCACTGGGAAACGAACCCAGGACCCCTTGGTTAGTGGGAAGGTATAGTGACCTATTGCAACGATCTGATGACAAAAAAGTATATAGGTAAGTATTATAACAGCTGTCTGGTATCTATGGTACAAGCTCTGCTTAGTTTGGGACAGAGGTGGTGATAAGATAATGTCCAATCATTATCATTACATCACTAGCTGTCTCTCGCGGAGTTTTCGCGGGAATTCCAGAATAAAGAGCACCCTATGTCCTTCTCTGTACAACGTGCATGCAAAATTTAATGGTGATCGGTCCAGCCGTTCACGCGTGATGCCGTCACCATGAGACATAGGGATTTATTTTTATATCATAGACTAGCCGTCCCGCGCGGTTTCACCCGCGATAATTTCGAACTTCCCGCGGAATTGTTCCCCATACAAACTTTTCAACCCCTTTTCATCCACTTAGGGGTGGAATTTTCAAAAATACTTTGTTATCGGATGTCTACGTCGTACAAAGAACACACCCTCCAAGTTTCAGGTCTCTACGATCAGCGGTTTAGGCTGGGCGTTGATCCATCATTCAGGACAAAGGATTATATATATATAATAGATATAGGTTGACGGTGAATGTATACAGGCGGTGTAGTGTGCAGTGTGTACTGACCGGCACCGTGGTGATGCAGGTGGGCCGCAGCACGGTGGCGTCGCCCTTGGTGCCCTTCATGATCTTGCTGGACGTGTCCAGCATGGTGAGCGGCGTGGAGTAGCCGATGGGCACGCCTGCGCACACGGACACGCACACACACACACACATCAGTTACAATATTTACAATGGTTAACAGATAATCGAGAGCTCTTATCGTTGCTTTATTTATGGGTCTCCAAGGTGACAATCTATAAATAATCGTTAAAGCATAAAAAATTAAAGAAATTTATCTTAATTTCACGTTGTCACATGAAATTGTTCAATTATTATTAAAAGTTCAGTTTTGTGTACATATAGACACACAGACAGACAGACACACACACACACACACACACACAAACATTCAATATCAAAGAGTTAAATAACTTTAATATATAATACGTTACATTACATTATATAAAAACTTGCGGTCATATTGTTTTTGCCTTTGTTGAACTTTGACTGGGAGCGATAAAATGACGCGTGCAGTGTAAAAAGTGAGTATCTATGTTTGTATATAAAACTACTTATAGAGGTAGTACCTACCTACTTACTGCAGATATATTATAATTAATTAGTATATATATACTGTTGAGAAATATAATTCTATTCATGACCATCTTAGTGCCCATTTCGGAATTCACTCGTGAATTTCTTTATTTTTCTGCGATAAAATATAATAGGTATATCAAGTTCCATTAAACTTCGTTCAATACAAGTAGGTAGTTGACTACCTACTTTCGATCAGCTACTTTCTACAAAGCAAAATTCAAGTTTTTTTTTTTTATTAAGTAAAAAAAAAATATTAGTTCCGATGAATTCAATCATCACAATCAAGACATCTAGATTTGTATACACATTCAAAGTATGACTTACTAATTTTATGACAAGTACTGCATAGATATAGATATATGTATTACAAATTATCTTATTCCGCATTTATCCGATTTGCTATATTAAAAACAAATTACTTCTCGTTTTAACATTGCATGTGGCTGCAGCAAATTATGATTTATGAAGTTATTTATCTTGTTTAAACTGCGGATACTCCATGGAGGTAGAATCAAAGACATTAAATATATGTAGTTATTTACTCGGCGATGATGAATACTGATTGCCACTTATGTCATTGCCACTTATGTCTAGATCGGTAATTTCCGCGTCTTTTTATAACTGCTAATCAAATTGAGGGGTTAATTGCTATTGGAATTGATTTTTAATGGAGTATAAAACGTTGGTAAAGCTACGAAAACACTACATGAAAATTTAATGCACTTTACATTTGTGTGAAAGTGAGTGGGCTGTAGTGAGTAGTGTGTACTCTGGAGTGAGTAGTGCATTGTACTGTGAATAGTGGGTACCGAGTGGTGCGTGGTACTGTGTAGTGAACAGTGTGCAGACTGCAGTGACAATGAGTAATGTGTACTGTATAGTGAATAGTGTGTACTGAGCAGCAGTGGCGAAGGGTGAAATATTGAGAGAGGTAACCCGGAACAAAAAAAATGCTACCTAATCCGGGCGCGGGCACGCAATCTTGAGTCCTTACCGAAAATCTGTGATTGGCATCCTGGCTTCAGTCTTGTATCTAGGTAGATGACAGCTAATGTATCTTTAGTCCACTTTAATTATACGTGTAAACACTCAGGTATTGAAATAGTATCTTGCAACGCAGGTATACCTAAAATCTACTTTAAATACCTAATTAATTTCTACATAATAAACTATCTACTTACCGACGGAATACCTAATTACGTACGTCTACGTACTAACTGCTTTCACTATCACTACAAACAACACAAATAAACAAAGTCCAACTGCAATACAATATTAATCATTATTTTACACCAAGAAATAAATTGTAATAGATGAAACTAACTAATAAATTCAAATACAAATTTAAGCATTTATGCAATGATGGTGAATAATGCAGGACGCATTATGCAATTACCTAAATACGTCAAATTGTCTGTCGTGTCAACAGTCAAAACAAATATCCGAGTCGTTACGAATTTCTACGAGCGATAGCGATGCAAGCATGTCGTAAACGGAGAATGAAAGCATGTATTCTTCCATCACGCTCACGCGCACGCATTTTCTAACATTGTACCTATCAGTATGAGAGCGTTTTCACACTATCCGATCCGATATCGGTGTCGGACGCCGACACGATATCGGGGCAAGCAAAATGTATGAAATATGTACCTGTCTTTCATATTGTCCGGCCCGATATCGGATATCGGAGCCGACACCGATACGCTGGCGGCACCATCGGACGACCGTGAGCCGTCGGACGATAATGTTTGTATGTGTGCTGTACGTGTATCTAAATTGTCTCTGTGTGCGTAGAGCCTGATGCGCGGCGGCCATTTTGAGCTTCTTTACTAGTTTGGTTGTCAGATACAGCAAATAAAGTTTTCTGCCATGATGACCTGCCCGCACTAAGCTATGGAGCAAATGGCCGTATCGGAACGATTTTGTCGGAAATATGTGAAAATAGCACATGGTGTCGGCTATCGGATGTCGGCTATCGTCGTCCGACACCGATATCGGATTGGATAATGTGAAAACGCTCTAACTCGATTTTCGTCGGCTTGCCAGAGTTCTACTAGGGTTTGAAGTGACCTTGAGATGTGACGTCATTCTTGACGTTTATTTGTATAGAAGTTTAACTGCCAAAAAGCCGATCGTGCCTGCGAGTTACTAGCAAGTAGTTAACACGTTGTTAAACGCTGAAAAGCAAGTATTGTTGACTTAATGTATAGGCGTTTTGTAATGTTTTATTTTATTTATTTTTATTTAATGTTTCTCTACTTTTAAAATGGTGTAAGCGTTTTGGAATGATTGTCTTCTTTTAAAATAAAATTACTGATTATGCCATTTCTCAATTACGGTAGAGAGAGTAGTTACGTTCCAAGCTTTTGAAGGGAAGCCGGTGGGAATCGGGTTATATGGTATCTTCGCCACTGCTGAGCAGTGTGTACTGAGAAGTGTGTTCTGAAAATGAGTAGTTTATGCTGTGTAGTGAATAGTGTGTACTTACAATAAGTAGATTGTACTTTTTAGTGAATAGTGTGTACTGACAATGAGTAGTGTGTACTTTGTAGTGAATAGTGTGTACTTTGTAGTGAATAGTGTGTACTGACAGTGAGTAGTGTGTACTGTGTAATGAATAATGTGTACTGACAATGAGTAGTATGTGCTGTGTAGTGAGTAGGGAGGAAGTGGGAAGAAGGTACTGCGTAGTGTGTATCACGCAATGAGTAGTGAGCGCAGTAAGTAGTGCTGAGTGCGTGGTGAGTAGTGTGCAGTGTGGCTCCGCAGTCCGCACGCACCCCCAATGATGCAGAGGTTCTCGGCGAGCAGCTCGAACACGTGCGCGAGCGGCAGGAAGCCCATGAGCACGTCGTCGCGGTGGATGGGGATGGCGTCCGCGAACGCCTTCAGCGTGGCCAGCATGTTGCGGTGCGACAGCACCACGCCCTTGGGCACGCCCGTCGAGCCCGACGTGTACATCACGATGGCCGTGTCCGTCGGCGCCGGGGGCACGCACTCTGCGCGACACGGAACGAGACCATGATGAAGAGGAGTGCCAGTTATATTGGCAACAAAATACGGAAACACTTTTGTCATTTAGGCGCGTAGGCACGTTGAATTTTACTACTATTGCAAAAAGATTCAACAACTATTAAACGTGGTAAATTCAAACATTGCCCCAAAAGGAACACACTAAAAATTAGATAAATAAAAGAAAGGTCAAACCAAAAAGCGGCCTTATTGCTAGAGTTATCTTTTCGAGACAATCTTAAAGTGTCAGAGAGCTGTAGGTAAAACCCAAAAATATAATGAGATTATCTTTAATAAGGGAATCCCCAGATAGATTCAAACAGGGGATCCTGGTGGACAGAGGCATGTTTTCTGGTATTCATAGTACAAGGTCTGCTTATAATAAATACTTCGGAACCAGATGGTGCTGTGTGAAAATGTTTAGCTAGCATAATTTTTATTAATATTACTAGCTGTGCCCCGCGGTTTCACCCGCGTGAGTTTTGGGAACAGGAACCTTTGCGGACGCAGGCAGAACAACCCGCCAAAGTTTCATCACAAGCGGAATGAAATCATTGGTCCGCTTGTAATAGCATAGAGGACAGACATACAAGCATTCATTTTTATTTATAAAGAAAAAGAAGAAGATTATCGCAGTAGTAATTTGACATCTGTCAGCAATAAGTCTAATAACGTTTGCTGTTAGTGTACCAACCTCAGAAGAATAACTTCTGAGGTACCAACTAACTCCCTTGTAGAGCAAAGCCCCCCATATGTTATGCTTATTACCGAATCTGAAAGTAGGCACCAAGTTTCGTTAAACTAACAGTACTTTCTCATCACACCTGTTGAATTGAATTGAATTGAAAAAACTTTATTTGACACAACACAAAGATTTACAGCATACGTATACAACAACTAAACATATATATAACAGGTATTGAGGTATTGTTCTAAAAAGGTTTATTGGCCTTAGGGGATGGTGGGGCCTAAATAAATATTTGTGCCCATAGGACTTTTAGTTTCTCCTTCCTGATTGGTCCGCGTTCATGCAGTCGCCCCCTCAGTGAATTAAACTAAAGAGTTGCGTACTTGTACTGTTTCTCACATGTGTGATGAAAAACACTGTGTCACTGAGGGCCAAAATATTTTGTTCTCGGGTTGCGTATATTGAATTCCTCGCTACGCTCAGGATTCTACTTTAGAATCCTTCGCTTTGCTCGGAATTCAAAATCACACCCTCGGGTAGCAAAAATTTGTTTTGGCCCCATGTAACACAAATAACTATTAAAACTGCCCTCACCGATCTTAGACTGCTTCCCTTTCTGCACGACCTCCTTGTATCCGATGATTCGGATGCCCTCCTTAAAGCCCTCCCGGTCGGTCTCCTTGAGCTGGTCCTCCATATATACGATGGTGTCGACCTTGGGCGTCTTCGCGAGGATCTTCTTGAACTTGCCGAGCAGGTCGTGCGTGGTGATGACCGTGGACACCTCCGTCTCGTTGATGCCGTGCGCTATGGCCTCGTCGCCGAGCGTCGCGTATATCGTCACCACTGGAACCATACAGAACATAGTATTAACTAGTCGTGCCCCGCGGTTTCACCCGCCTTAATTTCAGAGTTCCCGCGGGAATTCCGGAATAAAAGTACCCTATGTGTTAATCTGATGTATAAGCTATATTATTGTAGAGTTTCATTTAAATCCATCCAGTAGTTTTTGCGTGAAAGCGTAACAAACATCCATCCAAACAACTTTCGCGTTTATAATATTAGTAGGATGAGAGGCAAAATATAGCAATTTTGGATCAAACAAGTATATTTTAATTTGAACAACCCAAAACATTCTTTGTGGAGATCCCAAATATATTTTCCACGCAAAGCCAATTTCGAAAAGAATCGATTCATTTACAGACAGCTTGTGAGCAGGGCGTCGCGTGTGTGTGACGTAGGGTTTGTATCCACCAAAAAATTACACGTGATTTTGGGTTAGTTAGGTTAGTCTAAACTCTAAAACATCAGGGAGGGGGGATAAATCGACCCCTTAATGAGTAGTGTGTAGTAAGTAGTGCATGGGGGGGAGTGTAGTGGTTAACACCTGGTATGCCAGTGTCGTGGTGATCAAGTGGTGGTCAGTACTATACGTACCTAGTATGCAAGTGTCGTGGGGTATAGTGGTTAAGACCTGGTACGCTAGTGTCGTGGTGTTGTGTCGGTGCAGTGTGCAGTGTGCAGTGTGCAGTGTACAGTGTGCAGTGTACATCGTGCACGTACCCGGTATGCTCTGCTTGAAGCAGCCGTGCGCGGCGATCATCCACTCGGCGCGCGTCTCCGCGAACATGACGACGTTGCGCCGCGGCTCGCAGCCCAGCTCGCGCAGCCCGCCCGCGAAGTGCGCCGCCTCGCGCTCCACCTCCGCGTACGTGCGCCACACGTACTCGCCCATGTTGAACTGCCGACACACACCGCACACTGTGACACCACACACACGTCACACAGTGGCGGTCCTTCCATACAAGTCCAAAAACCTGGTTCTGGCTAGCCAAAACACTTGCCACAGAATATTTGATACTCCACAAGCAAGCGCTTTACCTAGGCAGGCCGCGCTTTTGGGCTTGTATGGAAGGAACGCCAGTGACGTCACACACCGGTCAGCGAGCATCGCCGCATGTGGAACACACGATACCGCTGAGGCATTTGTGTCCCACTAGATGTGAATTACGGAACTCCCTCGGGAACTCATTATTCCGGGTTGAAAATTAAGCCTATGTTACTCGAGAATACTGCAGGTACCTACAACAATGGTTGTCTGGAAAAGATCGCTCTGAGCGATAAGACCCCCTTGTAAAATAGTTTTTTTTTTATTGTTTCAATAAAGAGTTATCTATCTATCTATTGTACAACAAGACACCGCCGCTGTCACATATGGAAACATTGCTAAGGGCCCAAACCGCGTCGAGCGAACGCCCGCACTGGTCCATATAAAATTGCTCCATCACGCGTGTGCGATGGGAATACGGGATCCATCGCGGAAGTACGCGCGAGGCCGGTCAGCGGTATCACGGGTTTGTTTAGGGATGTGACATTGGGTGAAAAAGATAATTACTAAAAATCGATTTTTAATTTCAATAACAATCGATTTGGGTAAACTCGATTTTAGTTAGAAGATATAATCGAGTTTTATGGAAAAATTAATCGGACACACTTCATGGTTAGGTAGGGAATTGCAGTTAACATGTAGACGCAACACCGTTGCCGAATCGAGCTGACGCCACCTCAACGTTCGGCTAAGAACTCCCCCAAACAAAGTTCACCCGAACGAGTTCCAAACTAGGTGAACTAACTAGCTAACTTAAATTACCGACCGCGGCCGCTAACCGCATTCACACTTATCCCGTCTAAGTTCAACACTTTAAGACTGTTTTTTGCACATAATACATAATATGTACGTATGTGCTCTTAGTTCATTGCGCAATCAATCCCTTTCCTGCCCCCTTAGCCAAGTTGACTATCTACAATCGTTAACGCATAGAAAATTAAGGATCGTCATATTGTAACGTCGTCCGATCAAAAGTCCAGTTTTGTGTGACCACGTGACATAACGATTCCTTTCCTTTGTTTTCTATACGTTAACGATTAGGTATATAGGCACCGCGGCAAGAGGAGACGTCACAAAATCTTGTGTTGCCTTTAACATGTACAGGTGCAAAGCTTTGCGACACCGACGCCTGCATCATGCGACCCTAGTAACGTTCGTTGGTTGCCAAAGCTTTGCGACGTCGATATGCCTGCTGCAGGTCGTGAGACCCTCAGGGCCCTTATTCACTATGACCATAACACACCACGGTAAGATAAGAAGCCGCAAAAACTGTTTTTCCTTTGCAAACCTTCCTTCCTTCCTTCATTCTCACATAATTAAAGTTGGGCTTGGGTTACCACTAATATTATATATTATAATTTTAAACTGACAGCGTGCTGCTGTAGAGTTTGTTGCGCAGCTTCTTCTCTTCAGCTATAGCACTAGGAAGCTGTGAAGGGTGGATATTTTATGGGTGCTGTCTACTGTAAACTGTTATTTTATTGACGTCAGAAAGAGCCACATTATGAGCCCTTCACTGTATACAGAATATTGATTTCTAATATATTGTCACCTGGAGCGGTCGGAATTGTGTATTTAGGACGCGCGTTATGGGCAAGGGATGTTGTTGGTCATAGCGAATAAGGGCCCAGGTCATGAGAGTCACTAGTCAGTCACCCATCGAGCCGGTTACCTTCTTGAAGACGCGGCCGTTGGGCTGCGGCTCGTCCTCCTCGCCGAGCACGGTGCGCGTGCCGAGGCAGGGGCGCGCGCCCCAGCGCGCGGCCGCGGCGCGCAGCACGCCCTCCATGGTGGCCACGCCGTCGCGCACCAGCCGCACGTGCAGCTCGCACGGCGACGACACCGAGCGCACCGTCACGCTGGACGGCGTTGACTCGATTATGCGCGCCTGGTGAGTGGTGGCCACGACCGCGGCGGATTGTACGCTTATTAACACTTTACAATTTGTCAGACACCAATCTAGGAAATCGGAAGGTGTAATCCTCAGGTACAATCGAAGTTAGAACAGTTGGTTCTAATTCAGGATCAGTGAGTAAGAGAATGTACCCTAGAGTAGTTGATATAGGGTACAATTTAGTCTAGTGTGATCATGCTCTCTCTCTCTCTCTCACTCACTGATCGTAAATTGTATCCGATTTAGATTCCCTAAATTGGAAGTAGTGTAAAAAGCAACCTGTTGTATCGCAATTACCTAGTGAAATTGTGATACAACAGGCAACGGCTGAATATATCCATACTGTTATAAAATGTGAAAGTGAATGTTTGTTTGTTTGTATGTTACGCTTTCACGCCTATCTACTCAACCGATCATCATGAAATTTTGCATAATAATAATAATAATATCTTTATTAGTCTCAACACAACACAGTCATTACTAAGTAGGTACAAACTTAAGGGTACGACCTTTATTGTGAGAGACTGGTGCCTGTCGTAGGAATATTTCCTGTGATACAGATCACCAGGCCCCCTCCTGCATATTATCAGCAATTACAGTTACAGTACATGTTGTTCAGCATGAGCATAGTTAAAAAATTGAAAAGTTAAAATTCGTTAAAAGTTAAGATTTGAAAAGATCCTTGTGTTAGTGTGAGTGAGGGTTGTGTACATGAAGACGTGTGTGTGTGAGGGTGTATAGGTACCTACATGTTTATCTGGGATACAGAACATAGGGTACTTTTTATCCCGAAATTGCCGCAGGAACTCCGAAATTAACGAGGATGAACTCGCGGGAAACAGTTCTTACTATAAATGCGAAAGTGAGTTTGTTTGTTTGTAACGCTTTCACGCCCTTTATCTACTCAACCGATCATCATGAAATTTCAAATACACATTTTCAGATTTTCAGGGGTACAGAGAAGGTAGTAGAATAAATTGATGATAATAATAAATTGATCATAATTCTGTAGATTTGAAAATTTTAAACAAAAAGCGCCAAAAACGGCACTTTTGATATTTTTTACACTACAGATTACTGATACACTGATACAAGATACTGATTCACTATGATCACGTATGGCCATAACATCGAGTTAAAATATTAACGCGCCACAAATTAAATTATTTTAAAAAGCTGTTTTTTTTTCTTTTATTTTATCATAACAGTTTTCGATGTTCGATGTTTCTTTTTGAATTGGCACTGTGGAACCCGTTTTTTTTTTGCAATCAACTTGATCAACGTTCAATATTCGAACGTGAATGCGTATATATGTTATAGGCTGCCAGTGCAGTTCAGTTCACCTTGATCCGTCGCGACAGCGCCCGCTTCCGCCACGGCCGCTGCAGCAGCAGGTGCACGGGGAACGTGACGATGTCGCACACCAGCGCCACCGCGCGGATCGCCTTCAGCACTATCGACACCCACCATGTCTCCGGGCTGCAAGGGCAACAGCAAACAAACCAGCCATTAGCAAGCGTATATGTATAGCTTACCTATTCAGAAACTAGAAAGCATGTTGCCCGACACTGGCAATTAAAGTGTTCGAAAAAAAAAAACAATTATATCGAGTGGATTTAACCGCAAATCTGTGTCATTGTACTCGTATAAATTCGAATTCACCAAGCCATTAAGACAGGTGAATGGACTGCGACTTTGACTACTACGAGTAAATATGGCGCACGTGATAATAATATTTGATGGTAGAACGTGTGACTGAATCACCAAATAGGTATTAGTACATGGCGGCGCCACAGTCTTGGCGGCGGCGGTGGCGGCGGCGGCAGCGGCAAAAACAAATGATAGACAACATAAGAAGTAGGCCACAGCTCGCGCCGCTGATAGCTGTGGCCTACTGTGGCCGCCGCCACCGCCGCCGCCGAGACTGTGGTCAAAGGGGAAAAGTACGGACAGTAGCGGTGAGCGAACCATTACGGCAACGGCATAGGCGCGAGTTCGATTCCCGCATCCAGGTAAACATTTACATAATTATTATGTAATGAATATAGACAAGAAACGACAGTGAATACGTCAAAAAAATCCGTTGCGTAGTTCAGAAAAACTAAGCGGACCCGCAATTGGATCCGCAGACAAATGTTTTTTTTACTAATGTACATAATTAAAAGTTTCAAATTGTTCTAAGAAAAAATAATATAATATTGTTAGAAAATGGGCATGTTGACAAATTTTTATATTTTAGTCCGTCTTGTAGATTATTAAAAAATATTGGACACGTTTTTTTTCTTTTTTTACGTAATCAAAAAATAACGCCGATATATTGAGTTGAAATTTCGCGTGACGTCACTATTCGGACAGTTTGCATGGCGGTTTTAGCGGTTAGTGACGTCACGACCCCCTCACCCTAAACTTTATTGCGCTTTATCTCTGTATATTTTAATTTATTTAAAAAAGCAAAAAATACGTGTCTATTGTTTTTTTTATTTTCTAACTGACGGACTAATTAGAATTTTGATTTTCAAAAGTAGTCAACATCCCTATTTTGCATAGACATAGGGTACTTTTTATCTCGGAATTCCGGCGGGAACTCCTAAACAAACGTGGGTGAAACCGCGGGGAATACTTTATAATATTACTTAGGATTAGTTGGCATCGTTTCAAAATATATTTTATTAGCATAAATACTCGGGATATAATTTGATATGACCAGCACGCGGGTGAGGCGCCCTTGAAACTCCCAAAGTACCGCTCGGATGCGTCACGCTATCATCAGTGTAACTGTAACGTTACACCGAGGTTGGAGCACTTGGGAGTGCAATCGAGATGGGAGAGGTCAGTGTCGGAGCCAAAGAGGATATAATCACTCCGTGGAGGGAAACGGATGCGCCACACTCGGCTTCATTCAGGACGCTCCTAAGCGGGAAGAAAAAAATGTATGGTAAGTAGGGTGACCATTACATACACTTGTCTTTGTAGGACATTTTAGACAGTTAAGCGCCATGTAGAATAAAATACTGGACACATATTTAATTTTTCTCTTTTTTTACGTTATCAAAAAATAACCACGATACATTGAGTAGAAACTACAAATTTCGGGTTTATATCGGCTTATGACGTGACGTCACCACTCCTAAACTATAAAGCGCTGTATTTAATTATTTTTTCATATATTGTGTCTATTAAATTATTTTTTATTATGTCTGACGGACTAAATTGAATTTAGATTTACCTACCCTGTCACCATGCCTATTTACTACGGTTTTATTTTTAGAATAAATCTGAATAATAATAATAATCCACTTCACAACACACAGATCTACTTGATCCCACACTAAGCTATAAGCTTGTGTCGTGGAAACCAAGCAACACGTGGTCGATATTACATATTATTATGATTAATAACTATTACTACTAACTGAATACTGAATTTAATAATTGATTAGTTTTCAAATAAGAATAAAAATACGGTGAACCTATTCGGGGGTATAACGGAACGCAATCGGGACGGACAGAGCGCGGCGGGACGGGCCGTGGCAGCTCGGTCTCTTTCTTGGCCCTGACCCGAAACGGAACGATGAGTGTGAACAAATTTTGATCTTATTTCTAAATAGATAAAGTTTAAAGTATTTAATTACTGTGCTCAGCAAACCCCCCCGCACTAGCAATACTTCAACACTCGCGGTTGTCGGTCGTTTTCGTCGACTCATTGACAACATTGGACGACCCGATTGGCGCAATGGTGCCTGCCCGCTAATCAAAAGGTTCCGGGTTCGATTCCCGGTGGGGGTGGACTTTGTGTGATTAACGCAGGGTTCCATTTTCCAGTCTGGGTGTGTATATATATATATCTATAGTATAATATATATGTAATAATATGTGTAGTATATACCACGTGTTGCTTGGTTTCCACGACATAAGCTTATAGCTTAGTGTGGGATCAAGTAGATCTGTGTGTTGTGAAGTGGATTATTATTATTATTATTATTCGGACATGGCATGCATGAGCCTGCAGTGTCACGCGGATTTGACAATATCAGTATTCAAGTATTTAGTGCTTACTTAGTGTACCTAATCCTACTAATATTATAAATGTGAAAGTGTAGATGTTTGGATGTTTAGATGTTTGGACGTTTGTTACTCAATCACGCAAAAACGGCTGAACGGATTTGGATGAAATTTGGCATGCACGTTGTCAGGGGTACAGAAAAGGATATAGGGTACTTCTTATCCCGGAATTCCCGCGGAACTCCGAAATTGCCGCGGGTGAAACCGCTGGGCACAGCTAGTATAATATAAGGGGTTCTTAATCACTTTGGCTTAAAACATCTTATCACATTCGGCTTAAAATTATTATGAGTCACTAGTAATTATTTACTGGGCGTCTAAATTTATTAATAATTCCACCGATAGGACTTCGATAAAGCTCAACAATCCTGAATCAAGTTTTTATCTTTGGGCTAAATACTCGTGTAAAATCGAGACTAACATTTATAATGTGACTAGCTGTCCCGCGCGGTTTCACTCGCGATCATTTCGAAGTTCCCGCGTAATTGTTCCATACAAACTTCTCATCCTCTTTTCATCCGCTTAGGGGTGAAATTTTCAAAAATCCTTTCTTATCAGATGCCTACATCATACAAAGAACACACCCTCCAAGTTTCAGGTCTCTACGATCAGCGGTTTAGGCTGTGCGTGCGTTGATTCCTCAGTCATTCAGGGACAAAGCATTTTATATGTATAGATTGAAGTTGCACTAAAGTTGCAGCAACAGTTGCAACCCGCTTAGCCAAGTTGACATGCGATGATCGATAACGCATGGAAAACTTTAAGGAACGAATCGTCATGCTCATTATCACGTGGTCGCGTAAATTGGACCAATTAAAAGTACAGTTTTGCGTGATTACATGACATAACGACTCCGATCCTTAGTTTTGTATGCGTTAACGATTCTAGGGGGGCGTCCATTAATCACGTGACGTTTTTAACTTTTTAACCCCTCCCCTCTGGTGATAATATATAGTGAGGTTTTAGACTACCCCCCAAAATCACGTGTATTTTTTTTAGTAAGAAAGAGAAACACAGAAAACTATATATATTCCAGCACAACACACAAGAAGAAAAAATCAAAAAACATTGAACAAGTTGGTTTACCGAAAGGGACACCGACTCAGCATTATCTAAGTGCGGGTACACCTAGCGCTGGTTTTCAGTACAAAGTATGTTTAAATTTTCAGAATATCTCCTTTAAATACAGGTATTGCCTGGCAATTTGGCGAGTCAAAGCCACACGTCGCTGTTTGATTTGGAAATCGTGCGCTCAACGAAAAATAAATTCACGTTATATCTCAGTATATCCCCCTCTCCCTCATTGTGATGTTTCGTGATTTTTTCCGGTCCTCTCCACTCCCCCCTTTCGAGCCTCACGTAATTAATGGACGCCCCCTAGACTGTCAACTTGGCTAAGGGGGCAGTACACACACTGCGGCCAAGAATACCAAATGACGTTTATGATCGGTCACGAGACAGCGCCGAACCGCCACGCGATCCCGGTATCAACATAATAGGCTCATTTGAAACCGAGGATTTGCTAACAATACAATTTCATCTGAGCAGATAAATTATTTTCTCAAGACTCGCGTGTTGTTCTTATATGCGACGATGATTCAGCAAGACGTGCCACTCAGTGTAATTTTTCGATTTTGTAATCTCAATTTAAATCAGCATAAAATATAAAAGAGAGAACGGATCGGGAACCACTAAAACCTAACCTAACTTCATGATGTTGTTGATGTTGGCCAAATTCTTAGATATGGCCACGAGTCACGACATATCAATTTCAAACGGAATTTGAATGAAATGATCCCTCTATGCGTAAGTAATATCTGTATGAAATTATTACAAAGGTGTTCTTTTATTATTAGAATAAATTTCTAATAGAACAAAAAGCATATTTACAAAATCTTAAAGAATCTTAATGCCCGATTTTAGTTTAAAACTTTATTGTACAATGTGTTGATACTTATGCTACAACAAAATGTGTTGCACATAATATGCCGCTACTACTTGCTAATGCAATAGGTGCGGGGCGAGCATAGAAAAAACTGAACGGTCGGTGTACAGAGTAGAATGTACACGAATATCATATACAAAAAGAAAGATTTAAAATACAACGATGCAATGTAGTTTCAGCATCGACAACATAGACACACGCGAGTCACGCAGTTTAACACAAATCTGATTTAAAAAAAAAAACTCGAACGTGTTCGTTCCGTGTCGACCTTGATGCACGAACGGACTTTGCGCCAGCGCACTGCCAGTGTTTCAAACAAAGACGTAGAGTTTAACTGACTTTTTTGTGACGCAGCTCGAACAGTAAATAAAAAACCACGATCCGTCGTAAACATGAAAGAAGTAATAATATACTACGGGTTGTACGTGCGCAATTCAGATGGGAATAGTTTTAGTAAATAGCTGAACGCTGAATAATAGTACATTGTTATCCTAGGGGTGAAAGTAGTCTTTCTCCCGAGGATAACACTGTGCTTTTCATTACGAATGCAAGGAAAGTCAAAATAAAAATAGGAATTAGCTAAAGAAAAAATGAGTGAAGATCGGATAGTCGCTTGACACTTTCCCACCTATTTCTTTTTCTTTGGCCGGCTAGCTATTCAGCCAGTATTTTTTATTTACATTGTGGCGACCTAAAAAAAATATTTTCTTTAATTATTAAGTATTAATTAAAGAAAATAAAAAAAATATAAATAGGAATTAGCTTAAGAAAAAGTGAGTGAATTTTATTTTAATTAATACCTACTTAAACTTTACGTTATTTCAATTTTACATCGCGCTGGCTGTATAGAAAGTTGAATTATGGTTCAATAGAAATCTGAAAATAGACCTAGTTTTTTTTTAATAATTTGACAGTTGTCAGTTGAAAGCGATTCTCCCTAGGGCTGAAAAGGGTTACTTTCAACCCGCTTCTCAGGCAACTTCAGACCTACTTTCCGAGTATGAGTAATGAAATAGTACATTGTTATCCTAGGGGTGAAAGTAACTTATTTAGTCCCGAGACGGGGTTTGGCGACCGAGAGTAGCGAGGGCGCCAATAGATCGAGGGACTAAATAAGTCTTTCTCCCGAGGGTAACACTGTGCTTTTCATTACGAATGCAAGGAAAGTCAAAATAAAAATAGGAATTAGCTAAAGAAAAAATGAGTGAAGATCGGATAGTCGCTTGACACTTTCCCACCTATTTCTTTTTCTTTGGCCGGCTAGCTATTCAGTCAGTATTTTTTATTTACATTGTGGCGACCTAAAAAAAATATTTTCTTTAATTATTAAGTATTAATTAAAGAAAATAAAAAAATATAAATAGGAATTAGCTTAAGAAAAAGTGAGTGAATTTTATTTTAATTAATACCTACTTAAACTTTACTTTATTTCAATTTTACATCGCGCTGGCTGTATAGAAAGTTGAAACATGGTTCAATAGAAATGTGAAAATAGACCTAGTTTTTTTTTAATAATTTGACAGTTGTCAGTTGAAAGCGATTCTCCCTAGGGCTGAAAAGGGTTACTTTCAACCCGCTTCTCAGGCAACTTCAGACCTACTTTCCGAGTATGAGTAATGAAAAAGAACTTTGCGTATTTAGATACGCAACACAGTAACGAAAAAAAATGTTTAGTTTAATTTAGCCGAAATTTTTGTGACGTAGCTCGAGGAGTTAAAAAAACCACGGTTCGCCGTAAACGTGACAGATAAAGGACGTCATACGTACTTGCGTACGCAATTCAGATGAGAGTAGTTTTAAGTTTTAACTGTAAACAGCTGAACAAAAGAAAAGAACTTTGCGTATTTAGATACGCAATTAACGAAAAAAAAAATATGTTTAGTTAAAAACCGACATTTTTGTGACGCTGCTCGTGGAGTTGAAAAAAAACCACGGTTCGTCATAAACGTATATGTTAACGATAAAGCACGTTGTACGTACGCAATTCAGATGGGAATAGTTTCAACTGTAAACAGCAGAACAAAAGAATTTTGAGTAATTAGATACCTACCTAAGTGGCCATAAGGAATAGAACTAAGGTTGTGGACTTTGGGGACAAAATGGCATCCCTGAAATGGAGATGGGCTGGACCTGGACACCTGGGCCGTATGGATGTAGACAGATGGGCCCTGAGAACCACGGAATGGAGACCCCGGACAGGACGTAGGAGTGCGGGAAGACCGCCCATGAGGTGGGCCGATGACATCGCGCGCGCTTGCGGAAGACTTGGATGCGAGGAACAAGTTGTCGGAGCGATTGGAAAAGCGAAAAGCGATGAGAAGGCCTACATCCAGCAGTGGATGGACATAGGCTGAAGAAGAAGGTATCTAAGCACTCACGAAGAATAATTTATATAATAATTTTACGAATCGTTCATAAACTAGTTGTGCCCCGCGGTTTCATCCGCGTTAATTTCAGAGTCCCCCGCGCGAATTCCGGGATAAAAAGTACCCTATGTGTTAATCTGATGTATAAGCTATATTATTGTAAAGTTTCATTTAAATCTATCCAGTAGTTTTTGCGTGAAAGAGTAACAAACAAACATACATCCATCCATCCATACACACTTACAAACTTTCGCGTTTATAATATTAGTAGGATGTGAAAGTGTGGATGTTTGTTACTCAATCACGCATAAACGGCTAAACAGATTTGGATGAAATTTGGCATGCACGTTGTCAGGGGTACAGAGAAGGACATAGGGTACTTTTTAACCCGGAATTCCCGCGGGAACTTCGAAATTACCGCGGGTGAAACCGCGGGGCACAGCTAGTATTAAATAAAAC
Source organism: Zygaena filipendulae (assembly GCA_907165275.2). Classification (NCBI taxonomy): domain Eukaryota; kingdom Metazoa; phylum Arthropoda; class Insecta; order Lepidoptera; family Zygaenidae; genus Zygaena; species Zygaena filipendulae. The sequence goes on along the minus strand of OU015649.1, from coordinate 15,324,024 downwards.
AACTATTACATCTTAGACAAATGATTGGTCTGACCAATCATTTATCTAAGTATTACATATAGTACCTACACAATTTGCACTCTTTGAATGAAAGCGACCAAACTCAAAAATGTCAACTTTACGAGAAATGAGCAAGAAAATCTTCAAAAAAAAATATAACTAGTTGAATTAATTTTAATTTATCTCTTCTCGTGATTCATCGGAAATAATTGTTTTTTTTTTGCGGATTTATCTTTGCGGATCTTTTCTGTACAGATTGATAAATTTTAAATGTAGTTAGTTTAAAATTATAATATAACATTTTAGTCAATACTAGATACGTATTAGTTTGCAGATAAATTATTATTTAAAAAAAGTGCGTAGGCACTAGTCGGAGATGCACGTTAAGTGCACGTCGCAGCCATGTGATTTTCAAATTGCTGACTAACACCTGAACTCTTATCAGATAATTATGATAATTGAACAGCGCATTAGTCATAGAACTTACCTAAATTAGGTCATAGATACGGTATAAAAACACAATCTTTACTATTGTAGATGCGAAAGTGAGTTTGTTTGTTGGTGACGCTTTCACGCCTCAACGGCTCAATCGATCATCATGAAATTTTGCAATTTGCATACACGTTTTCAGGGGTACAGAGTAGACATCCACATAGGGTACTTTTTGACCCAGGACTCCTGAGGGAACTCCGAATTTAACGCGGGTGAAACTACTTACATGAAATTTTGCACAATGTCAAGGGTAGATACAGAAAAAATATGGGGTAGTACTTTTATTTCGGAATACTCGCGGGATCTCCGAAGTTAACGCGGGTGAAACCGTGGGGAACAGCTAGTGATATTATATATTATTATTAGTCATACAATATAATAATAATAATCTTATCAAAAAGATTACTTATACTACTATACTTTGATTTCAGTGAACTTTTACCGAACCTAGTCTTACTTCACGAATCACGATTTTAGGGTAGAATGGCTGCCTATTAACAGAAAAACATACATACAGTCGAATGTAGGAACTCCTCCTTTTTGGAATTCGGTTAAAAATAAAGAGAGCATCCTCATTAATTTTTAATTAAATTCGATTCTTCATAGCTACATTTCTTTCATATACCTCGCCGTCTAGTGATAAATCGCCCAACGTAGACAAGCAAGTAAGTACTCGTATTACCGATGAGGGAAACTTGTTATACATTACTTTACACATACGAGTAGACATGTACAATTGTACATTGTACAGACAGCATCAAAAATGTGTCACCTCTTCTGTCAGTTATTGACTTTATATCTATTGCAATAAGGCTCAATCGGTAACTGACAAAAGTGATTACATATATATCTGTTGCTGACTGTACTTTGGTATCATTGAATAAGGACGAGTCGTAACAAACTAGTTGTGAAAGCCTGCCTAGCCACTGCCAACGCAACCGCAAGTAAAACCGTGCTATTTTTAGATACTACTACGAGTAATACTTTTATACTATACTAGCTGCGCCCCGCGGTTTCACCCGCGGTAATTACGGAGTTCCCGCGAAAATTCCGAGATAAAAAGTACCCTATTACCCTATGTCCTTCTCTGTACCCCTGACAACGTGCATGCCGAATTTCATCCAAATCCGTTCAGCCGTTTTCGCGTGATTGAGTAACAACCATCCAAACATTCACACTTTCAAATTTATAATAGATGGGTCCTGAGAACCATGGAATGGAGACTCAGGACAGGACCGCTCATGAGGTGGGTTGACGTCATCGCGCGCGCTGTTGGAAAGATCCCTGGACGCGAGGGAAAAAGTTTCGCAGCGGATGGTAACGGAATGAGAAGGCTTACATCCAGCAGTGGATGGATGCAGGCTGAAGAAGAAGTAGTAAGACTATTTAAATTGTAAACGTGTCTTAAAAATGTAGTTTAAAATATCTTCAAAATTTCTTTTAGCATTTTAATTTCTTTCTAATCCATACAAGTATTTTTCTTTTTTAATTTTTCTTTCTTTTTTCTTTTAAGTACCTAACGTAAAAGAACGACTGAATTAAAATTGTATTCGAGAACACATTATTTTACTTAATAATAATAGTTTTATAATGAAAAAAAAAAAAAAACTTTTCCTAACCGATACTATATCTCATTTAGCAACAATGCATGGCATCGTTAAGCGTTTGACAAATTAAAGCAAAACTCACCGATCCATCAGCATGATTCTAATATTATAGAAAATGCACAAGTTATAATAAACCAATCAAGTGGAGAACTAGAGATGCCACCATTTAAAAAACAACTGAATACGACCAGTGACGATATCAAATTAGCTAAGTACAGGAGCGCCTTTATCTTTTTTTTTTTCAATTCATTTTTAATAAGTGGAAGCGATAAGTTATCAGATATAGATAGAGAAGGGAAAGAAAACCCAGCAACGGGCAAAGTACATGAAACTAGAGACGATAACGTTGCAACATAATTGAAGCATTAAGTCCCGATTAAGTGGACAAAGGTGTCTATCTAAATCAGACAAATTCGAAAAATATGACATTTTTAACCGATTTCAAAAAAGGAGGTTATAGAAACGATTTAGAATAGGTTTTTTTAATGCTAATTATCTACTCTGAATTATTTGTTAGTTAAGAGTTAAGACCTTTGTCCACTTAATGCTTCAATTGTTCGTAATTTGAATTAACGAGCTGAAGGCCAACTCAACTCGTACAAAACGACAGTGAATTCTGGCATGGAGACGGGGTATAGTATAGTATTATATGGGCATGGATAAATCTACCCACACACATCAATATCCGCAGTCGCGTCAATTTTTACTCTGTAACGTTTTTTTTACTCTGCAACTATATCCCAACTTGTGTCTGTTTTTTCCAAATAAATTCGATCGGTCATCGCAACGGAAGTAATATGTGAAGAGACCCTTACCAATGTGGAAGCGGTGCAGTTTTGTGTTTTGCGTGAGCCCGTGCACCGGGCGACACAACTGGCCTTCTCATGCTGCACCCCCCCGAACGGGGGGGACAGCAGAGGAAATTTTTCCCTGGGCTGAGCCCGCGCTTTCTGCTGAGAAACGGACAGTGGATTTGGGGCAGTCTTGCGGACTCACTGGATCACTTGGGCGAGAGCCGACGCCACTACGCAGTGGTATCCAGACTTCGCCCTGTTCCTTTGAAAGGGTAGCGTGCGACGAACTCAAGCGGATATCTCTTCCCCTCGGGTGGTCGAACGTGAAGAGGCACTATATCCAGCCGGGTCCGACGCATCAGCACGCTCGAACATCCAATGGCTAGGTGCTGGACAAAGATATCCCGAGGGTAAACCAGGCGATCCGATTGAACTCCCTACTACTACTGCAGGCGGGCGGCTGGCACACGTGCTGAGTGTGTGCGTGTGGCGGGGGAGGAGTGTCACATTCGAGTTGATATGGTCCGACACACACAGCAGCAGCAGCCTCCATCACTATCTCTCCTAGGCTTAGTGCCTTTTCACACGTACCGGTTGCCGAGTAGCCGGCGCCGGATACCCGGTGTCAAATAAGCTTTCACATGTCCCGGTTGATGCCGGCAGTATCGGCTAGAGAGCCGACATGAGTACAGTCTCGTTCTATAGTTTCAAAGATGGACCGTATGCACGCGCGTGCTCTCGCAGACTGTACTTGGGCGACTGACCGGCCGGCGCGTCTGAAAGCTAGTTGCGTGTTCCATACACCACTGTCAGTTCGGCCGCCGGCTAACCGATGCCCGGCGACCAGACGCACAGTGGTGGTTCCGGCGCGTACCCGGCCGTGCCCATACACTTCACCACCGGGTAACCGGCGCCGGCTACCCGGCAACCGGTACGTGTGAAAAGGCACTTACCGCTACGTTGTGGCGGGGCGCAGGGAGGAACCAAGTGCGGATGACAAAGAGTGTCGCTTCTTTACGAAGTATTTTATTGTCTATCTATAGTAACACGGTGGACACGACAGATACCGAACAGTTTACAACAACGCAGCCGACGGCGCATGCGATACTGCACGTGAAAAGCAATCCGAGACGAATTCCGTAGCGTTGTGTACATCAGCTAGTTTCAGACAACGATATAACGTATACTATAACATATTGGGGCGTTTCAAATACTTGTAACTAGGTACTGCACAGATTGGGAAAAACGTTTCATATCAAGGACTGTTTTGGGAAATGCGATGACAAAATCCGGCTCATTTTAAGAGGTTCCGTACTTCATAAGGAAAAAGGGAACCCTTATAGGACAAACTATTTACATATCCACAAGTTTGTACGGAACTCTCAGTGTTGGGAGTACGACTCGCCCTTGGCCGGTTAATCTTAATCTTAAAAAGTGACATAGATAATGCAACACTCAATTACATAAGCAATACTTTATCATTAACCTGTGATAATATTATATCACGATACTTTGTGGAATAATTTGCGACGCTGTGATTAGATAATTTGAAGAAAACTTGTAATCCCACCAAAAAAAATTTCATGTAAAATGTTGCCAAGACGAGACCATATGACTCGCACTGTCAAAAAGTCATCAGATCTCATGGCTAACAGAAAAGTACGTAATGAACAGTGGATAAATTTTTCACCTTACGCCCATGTGAATGTAGCAAAAGGATAAAAGACCAACGTTTCCATATACTTAATTACTATAACCCGTGTTCAGTTCAACCTGAAGGCTAACTAGTTAACATTGACTGTACGCGGATGATTAATATGGATGCCGGGAGCTATTTACGTCAGGGATTCACTATATAAATACAGTTGTGGCCGGGTGGACGTCGTACGAGTGCACGCGCGTCTCATTCCTTTCGTTATTCCGGACACTTTTTAGAAGCCATTTTGTTTACCCTGACCAAGAAAGTGGTTTTCGAGAAAGAACCGTGTTTCAACTGGAAGCAATCAAACATTTTGTTGACGGGACGGGTGGACGTTTCGCCATAACTAAAGAAGAAGAAAAAGTGTTTTTTATCACTGAAAACAGTAATTGTCACTGGCAGAATTTAATAGATAATATGATTAAAAAAGACGAAGATTCACTATACATTGGAATGTTGCAGGTGTCGTGTCTATGTGCTCCTGATGCTACTGACGCTACAGTACAATGTACATATTTAGCAGTATTAAAGTAAATAGTATCAAAAATACTTACGTCTCATTCTCATCTATAAACATTGTAGGTTTGCTTTGACCTGTAACAAAAAAAGTATGCTATAGTTTTTGTAATCTATACCTAAGTTTATGAGTTTGTGAATTGCGAGGTTGTAATAATATCTGGATCTACTGAACCGATTTTGAAAATTCTTTCACTCACAGGAAGCTGCGGTAGTTCTGAGTGACGTAAGGTACTTTTTATCCCGAAGTTCCCACAGGAGCCTCGAAATTACCGCGCTAGCAGCGGCGCTAGCGCTAACAGCTAGTGATAGATAATTTACAGTAAATTATTTGAGCGGTTCAATTTAACCATTCATATTTTATAATAGAAAAAAAAAATTACATTATATGATTTTGTTTATAAGTATATAAACAAAATTCAACTGGTTAGGTGCAGATCATGATTAACAATGAGCATGCCAACTAACCGTGACTATACAATAAATCATAACTATAATAAAATGATTATGAAAAGGATATTATGATATTGCAAAAGCAATTGCCTATCTACCTACAGTTAATTAGAGTTAGAATATTGATATTATGTTTCTAAATAATTTAGCTCCTCCATGTCTGTTATAATTTGGTGCTTCAAACGAATTGAAAAAAATGAAATTTCTGTTTTTTCAACACGTGTAGGTGTTCAATACTATAATATTCATTACAAACAATTTATAACATGCAAAAAAAATTACAAACTGTAAAAATAGGTTTATTACACATAATATAAAATAGATTTTTCTGTCTGTAACATTGAGATAACTGATTCTATTTATCCGGCTCACATTTCCGATCAACTGGACTTTTCATAAAATTTAGTTAGTACTTATACTTTAGTTACTTCAATAGGACATGAGGAATCCTTAAATTTACACAAGCGGGATTATTATGTAACATAAAGCTACTAGCTGTGCCCCGCGGTTTCACTCGCGTGAGTTTTGGGATCAGGATCCTTTGCGGACGCAGGTAGAACAACCCGTCAAAGTTTCATCACGATCGGAATAATGGTTTCGAAACGCATAGAGGACAGACATACAAACATTAATTTTTATTTATAAAGAAGATGATAATAATGTAAATTTGCTTATTTGTTACGCTTTCATTCATTATCATGAAATTTTACATGTACACGTTGTAAGAGAACTGTACGCGTAAGTAACTACTGTGAAATTAAAGCGGGTGAAACCACGTGGAGCAGTTATTAAATAATGAAATCGGTGCCCGGTGGTGGTATAGAACACATACGAACATTCATCACGGAATACCCGCCGGAACGCCGAAGGTAACGCAGGCGAAACAGCGTAGAAAAGCCAGTGGACAACGATATGGCAAGTCGCAAACGACCCAAAGCGGCGTCGCGGGAGCCACACCCGCGGGCCGCGGCGAGCCCCCGCGGGCTAATTATAGCGAACCCAGCAATGCTGACGACGAAGCCGACACCCACAATGTAGGACTTCGACCCGCATATTGTGTGCCAGTGCCAGCTATGCGAACGTGAGCTAGCTAGCTAGACAATAGGAAATAACAGTCAGCCTATGCATGACGTTTAAAACTTGATATTATTATTTATTTGTCCTTGAATCTGTGATTATTATCACTTCACAATACACAAACACTTGATCACACACTAAACTATAAGCTTGTGTCGTGAGAACCAAGTATTTTCCATTAGGGAGTACCAGTGGCAATCTGCCGGCTCCATTTTCAGACACTCGGACCTCGGCGTCATGTGTAATGAAAAGTCCAACTCATGGCTGCAAAACAAACTAGACAGAATTTGATTGTCCTACCATTAGCCATCTGAGAGTTTTACCGCCGCACTCAGAGTCGACTTTAATGATTACTTAGTTAAGTATAGATTTTTAAAACAAAACTGCCGCAATCAGACCAGTTTAATAAATTAATGTTAATTGGCATTTAACTAATTAAGTTACATCTCATTAAATGCCAATTAATTTACTGAACGTCTAAGATTGCGGCAGTTTTGTTTTAAAAATCTATACTTAACTAAATAATCATTAAAGTCGACTCTGAGTGCGGCCGTTAGTCCTTACAGCCGGACTCCATCATTAGATCAGCTCGATGGTACCGTTATACATTATACCTAGCTAGCATTGTCATTAGGATCGGATACAAGCGATTGAAGAATGGTTTGGTTTTGAAATGGAAATTTAAATATGAATACTGCGTAAAAGATAAAGCAATGGTAAAAAACATTAGGTACGTAATTAGGTTTTGTATAAAAATATGTATAATGATTTCATATCATTATACCTATAGGTACGAGTTCGAAGTCTCTCACGCGAATAATTACGTTATTATGATGCAAAAAAAATGGATAACTATTTTCGTCCAACAAAACAACTTCATAATTGACTAAAAAAATCTTTTATCAAGGAAAAACAAGATGTGTGATGTATATAAAATTCAATCCAACATAATATATGATATGACAGAGCTGATCAATTGAAAACGGCTCGACCGATTTGGCCGAATTCTTTTAATTGCATTTGTAATTAATTGCCAGGGCAAAATTCAAGGTTTGTATAAAATAAATTTTTTGGAGAATCCCCGGGATACACCTACCGATAATTTGGATGGAATGTTTTTAAGAAAAAAAATCGTTTTTTAATTGGACATTATGTAAAGCAAACAAAATGCGACATTATGTAAAAAAAACAGTCACCTTTGTACCGACAAGAATTACACGGAATAGAAGGAAACGAGACGAGTGTCACAACTGTAATAAGGACACCAGTCATGCAGTTGCAGATAAAGCGAACGAGGGCAAAGCTCAAGACGCTTATATGCGAATATGTACACGTGTATTTACGGCCTACACACGTTGAAATATACCGCGAACTTCTTGCTGTATTAACACGTCAGAATATACTTCAGTCATTCCATTACTTAACAACTTGACAACAATTATAATTAATATAATGTTTTAACATTATCGCGCCAATGGCGTCTCTTTGGTTAATTACTCAACGCACATCCATAAACAACATCGTGTTTTAGAGACTAATTACTAACGATTAGAGAGAGGTCTGTGTCGCATCAGTAGGAGGTAGGAAGTATACTGCGTCTGCTTATGGGAGACGCCTGTGGCACACTCATTAACTTAGTTATTCACAATCTGGAAGTTAGTAATTATTGAGCACAACTGAGACGTTTTTTTCTCGGTCAGCGATGGATCCATTAAAAACGCAATCGTTCCTCGCTTTAATAAAATGATAATTAAGATACTCGTTCGTGGTGCAAAAGACAAATTTTTAATTGAAATCTATTTCAATTAACATTTTAACCTTTCACCTCCATCCCCATAATATCACGATCTACGAAAGACGTGCTCCTGGCGCCAGACACATAATATTCCGTTATTAACAAACCACTGCACTTTTATTTATTTATTAAAATACACAACACAAATTAGGTACAATATGTCCTTATAGTAGCACAAACACACACATTGTAGGTATTGTAAAATGTAAACTTACTTTATTGCACTAAATGATAATTACAATATTTAATTATATTTACGTATTAGATTTAATGATCGATTTTAAGCATTCCCAATACTAGGAGGAATAGTGCCTAATGCCGTTTGGCGCTGGAGGTAAGTTAAGACTTCAAGCTACCAAAACATGGTGGTGAAAGAGTCAAGGAATTTAATTTACAAATACGACACGAAATCATAATAGGTATGTGCACCAAAAACTGGTATTTTTGGTGTTTTATACTAAACATTCGTACACGCATGACGGGACACGCGACTTTAAAAGAATTCCGTATGACTTTAACCACAATACGAACACGGTGGGACTGTCAAAAATTCGATACGCAATATGGTACCAGGGTTACCAGTAGAGTCCACATCATTACTTTTGAAATTATACCAAATCAAATCTTATTACCTATACCTGCAAATCAACAAAACTCTTGTGAAATAGTCTGTGAAAATGTAATTCTCGATTTCTGATCACTTCAACCATAGTACATATTTATTTAATTCTTTATCTCTATAATAAAAATGAATCGCCAAATGTGTTGCTAAGCGCATAACTTCCAAACGATTGCACCAAATCAGATAATTGTTTTTTTTTTTGTGTTCGTTATTGTCAAGACAAGGTTTATATAAAAGAATTTTGGAGTTCCTGCGGGAATTCCGAAACGGTTGGACCGATATTGACGGGACTTTCAGTACTAATTAGCTGATGTTATAAGGAATACATTAGGCTACTTTGGAGTTCCTGCGGGAATTCCGCAACTTACGCGAGTGAAACCGCGGGGCACAGCTAGTTGCATATAAAATAACAATATTACAATGCCTTAAGGAAAAGAAAATACAATAAAATTACAATACAATCAGCTGTGCTTCAACCAACCTATACGAACATAACTAATTTTACGTGATTTTAATTTTTATGCGATCATTTTATGGTATTGCGACTTTTTGTTTAGCATCAGCAAACTTGCGGGAGGAACAAAACCTTTATTTTTGTATCCAATTATAATATTATGTGCAATTTACTATGGGTACATAGTCAAAGTCAAATAATTTATTCAAATTTGGCCCATAATGTGGCTCTTTTTGACTGACCAGTAAGTTACATTTATTATGACAGCACCCATAAAATATCCACCCTTCACAGCTTCCTAGTGCTATGGCTGAAGAGAAGAAGCTGCGCAACAAACTCTCCAGCAGCACGCTGTCAAATAGTTGTAACATTAGTGATCCGTTAAAATAACCATATCAAACACTTCTCGCCTCCAACTTATAAGATCTGGCAACCCTGAACGGTTTGGATTTCTATTTTTACAACATCGAGGAGACGACGCGAAGACATCGGTGGCGAAAATTATATATCCACATATAACTCCGGGGAAAGGTTTATACTTCGCTGTGTTGAATTTGTGCTATTGCGTTAGAAAAACAAGACACGACAATTACCAAGGTTGCCAGAAACACTATAGTATCCTATTTTAAATTTTAGTCGAAAACAATATTCGGTACGAAAAAGTTTTGCAATAATACGTATTTCTGTAACTATTAACGTCATCTATACTTATAATAAAACTATAGAGAGGTCAATTCTGTAAATTGAATATATTTTCAAAATTAATATTGGAGGATGAATGGTGATCAATACTGATGCTAAAAATGCAATCAGTAAATTTTCTGTCTGTCTGTCTGTATGTGCACGCATGGGTCAAAAACTACTATAATAATAATAATAATCCACTTCACAACACACAGATCTACTTGATCCCACACTAAGCTATAAGCTTGTGTCGTGGAAACCAAGCAAACTTACTGCTTACTGAAGGGATTTTAACCAAACTTGGTACCATTTGTAGTCCATAACGGGCAGGTTATAGGCTATATAACATAACGCTAAGACACATAGGAGCTGAGCAGTGAGTGAGTGAGAGTTTGAAGCAAGTCTGATGAAAATGCGCTTTCGAGCTCTTAAACTCGTATACTCAACCACGCAAAAACGGCTGAACGGATTTGGGTGAAATTTGGCATGCACGTTGTCAGGGGTACAGAAAAGGACATAGGGTACTTTTTATCCCGGAATTCCCGCGGGAACTCCGAAATTACCGCGGGTGAAACGCAATTGATACAGATGCAATTTTTTGGATATCCTAGCACGTTAGATAATATTTATGGAAAAAAACCAGATAACACGAAGAAATCTATTGAGCGAGAAGGTTTTATTTTGTACGCACTAGCTAGAAATCTTGAAATCCAAGAATAATTTTAGCTCCAGGCGAACGATACACGAGGCAAAAAATGTAAAATATTGACTGAGAGAAACGTAAACAAAAGTCGGTACAAACAAAAAGTTTACAAACTATCGATCATTATGTATCGGTTTATTGTATTTGTAGACACGCTCAACGGCTTGTCAACCTACGACAATATGTAGTACACTGCGGTTCGGAGTTTATAGCTACAAATCGTCGTATCAATTGAAGCGATGACGCCACGCTAGGGAACCACTATCACCCCCCCCCCCCCCCCCCCAGCCGAGTTGACAATTACATTTGTTAAAAAAAAAACGCATAAAAAACTTGGAACCGAATCGCCATGTCCAATCCTTGTGTCCAATGTTCCAACAGTTTAGTGTCACCGCGTGTCATGAAGAAGAAGAAGAAGAAGAAAATACATTTATTTCAGCACAACACACAAGAAAAAGAAACAAACATCAACAGTGCCTAATCTAAAGAATCATAGATAATATCTCTTGCATGCTCTGCCGAAAGGGTCACCAACTCAGCATTAGCTAGGTGCGGGAACACCTAGCGCTGGTTTTCAGTTGGCAGCCCGCTGTCGCGCAACGACAAATGACAACGCTGTTCCTTAGTTTTCTATAGTATATGGATTAACCGACAACTTGGCTAGGGGGGCTAAAGACAACGAATACGCTCCACGCGCACTTTGGAATGTGGAATCATGGACGACATAGAGAATCGGCCATTCACAGAAATAACTATTCCATTGACAGGCTTGTATCTGGACGCAGACAAGCAACAACATGTTAACCCACAAAATTAAGTTATTGATTCAGAACGCTTTATTGAGAGTTGTAGAACGTTTTCGTGGGAATTCCAGGATAAAAAGAGCTGTAGAGCTATTATATTTCATTAAGAAACACTGAAGCTTCCTATAACACATATTATGTAAAAGAAATTTTAACCCTTCCAATGCCACGCACACCAATGTGCGTGTAGCCTTGATAAGTTAAGGCCACAAAAACATGGTCATTACCTCCAGACCACACGCTGATTCCTCCTAGTGTTGGGAATGCTTAATATCTATCATTTAATCTAATAAATACAAAAGCCAGTGCAGTGTTTTTTTTTTATATATGTGGTTTGTTATAGTAACGTAATATTATTACGTTTCTGGCCCCAGGACGTCTTTCGTAGATTGTGATATTACGAGAATGGCGGCGAAAGGGTTGAAAAGTTTAATTCCGTTTTGACTTTATCCGTTACAAACGAAGTGTAAGTCATTTACAAACAACCGCTACATAAAATAGTAGCCATTGTCATTTTAGCTGATATAATAATTATAGTTCACGGGAATTTGTGTCGGTTAAGGGTCAACTATTATTCGATTGATCGACGCACTTTGTACTATAAACACGATGAGTCTTTACTCTCTAGTCCTACTAATATTATAAATGTGAAAGTGTGGATGTTTGTTGCTCAATCACGAAAAAACGGTTGAACGGATTTGGATGAAATTTGGCATGCATGTTGTCAGGGTTACAGAAAAGGACATTTTATCCCGGAATTCCCGCGGGAACTCTGAAATTACCGCGGGTGAAACCGCGGGGCACAGCTAGTTTAATAATAAGATTTATTTATTCATTTCATTTACAGGCAGTTCATTTACGTCGACATAATTACGCAGTTCAAAAATGGTAAAAATGTATAGGTAAAGCTTTTTGTCTCCGAATTTGTTTGTTTGTTATGCTTTCACGCCTTAACTACTCAGCCGGACATCATAAAATGCATTACACCTTGTCAGGGGTGCAGAAAAGACTCCGAAAAAAAAACGTTGGGTGAAACAGCGGGGGATAGCTAGTATTTACACAAAACCTTGTAAACAAAACACATTTCCAGTTTGTGGTTTTATGACTCAACGTGTTGACAATAATTATAGGCTACTTGACTACTTCTTTTTTCTAAATTCTATTTAGTTCGTCAGTTAGATAATAAAAAAATAATGGCCATGTATTTTTTGCCTTTTCAAATTAGTGAAAATATACCTGGATAAAGCGCATTACGGTTTAGGAGTGGGGGCTCGTAAGTCGTAACGTCATACGCAGCTAAAAACTGCGGCTGCTTGTGACTTAACGCGACATTTCCACTCAATGTATCTCCGTTATTTTTTGCTTACGTGAAAAACCGTGGAAATACGTGTAATATTTTTTATGAATCTACAAGGCGGACTAAAAACAAAAATCTAGTCAAATAGCCTATTCTGCCAAAGTCAGTTTGAAATGTCACGACAAAAAAATTTTTTTTTTTACCTATCCGATGATTCCAGCGTATAAACCACGGGTATAAACCCAGTTTAAAATACTCTATCTATTACTTTGGATTGTGTAACACAATACAACAGCAACACATTAGGAGGTTATTATAGACTATATTATCCCAATGTTATAAATGCGAATGTTTGTTACGCTCGCTCCCACACTTAACTACTCAACCGATCATCATGCGCATACAATATGTTGCCAAGAGTACAGAAAAATCTGACATCCAGAGAAGAAGGACTGTTCCCGAGAGATAAATTTGATTAACGCGAATGAAGCCCGCGGGCTAATAATAATAATAATAAATCATTTATTTCAGGTAAAAAAACCCATTGCCATCCAAAACAAAAAAAACAACAACAACATAATTTTAAAACATGACAGATAAGACGCAAATTAAATTGAAATATGACCCCCAAGTGGAGGTGCATACTATTTACGATTAGTTTAAAGCTAGTTTAAATGGAAATTCTCAATTAAAATAGAAGAAAATAATAAAAACCTATTGCAATCGTTTGTTATACGTTTTAACTACTCAAAAATGTCAACAATCAATATGATACGACTACGAGTAGTCCATAAGTATATAAAAGAGGAGATAAAAGACAAATCGACTTTCTGAACAGGGTCGTTAGAAATAATCATGATGTCCGATAAGTTGAAGTGACAAAATTGAAATTTGAAATACGTAAATAGGTAGGTACTTGTGAAATCACCGGATAAACAAATCTATCTACCTACTAAACCGACCTTCAAGAAATGCATACACGTTATCAGTGGTACAGAAAAGGACATAGGGTACTTTTTATCCCAGAATGGGGATGTTGACTACTTTTGAAAATCAAAATTCTAATTAGTCCGTCAGTTAGAAAATAAAAAACAATAGACACGTCTTTTTTGCTTTTTCAAATAAATTAAAATATACAGAGATAAAGCGCAATAAAGTTTAGGGTGAGGGGGTCGTGACGTCACTAACCGCTAAAACCGCCATACAAACTGTCCGAATAGTGACGTCACGCGAAATTTCAACTCAATGTATCGCCGTTATTTTTTGATTACGTAAAAAAAGAAAAAATACGCGTCCAATATTTTTTATTAATCTACAAGACGGGCTTAAAAAAAAATTAGTCAACATGCCCATTGTCGCAGAAACTCAGAAATTAATGTGAGTGAAATCGTGGGGAACAGCTCGTTGGAAATATGAATAATTATACTTTATTGATAAAGATTAACAATAATTAAATATCGCAATCAACACGACGTTATCAATATCCGGCAAGTAACAGTGTGTTCACTCTCAAGTCTCACATCATCATAAACCTTGGCAGTCCACTGCAACTGCTGGACATAGGCCACTAGATTGCAAGATATTTAGCACAATTCATAGTATGTAATCCAAATGCTGCACTTTCTACCTTACTTTTCCTTCTCTCCCTCTAATGTAGGTTGCTTATGAAAAGATTGCTGCTCCTAGCAATACAGGCCACCTAAATTGGACGTACCTACTATGTGTCTAAGTTTTTGTAAAATGTGTTTTTTTACTGTGTGCGCGCAATAAAGCATATTTTATTTTGAATCTGAATTTAATTCTCAGGCTCCCGCATCCAGCCACTACCAGCCACCCTGCGAAGACCGTCACTCCACCTAGCCTGGGGGCGTCCTAGCCTGCGGTCTCTCACATACAAAAATCCAATATCTTCACTTTATAATATTAATACAGATGTTTCATGTTATTATACACGCGTATAGATAATAAATCTATATATAAAGTATCACCAACCGTCCTGCTGTCGTTATCAGCGTTGAGTTGATACTATATAAATTATCTTCCACACTTCTGGAGCACCAGATAACCTTATTAACACACTTATCTGCCGAGTGTGGATCTGTCAGAGGTCAGTTTAACAACATTTTGACTTTGAGCCTTCTCGCGCGATCATTAAGATTGGCGTGTCATTCGGCACAATATATTTTCGAGTGAAATAATCGATAATTCAAAGCTCGAATAACAATAAATACATTATTGTCAGATTAATTAATTATTATCTTTATTTGGCATCACAGTATTATTAACAACAAATGCAATAAAAACAATTAGAAAGACTAGTCTATAATAATCTATGGTGATATCATAAAAAGAAAAGATGTTTGTTTGTTTGTAATAGATAAAATGAAAAAGGCAAAACCGATTTTAAAAATGCTTTCACTGATAAGCGTTTCTGAGTGTCATAGGGTACTTTTTATTCCGGAATCCGGGCCGGAACTACGAAATTAACGTCAGCGAACCCGTGGGTGGTCGATTAGTAGTTTATAGTACCAGACCAGTGACACTTCATAAAAATTCACTGATTTAAGTACTTTACCACAAGCAAAGGTCGGCTTATACGTACACGTGACACGTGTTGTGCGTGTGTGTGTGCATCGTAATATTGACAGCGAGAAGACAGTAACTGTCAGCTGTCAGTGAATAATTGCCACATAATATAGATTTTACATGTATCAAACTTTCCTGGGAATTTCCTAGAAACTTTCGCGGAGATGAGGCGGCGGAGTGTCGCTTCTTTATATAATCTCTATTCTTTGCTAGTAAACCAAACCATTACTAAGTCGCGAACAAGAAAACAATAAAGTAGAAAATATAATACTTTCTCGTTTACAATAATCGTATGATAATACAGTACGATATTGAAAGTTCGATGCACCGTATAGTTACTGCCTATCTCTGTGGCCAAATCGCAGACAACCGCGGTTACATAAAACATACTTCTGTACAAAGAACGGCTTTACTGCGCGTCTTACGTAAAGTTTACGAACGCGTTTCAACAATTTTACGGAGCAATGAACTCAAAGTGTTTTTTTTTTTCGGCGTAATAATACATATATCAACGAAGCGGTTTTCAGTATCTGCCATCTGTTTATTTAGCTTATCACTCAAGAGTCGTTTTATGCTAAAAACAAAGGATAAAGTTAAATATTTATGTAATAGGTAGGCTATAGCTAGTGCTGTTCTCCACAGATTCACTCACGTTAATTTCGGATAAAAGTATAAGATACACTTTATTTAGCAAAAGAAAGCGTAGCCTTTTTCTGTACCTCGGACATAATATCCCACGTCAATCTCGGAACACCCTATGTTCTTTTCAGCATCCCTGTGGGCCAATTATGCTTGCAAAATGTGATGTTGTTTTGATGTCAATTTCACTTTACAGACTATTTCGTATTATGGTCTCCAAAAAATGCGATATCAAAATGACATCAACTAGGCATCAACTTTTGCGTATTATGATCAACGTTTTTAAATGATATCAACTTGATATCGACTTAAATGGGTATTATGTTTCACTTTTTGACATAAAACAGTATCGCATAAACGTCAAGTATGAGATACAGACGTGATACAGACATATCAAGTTGAGGAGGTGGTTTTTCTGTATCACATTCGCATTTTTCTTTGATAAAAATAGTAAAATGGCTCGTTTCGGGTTGATCATGGACTATTTAGAGCGTGCTCACGCCGAGGACATGTTTAGGTTGAGAAGGAAACGCAAAATAAGAGAAATATGTGATGTGTTTAAACTTCCAAACAAGGCGTTTGAAGATAGGTATCGCCTCCGAGGTTTCAGCCCTATTTAAAATCGTCACATAGAAGAGATACAAATTGCGCTGAGACTAAGGTACGTATATATTGTATGCACTAAAATAATGTAAGCTACGTAAGTACCTATAGTTCAAAACAATTATTTATTTAAAGAACGTTATTGCACTTAACTGTACAAAAAGCGGACTTAATGCCTAAGGCATTCTCTATCAGTCAACCTTTTGGCTAGGTGATATTAATACATGTAGACACCAACCTGAAATCAATGCGTTTTTAACACTAAATTAATTTTCAGACTGCAATTACAGTTCCACTTGTTGCAGGTGCTCACTGCGTTGGCGTTTTACTCAACAGTTCCTATCAGAGGATAGTAGGTGAAGGTGTACCTACATACAGCCGTCTTTCCCTACAGTGTCCAATATTATTGGCGAAGTGACAAATGCCCTCAACACTCCCGAAATATAACAAAAACATATAAAATTCCCTCTTGCCCTTAAGGAAACGGATAAAGTGAATAGAGAGTAAGTTGTGCCTGCTGGCGTAACATTAAATATGTTTGGATTCCGTAGTTAACAAGGATTAAAGTTTCGTTATGTCCGTCTGTATGTATAATTATTTATTGGTGTCTCGTAAACACTGTGGGTTCTTGATTAGTAAATAAATACCAAAATAAAAATAAATTTAATTCTTTATTTTTCCACTTAGTGGCACTTAGCCACTTACACACGTCTTAAATTTCTTATACAGTTTTTATTTACTTTTCACATAAGTTTCACTTAATTTTACTTAACTAATTTTTTAACCTACTATCATATCAGAGTTTACCATCGGCGAAAAAGAAATGCCAAAAGAAACTTCTCCATATAGGCCTATTTCCAGATCATCAATTATTATATAATATAAGATTGCATATTACATTACAATAATAAGTAAATAAATGTCAGCATGTCAATACAATAATTTGAGATGTCGAGTAGCAATTAAACTAATAACATAAAAAGTATTTACAGTAAGTTAATTAATAAAAAATATTTTACAGCATGTGAATTATTTTTTTAGGCGACTCTGGCTATCCTCACAGATTGGAAGGAAAGTGTGTACCCAAAGATGCACGTCAGTCCGCAATTGTGTGGAAAGGTGCATAGGTGTCCTAAAAGCTCGGGTACAGAAGAAACACTTATATCTGCAATCAGAAAAAGAAGGCATTTTAATAAACACGTAGTGAAATGTGAAAAATCAATAATATATAAAATGTGGAAAAGAAATCGTCGTTGTTATTTTAAATAAATTATCATATTATGTGAATAAATTGGAGTTTTAGGTATGCAAAGTTGAGTTTTTTTGTATGAAAATTTGCAATATAATGGCAGTAACTTTTCAATGCATGAGAAAAGAGTTTGCTAGACAACAAAGTCATTTTAGGTAGGTACCTATAAGAAGTTTTCCTTTTTAATATACAGAATCTTAAAAAAGATTTACCTTGTACTACCCCGGCTTATTAATACCATCTCCAATGCTATTCAATATGCTCGCCACTTCATTCCACAGCCTTTTATTCCTTTTTCGTCCTTCATTTGAGCGACAAAGTCCCAAAGCGAGGTCTTCATGGCTTTCCAAGTAATCCAGAAGCTTCTCAAGCTGTAAGACACTGACTCTTGATGTCTGTGATACATCCAATTGCAGTGATTCTACAAAATATGTTAATTTTTATTATAACAATTATGCTATTTATTTAAATTGATAATATTAAGACTCTACTAAGAATTGAAATAGTATAAGAGAAACATATTTTCTATTTAATATTAACTTGAAATATCAATAAGAAATAAATTTGTCTGAGATAATTACGACCGACTGTTAAGAACGCAATAATGAAATGAAACGAAAGGAAACATTTTTGAGGGAACAATCCCGGTTTTGTTTCCAAGTGGCAAACACTTGAAACTTAAAATTTACACTTGTCCAATAAGTTACTGGATCCTATGAGGAAAAGAAATAAAAAGTTACTTACTTTTTTTGATTTCAAAGCAGGCAGCACCATTTAGATTCTTACACAAATAATTATTCCTTGGAATGTTGTACGGACACATAACTCTGACATCTATAACATTTAATTTATTGAGGTGCAGTTTTGAAGTAGTTGGTTTTGTAATTTCATCAATTGGTCTATTACGAAAATAAGAATGTGAATATATTTTATAGGTAATTCTATAAATTTACCTCATTAAAATGAAATTTTTAAACTTAAACCAATTAACCAACCTAAAAACACAACAACAACAATGACAGGTTTTTTTTTTTTTCAATAAAGCCATGACCGTGTTGCCCGATTATTTCTCAGTTACTTAGAATCTCGAGAGTTATTAACTTAAGCCGGCTCTAAATTTACCAGTAACAGTATTATTTATTTATGTAATAATTTATTTAACAAATTAATAATAAAATATGCTCAATCAGTGATCATAACAAATGAAAAAACATTGCTCGATTACGCTTAAATCGATCGATTAAACTGAATGGCAATACCAACAATGCGACACAGAATATGATCTTGACATAATCTTGATGTGACATAGGAAACTATCATAATACCATTTTTAAACAATGTCAACTTGGGATCAACATCATATTGACATTACATTAAGATTGCATCTCGTTAGCATAATTGACCCACTGACGCAGTGTATGCAAAATTTTGTGGTGGTCGCTTGTGTACCTAGTTAAGGTGTGAAAAGGTAAAAGACAGACAGAAAGACAGAATTACTTGCACATTAATATTTATTAGTATGGATGCCTGTATTAAAATTAATTATACTCGTAGGTATAACACAAATTGCAACGTAGCTACAGCTTGCAAGTAGCACGTACAAGGACACCATGACAAGCTATGTAGCTAACTGGTAATTAAGGAGGTCTCTTGCCGAGACACGTTTTAATTTATGATTGCCAGACTAGTGGCACATGCACAAGGGTCCATACACACGTAACTCATAAGGATGGATTTAACCAATCATTTGATAAACTTGCTTGATATGCTCTTCGAAACTAACACCACCGGCTATAAAAAATAATATCTTAAAAAAAAGGAAGAATAGCAGTTAATCTAGAATTGAATAAATAGTATTTTTTATAATTCTGCAACATTTAAACTTTATGGTAAAAAGTTTTGCAATTTTCAATGAAACTATAAAAATGTATTAGATAAATAGTGTGATTTAGCGTACTTCTTTACAGGAATAAGCACTGAAGAAGGCTATTTTCGACGTGGAATGTAATCGCACCTTCTACGTTTCTCAGAAACTGCAAGTTCATGGCTTTTTTTGAAGGACCGTCGAAGAGTATCTACGAGATGGAATTTAGCGGAGACTGCGGAGTTTTAACTTCTCGTATCTTTAATTCCAAACCGATCGCGTGGATACCAAAATGAGAGATCAACTTGGCCAAGTCAGTGAGTAAATAAATAACAAATCGCGAGTCCATCAACCGAAACAGTTAAAGACGGTGACCGCACCGCGATTCCCGAGACCGGGTTAGACCATCAAGTTTAGGTACACCACACGTGGTCGTATACAGCACTTAGGCACTAACGTTAAACACATGATAATTTACTAATAGACTTGTAATACCAACCTTTGTATGACGTATAATGAATGAAAATTAATTTAACGAACACTTGTTATCACAGCTTAGGTTAAGATTGGAAGGGCGAAGATGGAGTAAATTAGGTGGTCGGTGACACTTATGAGTTGGGACCACGACAAAGACGCGTCAGTCGGTCGCGGCGCGCGATCGGAAACTGAAGAGTGGAAGTCTGATCAACCGAGACTCGAGAGACTAGAGAGTAGGTAGAGCAAGGCGCGGCGGCCGGCCGGCGAGGCGAGCCGTGGAATTGATGTTGTTTCGCCACTAGAGTTGCGTGGCCGTGGTCGCATCGCATAGAATCGTGTCTGTTCATCTGGGGTCACCAGTGTTACCACCAATAAACGAAGGGTCGTGTCTGTTGCACTGCACTGCAAATCTAGGGTTACCATCAGGGAACGTAGAGAACATCAAGAAATATTAAAAAAAAAAACAAACTTCTCTTGATCTAGAAACTCATAAAACAACGCCCCTGTGGGCGTTAGAGACCCACAGGGGGCGGTTAGGGGCGCAGATAAAAATGGGGGCATTGGCGTGGTTTAGGGGGCGATGGTTGATGTGATTTTCATTTAGGTAGTTTATATTATAAGTTAACGGTTCTATGTTAATTGTTTGTAATTGGTTTTTTTTTTTTTACCGTTACAATTAACTATAAATAAATAAATAAATAAATATTTAAAAATTCACTAAAATGAAAACCTACCTATTACTCAATATTGAATAATTAGTTTATATTTATTTATTTATTTAATCCTTTATTGCACAAAAAATAACAATGATACAGTACCTAAAGAAAAAGGAGAAAGCAAATGGCGGTCTTATCGCATAGTTGCGATCTCTTCCAGACAACCAATTATGCGAAAGGACAAACAAAAATACATAGACACGGGTGGTTGGGTAAAGCATTTCAAACATTATACTATACATGTCATATACCATAATAAATATATACAATGTACTATACAAATACATCAACTACACAATACATAACAATACTTAAACATATAAAATCATTACATACCAACTACCTATACTCATGCAGCACATACATTGACATATACATAAGTAAATATTATAACATATTACTAATTATATATACTTAACCAATGTGTAAATATTAAGAAGGATTAAAAATATATAAAACCATAAAATACTATAATGTTACTAAGTAATAGGAGCATTGTAGGAAAGGCAATGAAGTCGTAGTACGGATTTGAAGGACGCGATGTTTTTCGCGCTTCGGATGTCGAGCGGCAGCGAATTCCACAACAACGTGGCCTTCCCCAGATACGATTTTTTTAAGGATGGTGAAAGAGAAACGGGAATTTGAAGTATGAAACGTCTGGAAGATCGAAGAGATTCATTTTTGCCTTCGACAAACTGAAAGCATTTTTTCTAATAAGTGGGAGTCGATGGATTGAACAAAATATCATAAAGAAGGGATAAAATATGCATATTCCGGCGAAGTCGTATAGGAAGCCACTTGACTTGAGCTGATCTCGAAAATTGGAAACATGGTCATATTTGCGCAAACCAAATATGAACCGAATACAGAGGTTTTGAAGGCGCTCAAGTTTGTTGAGTTGTTCTTCAGTTAAATCCGGGTAGCAAGTATCAGCGTAATCGAGGATAGGGAGCAGGAGCGACTGAGCGAGAGTCACTTTGGTAGCAGTGGGAAGAAAGTTCTGGAGACGTCTTAAAGCTCCTACGGCAGCGTACAACTTTCTACTTAGCGCTTTGATTTGAGTTGTCCAAGACAGTGTACTATCGAGGTAAATCCCGAGATTTTTTACAAAGTTCTTATAGGGTATAATATCCTATCCCAGGCGAACCGCTGGTAAGCAGCTCCAATCCACCTTGGAAATCTGTCTTTGACTTCCAACGATTATAACCTGCGTCTTCTTCGGATTTAAGTTAAGTCCATAAGATTTGCTCCATTCTATAATAGATATTACCTATCTATATTGTTTCTTTTAATTTGATTACAATAAATTCTTAATATTATAAAGTTGTGTTTTGATTGCTATCACTGGTAAAAATGTCTAGTGTAGAATGTCAGCTTAAACACCAGAACCGACTAATATTGCACACTATAACTAAATTACCTAATTAAGGTAATTAAATTGTGTTTTTTTTTCAAGTTTCAGGAGTGTATAAAAAATTGGGGGCGCTGAGAAATGATTGATTTTCAAAGGGGGCGGTAAAAGAAATAAGTTTGAGAATCTCTGCGTTATAGCATAGGGGTAGTGAAAAAGTAATCCCAATCAGTAGACCAGTTACCGAGTGTCATATTATGTGTTTCATTCGCGGAGAAAATCCAGTGCGTCACTAAAATTGAGCTGAGATTAGGTCTTAGTCTTAGGTGTTACAGATCAATAAACAAAGTACGTACTAATAGGTATAGTTATTGTTTCCTTTTTTTTTTAATTTATTTAAAGGGCTTTGTCGCTTAGCGACCACATCGCCTGGTATGTCAAACAAAAATACACTCAGTTGCTTAAAGCTAAATCTGCTAATTTATAAAATTGACTGGCTTGATCTGGCATTGGTCGAGCTAAAATGACATTGCATAGTCCTACATCCATTTTCCTCCGACCAAAACACAATCTTCTATAACTTTCGTTTCGCACACACTCCAATAAAATATGTTTTCATTACTCATACTCGGAAAGTAGGTCTGAAGTTGCCTGAGAAGCGGGTTGAAAGTAACCCTTTTCAGCCCTAGGGAGAATCGCTTTCAACTGACAACTGTCAAATTATTTAAAAAAAACTAGGTCTATTTTCACATTTCTATTGAACAATGTTTCAACTTTCTATACAGCCAGCGCGATGTAAAATTGAAATAACGTAAAGTTTAAGTAGGTATTATTTAAAATAAAATTCACTCACTTTTTCTTAAGCTAATTCCTATTTATATTTTTTTATTTTCTTTAACCCCTACTTACTTTACTTTACTTACTACTTTCACCCCTAGGATAACAATGTACTATTGTTGTACATCTTCTATCACCGCACACTCAGCACAGTTGGGAGATGATATTTTTTTCATTAGAAATGCGAACTTTTTTGATGGGATATGTGCGGAACGAAGCCTGAGCGCCATCACTAAGGTCTTACGGTTCATAACACTAGTTATTCTGTGACAATGACTTGTGCCTGAACGGGGTATGGAGTATGGACCATGTTTGATAAATCAAACTAAATCTCGGGGAGTTGTGAATCAGAACCAACGATCCGTATAACACTCAACATAGTCAGCCGCCCACGCAACAAATAATATAGACTTGACTAGCTGCTCTCTGTGGTTTCGCCTGCGCTATCAGTGTACAGTAACAAACATTTTCACATAAGACTTTCACACTTGTAATATTATTAATATTATAATTTCATATAGTAATAATTCACAGAGCAATTAAGTCGTCTATAGTAATAACAATTTTATTATAATTTCATATAGTAATAATTCACAGAGCAATTAAGTCGTCTATAGTAATAACAATTTTATTATAATTTCATGCAATTAAAGCATAATTTAGAAAATAATAAATGTCTTCTAAAATTTAAAAAAGTGCTATACTTGGTTGTATTAAGTACTAGCTATCCCCTTCGGTTTCACCAGCGGTAATTTCGGAGTTCCCGTGGGAATTTCGGGATAAAAAGTACCCTATGACACTCAGAAACACTGTAGCATTCTATTGGTAAAAGAGTTTTCAAAATCGATTTTGTAGATCCAGATCCATTACTTACCTCCTACAACAACGTCACAAACACACAAACTCACAAACTTTAGCTTTTTATGGTATTATAACATAGACAAAAAAGATGACAGAGACGAGGTTTAGGTATGATTAGGTAGGTAGGAGTTGGCCATAATTTTGATCTCACTAGACTTAGGTAAATCTCACTTAGATTAGGTAAACTTTTCGGGTTGCACTTTTTAAATATATATTTTTTCATGGATTAAGTTTAACGCCATAGATTAGACAGAACTTAGCTGATTAAGGAGCATTGTCAACCCACCGGGCATGCAATTTAGAATTTTTAAATTGATAAAACATACGCAGCAAATCAACACAGACGAACGGAACAAAAATATCTTGAAGGTCATATTATTCTACAGTGCAATGACTGGTAAACCACCTTTGGAAGGCTGTGTGACGAATCGCGCCGTTAATCCAAAAGGCAAACAACCAGCTATGTAGATTTGCTAGTGTTTTTAGACAAAAACATAACTATGTCTTTTTCGTGCTACCAAGTAAAAATTGTCGACAGGCCATTGCATTGCGAAAAAATTACTATCCACTGGTTTTTTGTAGGCATTTTTGAATAGCTGAATGTGTATTGTGGGTTTTTGTACCTAATTTTTATTTAATAATTAATCCTTAGTGTTATTATAAATGGGAATAATTGTTTTACGCTTTTACGTCTTAACCACTAAACCGATCGTTATGAAATCGTTGTCAGGGGTACAGAAAAGGACATAGGGTACCCTAAGTCATTCCGAAATACTTTAGCTTCCTATAAATGAAAGGATTTTTAAAATCGATTAAGTAGTCTGAGTTTATCCATTACAAACAAGCAACGTAATATACAAAAAATCACATGGTTATAAAGAGAACATTATAATGATTTTGTAAGAAAACGTCGCTTATCTCATCTGCCTATGTACAATACAAATGATAAATGCTGAAAACATCAGCGGAACGGATGACATCAAGTGGAGGCAGGAAGGCAACAGTCCACGGACGGGACCTGACGGGATAATGGCCTCCTGCGATATCTCGGTGCTAAGTCCAACGTCCAGGCCGGGAATACACCTACGTGGGTGTTGGGACAAACTACTCGAACGGTAGGTATGCGTACTTACATAATGCAAACAAACACAGGAGGTTCCATTTCATAACACAACGCAGTTGTGATACGATAGTATTGATTGAATTTGGACAAGAGACACGACGCAAGTGGCACGTGTATTCGTGTACCTATTTATTTATTTATTCAAAAGAACGACCAACAAAGCATACACCGTAACATTGGTAGTGATACAATACAGAATATTATAATGAAAAAAAATTATTTTTTCGTTTTTATTTATTTATTTATTTAAACTTTATGCACATCATGGTACAAAAGGCGGACTTAATGCCAATGTTTATTAGATTTAGAATCATTAGGACGAAGTCCTTTATCGCACGGCACGGTTGTGAGTAAAATTTCAGTTTCCGTCACGGCATGCGGCTGCTCTACGGAAAACTGTTATTTTTTTTGTATTTTTGCCTCTTTTCACGCATATCTAACGGACAAACTCAGTTTAATATGGAAAAAACTTCGTTCTAAACAAGTGTTTCACTACACTTTTATTATCACTTATGTGTTTTATGTTTTTTTTTTCTGTGTAAAAATACAAAATATGCTATGACAGAATTGAAAGTTGATTTGTACTTAGATAGTAAGTAAGCATTTGGATTCCATAGTAGGCTACTTATAAACGGACTTCAAAAAGGATGAAATAGGTAATGTATCCGGCAGTAAAATCAAAGACCACGTGTTGTAGATCACGAAAATGTATCAGAGCCGTATTTACCTGCGCACGCATGACGTGGAATCGAAGTTACTAGACGAATACAGTAGAATATTAAATGAAAATATATTGTGTTTCCAGCTTATGTTCTGGGTAAACACACCTCACTAGCATGTAGGTTACTCGAAAAGTCACTCAATGACTAAACACGAGATCTCGAAAACTACTTGACCTAGGTACACTATTGAAATCTGGCAAGATAGTTTTTAGGTGGGAGACGTCAATTAAGAAACAGCAGGGAACAGCTATTTCTAGTACAAACATTAGCCGACATACCTACCCGGGATTCCCTCGGAAACAAAGTATTAGGAAACAAAAACCTCGGCAATGCCATGGCAATGCCGTTAATTTCGGAGTTCCCGCCGGGATTCTGGGACAACAGTACCCTGTGTCCCAGGTGCGTCTTAACCATATGCGGCGCCCGGATGCGAAATTGAAGTTGGGTAAGGTAAGGTAAGTAGGTAGGTAGTACCTGGTACTACCTGGTACTACTTACCTTACCTTACCACCAGATTCATTCAGATGTTGATCGCTCGGTGCGGCCGCACCCAGCGCTCCTATGGGAGGACGCCCTGCTGTGTGTGTTCTTTTCTGACAACGTATAAGCGTTCATGATGGTCGGCTGAGCAGATAAGGCGCGAAAGCCGAACAAACAAACTCATACGCATTTAGAATAGTAAGGATTATTCCGTTGTTTATGTCTGGAAACCGTCTAGTTCGTAATCAGATCGCTGCATTGATTTCTTATCAGTTCCGCGTCGACTTCGCACTGTGTAGACTAGGTATAGGAAAACTATTTGTTTTTATGTCCGATGTAAACATGAGTGTTAGGTCCGTTGTCGACGATTTATCAAAGGTGACGGGCTGGGCAAAGCACAGTAGAAGGTCTCGCCCGTACCTTATCTTGCATGTTTTATGTTTGTAGTAGACTTCCTAGATGTAATATTTACTACACCAATCTGTTTTGACATGAGTTTCATGTACCTAATCTGAAAATCTTTGTGTTATATACATACATAGAAATTTTCCACATTTCAAGTTATTAATAAGAAATCATTGCGTCTTAGGTTGGATTTGGATAGGTATCCGTTTTGAATAGTATCATAAATTCATAATCGACGGTGTTGCACAGAATAAAGGACTGTATTTTATTAGAATAATTATAATAATAATATAGAATAATTATTATAATAATAATTAATTAGAATAATTAAAAAAAGAACAATCGCCAAATTTTGTAATCGCTATGTCAACCCATGGGATTACCAAGCCATAGCCTGTTCGCACATGATTAAATTGCAGTGCATTTCAGAATCCTTATCAAAATCATCACACTACTATATAGGTATACCTATTGTTTATTTGTTTTTAAGGTTTGTTTGTTGTTGTTAAGGTGTGAAAAGGTAACTTGCTCAGACGAAAGGTAACTGATAGACGGACATACTGAGTTACTTTCACATTTAACTATAGAGTATAGGTGAAAATAATATGATGATTCGCTGGAAGAACGAGCGAATATTCGAATAATAAGTAGACACTCCCCCTGTTTCATTACCAAGAGTAATCCATCGAACAAAAGACCCAATGTTACTTATTAGACCGTGTGACGAACGTCGTCTAAAAGACGATTAATTAACCGGCTTTTTTTACCCAAGAGTTTTTGACGCGCATTGCGAGGCCGCAAGGTCGCGCGGCCGGCCGTGTACTTTAGACTTCCCGTCTCCTAAACTCAATTAGTTGCCCCCGCCGTGTGGTTCAGTCCACTGTTTTAGATCACGGACTTGCCCCCCTAGTCAAATTGAAATTCCACAATCGTTAACACATAGAAAACTCTACTTTTCATGTGGTCATGCAAAACAAAAGTTTTAATTGGTTGACCAAGTGACATGACGATTAGTTACATAGTTTTCTACGCATTAATTAATGATTGTAGAATATCAATTTGGCTAGGGCTGTGTATCTATGTCGTTTAGATAGACCGAAACAACAAAACAAAAGCCTTTGCCTTTTGTTATGTAGGCCATTTTAATAACTATTTCATTTGATTAATCGGAATTCGGAACACATTAAATTTTTTTTTAATAAGAATAAAGTATGTTTGTGCTTACCTGACCCAGACAGGTATCATGAAGTACCTATGTGTCCACAAAAAATAGTATAGTACATTCCTATTTCCTACCCATTTTGCTTATATTTAGCAAAATCAATACAATTATATTATTATTCATTATGTCCATGGATAAAGTAAGTAGGTACACCAAAAATGGGTGATACTCGATTTCAATTTATCAACAAAAACAAAAGAAGAAAAAAAAAAATTATACCTATTCATGGATTATTTTTTAATTATCATTGCACCTTTTTAATAAAAAAATTTTATCTTTTGAATTGTTGCAATTATTTTGTTGAAAAAACACAAATAATTATTTACTTATAAGTATGCTGAAGGTTAGATCTAGCTAAGTAAATAAAAATTCTTACTGATGATAAAAATGTGAAAGTGAGTTTGTTTTTTATGCTTTCATGCCTAAACAGCTCAACCCATCACCACAAAATTTTGCATACACGTTTTCAGGTACCGAGGAGGACATAGGCTACTTTTTATCTCGGAATTTCTACGGGAACTCCAAAATTAACATGAAAGAAACTACACTAAATTTTGCATACTACCTACACGATACACGTTGTCAAGGGTAGGTACAGAAAAAAATGGGTAGGAAGTACTTTTATCTCGGAATACCCATAGGATCTCCAAAACGAATGCGGGTGAAACCGCAGGGAACAGCTAGTAAAACATAAAAGCAGTTGCTAAGTTCCTTTGAGGTAAAGCAGCTTCCAGCTACAGACTCTTCAACGTTAGCTGAAATGACTGAAGCTAGAAACATGAAGTTTGACACTAAGCTTCCATTTGTTATGAAGGCAATTTTAACAGTAATAAAATTCCTTTTTAACAATTAGGTGAACTTTCATTACACTATCATTTGAATTTGTAATTTTTTTTGGATTATTATAGCTTAGTAAGGATTGCCTATAAAAATAAAACCACTTCACCCTCTTAGTGGAAAATCCTTTTTGGTGGATGGTATGGGTATGGCTAAGTAACAACCTTGTCAAATTTTGAGGTTCCAACTTAGCAATTTGGGCTAATAGTCAGGCAGTTTCTTTTCTAAAATATACACTGGTATCTTAACACTAGGAAAAAAAGAAACTTTGAATAGAGGTGCAAGTCCCTACAAAAAACTGAATTCCATGGGGTAGAGCAGTAAATAAAGTCATTTGAAAGGTATGTGAAAAGGGCAAATAAATTTTGTGTATTAGTAGTCACAACATTGACTCTCTACTTACTTTCATAACTATTCTAACTGGCCAAAGATTGGTAAATTTCTTTAATTAACACACATACGCTACATAACAGCAAATAAATATATTTCAAAGATTTACTTCTCACCCAAGAATATTTTAAGTAATAGTGTGCCTAAATAGGTAGGTAGGTACTTCAAGTGTTCGTTTTAATTCGTCCCAAATAATAAGGTCAAAGAAAAATCTCTTACCCACGACACGTGAAGTAACTTGTTTAAAGTTAAAATGAGAATTTTGGCAATATCTTAAAATACAAAATAAAGCGACATTCGTAATAAATTCGCACCTATTTATCACAACTTATTTCAGGTTAACAGATGTCCTTAATAAATATGTTTTATTAATAAATAAAAACTATTTTTTAATACGTACCTATATGAGTTAAATTGCACCCACTAAACAATTAATTATCACTTGTAAATTATCACTGAATTATTACAAATAGCACGATGTAAACAGATTATGCACTAAAACCCGGAGGCCGGAGCGATTCGTTCGCCACCGTACATTCCGATTTGAGATTTCCGTAATTAATAGTGTTGTTCACGATTCTCATTTCTCACTTTGGGACTTTTTGAGAGAAAGCAATCGACTCACACGATTTTTCGATTAGCTATTGCTTGCATCTTGTTATTGTTATCTGGAACAACAGCTTCATTTAAAGGCTTTTCCTAGAGATTAACATTTATATTATTTTCGTAGAATAATCGAATTCGTTTTAAGTTGAGAAGTATAGAGTTCTTTTCGATACATCGAAAAAGTTCATATTTCCAATTTGTAATCGAGCGCCGTGTGGTCACTCTAGTGTGCAGCCCTACATCCAGAGCCCAGAGGTGTCAAATGTTTCGATGGTAGGGGCAACAGACAGATTGGACCAATCACATTGCAGCAACTGTCATAAGCGAGGTGGCGTGATCACTACGTCACCTGTACCTACATAGGTTTATGCTGAAAATATAACTGTACCTACAGTTGCTATTGATCAATACTATCAATAAAATAAATAGCTTTATTAAATAATATTTACCTAAGTCATTTTCTAATTCTTTTCATTATTCTTAATTATTCCATTGCGTAAAATTCCTTTAAGTTACTACTTTAGATGGATGTTTATCTACCTTTACTTTCGGTATTATCTGTGCTTTCGGTTTCGGTCTCTTTGCAAGTAGTGCCATCTATTAATTAAAATTTAAATAAGTTTTTTTTTTTTAAATAAGTTCAGAGTTTATTGATTAGGGTACGACCTCATGCAGCCGCTCGACGCTCGTTTGCAGCGACATGTCTGGTCACGTGACCCCATTTTGAATTTCCCGCGTTTTAAAAGGTGCGGCAGTAGGGATGTGACATTGAGAGAAAAAAATCGATTTTTATTTTAATCGATTTTTGTCTCTTTAAAAATAATCGATTTTTGATTAATCGATTTAAATGAGGAAAAAAATCGATTTTTAATATAAAATCGATTTTTTACGATGAAAATCTGCATGCTTTTAGCAATAAAACTCTGAGGATAATTTGAACAATAGGTTACTTGCACGAAATTTATTATAAGAAATATTTCAAAAACAGAGCCTTAGAAAAGCGGTATCGTGAAAGATTAACAAAAAAATTTCAATAGTTTCTAAGATATTCAACTTTTAGTTTTGTGAAACTGAATGTTGAAACGAAACACCAATCACAGCCACTCTTAACACATTTCACTCTTCACTTTTATTTTTTTTGGAAACATTTACCTCTTTCAAAAAAAGCAAAAGAAACTAAGAGCATACAGTCAACGCATATTTTCCATTTTCTGAAGTTTTTTACTTTAAAATGAATCGGTAAGATGCATTTCGAGTTTTTTTGTTTTTTTTTTTATACTACTACTCCGAAAAAAAGTACAAAATTTTTACAAGGTCAGACACAAAAACCCAGCAGGGTTTATTTCGTGTCACATCTGGCATTAAATACAATGCATATGTACTTACAGATTCTTTACTGGAACTTTTAGAAGTAACTCGATACAGTTCAACCTTAATTTCGCTTTTGGATATTGAAATTATATGTCTGTCAGTGTCAAATGACCCTTTCAATACGAGTGACATTTGTATCACAGATTAATAAGGCGTAATTTTGACCTAGTGACGTCATTCCGCGTTTCGGTGGTAAAGTCTAAAGTATGAATTTTGAAACGCTCTATTTAAATAATTTATGGATATATTTTTTTTCTTTTTCTTGCTTTGCTTAAATAGGCCTTCCCATGGGAATCCCAGGATAAAAATCGATTGAACGATTATAAAAAAAATCGATTATTAATCGATTATTCTTAAAAATAAAATCAGTTATTAAAATCGATTTTTTTTAA
The DNA here is from genome assembly GCA_907165275.2 of Zygaena filipendulae. NCBI lineage: Eukaryota > Metazoa > Arthropoda > Insecta > Lepidoptera > Zygaenidae > Zygaena > Zygaena filipendulae. The sequence continues at coordinate 15,292,297 of OU015649.1, read as the reverse complement.
ATAATAATCGATTTTTAATCGATTCTTAAAAAAATCGATTATTTTTTCACATCCCTATGCGGCAGTAATAAAGCTGAAAATGTTGAGCTATGTCGCTCGTCGCTCGTTTTTTATGAGGTTTCGTTTGGAGCGACGAGGAGCGACGTATGTAAACGTCTGTGGCAGCGATAAATCGATGTGGCGACAAAGCTGAAAATGTTCAGCTTTGTCGCTGCCCGCCGCGCTGGGACGCTGGTATTTGGCACTGAGCAAATAATCACTACGTTTTAGTATTTGGGAAATGGCGTGAGACGCGTGAGTTGACTTCTGGTGCTGAAACGATTTATTTAATTTATTTATATAGGTAAACAATGGATTCAGACGAGGTAAATATGTTAAAACATTTAATTAAAGAATCATAAACGTTTAAATGATAATTTTGTTTCCTCATTGTACAGTTTTATCAAGATTAAAGTGTATGTTAATTTCGAACCATCTTTTTTGTTACCTAGCAGTTTTGTTGTCATATTAATGTCTCAGTTTAATATTTTGTTTTTGATACGGTTGTTGTCGTTTATTTCATATCACCTTACAATATAAAAACAGTAATTAAGTATAATAATATAGGGAAGTTAATTTGATTAGCCAAAGATAACTTGAATGTGAAAACTAGCAGAGTTATAAATTTCAGGATTATCTACAGAACTTACGACTTTATGTCTTATTTCATGTACAACAATCAGTGATGTCAGCCGGCATATCGATGAGAAAGAGGAGCGTGGCGTAGATGTAGACGAAAGTGTTTACGAACACGATAATGAGGAAGGTAACCAATTCAACTCAATTCTAACATATTTTCAAAATTTTGTCGACATTTCTATACTAATATTATAAATCTGAAAGTGTGGATGTTTGGATGTTTGTTACTCAATCACGCAAAAACGGCTGAACGGATTTGGATGAAATTTGGCATGCACGTGTAGCATATACGCAGGGGTACAGAAAAGGTTATAGGGTACTTTTTATCCCGTAATTATCGCGGGTGAAACCGCGGGGCACAGCTAGTTTTTAATAAGAATTATCATTGTAATTGGGTTTAAAAAATTCAGGTATTCAGTCGAAGTGAGAAGATAAGAAGACGTTCCATTAGAGAGAAAGGAGTGGATGAGTCAATGGTCATTCTGAACCGTATTGCCGATGCAATTTCCTGAGAAGATCCAGTGCCTGAACCACCTCCACCACCACAATGGATGATGTCGATGGATTCCTACTTGGGGTGGGTTTTAACTTGCGATGATTACCACCGTCAGAAAGAATGGAAACTGTCATTGAGATTTTGAATTTGGTGCTCAAAAAATGTCAGATTTGCATCAGACGCTTTGTTATCTGGATCTTCTTGTTTTGTTTAACGAATTATTTGTATAAATTGTTCCGTCATTAAGACAAAGTTCTATTTTTTAAGATTGTGATAATTAGTAAAGAACTGAAGATACAAAACTATTCATGTTGACTAGATTCATAATATGATTGTTAAATCAGTAAACGTTTTAAGAGTGTGATAATTATTTATAAAAGAACTGAAGATACAAAAACTTCATGTTAACTAGATTCATAATATATGATTATTAAATTAATAAACCTTTTGAGATTGTGATAATTACAAAAGAACTGAAGATACAAAAACTATACATGTTGACTAGATTCATAATATATGTTTGTTAAATCAATAAACCTTTTAAGATTGTGATAATTATATATAAAAGAACTGAAGATACAAAAACTTCATGTGGACTAGATTCATAATATATGATTGTTAAATCAACCAACTTTTTAAGATTGTGATAATCAATACTAATATTATAAAGAGGAAAGATTTGATTTTTTGTTTGTTTGTTACGATTTAACTCCAAAACTACTAGACCGATTTCAAAACTTCTTTCACCATTAGCTACATTATCCCTGAGTAACATAGGCTATATTGTAATCCGGGATTCCCGCGGGAACTCCGAAATTATCGCGGGTGAAACTGCGCGGGACAGCTAGTTACTTATAAAAGAACAATCGAAAAACATAGGTACTAGGTAGGTGAGGTAGGTAGGTACACAAATTAACTAGACATGTAAGGTAGGTACTACTCGGTCTTCTTTTTTTTGTTAAATTTACCCCAATGGGGAAGGCAAAGGAAACTAAGTCCATACAGTCAATACAGTTGTAATTTTCTCTTGTGATGTATTTACATTGAAATGCATTGGTGTTTCTTTGTCAGTTCCTCAGAAGAATAACTAAAGCAGTCAGTTCACTTGTTTTTTTTTATTAATTGTACGGCCTTGGGTACGTGCAGCGTGCTCTTTAGAGCCTAAACTAACATGAGTGAAAGTTTACAATCGATCCACGCATGAGACATTGCTTTCTAAACACTTGTGTCTGCGATGAAGAGAATTGTAATGAGTATTGAAATATTTTAGGGCACTGTTATCAAAGTCAATGGAAATATTTACAAATTAATCCTACTAATATTATAAATGCAAAAGTGAGGTTGTTTGTTTGTTTGTTACGCTTTCAGGGCTAAACGGCTTAACCGATCATCACATTGTCAGGGGTACAGACAAGGACATAGGCTACTATTTATCCCGGAATTTCCACGGGAACTCTAAAATTAACTCAGAAGAAACTACATTGATATTTCGCATACTACGCGGATGAAACCGCGGGGAACAGCTATTGTAAAGATTAGGTATTCTAGAACCAGAAGGCAAAAATTCCTGGGATTAGTGGCACTAGAAGGCACAACTAAAATAATTAATTTGTTAAAAAAAATCTCAGTTCCGAGCCATGGTTGGGTCGTATTCTTGTAAGTTGTAACTCCAAAACCAGAAGGTACACTTTCCTAGGACTGGTGGCACTAAAAGGCACAATTAAAATAATGTAATCTTGCAACAAAAAATCTCCGTTCCGTATCGTAATCGGGCCAGAAACTAGGATTCCCTGCAGCCCAACCACAATCGTACTCTTGTAACTCCAGAACGAGAAGGCACAAATTCCTGGAATTAGTGGCACAAAAGGGAACAATAAAAATAATGAATTTGTGCCAGCGTAAAAACTCTGTTCCATACCGTGGTCCGGCCAGGAACCATCATCACACAGTACACTGATTCTGCTGCCGGCGACTTATCGCTACTTTTTTTAGTCGCGGGAAATTTAAAATAGGGACACGTGCAGATAAGTCGCTGCACACGAGCGACGAGCGACTGCCTGCCTATCGCATCTTTTGAGTCGCGGGAAATTCAAAATAGGTTCACGTAACCAGACATGTCGCTGCAAACGAGCGTCGAGCGGCTTGCATGAGGTTGCACCGGGGTGTTTTTGACGCGGCGACAATCAAGTCACGTGACCAAATGTGACCAGATTTTGTGTGTTCTGTGGATTTATCGCTGCAAACGAGCGTCGAGCGGCTGCATGAGGTTACACCTTTAGATAGGTCCTACCTACCTAGTCTTTCTTTTCTTTTTTTCTTCTTCTTATTGACTTACGCATATAATGCATGGGCACACAAAGAACCGTCACTGTGAAAATTATTGTCCAATACAGCACCTTTATAACATTAACACAACAAAATCCACTTTGAACCATTTTTTATCGACATGAAAATAAATGACCGAACCGCCATCTTTGATTGCCGCCAAAAAACTCTCACCTAACCTAGTCGCTTTAATTTAATGTCAAATTTGTCAAGTTGAAGTTGTCACATGAACAGCAGAGTTTTTTGGTGGGAATCAAAGATGGCGGTTTGGTCAGTTGTGTGAAATGAAACCACGGATGAAACCCCGGGGAACAGCTAGTACGTAAAGTGACTTTATCTATCTGTCTGTTATATTTTCACACCATAACTAATCAACCGTTCATTGTGAAATTTTGTTACCCGTCCAGGGGGTAAGTAAGTAGGTACAGAAAAAAACATGGAGTAGGCTCAGGGAGTAGGTAGGACCTACCACAAACTACTTAGAGATACTACCGTATGTACCTACCTACTTTTGATCCCGGAATGGGTGAAATTGCGCGAAAGTTGTTTTAATTATGTTATTTTAATTAAGTTCTGTCCTCAGAAGAATAACTAAGCAGTTCTGTCCATATTTTTTATTATTTTTGATTCTATTGTTCTGTCTTTCAAACAGACGTCTAAACAAAGAGTATACAACCACTACGTTTGGTACCTACCTAGGAGGTACATTTTCTTTGATGTTTCCGTTGCCTTGCACGAAGTGATTGTATTATCTTTGGCTTTGGTTTTTTGCTGAGTCAAATTGAACACTAAAATTACGTATTTATTTGTAAATTATCTAAATTATTAATATCACTTTCTTGCACATCAATAAATTTTTAATTGTAATGTACAAAAATTATAGAGATATCAGTGATGTGGTATCCTTGCTCGTTTACTGTCCGTCGGAAAGGTCCTATCTATTAACTAAAGAGATAAGCGGGGAATTTTGGATACCTTCCGCGAAATCGGAGAAAAACTGTTGGAAATTAACAGCACATAAAATAAATTTCGAGGTTAGGTAACTCTCCGTATTTTATACTAGTTTAGGAGCACGGTAGTGACCTCGCCAAGTTCGCGTTTTTTAAATTCTTTGTAGGTACCTAGTGGCTTATTTTGTTTACTTATGTAGGTGCGTCATTATATTATTGTGTGCCTAATATATTCGTAGAGTCTGTAATTATGTTTTTCTTAGTGATAGTATTAAACAGTTGCAGTGGTTGAATGGTTCGAAATGCGGCCCGTTACAAATTTACTAGGTTTTGATTTAGGTATGTCGAAAGGCTAGTAAAAGTTTAGGCACAGATTTTTACCTTATAGATTTTCCAACTTTGCTGTTTTTATAAATTTTAAATTATACGCTGATGCACGCATACGTCTTTTGATATTATTTTCCGTCTCACACAGTTATTCGGAGCAGATTCAAGTCCGTGTGTTCCTTTGCGCGTGTACAAAGTGTGGTTGCCGTGTCATTCGCTACCATGCGTGTATCATGCTGTTTATAAGGTGTCAATCAAAGCCGATGTTAAGAAAAGAACTAAGATGAAAGTTGTACGTCGTATTATAAAGGGACGCAGATAAGCAATAACATGTTAACCCACAAAATTAAGTTATTGATTCAGAACGATTTATTGAGAGTTAGGGAACGTTTTTTAATTGTGTGTTTACCTTATTACATTGCTTAAATATGTGACTAAAAATTGAACATAAAAAATGTTGACACAAAATGGCGCTCCTACTTTTAAAACACGATTTATTCAAAATTTCTCCAGTGTGAGTTAACATACTATTGCTTATCTATGTCCAAATATTCCTATGAAGAAAAGTTGCGATTGATTTGTTTTTGTTTAATTATTGTAAATGTCTTCAGAGTGTACGCAACAGACTACAGTGGTTCACGACAGTTGAACTGGAGAGACAGAGAGCTCATTCTAATCTTCGTAGTCCTGAAGTTGCGACGTTCGCTCAGTTAGCTATCGGTGATATCAGCAAGGATGCAGAGAATCTAGTAATGGGCGTATTTTTTAATTAAGATTACAAAACATGCAAAGTAGATAATAATAAAGTCATTGCAGGATACAGACACTGGATTGTTGATGGAAATTTGTGAAGATAACGTAATACTCGGTATTGATGTGGCTGCGGGTGCCGCATCAGTGGCCTCTCCAAACTTGCAGTTATTGCACGCCGCCAATTATTCTAAAGAAGGTTTATTTATGCTACGCTTGGCCTATGGTTTGGTTTCGTATAAAAATTGCCAGCTAAGAATAACAGTATTGCATAATATTTTTCGCAGATCAAGTACGCATGTATCGTGAATTTTTGGTCATGGTATTTCCAGCTTTATACATGAGTACCCATTTATTTACTCAGTTTATGGTCGATCTTGGTTGGCAGAGAACACAATGTCCGAGCTTGTTTAGGTAGGTATTTGATTAAATATCATCTTATGTACATATTCTAGCATACTATTCTTTTACCTTGTTTTTACTAATTTTTCGTTACTAATAGCATTTAATTAAACAGAGCTGCAGACGTAACTGGTCGTGGAGGACTCTCATTTCTTGAAATTATGCTTTGGAATGCTGCGTTAGAGCCTGCGACCCAACACAGTGGAGTACCAGCCGAGTTACGATGTCGGTACATATTTAGGTAAGTAAGTCAGTGGTCCGATTTTGACTAAATGTAGACATAATGTTTGACATTTGCTTTGTCTGTTGAAGGTATTTCGATAGTAACCGTGACATGAAGCTGGAATATGTAGAGTTTAAGGAGTTAGTGGCAGCAGCAAGAGCAGCGCGCCAGCTGCCAGTTGATGCACTCAGCGTTGCCAGGGAAGCGGACGTGTGTCTCAGGTATAATTTTTGTAATGAATATATTACGTGCATGGTTATGGTCCTTATTATTTTGACTAGAAATTGGGTATTCTCCAGGGTATGAAAATCAAAATTCTAATTAGTCTGTCAGTTAAAAAATAAAAAAATAATAGACACGTATTTTTTGCTTTTTCTAATTAATGAAAATAAACATAGATATAGCGCGTTAAAGTTTAGGGACTCGCGATGTCAATATTCATTACATACAAACAAACTGCACGGGGTTGTGACGTCACGCGAAATTTTAACTCAATTTATCGACGTTATTTTTTGATTACGTAAAAAATGAAAAAATACGTGTCCAATATTTTTTACTAATCTACAAGACGGACTTAAAAAAATTTTTTGTCAAGTAGCCAATTATCAGGAGGTACCTGTTTTCTAGACAACTTGGTATGCAGCCCAATTCTGCGTTGCCCTTGAACGAATTCCTTAGAGGTGTTGGTGAGCTACGCCTGCGTGGTACTAGTTCTTTACTGCGAGCACCAAGAAGCATAGCTGAGTACCTCGTGGATTTACAGTAAGGCAATATCCTTACGATCAAGTTTTCAACTTATTAGCCCATCCTTATAGCCTAGTCCATCTTCAGAAATCTGAAATAAAACTCTCTGTGTTTTGATTATAGGGCTAATGATACAACTGGACAGCTTAAAACTAACGGTCAGTCAGGTAAGCTGCAAAATATAAAAAAGGTGTTATTTGGTCCAACACGTTTGACGTTATTCTTCATATTTAAACAGTTTCAAAGTATTCTTCAACTCCAACCGGATCGGCACCAGAGGCGATTAGCACATCGACTGTGTGTGTCAGTGCCACCCACCGGCCCGGAACTTGTGCCCCATATTCTGACTACAACATGGCTATGTATACCGTACGTTTACGTAAAAGAGCTCCAAATGAAATGCTCGAACTGTGTAATTTTGATGGTAAATTTTGAATGAAATCTTATGTTATTATTATAAGAGTTTGAGATATGTTAGGAAATTAATCTGTTTCAGAGAACGTAGTAAGTGCTTCAACAGCACGTATAATATCCGCAGCAGCTGCTGTTAATTCTCAAGATGTGTTGGGCCCTTCTTGTGCTCCCACAGAAGCTATGGCAGCTGTTCATTATTTTGCATCACCCACAGAGAAGTCGCAGAATATCAATTCGGTAAAAATCGATCATAAAACTGCTACTTAAATAGACTCCTTTCCTTTTTGACTAGTGGCACAGATTGGACACTTTTGCAAAATATATGAAGTAGGTAAGCGTACCTAATATAGATTCTAGGTATCTACTACTAATACGTAAGGCAAACTGCGTTTGTTAAAAACTAAACAAAGTTCTAATAAACCATTGAGCAGGGCAAGAGGTTTAAGGTCTGAAATGTACCTATACTGTGCTAGTGGTTTAATATTTGCATACGTTTTTCACCATGTCACGTCGGATTATTATTCAACAGAAGCGCGTGTCAACGGCTAGTTCAATGATAATGGATAAGCCGTGTTGGTCATGGGCGGCGCCAGCCGAAGAGGCTGCTCTTGGGTCACTACTGTTGAAAATGTCAGAGTTGGTATACAATATTTGCGTTAAAGAGCCCAGGCTTGTGCATCTGGCATCTCCAGTATATATAGTTGGTAAGTATTTAACTCTTATGGTAACTTTGTGAAGCATTTAAAGTGTAACACTCACTTGTTGATAATCTAGTTTGATCAAAATTATACTTCTTCATAGGTGATCTACATGGGAATTTATCAGCCCTCCTAACGATGGAAGCTGCACTCTGGCCTTTTGGCGTAGCACTAGCACCTAATAACCTGCTGTTTCTTGGAGATTACGTAGACCGAGGCCCACATGGCACGGAGCTGATGGCGTATTTGCTAGCCGCTAAACTGCAGAGACCTCACGCAGTAATGCTGGTCCGGGGTAATCACGAGACCAGGGATATACAGAAAATGTTCACTTTTTATACGTTTGTTACTTTTGATTCTCTTATAATGATCGTAGAATGATCGTGATGATTATTTTTTGAAAATAGGTGATTTTTGTATTTAATTAACTAATAAAAAGTACTTTCAGCGAATGCGTCAACAAATATGGTGAGGGTGAAGGCACCAAAATTTGGACGGCTATAAATCAGGTGTTCGATGTCTTACCTCTTGCTGCCGTTGTTGATGAAAAGGTATCTTAGTACCTAATAGTTTTTAACTTTACCTTTACCTTTGAATTTCAATTAAAGTCTATCGTTTTCACTAGGTCTTTTGCTGCCACGGAGGCATACCTCCTCCATGGGTTTGCCCTCTAATATCAGCTATAGATAAAGTACCTTGCCCACTACCTAGACCCGCTGAACAGAGCTCTATAGCATGGGAATTACTGTGGAATGATCCAGTCAAGTGAGATTGATCTTATAAAACTTCTTCATGAATCACTCTATTCGTAAAAACCGCATGAAAATCCGTTCAGTAGTTTTTGAGTTTATCGCGAACTGACAGCGGAAGCGACTTCATTTACTATATCCTTTTCTGTACCACTGACAACGTGTAGAATGCAAAAGTTAATTTCAGAGTTCCCGCATGTATTCCGAGATAAAAAGTAGGTACCCTATGTCCTTCTCTGTATTGCTGACAACACGTATACAAAAGTTCATGATGATCCGTTGAGCTGTTGAGGCGTGAAAGCGTAACAAACAAACAAATAAACGAACAAACACACTTTTGCATTTTGTAAGGATAATTGTATTTACCTATTCCACTATGGTTCTACAGATCGAATAAAATTACAGCAACATTGTCTCTTGAGTTGGAAGCAAACGAAGGGTTTGCTGCAAACACCAAGCGCGGGACGGGCCACGTGTTTGATCAGTCGGCGTTGGATCGGTTTCTGCTCGCTAACCAACTGTCGCAAGTGGTGCGCGCGCATGAGCTACAGCAGCATGGGTTCATGGTAATACCCTCACAAATAGTAGGTGTAGCTGTTTACCACGGTTTCACATGCCGGCTTAGTGTTATATAGTCTGTGGATTAAAAAAAAATTAAATTATGCACTTGCCACTTACTGTGCCTAATTTAAAGAAAATTAGAAATCCATAAGCGTCTTGGCACACTGATATCACTTCAACGTTAAAACAGATACGTACGTGATATTTTGGCAAACAGAGAGATTAAAACGTACGGTCGGTATCACTATGAACCTTTTGACACAAATAAACATCAATGTACCATAACGGTGGTTACATTCGTGAATAGGATAAGAACTCCTATTCCAATTAAATTGTTTCGGCTGGCCATTGATTTCAGACAGTCACCATCGACACCAAAGAGTATTTATCCACTGCGTGTTCGACATCTAATGAAATATAGAGAGCTAAAATAATTTTCTCCGTTCGTTCGTTAAATTATTACTACTAAAATTTTTGAATTTCGAATCCTATTCCGCCACGAATTAAAATTTTAGTAAATCGATAAACTAATATATTATTATTATTATAACGATTTACTTACTGACTTGTTTCTTCCACTACTGTGTGCTAGCATGGAGCGAAATTCCGCTACCTAGTTGGGTACTTGGCGGTGCACTACTGTGCTCTTCTTAATCTAAGTACTTAGTACACACATAATCAGAAATATGTATGTATTTCCAGTTTTGCCAAAATGAAATATATTGTTCTATCCAGTGTCAACTGCGCGGGCGTTTGGTGTCTGTGTTCTCGTCGTCCCACTACTGCGGGGGGAACAACGACTCGGGCGTGGTGCTGCTGGAAGGAGGCAAGCTGCGGCTGATACGCGTCAACGACGACCACTGACTGACCAAAGAATTAGGATCGACCGTCGAAATAGAGTAATCAAGCCGGAACTTGGAAATAAGAAAAATTAAAAAAATACATTTTGTACTAGCTGTGCCCCGCGGTTTCACTCGCGGTAATTTCGGAGTTCCCGCGGGAATTCCGGGATAAAACGTACCCTATGTCCTTCTCTGTACCCCTGACAACGTGCATGCCAAATTTCATCCAAATCCGTTCAGCCGTTTTTGCGTGATTGAGTAAACGTATGCGAGGATAAGACTCGAAAGCGCATTTTCATCCGACTTGCTTCAAATTTATCGTCACTGCTCAGCTCCTATGTGTCTTAGCGTTATGTTATATAGCCTATAACCTGCCCAGGAGTATGGACTACAATCGTACCAAGTTTGGTTAAAATGCCTTCAGTAGTTTTTGACCCATGTGTGCACATACAGACAGACAAAAAATTTACTGATTGTATTTTTGGCATCAGTATCGATCACCATTCATTCTCCAATATTAATTTTGGATATATATTCAATGTACAGAATTGACCTCTCTACAGTTTTATTATAAGTATAGATATAGATTACCACTCAGCCATTGGCGTATCTAGGGGGGCTTGCCCTGACATGTCATATTAATACTCGCGGGAGTCGAGGGTGCAAACTTGTCGTCTGAAGTTAGCTATCAGTATTATAGAACTTCGAATCGATAGCCTAACATCTTGGGGTGGGCACTAGACCATTCTGGGGTGGGCCCGGCCCACCCGGTCCCCCCTCTATATACGCCTATGCTCATAGCATGCTAATGGGCATGATGACGGGTATAAAAATCAAAATTCTACTAAGTCCGTCAGTTAGATAGTAAAATATAATAGACCGTAGTAGAGTATTGGAGAATATTACTTTGTCTGCGACGGAACGTATGTGATACGCTCAATGTCTGTAAATATAAATGGACAATAACCACAGAATAAATAAATTAACTAGAGACGACTCGAGAGGACATGTAGGCGGGGCAGGCGCGCCACCGTTGCAAAGGAAGTTTAGAGCAAATGCTCTAACTTGCCCAAAACTTCTTTTGCTGCCACCCAAGTATATTTACCACAATATTACAAAAAACTGTGAATTTTGAAAACAGTGACTAAGTAAAAACATAACCATAAAAATTATTCGACCTAACATTTGATCATTGAGGGTCATTTGGGTTTTTGTAAGAATAAAAGTTTGAAATGTGTGATTTATTGTTTTATTTATTCATTAGCCTATTTAGAAAATCTTTTAGACTCTTGAGAATAGAAACAAAAATTATATGGAAAATAACTTAGTTTGGCTCCTTGACTCGATACATTCAAATTGATGACAAAAACTAAATACAATTATTTTTTTTGTATTTTAAAAGTGAATGAATCAATCAAAGCCGGCCTTAGTGTAGCCATGTGTAGCTAAATAATTAGTAACATTATAACTTAGTAGTAAGTACCTAGTACTAAATTTTTTTACAACACAGTTGGTACATCTAGCAGATTTCAAACTTTTTTTAGCAATATAAAATGCTATAACTGAACCCAAATCGTGGGAGATTCGCTTAGAGTTCTGATTCACTATGACCAACTACATTCCTTGTTTATACCGGGCCTTCCATGACACAACCACTAATGCTCCAGATGGCAAAAAATTACATAGACGATCCAGTGTAATTGAAGTGAAACATTTTAGCCATTTGTGGAAAACGTTTTTGTGGCTATCAAGCGACTTTATGGTCATAGTGAATCAGGTCATAGTGAATCAGGCCCCAGTGCGATTTGGACGAGCTAAAGCTTTGCACGCACTGTAACACTCCACCAAAAAACGTAACTCAAGGCTTTATACAAGCGTTTTTTCAGTGGTTGCACTTTAAAAAGCCGCCTGCATGTCGCGATTACATAATCGCGACATAGGTTTCCATACAGTTCAAGGGACAGTTCTTTGTTCAGCTATAGTATAAAATATAAAAAAAAGTGCGCGAGTATTTTTTTTTCCAAGGTCTGCGCTGACCTTTAACAGCTTAGACCCCGAGTCGCTCACGGAGCGCTCGTGTTGGTCGTATCTAACTCATTGCATGGAAGGGTCACAGACCACAGTCATAACATAAAGACAGGGATATATTTCCGGCATCAATTTAATTACCATTCCAACTTTGTTTGTTATTAATTAATACGTATACATCACAAGGCCCTCACAGGAGGGAAACTAGAGTTACCTGCTATTAAAAAAAACATAGCTTCTTAGATATTTCATTAAAAAAAATAATAATAATACAATTGGGTAAATTCAACTTTTGGTGATAGTTCAGTTGTTCAGTCAACCGAACTATGGAAAAATCTTTACCATAATTATAAAATAAAAGATGTACGGTTTGAAAAATATGTATTTTACATGGTACGGTTGCCTTTAAAATTATAAACAAAAATTAATATTTAATTAAACTACTCTACATAATATTATTCTAATCCACCTTTAAATAGACATATTATAACATCATTGATTCTAATATGATATCTTTTGAAATGAAATATTTTAGAAGATATGATTTTTTTAACGGTTGAAGCTAGTTTTACTCGTGGGAGCAAGGATCTAAGGCGTAGGTACGGGCTAGTGGCGACAACCTCGTCAGTTTTTGTAGAAATATACTTTAACATCTAATAAATGTTCTGGCATATACTAATTCTGGAATGTACACATTGCAACGACTATTTTGCGCTTCTAGAAGAATTAGTACACACTTGAACATTTATGTACTGTGTCGCGAATTCAAATTTCATTCGTTCGCAGTGTGAAGACATAAAAAAATCTTGAACATTTTGAAAGCCCTAAAATTGAAAGCAAATATCTTAATTATATAAAGTCCAAAAACCACATCTATCTTGTTTTTGCAACATTTCCGCAATGATTGCCAGTCTTATATGAACATAATATTATTGTATGCATAAATTATATACGTTTGTCCCTACATTCATCTTATTACAATCACACTTCAACACAAATAATCCTATGTACAAAGTCTCACAATATCCAAAATATTCTATGTTCTCATAAGTCAATTTAAATACGACACTGAATTACGATAATCACTGTCTTCATGCTACGGTTTTAAAGATTTTTTTTTTTGGAAAATGCAAAATTCTGCGCCAATATTTAATTAGCAGTGTTGATTATTCAGAACATCTGGGAATACAATATCATCTCAATTAGTATTGTTTTTAACATTAACCTTTGCAGAAATGAAATGTCACTCCACTAGACATCAATTATGGTGAAAGTTTTTCTACACGAGCAAATTTCTAAGCAATTGAATTAGCAATTTAACCGGCGACATCGGACTAGCCGAGTGGAGTGCAACTCGAAGCGTTTAATAACTTAAAAATGTGACAGTCTCTACATTGTTCCAAATTGCATAATTCCATTGCTCGAACACGTTTAGAGAACATTTCGGTTATAATATTAGGATAATGTTATTTATAAATTGTTTGCGTCCAAGGAAAAAGGGTCCAGTAGTGGGGCATAGTCCAGTAGTTGACTAGATTCGGTATCTAGAATAGTAAATTGATAGTAAGAATTCAAAAAATATTCAAAAACTGGTTCATATTTTTTTAATCAGACATTTGATTTGAAGTTGAAATTCTGAAAAAGCTTGAATTTTCAAAGTTTGGAAAAAAAAAAACACACTTCTCTCGCTTGTTAGGTATATAGATTTTTATTTATTATTGTAGACTGTAGATTATTAATTAGTAAATAATTGAGCATTTATAAATAATAATCAATTAAAATCGCGAATTGCAATTTTTCACCCAACTTTACAAAACTTCTTATACATATCGCAAACTAAATGCCGAGAAGTGGACTCTATTTGCTTGGACGCCCACATTGATCACTGTTATAACACGATGCAAAATATACACAATCCAATCTCACTCCGTTCCGATCTGTGAATTTCACTGTTCGTTTTTTATCATCTCCATCGTTATGCGACTCACAATGATTATAGATTGTCCGAGCGTCCAGCGGAGCGCGCCGGCCGGCCCTAGAGCCCGTAGAGCGCCTAGAGCTCGTAGAGCGTTTAGAGCCCGTAGAGTACCTAGAGCCCGCACAGCGGCTAGAGCCCGCAGAGCGCCTAGAGCCCGCAGAGCGCCTAGAGCCCGTAGAGCGCCTAGAGCCCGTAGAGCGCCTAGAGCCCGCAGAGCGCCTAGAGCCCGCAGAGCGCCTAGAGCCCGTAGAGCGCCTAGAGCCCGTAGAGCGCCTAGAGCCCGTAGAGCGCCTAGAGCCCGCAGAGCGCCTAGAGCCCGCAGAGCGCCTAGAGCGCCTAGAGCCCGCAGAGCGCCTAGAGCCCGCAGAGCGACTAGAGCCCGTAGAGCGCCTAGAGCCCGTAGAGCGCCTAGAGCCCGTAGAGCGCCTAGAGCCCGTAGAGCGCCTAGAGTAGCAGCTCGGCCTGCAGGATCTCGAGCGCGGCCTTGCGGCGCAGGTAGGGCATGTGCTGCTGCGAGAACGTGTAGGGCGCGTCGCGGCACGAGAACTCGGCGAACGTGCACGCGAACATGCCGCAGTCGCTGCCGTTCATCTGCTGCGGGATGTCCTGAACAAAAAAAATCTTTATTTCCAGACGCATACGTCTATAGTGTGTTAGCTGGTACCGCTTTTACCTGTCGTTATTGTTTGTAGTTACATTTAAAAGTATTTAATACTAGCTGTTGCCCGCGGTTTCAGCCGCGTTAGTTTCGGAGTTCCCGCGGAAATTCCGGGGTAAAAACTAAAAAGTACCCTATGTCCTTCCCTGTACTGTCTATGTCCAGCAGTGGACGTCTTTCGGCTGATACGATGACGACGACTGACCTTGAGGCACTCCGCCCGCCAGCCCTGGTCGTCGAAGGGCCGGCCCTTCTTGTCCTGGTGCTCGTCGCGCAGGTACTGCAGCAGCGCGGCCAGGCACGCCGGGTTGCGGCCGCCCATGCTGTCCAGGTAGCTGACGCGCTTGGCGCGGAAGTCCACCAGGCTCAGGCACCAGTGCACGCCCAGGTGCACCGGCACCACCACCAGGTCGTGCGCGAAGATGTCCACCTGGAGACGGTGGCGATAACAATGAATAATAACCTTTATTACAGGCCCATATTTACATTAAATTACAATGGAAATATTAAAACATTTGAATTTTGAATGACATACATAATATATGTATATGATTTAGCTCCTGATGATTAAATCTTAAAGGCCGCGTAAAGAGTATTCACACGCTCCGTATACAGCCTTCAGGATGTCATTGTATATAATGCTTTGGTTCAGATTCAGATTTTTATTCATAATATCTATACTATAATAAAAGAGTAGAATCCGCGATTCTGTACTTTGAATATTTTTACCTAAAATTGAGAGGGGGTGATAGAAGAAGAGTGACCAAGCCCAAAAAAGTTTTTAATATTCCTTTCTGTCTGTCTGTTCGCGATAATCTCCGCATCTCCTGAACGGGTTGTCATACGGTTTTCACAGGTAGATTAAGCTTAGCCTGGAGCTACATATAGGCTTTGTTTAATTGAAATCAGATGTCGGGAAAAAAAGTTATTGTATAAAAACCTTTCATGCGGGTGAAACCGCGGGGCACAGCTAGTTAATTATAAGTCTAATTAGAAATAAAATAAATAAAATATGATTCAATTAAATTACAACTAAACAGGATTTAAATGGAATCCTCTTGAATACGTACTCGTAGGCAACAAATTCATGTGCAACATCAAATGCGAAAGTCCATAAAAGAAAAAAGAGTACCAAATTAAACATCTAAAAAAAATATACAGGACTAACTGTCCTGCGCGGTTTCACCCGCGATATTTTCGGAGTTTCCGCGGAAATTCCAGTTAACAATATAGCCTATGTTACTCAGGGATAATGTACCTTTCTGACGGTGAAAGAATTTTTGAAATCGGTCCAGTAGTTTATGAGTTAAATCGTAACAAACAAACAAACATAAAATCAAATCTTTCCTCTTTATAATATTAGTATACCTAGTATAATATTATCTGTGGTATAGACTATAGATGAGAGTGTTGGCAAGGCGTGTCGGCGGAGGGCGGCGGGCGCTCACCTTCCTGGTCCAGCGGCGCAGGCCCGCGTGGCCGCTCTGCATCAGCTTGGGGTAGAAGAACGTGTTGGTGGCGTACACGCGCGGCAGCTCCTTGCGCCGCTCGCTGCGCTGCATCAGCAGGTTCATGTAGAAGTTGATCACCTCGTCGTTCAGCCAGTTCAGGCCGCACAGGGTCTGCAGGTCGCGCCTGCAAACGTACAACGGGATACGGTCCTTACACATCTATACGTGTAAAATGCTTTGTAACAACCTCACAAACTCCGGGGTTCCCGCGGGAATTCCGGAACAAAAAGTACCCTATGACACTCAGGGTCAATGTAGCTTTCTATGAGTGAAAGAATTTTCAAAATCGGTTCAGTAGAGATTACCCCCTACAATGTCACAAACTCACAAACTTTTGCTCTTTATAATATTACTAGCTGTGCCCCGCGGTAATTTCGGAGTTCCCGCGGGAATTCCGGGATAGAGAGTCCTATATCCTTCTCTGTACCCCTGAAAATGTGCATGCCAAATTTCATACAAATCCGTTCAGCCGTTTTTGCGTGATTGAGTAACAAACATCCAAACATCCACACTTTCACATTTATAACATTAGTAGAATAGTATAGATAGCATGACCATAACACGCCGCGCTAAGATAAGACGCTGCGAAAACTGTCTTTCCCTGGTAATCAAAGAAGTTTTACTGCAAAAAAATACATTTACAACGTTTCTTATGGCATAAAGATTCCTAGGTCCAATCTAACATAAGAAATCAATTAAAATTCCTATAACAACCATTTTCGATTTCTACGCGAACTATGTCGCGGGAAAAAGCTAGTCTCTCTATATATAAAAGCAGAAACTGACTGACTGATGGACAAATATTAGGTGTGCACTAAGTAAAGATAATTGTGAAAATTCAAGTCTAAGGGTGTGCAAAGTTTGTATGGAACAATTCTGCAGGAACTCCGAAATTATATCGCGGGTGAAACCGCGCGGGAGAGCTAGATATAAAACAAAGTTCTCCACCGCGCCTGTCTGTTCGCAATTATCTCAAAAACTACTAAACCGATTTTCATCCAGTTTAGATAGTGATTCAAGAAGAAGGTTTATACATATATTATTATCCTGAAATTCCCGTGAGATCTCCGAAATTATTGCGGGTGGAACCGCGGGGGACAGCTAGTAACTGGATCTAACGTAAAGGTCACTTCTCACTTAAAATTGTTTTTACAGTTTCATAGAGTGCAACAACCTCAGTGTTTTCGTGGTACCTGCTTTCAAGGTTAACTGACCAACACAATTTACTTTACGTGTGTTCAGAACTTACCTATGTATCCTTAAATTGAACTTCTCTACCAGCAATTGTCCTGATGGCCCGGGGCCGATCGCTCTCTCAATCAACTTCTCCTGTGCCTCCGTGAGCTGGGGCAGCGCCTCTTCGGGCTGGGGCTCTTCAATCAGGCTCTCCGGTATGCTCAGTTCGTGTTTGAGCTTATGCTCCAGTTGTGCGAGCCTCTGTTCATAGTTCACTTTGGATATGATGTCGGATTCGCGGCTCACGTCGCGGATTTTCTCCTTATTATTTTGATCCTTTTTCTTATATTTCGTATTTATTTTTGCTAGCCAATCATGGGAGGTCACAGGTTTGTCCCTATAAGAATCTTTTAGTGTATTCAACGGAACAATTCTAACTGAAGATGATGTTGATGCTTCTGAGGGCACCACTTCCACTTCCGAATCTGAAGAGTTGATTGAGGCGACTGTTATTGGATCATATTCGGTTGTGGATTCAATCTCCTTTTCAGCGTTTAGACCTCTCTCCAAAAACCTAATTTCATTTAGAGCATTCCTCTGTGATCTTTGTGTGTTTCTAAAACAAGCAGAGTCTTCAGCCAAATTGATAATTTCATTAGGTTTCCCAATAGATACATTCTTTGTAGTTTCAGCTACTCGCCTGATCAATTCTTGATAATTTCTCTTCTCATCTAAATTAAATACTTCAGAAAGGGTTGCCCTAGCATTTCCATTGACATTTAACACTCTATTTCTAGACTGCAAGAGATTCGATGATTTGGGAACCTGCATCCATTTAGCAACAGGTGTTGGAGCTTTCTTATAACTCTTAATAATACCGGGTGGTGCTATGAATTTGCTGTATGTTTTTGGTGATGTGTTTGCATTTCTATCATTGAATCTTCGACTCAAGCTGTAGTACTGAACATTCTCATCTTTTGTGTTAGTGTCATGGTTATTGTGTCTATCATTATTACTGACAAAATATTTGTATGATTTTAGAGGTTTCGGTGGCAGCACTTTCTTAATGAATACCACATCGTCTTGCTGTTCCTGGTCATTATCATCATCAATATCTTCAATGTATATTTTTTTTGGATTCCCTGAGCTTTCAGGTTTAGTTTCTATCAATGTTACCTAAAAAAGTATGAAAATATAAGTAAACAATTCTTAGGTCCGTATTCCAAAAGGTTACTCAAGTCCTGAATCTAGTTTTAAAACTAATTTCAAGTAAAGCTTTAATTTTAGAACCTTACTTGAAACGAGATTCATCAATCAACAATCAGCTGAGTTATTTCCTTATTTTAGAACGACGCTTGAGTACTAATCTATACTCAAGCAAAGATTTGATCTTTATTTACGTCTGTCATGTCAAGACCGCTCAACCAATCAGAGCTCAAAATCTCTACTCTAAACTAGTTTCAACTGATTAGAACCAATCAGAGTTCAAAATCCCTACTCAAGACTAGTTTCAAGTAATTAGAACTTAAAACGCATTCTATAATAAGATGTACGCTTGAGTTATGTTCTGAGCTTGAAACTAATCTCAAGTAAAACGTGATCTGAGTCACCTTCTGGAATACGGGCCTAAATTATGAAATGTATATTATTAGATTGAGTTATTATTATATTAAAATTATATTATTATCATTATAACAATATAACCCTGGGCCCTGACAGTGTTACAAACGCTAATTAAATGTTATCATGGCATGTAACAAGTAAATAAATATGGTGTTTTAATGTAAAATAACATGTGTTCAGTAGGGGGAGCACTTTCGCTCTTCTCCTTTCGATATAGAGCATTTCTATGGAAAATAAAAAAAATTTAATTAACAACGCTGAATAGATTGAGTTCTTCATTTTCCATACAAAAAAACACTTTGACATGACAACAATATCGAAATAACGAGAGTGTATGCTCCCCCCACTGTACAATATCAATATTTATAATATGTATCTTAATAAAGTATGATACTCAAGTAACATCCAAATATTCAGATACTATAAATAAATGTAAACCACCCCACCTCATCATCATCATCTTCAATTACAGCATGTATCACGGGTCTCACTGGAGTATGTATCCTCGGTTTACTGGCGGGTGTTCTGAGGTTTGTCTCATTAACATTAACAAGCTTCAGAGGAACCGTTTTCACCCTACTCTGTCTCTCGGATGACTCAATTGGAGTTGACGTACTTGGGTGACCCTTTTCAATTTGGATTGGCACATACCGAACATTTTGGCTTTTCTTGTCTTTTATTTCCCATTTGTCTGCAAAACAAGATCTATTTTATTCGAATTTCAAACAGCTTATTATGTACAAATTGACTACATCAACTTTAGGAATACATATCATAATCAAGGAAATCATCATAGGAATACATATCATAATCAATTCAAAAATAGACTGGACAGACATTTGAACAGTAAAGCTTAAAATAGTTAATCAACGAGAAAACAGAACGCAATTAACTGAATAACACAAGTGTAGATATAGGCGCATCAGCGAAAGCTGCTAGTCTATAAATAAATAATAATAATAATAAGTTTCCATTAGTTTCATAGTCTAAATTAATGTTATAAAGAGGTAAAGTTTGTGATGTTGTATTAACTCTGGATCTACTGAACCTGAAAATTCTCACTTATAGGAAGCTATGGTAGTTCTGAGTTACATAGGGTTATTTTTATCCCGAAATTATCATGGGAGCTCCGAAATTAGCACAGATGAAACTGCACTAGTAAGAGAAAAAAAATCTAGTCAACTATTATTATGCAGATTTCCAGGCAATTGTTATTTACAGTTGTTGTGTGGTAAAAAATATGTTTTACTGTTTTAACTCTTCAGGTATTAAAGAAGAGGATTTTATCTGAACTTTGGGGAAGCTCTACTTGTACTAAATTTTAGTGAATAGTGCCTACACTAATTTATTTGTTTACTGTCAATATTAGATGCAAAAAACTGTTTACTGAACCATTTGATTCCATGACGTCTGGGAATTTGGTTTTCTTCAACTGTTTGAGCCGCTTGAAGGCTGGCAATTCTTCGTCAGAAGAGAAACCATCATCCGTCCTACAAAACAGAAGAACATGTTACTCACTGATGGTTGTTGCGCCATTCACTTTTTACGCAAACATTACTCACTTCCAGAAATTTGATGCAACTTTCAGTGGTATTTTATACATTATTCTTTCTATAAAATTAACTGTGTTTATTATACAATGGACAGAACGTTTGCCGCCATAACTAAGCAAAGTGTCGTACTCGTAAACATGACATACCTGTCTCTTTTGAAGCTCGGCCTAACCGCTGGTTCTTCGTGAAACCAACTGCCGAGTAGGTTACGCACGTAAGACACAATGGACGTCATTTTATAATTACTATTTATTATATTTCCATCACCTTTTTTTCCAAACGGTTATCACTGACTATTATTTATCACGAGTACGCTTTCGGCAGCTACAACAAGTGAGTTGCTGAACCAAATTCATTGCATGGAAGTTGGAACGTCCATTATTGCCATGCCATTTGCAATTTGTTATTATTTGGCATTTCGTTTTTTGTTGCCAGTTGCTCTTGGCTAGGGGTGTAAAAGTAATCGATGAATCAATATTACATAATTATTATTGATTGTGATAAATCGATTATACAAATAATATATTTTGGGAAACCTAAAGTTAAAGTAAAAAAAAATGATTTTATAAGTTTTTGTGGTCAAAAGGTTTTATTTCTTGTACTCAACTCAACGTTTCATTTTATTTTTATCGTAATAAAACGTTAACTGGCACTAAACATTTGGTAGCAATAACTATTTTTGGTTGTGTTTAAAGTATAGAAAATGATTTGTTTTGTATTTTAAAATCGTTTTAGTTAAGTTTTATAGTTATAAATTTTATTTAATTTTTATTCTGATATATTGTTAATATTAATCTCTTAGTTTAATTACTTAACCAAAAGCATGCATGCAACATAGCATAGATGAAAATAGTTTTTTTTTTTTCAGAAAATTTTGACTTTAATATCTTCTAAAGATTTTTCTGAATCGATTATTATTCAGAGGAGGAAAATTGGTTTTTAAATAATCGATTTTTCACCCTTGCCATAGTTAAAAAATGTTTAATTACAGTGTTTTGCACCAGCTATCGAACTTAAAAAATTACTTTGATGGTAGTTGTTTCTACATATATTGATATATCGATATCGGCGCATAGGTAGTCGATATCGATAAATATAGATATTTTTAAGCGTTGATATTTCAATGTTTATCGGTTTTTCGATATATCGTTATTATCGCTGCATCCCCTATTAGCGATGGGCGATTGTTGCAAAAAAAACAATCGACTGAATCGAAAATTGTGCTACCTATTGCACATTCGATTGTCGATTTAACAATTCATAACCATCATTATTCGAATAACAATAGACGAACTACTAACGCTAATAATCGCTAATCCCTATTCCCTTGCCAAAGGTTCATTCTCCGTCTACGCCAAAGGTGAAAGGCGTGTAGGGATATGACATTGAGAGAAAAAAAAGCGATTTTTATTTTAATCGATTTTTCTCTCTTTAATAATAATCGGTTTTGGATTAATCGATTTAAATGGGGAAAAAATTATATTTTTAAGAAAATATCGATTTTTTTTTAAATAAACATCTGCAGGCTTGTAATAAAACTCTGAGATTAATTTTAACAATTTATGAAAATAAAAATCAAATAAAATTTTAAATATGAAAACAAACTTTTTAAAACCCTCAATCGACTGAAATACAAAATTATCCTGATCATTAAATACTAACCTGATTAAAAATAGGCCCTGTTTCGAGGGTTCTTGTGAAGTATATCTTTTCCAATAAAAAAAGAATTTCCAAATCGGTTTACAAATAACGGAGTTCTAAAGTTAGTAAAAAATAACTGGGATGTGACATTGTACATAAAAAATCGATTTTCAATCCTTTATCCTCCACGTTTTTGTAGCCTAATTTTACCCCTAGCG
Source organism: Zygaena filipendulae (assembly GCA_907165275.2). Taxonomy (NCBI): domain Eukaryota; kingdom Metazoa; phylum Arthropoda; class Insecta; order Lepidoptera; family Zygaenidae; genus Zygaena; species Zygaena filipendulae. The sequence continues at coordinate 15,269,752 of OU015649.1, read as the reverse complement.
CCATACGCTTTAGGTATGATTTTTCCTAGTGTTGGGAATGCTTAATATCAATAAATAATTAAATCGTAATTTTAAAAGTCAGTGCCGTGTTTTGTTCTTGTATACCCCTAATCGAGAATATTCTGAAATGTTTGAAAATTATCGAGAGTATTCCGAAACGTTATAAAACCGTCTTGAAGATTCTGGAAAGTTCAAGCTGTAGTTCAAGAGATAAGACAGTTTGTAACTAAAATAATCTATTACATGGACCAAGTTTAATTGGTCCATGTCTATTATTATAGGTACTAGCTGTTCCCTGTGGTTTTACCAGCGTTAATGTCTGAGATCCTGCGGGAATTTTGGTATAAAAATACCCAAAAGCGTTTCTGTAACCCTTAAAAAGTATAGTATGCAAAGTTTCGGAAAGTAGTAGTTTCGGACTTCCCAAGGGAATTCCGAGATAAAAATTGGATTGAACGATTATTAAAAAAAAATCGATTATTAATCGATAGTTCATAAAAATAAAATCATTTATTAATAGATTTTTTTTTATAATCGATTATTTTTTCACATCCCTAGGGCAAAGAGTTAATTTTTTTCTATTGAATTCATCTCTTATTCGTCTGTGATTGAATTGAATCAAATTGAATTGATTATGTGTCTTATTTGATATTGATTAAAACATTGGATTTTGAAAAATGTTGCAGCCAATAATGCATATTTTGAAAAAGAAAAAGATTGTTCTAGCTAGCGGCTCTCCCAGGCGAAAGGAACTTATTGAAAACATTGTTAGTTAATTATATAGTTATTGATTGCATTGTTAGGTTATCTCAATGATATTAAATGTACTATATTGGGTTAATATCATAATCGTAATTATCTTTAAACTCATACTAATTACCAATCAATACCTACGCTATTGAGTTACATTATTGAAAAATTATTTACTTACACTTTACAGGGGTTAAAAGTTAGTTTATGCCCTTCCCTGTTTGAAGAAAACCTTAATCCGAAGAGTTTTACTAGTATTACTGAATTTGTTGAAGAAACTGCTATGCAAAAGGTTCTGGAAGTGGACAGTAGGCTTCGGGGCCAAGGGGAGCTACCTGAAATAATTATTGGTGCTGACACAATAGTAGCTCTTGATGGAGAGTTGTTTGGAAAACCATCTACTGCTGACGAGGCATTTGATATGTTGTCAAGGTAACTAAACTATCTAGTAGAATAATTAATGATAATAACACTTGGATATCATCACAGCCAAGGAGCACTGGTGGCAAACTAATTAGAGCTTGTATTGAGGGTACCAGACTACTGTTGTAATTTAATCTTTATGAGAAATCTTTAACTGTTCGAAAGAGTAAGCTGCCTTAAACATACTTAAGTATTGTTTAATATATTACTCACTAGCTGTTCCCTACGGTTACACCTGCAGCAATTTCGGAGTGCCTGTGGATATTCCAGGATAACACCCTATATCCTTCTCTGTTCCCCTGACAACGTGTATGCAAAATGTTGTAGTGATCGATTGAGCCATTTAGCCGTGAAAGTGTAACAAACAAAACTCACTTTCGCATTTATAATATTAGTTATTTATTTATTTATTTATTGGCACACAAGTTACACACACACACACACATCGGCACACAGTTAGGATTTACTTTTTTGTATTACTTAAATATTCCCATTACAGACTGTCTGGCTGCAGCCACAAAGTGTATACCAGTGTTGTTGTGAAATCCTTGGAGAAAACTGTTAAGTTCACTGAAACAACAGATGTTAAATTTGGCAATCTGGATGAGGCGCAGATCAAAGCCTATATTGCTATGGGAGAACCAATGTGAGTTGACAATAAAATTCTCCCAGTGAGTTTCAACTCAAAAATCATGAATGACATTTTTTATTTGATATGAGCTGATCCTCTGCTGTTATAACTGTGTTGCAACAGGTTTCCATAGTAAAAAGTGTTCTTTGTGATTCAGAATTTCTCATATTATAACTAAAATAATGAGTGATATCTTTGGGTGTGTTGATAAAAGCCTTTCCGGTTTCCCTTGCTACTTTACTAGCACTGTAAAAAAAACATGAATCTTCTAAGATTAGTGTCTATGTGGGGGGTATAAAAATAGGTACATGGGTAGAACCTACATGGATATTATGTTTGGTAGAAGATCTATATTATAATTTGGTAATAACTATTCTGAGTGGTTTCACCTGCAATAACTTGATTTCCCGTAGGAATTCTGTTGTAAAAAGTACTCTATGTCCAAAAGGAACCCGAATATTGTGTATTCAAAATGTCATGATTGAAGATGTGATAGTGTAACAAACTACATTCACATTTATAATATGTTTAATCAGCATTAGCGCCATCTATTAGGTATTAATTATATTGTTTTACAGGGATAAAGCGGGAGGTTATGGCATACAAGGCGTGGGAGGTACGTTTGTGGAGCGCGTCGAAGGAGACTACTTCACCGTTGTGGGGCTGCCTCTCCATCGATTCTGCTCCGTGCTGTATAACATGTACAAAGACGGTGTCATCAAGTGATCATTAACTGTTATATCATAGAACTAATATACAAATATGTACCTACAAAATTGTAAGTAGGTAATTCTTACGTTAAGCTTATTAAATATAATAAATCAATCATGTTTCTTTATGTAAATATTTCTTATAATGTATGTAAATATAATGTAATATTTGTGATAGCTTGAGTTAACCAAATATAGTTTTAAATATCCTCTCGCCTTATGTATTTTCTGAAATTGTTGCCTATTTTGACTACAAAGTTAGAAGTTTACTCACGGTGCGGTAGATGTCGTTATAGTCTCTGCTCATAAACGGTAGGTATGTACACTCGACGCGAGTCGCGACTCGCGAGAGACCAAAGAGCGAGAGAAATTGAGATCTAACATGAAAATAATATTGTTTGTCCGTTGTCTAATCGACTCCAAAAGTAGATATTACAAAAATGCTATAGACATGAAGTAGATAGTTTTTAGTTTTGCACAAAAGATGACATTCTCTGTTAGTCATTAGCAAATACATTTATAATCACTATGGTCATTAGTTATTAAATTGCCATTCCTGTATCGACTTCTCATTTATTTATTTGTTTCTTAATTATTATTATTGTCTTGTATATATTATTATGTATGTCATATATAAATGTGTAATGTGTAGGTATATAAATTGAACTGTGAACTTGCAGCACCACCCTCCCTATCACAAATTAACTAGACTTATGTCTAAAGACATCTCCCTCCCTCCCTATTGGTTTTATTTTTTTTTTAATTTGTCCATAGTAACTATTGTTTTTTTTTTTATTTATTTTTAATTTTTTTTTCTAGTTATGTTAGTAGTAGTATAGGTTGCCTGGAAGACATTGCTTTTAAGCAATAAGGCCGCTCGTTGCCTTTATTTCCCACCTTGTACATATTTTATTTTCTAATTCTGGTGACAGTGAAGAATTTTATTTAATTTGAGTTTTGAATCGGTTCAGTAGTTCCTGAGATTATCCTCTATATTCTAACTTGGCCTCTTTTTGATATTAACTAGCTGTTCCCCGCGGTTACACTCGCGTTAATTTCGGAATTGCCGCGGGAATTCCGGCACCAAAGCACCCTAACCTTAGTCCTTCTCTGTACTCCTGACGATGTGTATACAATGATGATGGGTTGGCGTATCAAGCAAACTTTCACTTTCGCATTCATTGGCGTATCTAGGGTTATTTTTCAGGGGGGCCATGCCCCTGCCATGTCGTATTTATACTCGCGGGAGTCACGGGTGCAAAGTTTTAAAAAATGAAATGTACGAAAACGAATTTGAAGAGCTGTCTGAAGTTAGTTATCAGTATTATAGGTTTTCGAATCGGTAGCCCAACATCCTGGGGCCGGGGTGGGCACTAGACCATTATGAGGTGGGCCCGGCCCACTCGGCCCCCCATCTATATACGCCTATGTTCGCATTGGATTGTCGATGTAAGTACCAACAGACGTTTGGTAGCGGGTAGCGGGTAAACATCTAAATTGGGCATTGTTAACAAACCCCGGCTCATAACGCGTAGTTAATTGCGGCGCTCCCTGGTGAGGCGACGCGCGGCGGCGGCGCGTCAAGCGGCGGGCGGCAGGAAGCTGCCGGCGACCCATCATCCAATTGTTTATCGCTGAGGTGGTCCAGGGTTGCCATAAACGTTCACCGGTTTCACAGCATATGGAGCTGAAGTATGGATTTTCTTTACACATCCTTGATATTATATAATTGCGAGTTTGTTTGTTGCGGCTCACGGCTTAAGTTCTCAACCGATCATCTTGAAGTTTTGCATACACGTTATCATGGGATCTCCGGAAAGTTTATGGTTTATTCACACTGTGTTATGAATACTTTCCATTTTAGATACCTACTAGATACATTGTTATTCTAAACTAGCTGTGGCCCCGGCCCCGCGGTTTCACCCGCGTGGGTTTCGGAATTCCCGCAGTAATTCCAAAGTAGCCTAATTTACTTCTTAAAACATCAGCTAATTAGCAGTTGAAGTCCCGTCAAAATCGGTCCAACGGCGTGAGTTCCGGAATTTCCACAGGAACTCCAAACTTCTTTTATTCTTCTTCTTACATAAACAAGCAACAAAAAAAGAATTAGTGAAATTGGTCCAGCCGTTCACGCGTGATGCCGTGACCAAGGGAAACAAGGATTCATTTTTATACTTATGTATATTAAAATAGATATAGATTAGAAAAGTTTTTAAATTAATGATTAGATTGTATTTATTTATTTATTTATTTATTTATTTATTTAAGTACACAAAACAGATTGTAGTCATTACAATTTTTACTTATTATAGTGTATTAATATATGTTCCGACCACAAACCAGAGATATGCATACCTAGAAAGACTAAAAATATCGAGCAATGTACAAAGTAATATTTAAATTTATTTTGATATTTATGGATCTCAGAAAAAATAGAACCACAATTAGCAAGTGCGACGGAGGTAGTCGTTGATATTTTTTAAGTATACCCTAAAATTACAATTAAATACGTCCACATCTGCACCTTTAGCGACGAGCTCATTGTATTGGCGACACATCCGTACAACTGGATTGTAAAAAGATGTGTTGTTAGTGAATATCCGAAGTGAGAAGGTATTGGGACGTCGAGAGCGATAATTGGTGTTGAAATTCGAAAGTGATAGGATGTAAGGGCTATCGATCTGGTGGTGTATTATTTTATGTAGCAGGATCTGGTCTCTACACTTGCGACGGGTTTCTAAAGAGATCATCCCGAATCTGTTTAACCTGTAACCTGTATTATCTAAGCATAGGTAAACCTTTGTTCCAATGTCACAACTCACAGCCCTATGAAAGAATGCGTTGCAGAAATGTAGGAGACAACGAGGAAGTCAGCAACTAAGGCTAGTATTGCGGATATACCTTAACTACATAATACGACAGAGATATGTATGTGCTCGCTGGGACTTTGGGTCATAGGTAGCTGTAACGAAAAGCCGGTCAAGTCTGGCGCGTGCACCGAGATCTGAGGGTTCCGTACGTCCGTTACGTTTTGTAGGTATGTATAATAGGTACCTATAAATATTTCTTTTACTTTTACTTGTACATGTATTTGTACATCTATACATCTAGAGTCTATACATATAAATAAAATTAAAGTGCCTGTTTGTAATTCCAAATTAACAGCTTTAATTTAGATTAGGCATTGCTTACCTATGTTTGTTTCTTTTTCTTGTGTGTTGTGCTGAAATAAATGTATTTTCTTCTTCTTCTTCTTCTTCTCAATAAATGCATATGAAGTATGAACCTACCTATTACGGTAAGTAGGTAACTTACTAAAAAAAACATTTTCTTAAACTTTTATCTGTCTGTCTGTTTATTCAGGCTAATCTCTGAAACGGCTGGATCGATTTTAACGGGACTTTCACTGGCAGATAGCAGATGTTATAAGGAGTAACTTAGGCTACTTTTACTTTAGGAAAATAATTGTTCCTGCGGAAATTCCGAGACTCACGCGGGTGAAACCGCGGGGTACAGCTAGTAATATTATAAATGTGTGATGCATGAGAGTACCTACACTACACCTAGTTAGGTGGTTTGGGCTTGTGTTCACGTATTGGCTGTTGATTTCACAGAAAACTGCAATAGCAGAATAGATTATTATCAGGGTTAAAACAGCTTTGGTTTCAGCATAAAATGTTTTCATACCTTTCCATTGTAAAACCGCTGCCTGCATTGTACCTATCATCGAGCCATTTGTACACCAAACACACTGTCCCGTGTGATTAGCTTATGAATGGACACCACACGATCAATGACCACACGTTACGTAACACGATACCGACTCGCTGCATTACTCGGTAAACCAACAAATCGATCACACCACAAATTCATCACTAGCCTTATATTATAAAACAAACGCTCCATAAAATTTCTAAGTCATTTAAAGGACAATGTATACACTTTTACAACAAACTCCCAAACGATGTAATTAATTTGTCAATTAATAAATTCAAGACACTTATTAAACACAGATTATGCGATAAAGCATATTATAGTGTAGTAGACTTTAAATGATACAGACGTTTGGGAATGAATTGCTCTATCCAATTACTATTTTTTGTTCTCCTATAGTTTATAAGTATGATCATTAAAAGACAGCGCTGCTGAGTTTCTTGTCAGTTCTTCTCAGCAGAGGACGTATTCCGAACTGACGGTAATTTATAGTTCTAAGAACCTGCTGACGATTACAAGTGATTGTAACCAAACCTAAGTAATAAATAGCTTTTAAATTTTTGAATTTTTGAAACTCCTTCGCCGCATGTGTCTGTTGGTCTGATCGCGATAAACTCAAAAATTACTTAGGTAACGGATTTTCATGCGGTTTTCAACAATAAATAGTGTATTTCAAGAGGAAGGCTTATACGTATATTTTATTCTGGAATTTCGAAATCACCGTGTGTTTGTGTGTTATTACAAACTAGCTGTTTCCCGCGGCTTTACTTGTGGTAATATGCATTGACGGTAATTTCGAGATAAAAAGTTGACAACATGTAGGTAGTACGCAAAATGTAACGTAGTTTCAGTTCAGTTTTGAGAGTCCCCGTGGGAATTATGGAATAAAAGTACCCTATCTCCTTCTCTGTAGGTACATCTGAAAAGGTGTATGCAAAATTTCATGATGATCCGTTGAGCGGTTGAGGCGTGAAAGCGTAACAAACAGACAAACAAACAAACTCACTTTCACATTCATAATAGCAAAGACATCTTGTTTTATTGCCTTTTGGGTATTAGGATAATCAAGGAAGCAAATAGGTACGGTTTATTAATTACATAACTAATCTAAATTAAGGCGTACCTATATCTAATTAATTTTTTTATCGTTGCTACATCGTGTCTTGTTTAGACTAGGTAGGTAGGTACATCTCTAATATTTTTTCCGAAATTTCTATGAGAGTTTAACTATACCACTTGTGCAGCTTTTACAAAAAAAATCCGCTCTATTGTGCTGTGTGGGAACCAGTGGTTTGTGGTTGTACCACCTGTCATCTCTAGCTGTCTCACAGCTTCTATGGATGTAGGTCGTAGACAGTAGAACCAATTCTACATCCATACTGTTTCATCGATCACGCCCTGTGTTACCCATAAATTACAAGGTTTTCTGCGGTTTTTTGCGAGTGTAGAAATGTTTACCTACGTCGAGTAATGAATAACTTGCGGTTTTCGTAGGCTGTTGTGAAGTTGATTTAAAATTTTGTGTTTTGCAAACGATATTATGGGAATTACAATGCTTTTATGTATTCTACAAAGTATTTTGTACGATGAAAGATGCTTCACACATTGGTAGTCGGAAACGTCAAACGGTCTCAAACTGCGATCTTTTGAAAATATACAACGTGTTAATGAATTAACTGAAAACCTGATACGCCCCATTTAAAAAAATAAACAATAGTATGGTTAAAATATATTTTATGTCGAAAAAATTTATGCTTTAAAAGTTATTCAACCTTAGTTTGGAGGTGACCTATTTTTTTTGCTGCGGGCGGCGTACGCGCCAAATATTGTAAAGGGTCTTTCAATAAGGACGGGTCGATTTTGACATGAAATAAAAAAGGCCGTGTGTGAGATTTTAACGATTTTTTTTTTTTTATTTGAAAGAGCTATATATGCCATTATGTGTGGAAAATCACATCGTTTAAATGTCCGCCGCGGCTTCTCACGGTGGCACGAATTCGAGTTGTCCAATGTTCAACAACTCTGCCGCATAGTTCGGGTTGAATTTCAGCGATAGCCTGAGCTATGTTGACTTTAAGGGCATCGGTCGATTGTGGCTTATTGGTATAGACCTGCGACTTAAGAAAACCCCACAAAAAAAAGTCTAAAGGTGATAAGTCGCAGGATCTCGGTGGCCAATTCACAATTCAATTTGAAGGACCACCTCGTCTGCCGTAAAATGGGCGCAATGCACGTAACGTTTGCACTAACGAACACTCATTTTGGTAATACATTTTTAACATTTGGACGTGTTGCTCAACCGTGTAACTTGCCATGGTGATTTGGCATTACTAACTGAATAAAAAAATATAGGTTAGAAAGACGACGTTAAAACAACATGGCCGCCACAGGCTGCCAACATCGACCCGTCCCTATTGAAAGACCCTTTATTATAAATAATTTGGACATGGGCTGGTAAAAATGAAAAAAATATAACCTATATTAAAACATAGTGCGATCGATTCGCTTGTCGATTCTGAGCAAACTTCATTAACACGTTGTATATACCTACCTACTGTTGTTCCCGGGGTTTCATCGCCGCGTTAATTTCGGAGTTCCCGCGAGAATTCTGGGATAAAAAGGACCAGCTATGTCTTGACATGAAAACGTATAGGTATGTAGGTATGTATTTAGGGACGATCGGTCCAGGAGTTAGTTGAGGCGTAGCGTAACAAACCAACTCACATTCGCATTTATAACTTAGAAATCGTTCAAAAACTGTAATTAATCCGTTTGGTAATTGGTCATTGGGTTTCGATGATTACGAAAGAGGAACAAAATGCGATAGGTAACCTTGAGTCTTGACCTTATGTACACAAATTATATCAAGATTTTAAAAAGCCTAAATATTTTTCCTATATTTACGGAATTTGTTATCTATCCTTTTCAACTTTCCAATAAATTATTATTGATACTATTATTATATATTACCATTGTAAGGCTAATTATCATGGTGTAACGTGGCGTAGCGTGATTACTATTGTTTCACATTATGTAGATAAGATCACATTTGGATTGGTACTATATAGTATAAAGATAGATATACTTAAGAAATTTGAATAAGCATTATTAGTTTAGTAACCTAATTATTAGTACCCAACTTGTGTATCAACACCATGTTACTTTTTTGTTTTGGTTAAATAAATAAATAAATAAATAAAAAATAAATTATGTTTGCAAGCGGATCACCAAATAAAGTCTACATACAAGAAGAGGTTGCTGTTTATTAGTCTCGCGAAAACTAGAACATGGCTCGTGCGATTAGTTTTAGTAGTAGTTCCGAAACTCACGCGGGTGAAACCGCGGGCGCAGCTAGTTTCATAATAATAATAACATTGTAAACTACTTCCTCATACGTGCTGGGTAGTAATTATTATCTGCTTCGAGAGTCCACGTAAAAAAATCTCGGTACTGCGAGGGTGTGGGAATCGCAGACAGATGCGCGCGCGTCTCTTCCTCCGGATCTACGGCATGTGTTCCCAGATCGCGCCAAATTCGATCGCATCTATAATAAAACACCCACATAATAAAGCGACGGTGGGATAGCGGATCGGTGGAACCCATTACTTTAAAGTTTAAGCTACGATATTAATATAATGATCTTCATCGGTTGCTCTTTTCACACTGCACTGTCTGAATTGGGACATGTTATGTTTTTGTTGTTAATTCCGATTTAAAGGGTTAATTAATTTGTAATTTTGTATTTGTAATAATCTTAATTTTGTTCTTATTTTTCTTCTTATGAACTTTCGCCTTGCAATTAGCCAGTTTCAAATAAAATGTAGGTATTCTTTCTATTAGCACAGTTGTAGGTACGTCTATCTTCATGCGCACATAAACGTTAAGTCCGTAAAACAGAATCCACTTTTTTATTAGATACTAATGAATATAGGATTATGTGGTTTTTGAAATAAATAAAAAATAAATAAATAAATAAATAAATAAATAAAAATAAATATATATATATAAATATATAATAAATAAATAAATATATATATAAATAAATCATGTTCAAATACTGATAAACATAACGACGTAAAAGCTAGCTATTAAGTATCAAGTAGCTATAGGTTACCTCAAATTTTATCTAATGTTTTCAGTTTGTCAGCCGGGACCTATCTATGAAACGAAATAGTACACATTGTTGTCCTAGAGGTGAAAGTAACTTATTTAGTCCCGAGACGGGGTTTGGCCACGCCAATAGATCGAGGGACTAAATAAGTCTTTCTCCCGAGGATAACATTGTGCTTTTCATTACGAATGCAAGGGAAGTCAAAATAAAAATAGGAATTAGCTAAAGAAAAAATGAATGAATTTTATTTTACATAAATCAACCCTATGACATAAAGAAATTGAGTTTCTGCAGTATCCAGCTGTCAGTTGAAAGCGATTCTCTCTAGGGCTGAAAAGTGTTACTTTCAACCCGCTTCTCAGGCAACTTCAGACCTACTTTCCGAGTATGAGTAATGTAAAAATACTAATTGTCTGTTGAATTCCGTAGTAAATCGAATACCTCCGTATCTTGGACCAATTAAACAAGATTTATTGGTCCATGCTCCGTATCAATATTACCTATGTACCTACTGACAATGAGTAGGTATAGTAGGCTAAAAAAAAGTACATACAGCCGAAAATAGAACCTCCTTTTTGGAAGTCGGTTAAAAGTGACTTTGCAATGAAATCCCTCCATTAGCCACATTGCACAGGACACAAATACAAATCGTTTACAAATTTATACTCAGTGTGTCGCTGGATGTCCTTCCACGAAACATTGTTAGTTGTTGCCCCTTCACGCGCGGCCGTTTCCGGCGCTGCTCTCGCCCGTTTCCGGTGTAAGAATAGACAATGTCAAGTTCGCGCATGCGTTCTCGCACGGCCCGCATGTGCTTGCACTAAACGCAACGTACACAACAGCATCCACCGGTACGGAGCCCGGCGCCGGAGACAAACAATAAACAAAACGCACTCGCTGCAGACGGTAGAAACAAGCCGCTAACGACTTTTGCCTGTTGATTTTACAGTTGTGTCTTTACGGGAAGGTGGCGATGACTTGTGATGCTAATAGATTTGCAAGATTGTAAACAACGCTATCGATATTCCATGATAGACTGAGCGATAGAGGTGTAGCTTTTATCTTTATCTTTAAATCCCGGGTCCAATGTCCAACAGGACGGACAATAATTTTGCGATCTCTAGCATCGTAAATTGCAATTTGTTTAAATTGTTTAAAATGCACGGAGAACGTTATCGGGTGTGTACCTATACCTAGGTGTCTTTAGGTCGCAGATAAGTTGTATATCTAATTTTCCCGTTTATAAGCGGTCGACATTTAATGGAAAATTTCGTCGTTTGTGTACTTACTATTAACCTATTAGGTTAGGTTAGGTTTGAACACTTTACACACACTTTACTATACTTTGCTTTGCTTTGCTTTACTTTACTTTACACTTTACTTACGACAACTATCAGTTATCACGCACCGCAACGCATTTTCACAACCTCTGCTTCCTGCTTAATGTCGAATTGTAAAATATACCTATGATAGATATAGAGTTCATCATCTACTATGCCGTAGTGGTTATATACTCTTTGCTACTATGTTTCGAAATACTCACAAACCAAGTTCCGGTCGAACGAACAAAAATAAAGTTGTCGCTGGTCAAGTACAAGTGATCGTAAATTCGGATAATAAAGTGTTACTGTTTGTTTATGGTCAGGAATGCTTCTTAAATTCTTATTCCTCCGTGCTCTGGGGTGGTCTGAAACAAGCATGGTAGGTACTTACATGCTCATAAGTAATTACTTACATACATGTTGTTTGTCATGTAAATAGTTACTTATTTTTCGCGTGTGAATAGGTATGAAATATGGTTTTCTTGTCATTAGATATAAGTATATCTACAATGAACGTTTCATAAGATAATTAAGGCTATTAGGCCGCCTACGTCTACGATTTACGTTCACACTACAAGACTACAACCCAGCGTAGGCTGGCGGAGTTTGAAATAAGGCTACTTTTATTTTAAAGGCACTGTACACAACACGCGTGGCTGTTGTCGCGCCTCGCGTTTTGTTGTAGCCACAAACTACTTGGAGATACTACCGTATGTTGTAGCCTCGCGCTATTTTTGTACGATATTACTTTGATATTGGCAGCCCCACTTGAAAGCCAGTCCCATCCCCGTTCCAGGTCGGCATCGCACCTGCATGCCTTCTGGTGTTGCAGATGTCCATGGGCGGCGGTAATTACTTACCATCAGGTGTACCACCTGCCCGTATGACATAAAAAAAAAAAAACAAAATTGTGAAATTTCAATTCGGGCAAAGGTTAAACAAAATTATTTTCTAAATAAGACTTGGAAAGTCTTTAAAATAATTAATCAGCGCGATACGAAATATGCTTATAGTATTATTTTAAAACGTTTGGTTTTGAAGGCACGTCTGGTTTTGTCTGACGAGTTTTGATCAATCACTGGGCTTACCATCACAAAATATTTATGTAGGTACCTTTTTTTATATCATTTATTTAGTGAGGCTTTTTACGCTCACGCGCCAAGCCAGCCTCGTAAAGTGTTACATATTGCAATATAAATTAAACTACTAATAGAAATAAACAAAAAATAAACTAAAAATAAACCTTCCTAACACTTCGGCGGAGGTACCTTAATACCAACGAAAACTATATTTCATCCTTACTAATATTATAAACGCTAAAGTTTGTATGGTATGGATGGATGGATGTATGTTTGCTACTTTTTCAAGCAAAAACTAGACGGGGCACGGGGATAATGCGGGTTAACGCGCGTGAAACCGCGGGGAACCGCTAGTTTGGAAATAAATTTATGATGGTCAGTAATTTTTATTGTATTTTTAATTTTTATATAAAAAAACATCAGCATCGGCTAAAATCTTATTCCATATTATCCTGATTCTTGGTCAGTTTTGAAGTGCTCTGCCAAGCCGTGACGTAGGTACAGCCGCGCTGTATAGTGTATAGTGTATTGTGGATTTTATCGACAACGAGTTGACTCAGTGTGAGTTGTGATCGACAATCGACTGACTATCGATAATGCGTCTTGTCGACATCGTGTCAACACCTACGACATCGACATCATCAAACGCTGTAGATTGATGAGTGCCATTTGTTTTCAAAAGGTTTTTCTTGGTCATCAGTGGGCGAGCCAATGATCTGATAATATGGTTTTTAGGAGGTACTTATACCTATCTATGTACCTACTATTTGAGATGGTCCCCCAATATACTACATATGTATATGTATTTGTTTGCGACTTAGTTGGTAATTTGTATACATTTCGCAATCTATTTATAAGACCCATCTCTACAAAAATAAAGTAGAGATGTAACTTCCGTCAAAAACAAAAATACCTATGTGAGGTGTCATGTCATACAATACAACAAATGGACGCAGATAAGCAATAACATGTTAACCCACAAAATTAAGTTATTGATACAGAACGATTTATTGAGAGTTAGGGAACATTTTTTAATTATGTATTTACCTTATTACATTATTTAAATATGTTAAATATGTAACAATTTGTTGAACATAAAAAAATGTTGACACAAAATGACGCTACAATTTTAAAACACGATCTACTCAAAATTTCTCCAGTATGGGTTAACCCACTATTGCTTATCTATGTCCAAATAAAATTTGAAGTAGGTAGGTATCCATTTCTGATCTTCGCTTTATCGTTTGTAGATAGGTACTACTCAATAAACGAAAACTTTAAAAAAGTACATTATTCAAACAATAATTGTTCCACTTTGGGGGTTAAATTTCGGTCCGTTAAACTTTCAAATCTTGAAGGCCATTCGATTTTGCAATAAAACATCCAGTGTCCGTATAGTTATGGTCAAACGATAGTAGATTCCTCTAGCTGTTATTGTCATAAATTACACAAGAGAACATAATGAATACTGACACACAAACAGTCATGCAATGTTTGTGTATTTTGCCATATCCGGCGCCTCGGGCAGTGGGCGGCGCCCACGACGCCCATGGGCAGACGGACCAAGGGAAAGGCGATAAATGAAGCCGTAATAATAAATAATCGACGCGTGCTACTCACTTTTAAGATTTAATATAGTTACTGTCAAAAGTACCTATACCTACCTACTTGGAAGTGCTGTTTTTTGGCAGTGTCACCATAAAATTATTGTTAACTAGCTGTTCCCCGCGGTTTCACCCGCGCTAGTTTAGGAGATCCCGCGGGTATTCCGAGATAAAAGTACTTACTACCCTATATTTTTTTCTGTACCTACTCTCGACAACGTGTAAGTACATATAGTATGCAAAATTTAATGTAGTTTCTTCCGCATTAATTTCAAAGTTCCCGTGGGAATTCCGGGATAAAAAGTACCCTATGTCCTTCTCTGTACCGCTGACAACGTGTATGCAAAATTTCGTGGTGATCGGTTGAGCCGTTTAGCCGTGAAAGCGTAGCAAACAAACAAACTCACTTTTGCATTTTATAATACTTGCTGTGCCCCGCGGTTTCGCCCACGGTAATTTCGGAGTTCTCGCGGGAGTTCCGGGATAAAAAGTACCCTATGACCTTCTCTGTAACCCTGACAACGTTCATGCCAAATTTCATCCAAATCCGTTCAACCGTTTTTGCGTGATTGAGTAACAAACATACACACTTTCACATTTATAATATTAGTACGATTAGTAAGGATGTCGGTTGCAGTGGGATGTATTTTGACCGTCAAATATAAAAGTACTAGCTATCCCTCGCAGTTTCACCCGGGGTAATTTCGGAGTATTGCAGGATTTCCAAATTATCTACATATACCTACGTATAAACCTTCCTCTTGAATCACTCTATCTGTTGGTGAAAACCGCACGCAAATCTGTTGAGTAGTCTTTGAGTTTATCGCGAACAGACGAACAGACAGCCGGACAGACAGTCGCGGCAGAGGACTGTCAATATCTAAGGATAGGTACCTAAGTATATTTCGTGAAATGTTGTTTTTTGAATAATAAATAATATTGAAAAAGCACTAAATAGTATATTTCATTATAAGTGCGGAAAGCCTGTCATTGCAAAGAGTTCCGACAAATGTCTACCCGAGCCGAGGCGCCGCCGAAGGTGAGGGTTGACAGTCGGAACTAGTTGCAATGACGGTTCCGCACGTGTACTGAACAACTATTTTTAATACAGTTACGAAAAAATTAAGCAATTTAATAAAATATCAAAAACACAACAAACTCAACTAAGTTCCAACTGTGATCAAGAGATGGCGCTAGTCGTATTAGTAATGCGAAACCTACGTTTTGCAATGCAAAAAGTGTGTCAAAGTCGTGTCGCCATTTCTGACAGTTGGCAAAGAGAAAATAACTTTTTAATACAGTTGCTCAAAAAGTGGCGTATTGCAGGGACGTTTAACGTTCGGGATGTGGGCTATTACATACTCGAGCTTTTTGTTTACCTTTCCCGAACTCGTGCGTTTTCTTTGCCAACTGTCAAATGGCGACACGACTTTGACACACTTTTTTGCATTGCGAAACGTAGGTTTCGCATTACTAATACGACTAGCGCCATCGCTTGATCACAGTTGGAACTTAGTTGAGTTTGTTGTGTTTTTGATATTTTATTAAATTTCTTCATTTTTTTCGCAACTGTATTAAAAATAGTTGTTCAGTACACGTGCGGAACCGTCATTGCAACTAGTTCCGACTGTCAACCCTCACCTTCGGCTGCGCCTCGGCTCGGGTAGACATTTGTCGGAACTCTTTGCAATGACAGGCTTTCCGCACTTACAATGAAATATACTATTTCAGCTTGTTACTGCAATACTTTTAATGTCAATTACCGAATAAAAGTCGAAGTTGATTTGATTAAATTCCAGTTTGACATACCTACCTGCCAGTTGCCACCCGGTGAACCGAGATCACCAAATAAGGGTCGTCGAAATACTGCGTGCACGCACTTTGTCGCTCAGCTATAACTTAATATTATCTACTCGTATAGTTGTTGTTAAGTACGCCCCCGTAGTAATTACGAACTATGGCCATTAAGGAGCAGTGGACCTTCGGCGGGCCCTTTTAATGGTTCGCCTCCATACGACATTTTAATGGCGTGTTTCGACACACGTGCGTTAATTCAATTCCAAGACCATCAATAATCATGTCATTTAAAGTTAATAATAAACTTGCTGTTGCCCGCGGCTGTGCTTGCGTTGTGTTTGGCGTTTTGAATTTAAATTATCATATAAATGCAGCTCTCCCATACGAAACGATTATGATATCCTCAGGCTTACTGAATATTCATATAAAATTTCATGAGAATCGGTCAAGCCGTTTCGGAGGAGTATGGGAACGAACATTGTGACACGAGAATTTTATATATTTGATGTACCTATACACTGAGTAAAGTTACCGGTATCGATTCTAAGAAGTATTTTACTAACAGGAAGCTACATTATCTCTATATAGTAACACAAGATACTTTCATCCCGATACAAAGGGAATCCCCGAGCGAATTTCAAAATTGACTAGTAAAAGACCGCGGGTGACTAGTTTAATGTAAAATTGTAATGGTGGAATGTGCAGAGAGAGACGCATCAAATGAACACGTTTTATGTTAGGGGATCTTATCTTTAAATCCATAGACAAAAGGCACCTAACCTAAAAATTGAGCGAATACGAATACGAGGTGGAAAGTTCTTAAAAGCGAAATAATTACTAATATAGTATAGTATTATATTATCTGTGCCTAAATATAACTAACTCTTGGACTCACCCGCGTTTATTTCGGAGTTCCCACGGAAATTCCGGGACAAAAGTACCCTATATCCATCTCTGTACTCCTGATAACGTGTATGCACAGTTTCACGATGATCGATCCAGTAGTTAAAGCGTGATAGCGTAAGATACAAATAAACTCATAATCCCTTGGATTCGCAAGGATATGTGCCTAAATAGCTTTCTAAATCAGTGGACATGAACTATTCTTTGCATGTACGTCTATTACTAACGGCCGCACTCAGAGTCGAATTTAATGATTGCTTAGTTAAGTATAGATTTTTAAAACAAAACTGCCGCAATCAGACAAGTTTAATAAATTAATGTTAATTGGCATTTAATGAGATGTAACATAATTAGTTAAATGCCAATTAACATTAATTTATTAAACTTGTCTGATTGCGGCAGTTTTGTTTTAAAAATCTATACTTAACTAAGTAATCATTAAAGTCGACTCTGAGTGCGGCGGTGGTAGATATTAGTGAAGCCCAATCACTCAGTGTAACTGTAGAGAGTGGTGTCGGTCGTCTCGTCTCACTCAGTAATAACGCAGGTAATATTCCCAGCGCGGGACTCGAACCCGACACCGCTCCCACAGTCCGTCCGTTTCAAGCGAACGCAACGTGAGCCTCGTTGCACTTGTTTAGTCGACGACGGCGGCGCAGGCGCAGGCGCGGAGTCATGAGAAATATTACCGTAATGAAAGGCAATGAACGGGGTTTATAGATACAGGCACCCTTAGCCTTAGCTATTTGACAACTTTTTTTTTTCAAAATTCTATTTAGTCCGTCAGTTTAGATAAATAAAAAAATAATGGACACGTATTTTTTGCCTTTTCAAATTAATGAAAATATACCTGGATAAAGCGCATTAAAGTTTGGGAGTCCGGGCTCGTAACGTCATACGCAGCTAAAAATGGCGCCTGCTTGTGACGTCACGCGTCATTTCGACTCAACGTATCTCCGTTATTTTTTGCTTACGTAAAAAAATAAAAAATACGTGTCTAATATTTTTTATGAATTTACACGAAAGGTTAAAAATAAAAAAAAATGTCAATTAGCCTATTCGTCGAATCGGAATCGCTATAGAAAACTATAGAAGTTATCGTCGTGTCACGTGGTTACGAAAATTCGTTCTTTCAATCGTCCAATATTTCTATACTTATCTGGTTTCGCAAAAACGGTGTTCCTGTTAATTACGTAAACGCATTTCTAGTTTCCTACTTCTTTCAAAAATTACAATTTTTAAACGTATCTTTTTAAGATATAAAATAAACTTTTCATTACTCATACTCGGAAAGTAGGTCTGAAGTTGCCTGAGAAGCGGGTTGAAAGTAACACTTTTCAGCCCTAGGGAGAATCGCTTTCAACTGACAGCTGGATACTGCAGAAACTCAAGTTTTTTTTTTATGTCATAGGGGGCATACTTACTGGCCAGTAGCACACCTAATGGTTGATTTATGTAAAATAAAATTCATTAATTTTTCTTTAGCTAATTCCTATTTTTATTTTTACTTTCCTTGCATTCGTAATGAAAAGCACAGTGTTATCCTCGGAAAAAAGACGTTACTTTCACCCCTAGGATAACAAAGTACTATTCTAACCTTCGTAGGGTTAGAAACAAAAGCGTTATAAAAGGCATCTTTGTGGAAAACTTTGTATAAAATTAGTGCTTTTAGAGTCAAGTAAAATATCTATGGGATCCTTTTGATAAGTTGGTAATTATTAGGTACATCTGCTGTTTTTTGCATTGTTTTTTTATAGACTATGTTATTGTTGTTATTTGCAGTTACTGCTTGCTGG
This sequence comes from Zygaena filipendulae, assembly GCA_907165275.2. Classification (NCBI taxonomy): domain Eukaryota; kingdom Metazoa; phylum Arthropoda; class Insecta; order Lepidoptera; family Zygaenidae; genus Zygaena; species Zygaena filipendulae. The sequence goes on along the minus strand of OU015649.1, from coordinate 15,250,912 downwards.
TTCCGTTAAAATTATAGATACCCAAAAGAAATACGCTACCGTTAGTTTTTCACATAGTTTTTAGGGTTCCGTATCTCAAAATGGAAAAGGGACCTCTTACCTATAGGATCACTTCGTCATCCATCTGTCTGTATGTCAAGACCCTTTTTCTCAGGAGGATATACTCTGGTCTGCAATCCCTTCCAAGTTATGAGAAAATCATAAGACAACGCAATCAAAAGACTTTAAAAGGTACCTATATGTCGCAATTATGTCATTGCCTGTCATGCCTTAAAGTACCTACTTGCTGTTAACTTAGGATTATGAATTTTGGCGCAAAGCGCTTTCATATAGCACAAGTAAAGGGAAAAATCCGAAAATCGTGAATTTGTAGTTATCTACGCAAAAAAAAAAACTATTTTCGACACTCAATTCCCGTGATGGGCGAACTATTTACATACCTACTTAAAAGTTTTCTGCGGAACCCTCGGTGCGCGAGTCCGACGCGCTCTTGGCCTGTTTTTTTCCATTGCACCCAGAACTAACCTCATCAGCGCCCATTACCCTACATCGCCCGCATTCACCGACACCGAAGCAAGGCGGATTATGTTTTTGTTTAGACGCGGAAACTGATTCTCACGTGAATTACCGACGACCTTCGCTAAAACAATGCTATCCGAATGCCATCTCCGCAGTATAACTAATGCTTCTCTGACGATATGGGAACTTGGGCCGCATGGCGTGAGGAGCTGGAGTTTCTCTCATAGATGGGCAATAGGGATGTTGACAACTTTTGAAAATCAAAATTTCAATTAGTCCGTCTTTTAAAAAATTGAAAATCATTAGACACGTATTTTTTTTATTTTTCAAATAAATGAAAATAGACAGAGATAAAGCGCATTAAATTTTAGGGTGGGGGGCTCGTGACGTCACTTACCGCTACAGCCTACAAGCCGCCATACAAACTGCACTAGTTGGTGACGTCACGCGAAATTTCAATTGAATGTATTGCTGTGATTTTTTGATTAGGTACGTAAAAAAAGAAAAAATACGTGTCCAATATTTTTTATTAATCTACCTACAAGACGGACTAAAAAAAAAATTAGTCAAATTGCCTATTTCATGGCTTGGGATTAAACCCGATAAAAGCCTGCCGTTTTCGGGTTTAAACCCAAGTGACAGGTTGATTGCTCATCTATAGCGTTGACTTTAGTTTTAGGACTTGTAGCTGATCTGCGGCACTCGGAGATTTTTAATGATTTTGTTTTCAAACAGCTCAATTTTCAAATCTCTACAGTCTACAGAGTATAAAACCACAGATAATATAATACTATCACTACATAGTATAAAACAAAGTCGCTTTCTCTGTACCTATATCCCTATGTATGCTTAAATCTTTAAAACTATACGCAACGGATTTTGATGCAGTTTTCACCAATAGATAGAGTGATTCATAAGAAAGGTTTGTAACTATATTTTATCCTGGAATTCCCGCGGGAGCACCGAAATTACCGTGAAACCGCGCGGGTCAGCTAGTACTATATAAAACAAAAGCCTCCCGCCGTCTGTACGCTTAGATCTTTAAAACTAGGTACCTACGCAACTGATTTGAATGCGGTTTCCATCAATAGAAAGAGTGATTCAAATCCTGAACTCCGACGGGAACTCCTAAGTTACCGCAGGTTGTGCGTTTTTGTATTTTGTATAAAGGCCCTTAAAATAAATAAGATTAAAAAACGAATATTTTAAATACAAATAAGTAAAACGGTTACCTGTTTAAAAAAGAAACCTAATAATAATAATAATTAGATATACATCAGTACGTATAGGTACATACAACAAAATATTATCGAGGATAGAAAATTAACATTTTGTGGTCCCTATATAATTTTGATTACACGAATATTCATTGTTCTTAAAAAAACCTTTAAAACTTCGTTAACTAGTAAGATAATATGGATACAGTTGCGGTTTCATCTTGCGTTACGCACCGTAGTATCTTGTGGTTAGGTTTGGCCTAAATTTTTTGTTTATTAGTTGATATTTCTGTAAGGCAGCTATAAGGTGACTTAGATTTTTATGTGAAATTTTTAATATTAAAAACAATGACTTCTACGTTTTTCGTAAACATCTGTTGTTCTTTTCAATTTTCATCAATATATAAATCATGCGGGTTTAAATATATAGTAGGTACCTAATCAGTGAAGCTCTGCAGCTTTTCTGTTAGGCATCTTTAACAAAGTAAAAAAAAATCTGACTAAATATATACCTACAATTACAAGCAATTTAAAATGACAAGCACATAATAGAGATAAATGACAGAAATTGGTACTTAATACTATTTTAGTTTTCTTAATGAGTAGTTAAGTATCAATGTTTGAAAGGTTAGTTATGTGGTTAGTTATGCGAAATGTAGAGCTAGCAATAACACAAATAAGTATGTCGCTAAAATCGAGAGTATTTATAATAATTTAATTTATTTTACTGCATAATCAAAGAGATTCCATACGTCGCTCCAAGCGAAAGGATTGTACGAATGCATTCCGCGTAAACTTCAAAAGAATATTCACAGGCCACAGCATGGCATCTGCCACTTCATCGCTTTCTCGAAAATTCGTGCTTATAATTGCGCAAGAATCGGTTTGAGGGGTGGCGTTAATGATGGTAGGTAGCTGGTTAGCGGTAATTATTGGTCCGGTTATGTACGTTTGTGTGTGTGTGTGTGTGTGTGTGTGTGTGTGTGTGTGTGTGTGTGTGTGCGTTTGCGTTTGTGTGTGCGTTTGCGTTTGTGTGTGTTTGTGTGTGTGTGTGTGTGTGTGTGTGTGCTCCCGCTTATTTACCCGCGGCTTCTTGTCAGACCAAATTGTAACATATAAGAAAAATCCTTCTCTTCTAGGCAGTCCTGAGTTTTGCAGGGCAATAGTATAGGGATGTTGAAAACTTTTGAAAATCAAAATTTTAATTAATCCGTCTTTTAGAAAATTAATAATCATTAGACACGTGTTTTGTTATTTTTCAAATAAATGAAAATAAACAAAGATCAAGCGCATTAAAGTTTAGGGTGGGGGCTCGTGACGTCACTTACCGCTACAAGCCGCCATACAAACCGCACTAGTTAGTGACGTCACGCGAAATTTCAACTCAACGTATCGCTGTTATTTTTTGATTACGTAAAAAAAGAAAAAATACGTGTCCAATATTTTTTATTAATCTACAAGACGGACTAAGAAAAAAATAGTTAAATAGCCTATAATGTAACTTTTCTGCTAACTATCATATTTCAGCTTCAATCAGAAAAATAGCGATTTTGTGATTAATTAATCATGTTTAGACGGCTTAAATTTTTGAAGTATATTTATTGTGGTTGATTGCATTGACATTGTAGGTGTCAAAACATGCATATTGTAATCGAAAAACCGCTATGTTTTTGATTGAAACAAAAAATTATAGAAACAAAAGTTACATAATAGCCCCTTTGACCATTCTACAATGGCAAGTGGTAAACACTCTGTTGATAAGTGACGTCTAGGAGTAGTAAGGAATCGTGGTAAACTTCTAGGTACTTATAATAAAGATTTTCAAAAGGTAACTACACTTTGGAACGGTCACCTAAACTTGGTTTCACAAAGGTTTTGGGTTATACAATATTACTAGCTGTACCCCGCGGTTTTACCCGTGTTAATTTCGGAGTTCCCGCGGGAATTACGAGATAAAAAGTCCATGTCCTCCTCTGTACCCCTGAAAAAGTATATGAAAATTTTCATGACGATCAGTTGAGCCTATAAGGTGTGAAAGCGTAACAGACAGACAAACAGATAGACAGAGTTACTTTCGCATTTATAACATTAGTAGGGATTTACAGAAAGAGCCTGTAAAAATTTGCATAAGTTGCTGTTGCCTCTTTCAATAGATATTAATATCATCGAATGTAATATTATCATCATTAAATAATTCTTATTTTTCTTTCATGTAAAATACCTGAAGTACTTTTTTGTATCAGAATTTAGTGATTAAATTGTTATTTTGTCCTAATTACAAACAAGTTATGTAACTAATTGTAAGTTTTCCGTCTGTTCTAAATAATATACGGTGTGAACGCAGCAAGTGTCCATTCTGCGCGACCTCGCAAGGCCGTGTCTGGCGCGCGGCTGAGCGCAATGCGCATACGAGCGCCCGAATAAGGCTGTATTTTGCTTGTATAGCCTTAATTCAACGTCTTTTTTATACGCACCGCATTTTTTGTACAGATTCTTGCAATCTCCGGTCTCCACAGCTAACGGCAACTTTGGTTGGTGCGAAACCAAAATTATTTTCGTTCAGAAATAGAGCGTATTTTACCCAAGGCATCATTGTGTTTGCTAATGTTTGAAAATAGTGATCTTTAAAATACAGAAGATTTTTTGAAAATTATTGTCTCGTAATTTATGCATTTTTTGTTACATATCTTATGCAAAACAGGAGTTAAACCTAACCTAGCCATGATAGGTTTGAACCGAATTTCTCCCTCTCATACAGCTCTCACACTTTGCAGAGGCTATGTTAAAATACAGACTTTGTTTCGTAGTAAATCGGTTTGCGAAAAAAATTACAGTTTGAAAACTGATATACCTAGGTATATTTTTATAAGTTTTGGTATCTACTATGAGCGTCACCGAGGAGCCGCATACTGAGCACTTCCGAACACGGGAGCAAAGCTACCGACAACAGTCTTTTAATGTTTCTTAATTAAAAAACTTAAAAGAAGAAATTTTTAATAGGAAACGATTAATAATGAAAATAATCATCAACAAATTGTTTTTCCGCGCTTGTGTTTGCGGCGGGGCAGGAAGCCGCGATCGTTCGCCGCTAACTAGTCGACATCGCGCCTAATTATAGCGGGTTCGATTCCGGACGAGCGTCCGGTTGTACTAATGTAGCACAGGTATTCTGGGAACTTATTGTTTTCGCATCGACTCGACTGTACACATTGTAACATCATGGGGTCTATTGCGACGGAGCGACCGGGGGCGGGCTGTTCGACGAGGTGAGATCACAGAACAGAAAATAACAGATAGAAGGGATCTGGGATAATATATCAACTTTAGTTCAGTATGAAAACAGATGAAGACCAGTGTCGCCGGGTAATTTTTGTACACAAAACTATTCATCACTCACTAAAATATTCATTAACGTAAAGACGTAGGTATTAAACGCTTTATGGTTATGTTTTTACTTAGTCTGCACTGCTTTAAAAATTCACAGTTTTTAGAATATTGTGGTAAATACTGCAGCGAAAGAAGTTTTGGGCAAGTTAGAGCATTTGCTCCAACTTCCTTTGCAACGGTCGCGGTAGCGCGCCTGCCCCGCCTACGTGTCCTCTCTAGTTGATTTATTTGCTCTGTGGGTGAGATGTTCAATTACAATGTAATTTGTCAAATCTTCTCGTTTTCACTCGCGTGAGTTTCGGAATTCCTGCAGGAACTATTTTTTTTTCAAACATAAAAGTAGCTTTAGTTACACCTTATAACATCAGCTATCTGCCAGTGAAAGTCCCGTTAAAACCGGTCCAGCTGTTACAGAGATTAGCCGGAATAAACAGATAGATATACCTACAGACAGACAGACAGAGAAATTTTTTAATAATTGGTTTTATTACGTGTGCCGTACCTACCTATATACTTTCACATGCATTTAGTGTAAAGCTGTTAATTTGGAATCACAAACAGACACTTCAATTTAATGATAAGAAGGATTTCTTTTTGACTTCTCATGCAGTCTATGAATTAATCAACTTAGATAAAATTAAGATGCCATAAGACTTTACTAGCCTGCGGCGTCATAATTTGGTTCAACTCTCTTACAATTAGCAATGCCATTCATTATTAAGTTTGTCTGCGACCATCGACCTTGGGAACGGGTTAAAATAGCTCATTACCGTCGACCATGACAGATGAGAAACCATTCTGTAAGTTTCACTTCACATTTCATTCTCAGTTCCACATCGAAATGGTTCTAACATCTTTAGATTTTAATGAGAGCTTTATACTACAACTAGCTGTTCCCCGCGGTTTGACCCGTATTAATTTCAGAGTTCCCGCGGGAAATTCAGAGTAAAAAGTACCCTAATATCCTTTATTTCCATACCCCTGACAACGTGTATGAAAAATTTTATTTGATTTCGCCGGCGTCAATAATCAGAGTTCCCGCGGGGATTCCGGGATAAAGAGTACACTATGTCCTTCTCTGAACCCCTAGCTACGTGTATGCAAAATTTCATGACAATCGGTTGAGTCATTAAAGCATGAAAGCGTAACAGACAGACAGAGTTACTTTCGCATTTACAATATTAGTATGGATAATGTGATAAAATTGATAACAAACTATCTCAATAACGTGCTTTACCGCAAAATAATATATATTATTATAAATGTGAAAGTGTGGATGGTTGGAAGTTTGTTACTCAATCACGCAAAGCGGCTGAACGGATTTGGATGAAATTTGGCATGCACGTTGTCAGGGGTACAGAGAAGGACATAGGGTACTTTTTATCCCTGAATTCTCGCGGGAACTTCGAAATTACCGCGGGTGAAACCGCGGGGCTCAGCTAGTAATTACATAAAATACGAACCCTATTTTATTTAAGGATCTTTATAATAATAATAATCTTGCATCTAGAGGGAAATCGGATGACCGGTGTTCACGTGAATTTTTCATAATTATTGCCCTCGCAAAATGGAAACTCATATACGAAACCATTGTCTCCTCGGCTGTTATGCTGTGTGAAGCAACAACAACAAACGCTATGGGAAAAGATGCAGCGATAGGGTTTCAGCGCTTACTGTATGATTTATAGGAATTTTAGTTAATGTAAAGCATCATGTATGGCTTTGTTTGTGCTATGAATGTCTCGAGATTGCGAGTAGATTTTTTTAATACGTAGGTAATGTGGGTCTATTGCGTGCTTTTGCTCTCAGTGCGTCAAAAAACCTCCAATCCAGTTAATCTTTATAGTAACTTTGCGAAATGTTCTAATTGCTCACATGTTACAAAAGTAATTAGTTAAAAACACAAGTTTTATTAAAATTGAGATTTTTGTGTTTTACAAAACACTGTGTGAACGACTTTATGAAATAATTATAATGAGATAATATCACGGAAAGATAATAACATAATTACAACGTGGGTGTTTTCGCAGCTTACAAACTCGTGTATCCACATATTTTGAGGGTGATCTTGGTGGTGCAAAGTCGTGGTCTCCGAAAAGGCTGATGTATCAATGTTGATTATTTATTATTGATGCGCACGAGATACTGTGCAATGTGCATATGGTATGCATTTATTAAGTGAGGGTGATTTTGGAGCTTTTTCGAAACTCCTTGTTGAGATTTTTTACTTAACTATACTGATGAGATTTTCAAAATGTATATTTTTAATGTACATACAGTATTCGGAAATTGATTGCATTTGTCGGCATGAGGGTAGTTTCATTAAAAATAACTGTTGCTTCCCGCTGTCGAATAGCGGTGGTAGTAAGTTCGTTCCCCCGCTCCACTCCATTGCCCGACTCGTCTTTGTTAGAACTTGTTATAAAATGCGGGTATGCGTAAGCGACGGTTCATTGTTACTTTGTGTTCGGTTCAGTGCAGTTATAGTGTCGCAACAGTGTCGTTTCAATCTAGAGTGGCTATAGTGATTACGTGTGTTGTGTCGTCTAATTGTTTCCAGAGGTTTGCTTAAGTCGGGAGCACGGGCAGTGGAGGTGAGCGTTGATGCATTGGAAAGGGTACCCATTAAACCTACACCTGGGTCGCAAGTCCCAGGCACTGCTCCGTGTTCCCTACGGATATCTGGTATGCTGTACAACTTCTATGTTGGTGCAATAAATTGTAATAGTTTCTAGTTGGTTCTAGATGTGTCGCTCAGCTAATAGTCTCGGTCACACCTTTCCCTGCCTTCAGTTATATTGTGTTATGTTATCATCATCAGTTAGTCAGCTATCATCAGCAGACAACTATCTGCTGTTATCTGCTACTATATTCCTTTCTATAATTTTACACATTGATTTGCTTAGTTATTTTTATTTAAGATTAGTCATTATTTCATACTAGCTGTGCCCCGTTGGTGGGATAAAAAGTACCCTATATCCTGCTCTGTACTCCTGACAATGCGCATGCCAATCTTCATCCAAATCCGTTCAGCCGTTTTTGCGTGATTGAGTAACAAACATCCAAACATCCACACTTTCACATTTATAACATTAGTAGGATTAAACACATTCGGTTTCGATTTTTGCGAAATTACATTTTACCTTTTCCAAGCTTCGGTGTGGGATTTCACGAGTTACTAATACTTACTGCCTACTGCGCGGGAAGTTTATAATTGTCTGGACCTTCGCATTTTTTGTCGTGTAAAAAACCAACCCATAACTCAAATTCAAAGAGCGTTTAAACAGGTTTGCTCACGGGAACACATCGCAGGCCTTTTTGCGGTTGCGGTGTGGGCTGGGAGCGTCCCGGGCTCCCACGGGTTAAGTCATTCCCATGAAGTGATTGCACTGTTACCAACACTAAGCGTTTAAAGGTGATGGTCATCACTTATCCACTAACATCAGTCATTTAAAGGTGTTTTACACTGTCATTATAGAGGTCATAAGTCAATACTTTCTTTTTTGTCTGAGAGGGCCAATACTGCTTACACAAAATACAAAATCACTCCTCTCCTGCCTCTAACCCTGTCTGTCGGTCTGTCCGTTATGCTTCACGCTTTAACTGCTTAACTGATCATTGTTAAATTTTTGACTAGAGGTACTTACAAATTTTTGTCAACGTTTTTTTGAGGCGTTAGTCGGCTTTCCGATATCATCCGAAGAGGGGTAATTTTGACGGGGTTTCGGAAAACCTTGCTCAAGTTAAACTTCGTGAATAATATCTACCCATTAATGTCAACTAGTCAACTACCCTTAAATATGGAGTGTCAGATGTACGCACGCGCGGTCTCTTAAAATAGCAACCCTATTACTGCAATAACAAGGGCGTTAAATTGCAGGTTCAAATTGCGAGTAAAGGACTATTCACACTGAAAGATACACCTTTGTGTATATTTGCTTTGTTTAATCTATACTATAATAAAAGAGTAGAATCCGCGATTCTGTACATTGAATATTTTTACCTAAAATTGAGAGGGGTGATAAAAGAAGAGTAACTACGCCAAAAAAAAGTTTTTAAATTTCTTTTCTGTCTGTCTGTCTGTCTGTCTGTTCACGATAATCTCCGAATCTACTGAACGGATTGTCATGCGGTTTTCACAGGTAGATTAAGCTTAGCCTGGAGCTACATATAGGCTTTGTTTCATTTAAATCGGATGTCGGGAAAAAATGTTGTTGTATAAAAACGTATCACGCGGGTGAAACCGCGGGGCACAGCTAGTATATGATAAATAGGCTAGTTGACTTTAATCTATTGTTTTTTTTTTAATATCTAACTGTCGGATTAAATAGAATTTCGATTTTCATACCTACTAGACACATGCCTATTTGATCAAGGGTGGAAAGTGATGGACAACGCGACTACCGACTATCGCAATCGAGATTTTTTCTTTATGTTAAACTTTGTCGTAGCGTGTTTTAAAATCTTCAATTTGCTTAATACTTCCTGATCGGAATGTCGGATGTCTCTAATCCCATACAAACTGAGTAGAGTAGGGAATTTTTCATTTTAATTTATTTTATTTGTAATATAATTTGAAACTACCAACAGATTACTAACAATAACATATTTTTTTTAAGTTTTTGTTTTTATTAACACACTGTAACATTATTTTGGTGTACAATAAAGTGTATTCTATTCTATTCTACATGAATCATAGTCCAAAACGAACTGATTGATACTTCAACTGAATTTCTTTAAGAAATTACTGCAGCTATTGCTCAAAAAGTTTTTGATTTTGGGGAAAAAATTTGTCGAAAGTTATTCATTATCTTGCGCAACCTTTCAGTTTCGGATAGCCCTGTAGAACTTTAAGCGAATAGCTATGAAGTGACGATGTTTCAGTTGATGCAGTCCTCAAACACCGATGGGGGTGGCTAGACGTGACTGTGGCGCTCCCGGGGGCCGGCTAATGAAACATTAATATTTAATCGTTTCCTGCGTTTCCGATGTCGAGCGACTAATGCAACCATGATCTCCATATCTTTCTAGGACTATATGAATAAGCTTCTTTATGGTCCTGCTGTCTGCATCATTTTATCTCTCTAGTTTATTTTTATTTAAGTTATTCGCGCATCATTATACAAACAACGGACGGAAGTGCATATTTATATATATACTTATCCATTTGTATACACTTACACATTTTCTAGGGTATTCAGAGAAGGATATAGGGTACTTTTATACCGAAATTCCCGCGGTAACTTCAAAATTACCGCGGGGGGGAAACGATGAATGCCTAATAGATAGGAAAAAGTATCGGCTAAATATTGCATTCAAATTATGAAGGACTGATTGCCGAATATTTACCATATACCTTATTAAAATTTTTATCTTAAAATGAAATGTGTTCTTCTGTTCTAGAATAGATTAAGTAATCATAGTCACCCTAGTCCAGGTGTCGGTAGTAAAAGCGTGTACTAAAAGTTTCGCGTCGCGCACCTACTCTATTTCTAGAGCAATTAGGAAAGCGCGCGCGGATTCCCGAGCTCCGATTTCAAACGCCAAATGTTAGCTTTTGTTCGTATTTCAAACATCGAATCTACATTGCCTTATTGACTTTCCACATCGACATTTCTTTTTTTGAATTTGTCTTCTTTAGATATAAAATCATGGTGATCCGATAATTTCCAATTTTCTTTTTATTTCCGTGTAAGCAGGTTGGTACTTTCTGTTTGATGTTATGTTGAAAGGTATGGTACCTAGACAGCATGCAGCGGTTAAATAAAAAAAAAACTCCATTTAGTAAAATAAAATAATTTAGAAATAGATTAACTCGACTAATTTCTTGCTTATGAATCCGGGTTTCTGGTTAATATTGTTTGGCGAGTGAGTAATGTTTGAACAGTGCAAATTTCAGTTTCTGTAAACAAGGTCCGATCATGCATATTATTACATATGTTAGGTGAGTAACCTGAATATTAATGCGACTAGCATCGAGCTCAGTAAACTATTGTTCAACTTTGGGTTTTACAGTACCGTTGTGTTTAACTTCTGTTCATTCAGGTTTAGGCCACGGAGGTATTTCATGTATGTTGACACATTGCTTCGACCACAAGGCACAAAGTAATAATAATAATCCACTTCACAACACAGATCTATTTGATCCCACACTAAGCTATTATTAGCTTGTGTCGTGGAAACCAAGCAAACGTGTTATATACCTACTACATAAGATTAAATATAGTTATATAATAATTATGTATATATATACACATCCAGACTGGAAGGTGGAACCCTGTGTTCATCACATAAAGTGCACCCCTACCGGGAATCGAACCCGGAACCTCTTGATTAGCGGGCAGGCATGATGACCTACTGCGCCAATCGAGTCGTCAAAGTGCCATAAATCTTGCGGCATGCTAGTAGGTACTCGCTAAAGTTGACAATCCGAAATCTGATTTGTGGCGTGTCGTTAAATCTTTAAAACCAAAATCCACTAATTTACCTCCACTTAAGAACCCTGATGGATCGTTCACTCTGAACACCTCTGAGCAATGTGACGCCTTGGCAAAGGCTTTCTTCAGTAACATGACTCTTACTAGAGATTGGTGTAATCCTGATCTGGAGGCTGATATCCAACGTTCCATCAACGACCTGTCTAATTCCTCCGTGCAAACACTACTAAAACCTGTACGTCCACTGGAGATCCGTAATTTCCTGCATAAACTCAAGTTGCGCAAATCTCCTGGTGAGGATGGAATTCCTAATATACTCCTTAGAAATATGCCACAAAAAGCAGTAATACTTCTAACGAAAATATTTAACGGATGTTTGGCGATTGGTTACTTTCCTTCAGCCTGGAAAGTAGCCAAAATCATAGCGATCCGAAAGCCAGGTAGAGATGAAGCTTTGCCTGGTAGTTATCGCCCTATAAGTCTACTCTCCTGCCTTGGCAAGTTGTTCGAGAAAGCTATATATCAACGCCTAGTTGCTGTGTCTGGTCACCTTTTGATTGACGAACAATTTGGCTTTAGAACTTCACATTCTACTGTTCACCAGCTGGCCCGTGTGTCTGAGCATATTACCCATCATCTTAATCTCAAACAATCTACAGGAATGTTCCTCCTGGACATTGAAAAGGCATTTGATACTGTTTGGCATGATGGCCTCATGTATAAGCTTATCACTCTCGGCATTCCGTTATATTTACTGAAAATCTTGCAATCGTACCTTTCTGGTCGTACCTGTAGGGTTCACTTGGGAAATACGACCTCTTCCTCCCACAAAGTACCTGCTGGTGTCCCTCAGGGTTCAATTATAGGCCCATATTTGTTCCTTATTTATCTCAATGACATTCCCGTACAGGTCCGCACGAGTTTGGCTTGCTTTGCTGATGATACTGCGTCATTTACATCTTCCGATGACATTGATCTGATAATAGGACGATTGCAGTTATCTTTAGATTCCCTTAGCTCTTATTTCACTAAATGGAAATTAAAACTGAACGAGTCCAAAACCGAAGCCATTCTTTTTACTAGACAACGTCATTCACCCAAAAAGAATCTCGTTATTGGTGGTCATGCTATAACATGGAAAAAATCTGTTCGCTATCTTGGTGTTACCATGGACAGTAGGCTGAACTGGTCACATCACATATCTAACTTGCGAGTTAAGGGCGCCCAGGCACTTGGTTCTCTCAGCCCTATACTGAATCGCAAGAGTAACCTGAGTTCTGATACTAAACTGAACTTGTATACTACTCTCGTTCGTCCATGCATCACTTATGCTTGCCCCGTCTGGAGTAGCACGTGCAAAACTAACCATCAAGTTTTACAAGTGATTCAAAATAAAGCAGTCAAAATAGCTTATAATACCCCATTTAACTATAATTTAACAAGACTTCACTACACTATTAATCTTCCTCTACTATTCAATTTCATTTTAAAACTTACCCATAATTTTTATGCCAAAAACAAGTTACATACGAATAGTTTGGTTTCAAGTATCGGTTGCTTACAAGTTTCTAACTTACCGTACATCGACAGGTATGGCACTTATCGACTACCACATCACTACGTATTATTCCCACCTGATGACAATACCTACTTGCAGCGGCGACAGCGAACCATACCTAGTTAATAGTTAAACCACACAACTACAGCCCTCTCGTATCGTTGCGCCCCCCCGCGTGCCGTGCGCGATGCCTGGGCGCGGGGGGCGCGGCGGGTCGTGGTGCTGCACACTCACCGGTCCACTGTCTTACCTATTACCCACATCTAATCTTATTAATTTACTCTGCGATGCATTATCACTGTATGTGCAATTAATTTATTGTATCAGTATATGTAAAAAGCTAATTTTAGTCACAATAAAATAGCAAAATTAATAAAATCCTGACATGAAGTATGTTAAAAAAAAAAAAAAAAAAATTGCAGTAAAGATACGAGTTATATTTTAATGTAATAAACTTTAAAAGGTGCTCAGCCTGTAAGTAATTTATAAATATTTATAAGGTTATATAGCTGTTATTAAGTTATGTAATTGTATAAAACTTTATTTATATGAATAAAAGTATTTAATAAAAAAAAAAAAAGTAGGTACTCGTAGACACAATTTGCTTAGTCTATTCCGATTCCGAATATCCATTCAGATAGAAAAATATTAAAAAAAAGTTTTATTCAAAATTTGATTTGGAACGGCGCGTAATCGAGTATGCGCCCAAAGACGTAGTCACGTGACCTCTAGTTGTTCAACCACATTTTCAGTTCCATGACTGCGTTCGTTGAATAGGTACCGTTTTATGCCTATTAATTATTATTATTAATTCTATAAGTATTAAGTAATTATTTCATTTGTCCGGTGTAAGCTTTGCTTAGTTTGAACCAGGTGGCGATGTGTGATAATGTCCAACCATTACCATTAAATGGACACAGATAAGCAATAGTGTGTTAACCCACACTGGAGAAATTTTGAGTAAATCGTGTTTTAAAATTATAGCGCCATTTTGTGTCAACATTTTTGATGTTCAATATTTTGTTACATACTTTAACAATGTAATAAAGTAAACACATAATTAAAAAACGTTCCCTAACTCTCAATAAATCGTGCTGAATAGGTAACTTAATTTTGTGGGTTAACATGTTATTGCTTATCTGCGTCCAAATATCATCTAATGTTTATTACGTGTATCGAGTTCCTGCGTATTTCATATTCTGTAAAGGTTATATTTCCCCGTATTGTTAAACAAACACTTCCCAAAAGGTGCCAGAGTGTTTGCCTCCGCCGCGCTTTGATCTTGGGCTATTTCTACGGCTGCGCGTTCGCTTGCTGTAGGTGCAAGACGTAATAAACTTTGTAATACTAATGTTTTGGCTTTTGTGAAGTTACGTTGATGTTTATGTTCTCGCGTGACATACGACAGACCAGTTAGGTTTTATTAAAACCCATTCAATAGATACACTACTCTGGGCCCTATACCAACTGTAGGCAGTAGCCTACCGGCATCGATTTTTCATCCATTGAAATTTCGATCGCATGAATACCTCGAATACATGATAACTTAATAAACATTAAAAATAGTAAATTAACGTTTTTATAAAACAAGCTTTTAATCGAATAAGACCTTGTAACTTGTTGAACCCTCTTTTTCTATCTCTTGCTGTTAAAATATCGCAGATCTAGAATTAAAGTGACCTAACAAGGAAAATGAGCAGAATTAATGTCTTCAAATATAATGAATGTTGGTGAATAATGTGATCAACGAAAGTGACCAATGATCTCATTGTATATAGGTTGACCCTTACTACTTATGCTCTTTTTCGGCATACGGTTTTGGAGTTTTTTTTTTAGTCAATTTATATCAATATCAGCAGTTGCAAGAATTTTGAGTTACGTATAGGTCACTTTAATTCTAAAGGTGCGATATATATCACGCTAAAATACTTACTATACAAAGCTAAAAGAGAATGATACAAATTAAAGTTTTTAAGAACTTATTAATTATACATTCCAAGAGCAAATGAGGTTGGTAGGTAGATACTATTTATTCACAGGCGGCTGAAGTAAAAATGTACATAATTGGTATAATTTTCAGTACGATGACCGTTTTTGCTTTGTGGGTTTATTATCTTGGTACATTCTACTAAATTTAATTGCACAGTGGTCAAAAACACTGTGAATAGACAGTCTTCTACCACCAACATCGACAAGTCAAACCCTAAGTTAAAAAGAGTAAAACCGTGGGGGTAATATCTAGTCATAGATAACAAAGACAAAAGAGAAAAATATTCAGAAGGATAAGCCTTGGCACTAAAAATAACAGTTTATTAAAACTACTTAGAACTGTCTTACTTGTGCGGGTCCAACGACGAAGCTGATGCCAGAACTAGAGGTAGCAGACTTTTCGCTTGGACGCCCACGTATGATTCAACTAGCTGTACCCCGCGGTTTCACCCGCGTTAATTTCAGAGTTCCCGCGGGAATTCCGGGATAAAAAGTACCCTATGCGTTAATCTGATGTATAAGCTATATTATTTTAAAGTTTCGTTTAAATCCATCCAGTAGTTTTTCCGTGAAAGAGTAACAAACATCCATCCATCCATACTCACAAACTTTCGCGTTTATCATATCACAAGTGTTTACACAATATATCTGCTGCCGAGTGTACGTTATCGTTGCCATTATATCCAAATTACACATCGCTGTCCGAAGTTCAAGGTGCCCGGCTAGTTTAATTGAAACGCTTTTGATTATAACTACTTATACGACCAACAAAAAAGAATGCAACACAAAAACGCTTGCTCTCCCGAGCGTCTCGTCGGATTGCCGTTTTTGTGGTCGAAGTGATTTATCATTGAATTTGGTCTCTTCAACTGTTTTTCTTTGTTGACATTGTTTGTTCCTCGTTCACCGAGATACCTACCTATAGTTATCTTTTTAAGACAATGTTTTTTGGAAAAAAAAAACGTGTTATTAATTCGGCGTTTTTGCGTTTCCTAAGTAAGGTTAAAGAGAGACGTATTGAAATTTGAATCCCTTGATAATTAATGATTATAATAAAAATATTTTTCATTACTCATACTCGGAAAGTAGGTCTGAAGTTGCCTGAGAAGCGGGTTGAAAGTAACCCTTTTCAGCCCTAGGGAGAATCGCTTTCAACTGACAACTGTCAAATTATAAAAAAAAAACTAGGTCTATTTTCACATTTCTATTGAACCATGTTTCAACTTTCTATACAGCCAGCGCGATGTAAAATTGAAATAACGTTAAGTTTAAGTAGGTATTAATTAAAATAAAATTCACTCACTTTTCCTTAAGCTAATTCCTATTTATATTTTTTTATTTTCTTTAATTAATACTTAATAATTAAAGATAAAATTTTTTTAGGTCGCTACAATGTAAATAAAAAATACTGGCTGAATAGCTAGCCGGCCAAAGAAAAAGAAATAGGTGGGAAAGTGTCAAGCGACTATCCGATCTTCACTCATTTTTTCTTTAGCTAATTTCTATTTTTATTTTGATTTTCCTTGCATTCGTAATGAAAAGCACAGTGTTACCCTCGGGAGAAAGACTTATTTAGTCCCTCGATCTATTGGTGCCCTCGCTACGCTCGGGCGCCAAACCCCGTCTCGGGACTAAATAAGTTACTTTCACCCCTAGGATAACAATGTACTATTCATTACTCATACTCGGAAAGTAGGTCTGAAGTTGCCTGAGAAGCGGATTGAAAGTAACACTTTTCAGTCCTAGGGAGAATCGCTTTCAACTGACAGCTGGATACGGCAGAAACTTAAGTTATTTTTTTAAGTCATAGGGGGCAAACTGGCCAGTAGCACACCTAATGGTTGATTTATGTAAAATAAAATTTCATTCATTTTTCTTTAGCTAATTCCTATTTTTATTTTGACTTTCCTTGCATTCGTAATGAAAAGCACAGTGTTATCCTCGGGAGAAAGACTTACTTAGTCCCGAGACGGGGTTAAGGGTTAGTTCTTTTATTTATTTATTACCCTATGTCCTTCTCTGTACCCCTGAAAACGTGCAGACCAAATTTCATCCAAATCCGTTCAGCCGTTTTTGCGTGATTGAGTAACAAACATCCAAATATCCAAACATCCACACTTTCACATTTATAATATTAGTAGGAAGTAGGATAGTAGGATTATGAATCTTCTAAATAAATAAGTGTACTATATTCATAAATACGATAATATGTAATAATTCTCTCTCTGAGTTGGAGGATCTTTCTTAAGAGATCGCTCTGAGCGATAAAACCGCCATTTGGTTACGGTTTGCAGTAGTTTTTTCTATTGTTTCTTTTATGGTGTTCAATAAGAGTTTAATCTATATTATCTATCTATTCTCTCTCATGTAACGCAAATCGCAATGTAACGTACCCTAACGTACCGTAGTTGTAGTTCGAGGGTTACTTTCACCACTAGGATAACAATGTACTATTAAAAAAGAAACATAATATTATGTAGGTACTGGCTGATAAAATCACCACTTGGGTTGCCGCGGGTGAATGATCTTCACATTGATTTTTTGACGCGTCAGCGGCAGCACAAAGGAAAGGGGGCGTGGAATGACCCATGTGGTATAAATGAGTCCCATTTAAAATTACAGTCTTTAGTATGCCAATTCACAGCCTACGTCAAATTTTGGCCCTTATGTGTGACTCTTTTTAACAACCGCCCTTCACAGTCATAGCGCTTATGGCTGAAGAGAAATAGTTGCAAACTTACTCCCATGTTTGAACCAAAATGACGTAACTTTTGCAAACCCAGGCTACAGTTACAGAGTCATTAATTTACTGTAGTAAATTTATTAAGTTGCCATAGTAGATAACATAGACAAACCTCTATCTGACGGATATCCTAACTAATATTATAAACGCAGAAGTTTGTAGATATTTGTGGATGTTTGTTGCTTGTCACGCAAAAACTATTGAATTAATTTTAGTGAAACTTTACAATAATATAGCTTATACCTCAGAATAATACATAGGGTACTTCTTATGCCGGAACTCCCGCGGAAACTCTTAAATTAACGTGGATGAAATTGTATCAATTACACGTTGTCTGCAGAGGTACAGAAAAGGACATAGGGTAGGTACTTTTTATCCCGGAATTTCCGCAGGGTCTCCGAAATTAATGCGGGTGGAACCGCGGGAACAGCTAATACGTGTACACGCAGGCTTTCGGCAAGTCCTTGCGTTTCAAAGCCACATCGATCGGTTCATTGACGCCTCACCACCGCCGCCTCTCGAAGCGGCTTCTCAATAAAGCCTTTAGCCTTTTACGATCACATTATGTTGGTATTTAACACAATTTGTCGGCGGATCACGTGTGTGTGTATGGGCATTTCCATTTCCTGGAGCCGTACCATTATTAATCGTACGGCAGGTTACGCTGAGTGAAAGGGATGCACTTATTAGTTCGTATAGTGTCGTCTCAACAGCTTAGGCTTGAGCTAAGCGACCAAACCCATCCAAATAGTGGCAAGGGCAGAATACGATGACACGGGAAGCCGTGGCAGCTCATCAGGCATTGTTATGTGAGTTATCCGATAGAGGATACAAATGAAGCGGTATATCTTTGGTTAACAGGTTTTAGACGAGTTTAATGTACCTCAAATTTACTGTTATTATCTATAATTAAAAGTAATACGGTACTTGTATACATAAAGTAGGGTCACAAACTTATTAAAAGTGATTTGAGAGAATTTTGAAGGTAGTGCGAGGAAGGTGTACATTCAGCAAAAAAGTCACTATTTGTTGTTCTAAATGAATTCAGTTTTTTATTGTTACTTGGAAATATTGCTGAAATGTCCGTAGATGTGCTGCTTTAAGGAGTGTCGTCACATTATACCCGACAATGCAAATGCAATGCACGTTGAAGTAATTACATAAGTTTTATATGTTAACACATATTTTCCTACTTGTTACTATTGCTTTATATAATTTCATTGGTGCGTTATTTTACTGAAATATTACTAAACTACGATACTGTTAAATCTAGAAATAAAGACCAGCTTAATACAAACAGGGTGTATTAAAAGTATAAGGGTTCCTTTGTGACTGCACACGGAATGGTTAAGCGAGCGATGCCAGCGTCACTGATGCGTGGAGCGCAGTGAGCACCAGCGGCGGAAGAGGTGTGCTCGCGCAGGATGTGCCGCCATCTTGCCGGCCGCCATTGTTTCTTGAACTTGTACTTTATTACGATTTCAGCACGATAGCTATACGGCTGTTAAATATTATTTTGTTCAGTTAGGACTGGTACGAAGTTGATTGTTATTTGCTTGAGTAATAAATTTTTATACTGTACTTAGGGTAATAGTAGGAATACATTTTTTTCATAATTAGTTATACGTATTTTCAACATCCACAACACAAGAGTAAATTTTCTATTTAAACAATTCTAGAGAAAATAATTAATTTTATTTACCTACAGTAATTGTAAGAGAATTTTTTTTTTAATTATTACATACAAAACTCGATGCCATGAACTTATACATATACATTGATAGAGCGATGAACGTGCTACATATTCTTTCAGCCTGGTTGACAGGTCCGTAATTTACTGTTATAAGACTATAAATGGGCAATCAACTCGGTTTAAGCCCGGAGCTTGGGTTCAAACCCGATAAATGCCCTTAAACTCCTGGGCGTGAACTGGGTTTACTTTAAGCCCAAGCATCGGGTTGATTGCCGGTTGCCCATACAATTACGACCCAGTAATTTCGTGTACGGCAAAGTGCTAACTGCATTTTTTTTTATTTATAGATATTTCCAAATTCCATAGTTGGAGAAAAACTTTTAAAAAAATGGAGCATATTGCTCATAATATTTTGTCATGTAAATTTCTTTGTGCAGCGGTCGGCGTTATCTGCCACCGCCACGACTGTTTTACGAGGCGCGACGCGTGCTTAAAATATGGGCCCAAGAGACCATGCAAAGGGTTCTGTATCTGGTTCAAGAACTTTATTATCTCATAGAGAATTAACGTGAAGTCGCCTGATGAGAAAACATCGTACGATACAATAATATGTATGAATATGCAAATGGGCACAAGAATTCTGCATTCAAAAGTCAATCCTACCTAAACCGTGGTGGTGGAGAATCATGTTATTAAGATTTCTGGGGCTGTGTGATCTCTCAAACAGTATCTTGCGAACCACCTAACACATTTATAAAAGGAAGTATTGGTTTAAGATCCTCGATTATTATCAGTTATTTATGAATGAGTTTTTCACTATACAAACCTAGGAAAACAATTTTTTGTACAAACTAACCAGGGGTGAATTTTACCAATTAAAGTAAGATTTAAAAAAAATATATGCAGTATTATATTTCGATAGATAATGGGTAAAAATAAATTTTAAACCGGCAAAAATTAGTAAACTTTTGATTTGCTTAATTTTAGGTTTTTTATTTTCGGACCTAAATTTTTTGTGCGCGTTATCTTTTTTAAATCAATATATAGGCTTTGTTGTATTTAGCTTTGTGTATATTAGTTTATTGTTGGTACGGATCCCTCCGTGCGTTGTCAGACTCTAACTCACCTCGAGCGGTATATCAGCGAGATGCGCAGTAGCCGGCGACCGCTGAGTCACCGCCCATCAGCGGTCACGCTCGAAGAATTGCAGGATCATTGTTCTTAGCTAATAAGGCTTTGCCAGCATCTGCTACTGGTCGTGATTTGCTAAAATTAGACGTAGGTAATCACAAGTCCGCGAACAGGCTAATTACCGTCGCACCGTATAATTTTGTTAATGTATGTAGTTGCAAGCACTTGCTAAGTGGTCAGAACTCAATATGCTCCATCTTTGTTGGCAAAACAATTGACACAAGTCTCTTAGGGTAATACAAGCTCTAAAAGCACCATTTTGGTGTTTTAGAGTCTTTTGCGGACAATTGTCTACAAGAATGAAGCCTTAGGTGCCTTAAGTTACCGACTTACGAGGTACCGGTACAACTCGTTGGATTACTTAGTGCAATAAAAAATAATATTCTTGTAGAATAGCAGAGAAATTTACGTATAATTTATCAAGTTCTCGATCATCTCATCGCTTCTTTGATTTATGGTTTCGGTTGTGATAAGCGCAATGAGCTTTATACAATTCTGTCAATATCCAGGTCGAGAAATTTCTTATCGCTAATTTCATCATTCAATGGAGCTACAGAAATGCCCCGTATAAATTTGAAGTCCATATATCCTCCTCTTCAGTTGTTCCCAAATTCTTCTTCTTCTCCTATGTCTCGTGATTCCTTTTCTCTTTCTCTCTCTCTCTTATATTTTTCTATTTTCAGCTTCATGGAAAGCAAAGTGAGCTAGTATCTCCAGCTGCTGCGAGAATTAGTCAGTCAATCGTTTCGGACTTCGGAACTCGAGTACTTTTATTCGATTTCCCTGTGATGATAAGTTTGTCCAGGCTGTCAGGGTAAAGTCATGAAGATAAAGGAGGCCCGTGAAAGAGAACTAGAGAGCGCTGATAGAGAGGCTCTATAAAGCACTCAGCGGCTGCCTGATGTATTATTAGATAGTTCCGGGCAGTCGCCTCAATGAGTGGCCTGGAGGAGGGGTTTTTAGTCCGTGCAAGTCGGACACTCCCTGCCAGTGATGGCGTGGCAGGGGTCCGTTAGGGATTTACCCTCCTCACGAAAAAAAAAAAAAAAAAAAGTCTGTCAGGGTTTCTGTGTGATACATGACCAGTACTTGGTGCAGGCAGACATTTGTTCTCTTCCTCCTGCACACTTTGAATACCTATGTTCGTTGGAATATGTGTTGCGATCAATTTTATTTTCGAATACAGCAACAGCAAAGTGTTCTGCATTTACTATTAATTGGATTCTATCACTGTTTTTTCCATCGCGCATATTTCCTCGTCAGTGTAGCAAATCTTGTGTTATTTTTATTACGTAGATACTTAACCACTAAATCACTTCTCGCTTCCATCCTTGGACGTCGTCACGCGGTGGTAAACCTCTGATTTTTAACACTAAGGTATTTATACCTGGCATACCTACTTAAAATAAGTACTAAATAACTAGGTACTTATGTATTTTTTGTCACTTCACCATCTCTATTATTTTCAGTATTATCGCGATCTGTTGGGTTAGCAGTTAGTAAGTGTACTTGTATGAGTAAAACAATTAATTGTTTTTGAGATATTTTTGTTACTTAAGTAAATCTTGTTGATATTTCTTTTTGTAGGTACCTCAAAACTTCTTTTTGTGACTTATTAAGCTCAATTAAAATGTGTGAGATGTAAAAATCTAGACGAACAGCTGTTGGTAGATAGTGTACACACTGTAATAGCTTGTTTAGTATCACATTCAAATCGTTACAAACGAAACGTTTTCTGTGACCGTCCTACCGTGACGCGTGCGCAGTTGCGCGTCTACGCAATATCCACGCATCGCGTTGCGTCCGCCTGTACGGAACCAGTGGTGTGCGGTGAACTGTTGAAGAACTGGGTACATTTGTTTTATCTTAAATGAAAAGAGCATTTGTACTTCTTCAACCATCGAACAGCCATCGCCAGAAGGAACGGGATGTTAACGACTTTTGAAAATCAAAATTCTAATTAGTCCGCCAGTCAATAAATTAAAAATCATTAGACACGAGTATTTCTTTATTTTTCAAATAAATGAAATGACATTAAAGTTGAGGGTAGAGGCTCGTGACGTCACCAACCGCTACAAGCCGCCATACAAACTGCACTGGTTAGTGACGTCACGCGAAATTTCAACTCAATGTATCGCCGTTATTTTTCGAAGTTTTCGTGGTTTTAATTTATTTATTTATGGACGATCAACAGGTTACTATAATAATGCATCAGTTTTAACGGGTGCTTATCGTCTGTGTCTGGTTTTAACACCCAAGAACCGGGTCACAGATAATATAATACACCGGGTTTAAACCCGGTCGATTACCCATCTACATCGATAATCACTACATATTATAAAACGAAGTCCTCCGCCGAGTCTGTCTGTCTGTCAGTTCGCGATGAACTCAAAAAATACTGAACAGTGAACGGATTTTCCTGCAGTTGTCACCAATAGATAGAGTGATTCAAGATTACGGTTTATACTGGTCGGAGTGGAATGGTTCATCCTGGAATTCCCGCGGGAACTGCGATATCACCCCGGGCGATACCGCGGGGGACTGCTAGTAATTTATAAGTTAGGTCATGGACACAGCAAGCAACTTTATACGGATATAATGATTTAGCGGTGCTTGCAAAACACTATAGTTACGGACACGTGCGGCTTTATTATAGCAAACGAAACAATATGCAACATTGCACGAGACCACAGCGCTGTATTATGACATTTTTCAGAATACAGGATGGATTCATTTAATAGTTAACGAGGCTAAATGTTGGTAAAATTCGCTGTTTTTATTAACGGATGGAATTTTTTTAAAGTAAATTAGGTAGAGTAAACATTTCAATTTTTGAACAATATCACTGAACCGGTTTTGTGCCTTGCCATATGCACAATTGTATTACAATGAAAAATTTCGGATAAAAACAGCTGGTGTCCTTACATAAAGTCAGGTCAGTCATGATTTCGATTTTTTTTTTCAATTTTTTTTTTCGATGTATGTTGACAACTGGTGTTCTGGCTTCTTTGAAGGGGCACTTTTTGGCTTTTCCCCTTAGTACTGAACTCAATATTTGTATGTCTACCCATGCATAATAATAGGGTCAAAATAATCTCTACTGCTTTGTGAGTGTTAACTGTATTAGGAAGTTTGAATCATAGAGAAAATAATACTATCTACTGACTAGAGCGGCTATGGACGCTTCCACAGTTGTAAAAACATCTTGTAAAGGAAGTTAGAGCAAATGCTCTAACTTACCAAAACTTTCTTTCGGCAAAGAAAGTTGGATGTCAGCACCCCAAGCTTATTTTCCACAATATTCTCAAAACTCTGAATTTCGAAAGCAGTGACTAAGTAAATACGTAACCAAATAGGAGCTACCTGAATGAATATTTTTGTGTGTGATGAATAGTTTTGCGTAAGCACCAAAATAACCCGACGACACTGTAGTTTTCATTTCTTTTCAAGTTAAACTGAGTTGATGCCCTTTCTATCTGTTCTGTGGTTTTATATTTTGATCTGGCTGTTTAAAAAAAAAAAAAAAAACTGCCTTTGATTTTTCTTTCTCATCGACTTGAAAAGTTTTAAGGGCCTATTATGCCATACATGTGTATGAATCATATGCCGCAGGGGTGACGTGAGCGTCGCGTGCGCCAGAGTTGGTCCGTGTTGCACTATCGCCGTCGATCACCGTCGACGCCTCGTGACTATTATAATAGTTAATATTTAAATTAACCAATAACCGATAACGATAGTGCAGTATACAGGATGGCTAGGGAAGTGACGGCCGAAGGTAATATTTAAGTAATTAATATTAAGACGATCATTTGCAAGCCCAAATATGATAAATGTGAAAGTAACAAGTAACTGTCTGTCTGTCTTTTACGCTTTCACGCTCGATCATCATGAACTTTTGCATACGCGTTGTCAGGGATACAGAGAAGGACATCGGGTACTTTTCATCCCGGAATTCCCGCGGGATCTCCGAAATTAACGCGGACGAAACTGCGGGGATCAGCTAGTTAGTTTATAAAAAAGACGAGAAGCTGTAAAAGTTAACTGTAAAAAAAAATATAGGTATGTAACATTAATTCAGCACGTCAATCTTAATTTAGAGAATGTAATTACTTGTCAGTTGACCGAGAACCTGTAGATAATTTGATCAGATTGCAATAAAGCCAAAGATAATGATCAGCTAGCTGCTGTTTTGATACTAAAATATGTTTTCGATGATGAAACCAATACGAGTATTCGCGAAGAAAAAGATAAAAAAATTCAATGAATAAATTAGGTTCGAAATTATCTCCCTTTGCAATCATTTTACTGTTGTTGCTGCATATATGGAGAAAGTAGAAAGTACGACACTAATCATTAATCTATAAAACTGTATTTGCGTTCCTGAGTATTACAGGAGAAATTTGTAAGAAAATAGCAATTTCTATTGTTTCAGCAGAAAGGCAGCCTGAAAACGTCGCGTGCGCAGATCAGTACGCAGCCGCGGGCCTCGTTTCTTGACATTCCGCGCCGAACCTCCGCGCGCGACAGACGTGTCGCGTCGCTCGCAGTACTTGCGCGTGCTTATCGAAACGTTTGAAGCTGTGCGCGTGTCCGTGCTAATACGCCCTTCGAGGATAATATTCTGTGCAGTGTTATGGAGTTTGTTTATTTGTGATCGCCCCTGGTCAGGGTCTGAATTGACAGTGACGTTCTCCCTCACATTTGGAATTTAAGGGCCAAGTAAGTTGTTTGTTCAGTTTTTGAACCACCACAGTGCACCGTCGTTGCGCCCACGAACGACATAAAACGCGCCAACTTTTATAGGCCATTGTGAACGTTTTCATAGCATGTAAATATTTCAATCGGAAGGCCACACGCGTTTTTATAGATCAACCGTTACTTTATATATTTATATTAACTTATATTGTAGAGTTTTTATGTTCGGGAACCTTTACTGTAAGTATGTTTTTGATATTTTTTTTCAATTTTATAATGCAATTACTGCCTTTGTATTGTCTTCTTGGTATTTTAAATAGGTCATAATTCGAGCTACATTAACTAACTACATGTGGCGCAGCATCACCCCTTCTGACGCACACATTTTTTCTCTATTTTTAATGCATCTCTAATATTTCGTATTAAAATCTACTTGTTTCGTTTAAGTACTTTAGGTTTTAATTTAACTGGTTTTATAGATATTTAGTAAATCTTTACTAATTGATCCAGTTGTAAGTCATAATCTAATCTGATTCATCTCGTGCTACTGTTACGGTATTCACCGACAAAATTTTACCATGACTCACTTTACAAGCAATTGCTACCTTTAAAAACAGTAACATATTATTATTTTATTTTTTTAATCATTTATTGCATTTATTTCCACTCCTTTGCCACAGTTGGCATCGCTGTAATTTTCATTAACGTTGTTAACTTTAACAAGGTAGTATTTCTAAAGTACATTATTAGGTATTAAAGGCATGGCAAGGCACATAGGTTTAATCCCTACTAATATTATAAATACGAAAGTAACTCTGTCTGTCTATCAGTCTTTACGCTTTTACGTCTTAACGGCTCAACCCATCATAATGAAATTTTGTACACACGTTTTCAGAGGTACAGAGAAGGACATAGGGTACTTAGGTACTTTGTATCCCGGAATTCCTGCGGGATCTCCGAAATTTCTGCTAGTCAAACCGCGGGGAACAGCTAGTAAAAATAAAAATGACTTTTCTGAAAATGTTTTGAGATTAACCGCCGCACTCAGAGTCTATACTTATACTACGATACTTAACTAAGTAATCATTAAAGTCGACTCTAAGTGCGGCCGTTATAGTCACAAAATTTTAAAACTAAGTAGGTACCTACCCTATAAGCTGAAATTTTAATTGGCATTGTCTTTTAACAACAATGCCATAATTTTCAAAGCTATTACACTTACTCCGAGCAGTACCTTTATCGGATGGCGTCAAAATATTTATGTGCTTGAAAAAACTTGGATAAGCGTATACAATCGTACTGAGATAATAATGGAAGCGTTTGAAGCGGATGCCAGTTATAAATCATTTGGTGAAGACCCGTTATTGATAGCTTTGATGGAACAATTTATTTTTCATGCTGTAATTGAAGTAAATTGGAATAAATAATAGTAGAATCTAATTTTGTTAATCAAAGTTAACTTCAAAACATACGTATTTGCTCGAAACAAAGTAGGTATTGTTTCGAGTATAAATACATCCTAAATTTTTATGGTAATTGCATAAACTCAGTATAAAGAAAAAAAAATTAAATTATTTCATACAAATCGAAATGAACGTTTGTCTACCACTAGCTCTATTATATCTTTGATGAAGAAGTAGATGAAATATTAATCTGGTTAATAGTTAATATCAAATAGCAAATCAATGAAGAAATTAACCTCTTGATAGTCAAATCTAATAGTTCCATTGCTTACGTAATCAAAACACACGAAAAAACACGTCTGAGTCAACACTCGATGCCGTATCAAATTGCACTGATTTCTTTATATTTATCGCTATATGCAAATGTGCAAAAATAAATCCACTACAATCGTTTGGTTTTGCACCTTTGATACTATGAAGCTCCTTGTCCAATAAAGCCAAAAATATGTAGAAGACTTTGACAGTTAATCACGTTACAAGTCTGACATTTTCAATGAGATCATTTTCCAAGTACCTTTTAATTTCTAGAGAAAAATACCAGAAGGCATGATTGATGTTTGTGTTTCTAATCTAAAGCTAATCTAATAAATCACTTGTAAATGGAAGTGTACAATGAAAATCTTCATTGTGTAGTAAAGAAGGAATGAGTTTTCTTCCGCCAAAGAGACTGGACGTATTCTTAGCAGCAGTTAGATAAAGAGTTAATTGTGATTAAACAATGCTCACTGGACCATTAGAACAGATTTTACCTACTAGTAGAGCAATTGCAATACCACAAAAATTCTTCAGTTGTCGGTTGATCAATCGTTTGCGTTTTATAAGCTATAATACTTTCCTCTTAAACGAATGTAACGTTTGAACTATATTGCTATATTACTACCTGATTTGTATTACTTTGTTAACTAAAGTTTATACTAAGTACTATTATACAACCTTTAAGATTCATTCTTCCGCTGAGAGTCAGTTCGCAATTCTAGGTGCAGCACTTTGAAACAAATTGAGTAGATAATTATTATTTGTACTTGACGCCAGTCAATCTTCTAGTACTTAAATATAATGGATTGTTTTATTTATTTCGCTTTCTTCACCATAATCATTTTATCTCCTATACTAGTTTACTGTTTCGTTTATAGTATCTTTGTGCACAAGAAATATGGTTTATTCATCTGTTATGAAAGATGTTTTTATTGATTAATCGTATACGGTCGAGATTTGACCAAATAATTTGTTTAGACAGTCCGCGGTTAGGCAAATATCTCTAATACTCCCAACTCCATGATGAAGTGGTCATCATGCCATTTCACAAATACTGAACCCCCGTTTCATTCCGGCTAGGTGTGCTTTGTATGATTATTATCACAAGGTTCTTTTTTCCAGTAGGCTTTTTGTAATATGAATTTATTCTGTTTTATATCAGTGTGTCACTTTATACATAAATAATATATTGTAATTTAATTCATGTAGGTAGTTTACAATCTTATTAGCTTCATCATTAGATCTGTGTGTTGTGCAATAGTATCATCACATTCATTAATTAATTTATAGTAAAAATGACTATTTCTATTTATTTATTGTCTGTTTATACATATCATGAAACGATAACTCGTCATCATGCAGTAGAACACTTATAATAAAATCAATCTTACCAACAATTTTTACATTTTTATTACTGACTAAAGTTCGGTTGGTTTTGTTAATATTTGTTTAGGACCTAAAAACCAACTGTGCATACCTCGAGCAAGATTCATTTCTTTTTGCCCTCTATATGTTTGCTTAAATAAATTCTTTCGATATTTACATTTAGTCCAGCTAGAGCATAAGTTTCATAATTTTTACTCTTTAATGATTTCCTTAAAATATTGTTAAAACTCCTGTGTTAAATTGGAACAGTTAATTATCTTCAATTATAGCAGAAATGTTGGTTGTTGCGCAAATATGAACAATAGTGGTGAAGTGTTTTTTTTACATTCTGCTCCACTATTACAGATGACTCTTGCGGGCTTGTACCTATGCATTTTTATGTGTGAACGGTTGGGACACAATGCTTCACCGGGTTGTGGAGGCTCTCACGCTCGCTGTGGATGCTTCTTGCGACATTCAGCTCTGTAATAGAGGTTGACATCTATTTACCTTCTTTAGTATTCTTAACTGCAACTCTTTCTGTATTTTAAGCAAACCCTAAACTACCCTAAACTGGTATCCTGTAATACGCTAACAGACTCACCGGTTCAATAAAATGAGTGCATAAATAAAATGTATTTTGCGAAAAAGCCTACATGAGATATCCGTCTGCCTTGTGAAAAGCACGCTCTTTGAAATATATTATTGCTTATTTTCGTAATTGATGCGTCGCAATTACTTATTTACGTCAGCTTTTATAATTACAATGCTAATTACAAAGTGGACTTGATGTTTTAAAACGGTACGATGCGTTATGTTTTCAACTTGTTTATAGTCGCTTTTTTCATTGATGGTAAAATATGTCGTAATAAAATCAGATTTATAACCATTACGAATGAATTGGTGTTATATCTAGGTAGGTATATAATTTTATGTGTTTGATGATAAACAAATTCATGAGCAGTCTCATCATTTAAGTGATGATGGCACGACTAAAGGCCTGGCTCAACTTGAACATTGGGAGGTGTTTTAACGAATTCCGGAACTTATAAGATTGGTCATCATTTTAATATCATTGGAGAATTATGAATCATCGATGTGTCAAAACAATTAAGTAAAGACTCTTCCGCTGCGACATAGTGAAAAATTCCATTCGTTGTCTGAAAATACAATATTTTGAATTGATCGTATGTATTTTTCTATCTCGTTGAACTTCTTATATCGAGGATGATTTGTGAAACATATGTACTCAGTGTATGGATTTGCATAATATATGCAAAATCGACTGACGTTGTGAACTGAACGACGACGCACGTATTGTGTAAGTTATAAATTTTAATGCCAATTTTAATATCTGTTGCATTTGCAATACCTAGGTTTTTCAATTTTTCTGTAAACTGAAGTAAGCTAACGCTTTTTAGTTTTTACCTGGTGTTGGAACGTCACTCGATAGGTACTCAAGCTAACTATCACAGAATTTCCCTGTTCCTTATCTTCTTCTTTGTCGTTCCCTCACTAATGAGGATCAGGAGGTTTTGACAGGAAGGTAAGGTAGACTAATTTGGAAGGTTGATGGTACGGACACGGTATAAATGGGTGTCAGTCTTGGACTTCTTATATTAATGTGATCGGATTATATAGCAAGTTGATGGTAAGTAAATACTAACTTGAGTTCCATCGTTCTGTAATTACAAGTGTTGCCGGGTATTTGCCAGGCGAAAGCAATTATTCAAGTGAATAATGCACGCATCACGCCAATTGGCGTGAGTAAAATCACCAATATATTGTGTACAAATACCAAATTACTGTTCATGTTTGTTTCTTACTGTCCGCCTGTCAGCTATTACACGCGTTACGCTCGAAAGATTGTTGATTATTTATTAAAAAATTTAATAATCTTTTTTTGGTTGTAACGTCGTAGATTTCTCTTGTTTCGTTTCAGCTGCAACTCTCTTAAGAAAGTTTGTTTCATGCGTTTTACCGTCTGATTGTTGTACATGTTTTATTTATATCTTTAATTCATCCGATTGGAACAATTTGATTGAAAGTTCTTAAAAGTTCAATAACCATATCAAACCAGTCAAAGTACCTGATTAGTTTAAAATTACTTGGGATTCCAATGTGTTCACAACTAGCGTATTCAGAGCGTCAAAAATTCTCTTGCACTATTAAGACTCGACAATGACTTACATCTTTTGTATTGGATGTGATCCGACGGCGCCAAAGGAAATGAGTTTAATCTGATACAACGAACTGGCATTCCGGCCGTGGTCGTCGCCCTTAAGAATTGGATTCCGAATAAAAAATGAATTCGTGTCTATTGCTTTCGAAATCGGTTCATTTTTTTAAATTCCGGTACACCGGCTATTGTACTGTATTCATTAATAATAATAATCCACTTCACAACACACAGATCTACTTGATCCCACACTAAGCTATAAGCTTGTTTCGTGGATACCAAGCAATACGTGGTATATACTACATAGAACTACTTATATATTATACTATAGATATATAAACACACCTAGACTGGAAAATGGAACCCTGTGTTCATCACACAAAGTCTACCCCTACCGGGAATCGAACCCGGAACCCCTTGATTAGCGGGTAGGCATGGTAACCTCTGCGCCAATCGGGTCGTCAAATTACTCATATCATTATCATTCCTTAAAAAACTTTATTCGTATTAAGTTAATCTGCGGAAAAAAAACTATTTTTTTTAATCTTACGTATTAATAGGTACATAGGCACCTACTTATCAATTAGCAAGGTTGCTTTTTTTGTTGAAAAGCATATTATTTCTATCCTGATAGTCTTTTTTATGAGCAATCAACAAACATTCACAGTTTCTTGGAAACGCGCATCATTTATTTACAATTTAAATAAAATTATTTCAAAGAAAATCGTCCTTGATATAACTTTTTTGACGATTCTCGTGTTTACATAGCTAGGCGTTTGCGCCAGCATCCGCTCGCAGCTCCCAGTCAAGGTCGAACTAACCGACAGATAAGGGACACAATTATTTTTATTACTAGCTTGTCCTTTGTACAGATAAACTACGCTGGCCAAACACAGGAATTGGGTTAACTTTTTCGTTATCGGTTTAGAATAACATTAGACTTGAACATTGTAACATAGGTTATGATATTTACATAAAAAATGAATAAATGAAGTACTTATCCATACTAATATTATAAAAAGGAAAAATTTGATTTTTTGTTTGTTACGATTTAACTCAAAAACTACTGGACCAATTTCAAAAATTCTTTCACTATTAGAAAGCTACATTAATCCTGATGTAATCCGGAATTCCTACGGGAACTCTGAAATTAACGCGAGTGAAACCGCAGGGAACAGCTAGTTTATTATAAAACTTATTTATATTTATTACATACTAGCTGTCCCGCGCGGTTACTCAGGCATAATATAGCTTTGATGGTGAAAGAATTTTTGAAATCGGTCCCGTAGTTTTTGAGTTAAATCGTAACAAACAAACAAACAAATCTTTCGTCTTTATAATATCAGTATAGATAACTTTAAAAAAACTATTGACGAATTTAGAAAGCAAACCGTTTTTGAAGTCAATTTGAAATTGTACTATACATTATACATTGTTACATTATACCTCCAGCTCTTTAGTGGCAATAGGCCTACACAAGATTATCGTAAGATCTCCAGCCCTCTCCAGTCTCCACGAGTTACGGCTATTTGCGGGCTGCAGTAGCTATAAGAACATTAGGAGGCCCTACTATTGGATTTATACAAGTACTACAAGTCGTCAAGACGTTACTATACAACAAATGTTCGTACAGACGTGAAAACAAGCTCACCCTAGCAGTTATTGATGCGTCTTTTGGTGAAATTAAATGAAAGCTAACGTGTTCTACTAAGTTCTTTATATTTTAAAAGAGACAAATACATAATTAATTACTTTCAAACAACGCGCTTTCGCAACCAGCTTCTAAGAAGAAGAAAAAAAAAACAACTTCTAAATTTATCTCTACAAAAACATTGCTAAAAATAAATTTATACACCCGCGTTAGTTTTGGAATTCCCGCAGGAGCTTCAAAGTCGCTTAAATTACTCCTTATAACATCAGCCAATTAGAAGTGAAAGTCGCGTCAAAATTGATCGAACCGTTTCGTAGATTCACCCGCGTGAGTTTCGGAATTCCCGCACGATCTCTTTATATAAGGGTTAGGAACCTTTGTGGACGCAGGCAGAACAACCCGCCAAAGTTTCATTAAAATCGGACTAATGGTTTAGAAACGCATAGAGGACAAACATACAAACATTGAATTTAATTTATAAAGATTTCAAAAGGTTTGTCTGTACGTGTGCGACTGTAGGTGATGTGCTAAAAGTGTAATCCAGCTCATGCAGCAAAACGCTGTAATGTCCTCTGTAGGGTGTGGCGCTGGATTTCAGTGCCACCATAGGTTAGGTATCATTTGTTTTATGTCTATATTATCTGTGACCTGACTGTTACGAGAGTAGTAAATAAGACTCGTGGTATGAGACCTTCACCAGTCAGTCGTCAGCAGCCAGCGGAGCATGGCGACGGGCTCATTGTTTCAATTGGTCTCGGCAGCTGCGCGTGCGCCGGTGACCCCTCCAAGGATTTATTGCCGCCGCGCGCACCGCTGCGCTACCATCGTTGAGGCTCTTCCCGGATTCTAATTGGAAGGCCAATCAGCGTTTTGTTCGTTAACCACTGTGGTATATGAAAATCGTAAGAATTTAAATTGAATTGACAGTAATAAACTTGGGTAGATTTGAGCTTAGCTGTGGAACAGTTTTCTTTTCGGTTGAGCAGTGAGTTAACAGTTAGTATATGATGGTACAATGAAGAATCTCATTTCTATCTACAGCTCTCTGTCAGTGTAAGATTGCCTTGAAGAAGACCGCCTTTTGCTCTGTGGTTTCTTTATATTTTATTTATCTAGATTTTAGTATTTCTTTTGGCAGCAAAGCAATATTTGAATTTGAATGAATATGGTATCCTATTATATTTTAAATGTGAATGTGAGTTTTTTTATATGTTTGTTACGCTTTCACGCTTCAACCGATCACTGTGAAGTTTTTCGTACACGGAGTACAGAAAAGGACATAGGATATTTCTGGATATTTCTCATCCTGGAACTCCCGCGGAAACTCTCAAAATAACGCGGGTGAACCCGCGGAGAACAGCTGGTACATAGCTACACTGATGTGCTATAAATTATATATGTATTACAAGACATTATTTATCGCTTTCTTTTATGACAAACCATAAAAACGATAAATTAGTTCCAAATATAGTAATCACGTTATCACTCTCTTATCACCGCGCCGTGGCTGACGAAATAGACAAACAAACAAACACATTAAACTATATGATTTATCGACGCACGCGCATCTTTGTACGGAGCGGCGTGGCGTGCGGTGCAGAAGCATCTCATTATGTCGTTGTGTCTGCTCTATTTCTTTTGTTACGTGGTCTGGGCATAATTTTAAATTGCTGTCAATTTCGACCGACTCCATCGCCTCTGATTGCTCATTGTTTAATGAGAGACGAACATTCATTTCGTAATCACCGACACCTAATAACACTTGAACAGCGATAGACTACACAAACATAGCCTACATTAGCACATACTTAAGGAAAAGTACGTATTCATAACAAAAAGTAAGCAGTTTCACGATTTATGCAATCGGAACTGAAGACAATAGCCGTTTTACCTATCATTCAGAAAGAAATCTAGAATAAGCATGTTGCCGGGGTATGAAAATCAATATTCTATTTAGTCCGTCAGTTAGCTGGTGATCTTACTAATAGGTATTATAAACGCGAAAGTTTGTAAGAATGGATGGATGGATGTTTGTTAGTCTTTCACGCAAAAACTACTGGATAGATTTAAATGAAACTTTACAATAATATAATAATAATAATAATAATAATAATATAGCTTATACATCAGATTAACACAAAGGGTACTTTTTATCCCGGTATTCCCGCGGGTACTCTGAAATTAACGCGGGTGAAACCGCGGGGCACAACTAGTAAAATAATAAATAATAGACACCTATGTTCAGTTTTTTCTAAATTAATGAAAAAATACGTAGATAAAATGCATTAAAGTTTAGGAGTCCGGCTAGTGACGTCATAACTTATATAAAGTGTACCAAGGCGTGAGATCACGTGAATTTTAGACTCAATGTATAACCGTTATTTTTTGATTACCTACGTAAAAATAAGGAGAAATACATGTCCAATATTTTTTTTATTTATCTACACGACAGACTAAAAACTAAAATTTTGTCATCTATTCCAGCCCATTGTTAAAGTTAACAATACAATTTAAATAAATCGAGCTGAAATTTTCCGAATGTTCAATATTCAATCGATCTCTCTAGTTTGTTCTTTTTTTGCCAATGACCAATCGCTCGATTGCAGCCAGTGCTTTTAGTATCGATAGATGAGTCAGATCGTTTAGTTTTTATCGAGCATTGACAATTCGCGAAATAGATTACTTACTCAGTTACTCGTAATCTGATAGAACTAAGCACTGTTACTAATCGAAACGTTCGCTTAATTACACGTAGCTTAGCAGTGAGAAAACACTTCGAAAGTAATAATTTGTATATTAGCGTCAATTAAGTCGTACAGTATAATTTTATCACCATGGTTCGCTGGTCAGTGACCTTTTCCAAGTTAACTCGTATCTTAACTAAAAGAACGTGTTATTATTTTCACATAATGTATAGTTAAGTTCAAACTACAACTTTGTTATTCTATTAATTAGATTGAAAAAAGAATAATATTAATTACATATAAAAAAAAACATATAAATATATTTCTATAAATTTTATATTCTCAACTATGATAAGCATTACACAAACTCAAGTATATACTTTCCTGTTAAGACACAGTTATTGTAAAACCCAGAAATTAATCCTACAAATATTATAAATGTGAAAGTGTGGATGTTTGTTACTCAATCACGCAAAAACGGGTGAACGGATTTGGATGAAATTTGGCGTGCACGTACAGAGAAGGACATAAGGTACTTTTTATCTCGGAATTGCCGCGGGAGCTCCGTAATTACCGCGGGTGAAACCGCGGGGCACAGCTAGTATTTGTATAACAGTAACACTCAAATTAATTATACAATGTGACCATTACGTAAATTTACTACAATTTACAAGTCAAGTTGTCTGTTTGACTAGCTTGAGTATTACCAAAGATGTATCTCTTATCACATCTATAACATTTGTAGATCCTACTAATATTATAAACGCGAAAGTTTGTAAGAATGTATGGATGGATGGATGGATGTTTGTTACTCTTTCACGCAAAAACTACTGGATGGATTTAAATGAAACTTTACAATAATATAGCTTATTTATCAGATTAACACATAGGGCACTTTTTTCCCGGAATTCTCGCGGGAACTCCGAAATTACCGCGGGTGAAACCGCGGGGCACAGCTAGTACATACCTAAAGTAGTCCGTCGAACGACCGCGTGTACGCGTGGGACGAGAACCCACGACCGGTCGTCGGTTTGTACTCAACTTGTGACGAGGCAAGGACGCACTTGTTTTAATTGGTCCTTAATTGGAATGAATCGATCGACTGAACGCGCCGCAATTCTCCCAGTATTCGACTGTTGGTTGAATTGAGAAATTGCACGCGGCTCTCTCAGGGTTAATTAGAAGTGGTTTTTATTTTATCAAACTAGCTGTCCCCCGCAGTTTCACCTGGGATTTCGGAGTTCCCGCGGGTATTCCAGGATAAAATATAGACATAAACCTTCATCATGAATCACTCTATCTATTGGTGAAAACCGCATGCAAATCCGTTGCGTAGTTTTAAAGATCTTAGCATATCTACATAGGGACAGACAGACAGCAGGAAGCGACTTCGTTTTATACTATGTAGTGATGGAGGCAATAATAATTTTTATCTACTTACCGTTGGAAAAGTTTAATAAATACAGCGTGTAGGTAACTCTAAACGAGGGAGTTATACATGCCGTCGATGACTAATAATGAGGAAATAAAAAATGAATTCTGATAAATCAATGAGAAAATCTATACTACATTATAATAAAAGAGTAGAATACGCGATTCTGTACATTGAATATTTTTACCTAAAATTGAGAGGGGTGATAAAAGAAGAGTCACCAAGCACAAAAAAAAGTTTTTAAAATTCTTTTTCATTACTCATACTCGGAAAGTAGGTCTGAAGTTGCCTGAGAAGCGGGTTGAAAGTAACCCTTTTCAGCCCTAGGGAGAATCGCTTTCAACTGACAACTGTCAAATTATTAAAAAAAAACTAGGTCTATTTTCACATTTCTATTGAACCATGTTTCAACTTTCTATACAGCCAGCGCGATGTAAAATTGAAATAACGTAAAGTTTAAGTAGGTATTAATTAAAATAAAATTCACTCACTTTTTCTTAAGCTAATTCCTATTTATATTTTTTATTTTCTTTAATTAATACTCAATAATTAAAGAAAATATTTTTTTTAGGTCGCCACAATATAAATAAAAAATACTGGCTGAATAGCTAGCCGGCCAAAGAAAAAGAAATAGGTGGGAAAGTGTCAAGCGACTATCCGATCTTCACTCATTTTTTCTTTAGCTAATTCCTATTTTTATTTTGACTTTCCTTGCATTCGTAATGAAAAGCACAGTGTTATCCTCGGGAGAAAGACTTATTTAGTCCCGAGACGGGGTTTGGCGCCCGAGCGTAGCGAGCGAATTACTTTCACCCCTAGGATAACAATGTCTGTCTGTTCGCGATAATCTCCGAATCTACTGAACAGATTGTCATGCGGTTTTCACAGGTAGATTAAGCTTAGCCTGGAGCTACATATAGGCTATATTTCATTGAAATC
Organism: Zygaena filipendulae; assembly: GCA_907165275.2. Classification (NCBI taxonomy): domain Eukaryota; kingdom Metazoa; phylum Arthropoda; class Insecta; order Lepidoptera; family Zygaenidae; genus Zygaena; species Zygaena filipendulae. Next base: position 15,213,515 of record OU015649.1, on the reverse strand, counting down.
AGATGTCGGAAAAAAAGTTGTTCTGTAAAAACCTTTTGCGCGGGTGAAACCGCGGGGCACAGATAGTCTTAAATAAAGATGTAGATTTACGAAGAGTGAACTATGATTTTTAGTGGGTCTTTGAATGATCTTAGGGTAGTGTACCCAGGATTTTCCTAGCCAACGGATATATTTTATCATTTTATCTTACATTGTTGTTTTCTTTTTGGTAATAAACATTTTTCATTTTTTTTCCCCACATGATCTGAACTTGGTGGAGTAGTCTTTTGAAAGGTTTTGATGTGCCTAAACGAGACTTAATATTTAGTAGACTTGTTTGTAGTAGTAATAGGGATGTGGACTACTTTTGAAATTCAAAATTCTAATTAGTCCGTCAGTTAGAAAATAAAAAACAATAGACACGTATTTTTTGCTTTTTCAAATAATTTAAAATATACAGAGATAAAGCGCATTAAAGTTTAGGGTGAGGGGGTCGTGACGTCACTAACCGATAAAACCGCCATACAAACTGTCCGAATAGTGACGTCACGCGAAATTTCAACTCAATATATCGGCGTTATTTTTTGATTACGTAAAAAAAGAAAAAAATACGTATTATATTTTTTAATAATCTACAAGACGGACTAAAAAATAAAAATTAGTCCACATGCCTATTGTACCTAACGACGAAGTGTTATGTAAGTTTATCTACTTGAGTGGAATAATTATCTTGTCTTATTTCGATAAATAATTCAAAATGATACGAATCTTTATATTTAAATGTAAAATATAGGAATGCAAGGAAAGTAAATAGGTATAGATATTACTCGCGATTATGTAAAACATAAGTCGTATGGAAAGTCGCGGTAAAGGCGAGTAAATAATGGCATTTTGATAAATTGACTTAAACACCTACTATTTTAGCCTTAGTTTATTATTTTACAAATTATTGCAAAGATTCCATCAAAGCTATAATGGACTAGCTGTGCCCCGCGGTTTCACCCGCGTGGAAAGTTTTTATATTGGTAACAACTTTTATTCCCGATGTCCGATTTAAATGAAAAAACTAAAATATGTAGCTTAGAAATTAATATTTTGCATACCATAACAAACGTATTTTATAAAATGTATTTTTTTAAAGTGAAACTTCTTTGATCGCGAAGGAAAAACAGTTTTTGCGGCGTCTTATAACGCGGCGTGTTATTATCTGTGGTCATAGTGAATAAGGGCCCTGGGCGTTGCAAACAAAGGAATTCAAATACCAAATAGGTAGGTACATACAATGCACATGTTTTATTATCATGCAATTTGTAACAAAGTAACAATGTTGTGTTCTGTTACAGTTTACCGTATTAAGTCATTTGAGGACTAATGCAGTAAATATGCATTACGAACGCGGTGTTAACAGGCCGCCGTCGGCACTGGCTGGTAGCTTCCAGATGTTACACACTGCATGCAGTACGAGTGAGCCATGAGCCATAGAATATTGCAACCAAACGCCAATGATCACATGCGTGTAGAGTTGACTCATATGAATGAAAGACTTATGTATTTTGCTTCTGCCGTCTTTATGCAAGAGACTTAATACAGTAAGCAATAATGAAACGCAATTTTCGTAGCGAAGCTCCCTAACAACCGTTTGGGATTGGATCTTCTTTTTCTTCTTTAATAATGGCGTCTGTAATTATAATTTGCCAATGACAACATTTCTTAGTAATAAAAATGTCTTAATCTACTTCTTCAATTATGGCGAAACGCCAGTGACAATGTTAGATTGTTCCCCAAGTTAAAACAGGGCTCTCTTCAAAGCCAGTCTCCTGCTCGGGGTCCAAAATAGATGCTGAAAAGTGACTGAAATAACGGATACTTCACGTGACACGCGTGTGTTCGGTACCGCTTTCATCCTTCAATAACCTGGGATTGGATCTTTTAGTTCCCATAAAAAAGTGAAGTGTCAAATGTCAATACAGTTTTCGAGTAGATTTCAGACAGTGATTTCCATATGATGGAGCGAAATATGGTATATAACCCTATATACTTCTTCTTTTCTCAATGTGGCACCAGACGCCTTGGATCTCTTGGATAGATAGGTGCAATATTCATGCCAATGTCAGTTAGAGAAAACAGAAGACAATTACAAAAAGCAAATAAGTAGATAGAAGAAGAATCATCTATAGAAGTTATGTGTTTGGTACCGATGAAATCACTACATATTATAAAACAAAGTCCTCCACCTCGTCTGTCTGTCTGTTCGCGATAAACTCAAAAACTATTGAACGGATTTTCATGCGCTTTTCTTCAATAAATAGACTGATACAAGAGGAAGGTTTATACATATAGTTTATCCTGGAATTACCACGGGAACAGCTAGTACAAATGTAATGTAGAAGTATTTCTAATAGTACATTGTTATCCAAGGGGTGAAAGTAACTCATTTAGTGCCGAGACGGGGTTTGGCGCCCGAGCGTAGCGAGGGCGCCAATAGTTCGAGGCACTAAATAAGTTACTTTCTCCCGAGGGTAACACTGTGCTTTTCATTACGAATGCAAGGAAAGTCAAAATAAAAATAGGAATTAGCTAAAGAAAAAATGAGTGAAGATCGGATAGTCGCTTGACACTTTCCCACCTATTTCTTTTTCTTTGGCCGGCTAGCTATTCAGCCAGTATTTTTTATTTACATTGTGGCGACCTAAAAAAAAATATTTTCTTTAATTATTAAGTATTAATTAAAGAAAATAAAAAAAATATAAATAGGAATTAGCTTAAGAAAAACTGAGTGAATTTTATTTTAATTAATACCTACTTAAACTTTACGTTATTTCAATTTTACATCGCGCTGGCTGTATAGAAAGTTGAAACATGGTTCAATAGAAATGTGAAAATAGACCTAGTTTTTTTTTAATAATTTGACAGTTGTCAGTTGAAAGCGATTCTCCCTAGGGCTGAAAAGGGCTACTTTCAACCCGCTTCTCAGGCAACTTCAGACCTACTTTCCGAGCATGAGTAATGAAAAATTATTTTCCGCATATTTCAGTCTCTAAATGGTGACAATAACATAATTAATTGCATTGTTTGATTATCCTTGGGTAATTATTGGTGTAATACAATAATAACCATATTACGCAGGACTTTCCCCTATTAAAGTTTTGAATTAAAGTCCCCGATTGGTTTTTATACGTCACTGTTTGAGGTTATGGTTTCATTACGTGTTTTAACATAATTGGCGGTACATGTTCTAACTGTAGGTAATAATGGCATAATAAACAACTTGGCTAAATCAAGTTTAAAGTTTTTCCTCTGTGCAATCCAAAATGTCAGCGGATCTATGCAAAAGATCTAAGATATGGCGTTTTCACAAAAAAAAAAAAAAAGTTTTTTTAGTTTTGATGATTAATTCTGCTCAAATATACCTACTAAGTTTTATTTTCGAACAATAGAAGGACAAAGTATCATCATACTTATCATTTAATCACGTGATGAATACGCGATCATCCTTGGCTCGTCCCGTTTGAAGGTTTTTGACATTTATGTCAAAGACAACGGCCATATTTGCTAGCTCCATTATTTTTATTGATTTACAATTGTAACGTTTAAATTGTAGCCGCAAAGATCGACAATCCTCTAACACTGTTTGGATATAATAGAGAGATTCGAGATGATAATGCGCACGCGATTCGAATAGCGGTTTCGATTATTTAATATTGAATATGTTTTCCAAACGATTATGCATTCATTGCGTGTGCGATCGATGTAGAAATGATTGTTGGAGAGTAGAAAAAATGCATTGTATTTGGAAATACTATTGTAATTTTAATTGAATGGTATAAAAATGTTGATTTAAATACGTATCATGTCTCAATCAATCGAACTTGGAACTTGGTGGTGATTGATCAGTGATGTAAAATTCTACTTCAATTCAATAATAGGTCACCTCATTGGTTAAAACTAATGAAAATACTCACACAAACTTAATATCAACACAAGGCCGAGTACGCGCCCTCATCTTCTTTATAAGTAAATAAAAATGAATGTTTGTATGTCCTCTATGCGTTTCGAAACCATTGGTCCAATTGTAATGAAACTTTGGCGGGTTGTTCTGCCTGCGTCCGCAGAGGTTCCTGATCCCAAAACTCAAGCGGGTGAAGCGAGGCACAGCTAGTATATTATAAGTCGTACTAGACAAGTGGTCGACTGGTGAAATGTAATACAAATAAATAACTAGCTAAACCCCTCGGGTCCACCAGCGTTTCTCTTAACAATCACATAGAGGTTGAATTTTTTTATAGTGTTTGCTTACAATATTAAAGGAAGCCTTACATAAAGTTCAATGTTTCTATACTCATTGTCAGTGGTTTCGGCTATGCATAGTCTATCTATCTATTCAGTCAATCATATGTTTTATGTACCTAGTTATACATATTTTTTCCCATGTAATTAAAACAATGTACCTATACTGCAGCTTTTTACAACATATTTTTATTATCTTTTCTGTATAATGCAGGAATAATCAAACTTTTTTCTAAAGCCGAAGTTAGGATCGTTTATTATGTTACAATATTTAGTTTTATGACTGCCAGACTTTAAACCGAATCACCAGTAAAACTAAAATAGCCGATGATCAACCACGTTACGAATAATGAAAACCTTATATTAACATCAAATAGGTATAAACATGCTTCTAATCGGCAGTTTGTATGAGACATGTGTATTTTGGGGTTTTTAGCATGACAGATGTACATACATGGCGATAGGTACGTGCGGACGCAACGGTTCCGGTGCCCGAATAGGGAATAACATAATATGAGATTATAAAGCGATGTTTACATTGGTATACGTAACGTTAAATATTCTAGTGAAGGTTTTGTTAAAGATTAGCCAACGATAAGCGGCAGTAAAATTCGTTATCTAATTAATTATTGCCAATTACATGTGTGATATGAATATCGATAGGTTGAACGTTGAATCGACAAGTCATTTATGATTTGGTGACCATATTCCTTTATTAAATACAAAGTTAGCTGTATTTATGGGACTTGCCACTTGCCCGTTTGCCCCCTATGACATAAAAAAAAAACTGATAAAAGTTTCAATTTAAATGTTTCAATATAAGTAATGATAAAATTAATTTTAATCAAGTGTAATGCAAATTTTTTCCCGGTAGACTTATACTTCGGTCAGGTAAAATAGAATTAATGAAGTAAGCTAATAAAATATTTTAATTCCAAATATGCATAATCAATGATTAATAATAAAATCGACTGTATTCAAGCCATACAAATTATTTAACGAGTTGGTATCCAGCTTGACGTCGCTTTATATTTATATATTTGGTATAGGTTATAGTAAGAACCAATTTCATTTGGTCAGCATTAGAAATATTAGAAATATATAATCAGAAATGTATAAGGGCCAACCAAGGTACGTATTTTTGCTGACCGTCAAGAAATTATCATAACGCAGACGAATAAATTTCACTCGAACACCATGCCCAAGTAGCACCATCATCGACACATTATCATGCGTCAGGTAACACAACACTAGCTGGGGCTATCGCATAACGCGATATCAGTGTATATACGGCTTTACATATCGCCTTGCAAGAACAATGACCCGAATGTGAATTTAAAAAAAAGCCTTGTCTCTGGTCAGTTTATTTATAGACTGTGGCGTCATTAACTTCAGGTAGCTTTTTTAGTCTGCGGTTTTGACTTTTTTACGGTCTCCCTAGATTAAATCAAACACCTTTATATGGTTGCCAGTGTCAATAGGGTCGACTTAACAATTATTTTTACACAAATGTGATATATATTACGGCAGTTGTTGGTATTAGCACCCTATATGTTTACTTACCAGCTATTCCCCTCGGTTTTACCCGCATTAATTTCGGAGTTCCCGCGGGATTCCGGGATAAAAAGTACCCTATGCCCTTCTCTGTACCCTTAAAAACGTGCAGGCACAATTTTAAGATGATCGGCTGAGTAGTTTAGGCATGAAAGCGTAACCAACAAACAAATAAACTCACCTTTGCATTTTTGTACCTATAATTATAGTTACGATATAACAATAATATTATAACTTAGTCATTTGTGGGTGTCTAATGTCTGGATAGAGTAATAAAGCTACAGCCTACGGCAGGTTGCATCTCAGTCTAGATTCTAGGCTGATAGTAGCCTGGGAGTGCCTACTGCCTATGCTCTGCCTACGACACTTGGTTTGTAGGAGTTGTGACCTCGCAGGTGAGGTTAGTCATCGGGCTTCTTGTAGATATGTACAGTCAGAAACACCAATAAGTAAATACTTTGGTCAGGCTTTGGTCTTTATTGCTATTGCAATAAGATTCAATGACTTTCAAGTGTTTACATATTTCAGTCAGCGGACTGTACCTATTAAGAGGCAAGATTTAATTTATTGCTAACTAATCGCTACAAACTCATCAAATTATGCTAAACTAATTGACGTGTAATTTTCTGATGAAAAATTCATACTAATGTTATAAATGCGAATAAAGTAGTATTATAAACTGTCTGTCTTGTTACATTGTCACGTCTAAACTAGAAGAAGAAGAAGAAGAAGAAAATACAACTAGAGATAGAAGAAACTACTCGACCGATCGTCTAGAAATTGTGCATACACGTTGTCAGAGGTACAGTGAATAAATAACATAGGGTACTTTTGTTTCCAGAATTCCCGCGTGAACTCCGAAATAAAAGGGGATGAAACTGCATGAAATTTTTCATATACGTTGTCGGGGGTAGAAAAAGAAGTTGAGAACGAGGGAAAGACAATTTTTGCGACGCGTTATCTTAACACGCCGTATTATGGTCTTACCGCCACACTCAGAGTCGACCTTAATGATTACTTAGTTAAGTATAGATTTTTAAAACAAAATTGCCGCAATCAGACAAGTTTAATAAATTAATGTCAATTGGCATTTAACTAATTAAGTTATATCTCATTAAATGCCAATTAACATTAATTTATTGAAAGTCTCTGATTGCGGCAGTTTTGTTTCAAAAATCTATACTTAACTAAGTAATCATTAAAGTCGACTCTGAGTGCGGCTGATAGTGAATAAGAGCCCTGATGTAACTCTAAAATAAACGCGGGTAAAACCGCAGGGAACAGCTTGTAATTAATGCTAATCGAAACATAACAAATGAAGTATAGGTACCTGTTTCACTATCGTGTGAATGGAAGCGCCGTATGTTTATGGCCAATTTAAATAAAATATAATTTTATTGACGGAATTGTATAATTTTTGGGCCACGTTTGAATAAAATTGAGTTAATGAGTAATTATACGTTTGACAATTAACACTATTACCTATTTTGATTACTTATACACGAGTGTGTGAAAATTTTATTGTTTTTTTTTATCTTAATGGGCTTGTCAACCGATTTTTAGTTTTTAGTCCGTCTTGTAGATTAATAAAAAATATTGGACACGTATTTTTTTATTTTTTTACGTCATCAAAAAATAACGGAGGTACCTACACGCGTTTGGATGTTTGGTTGTTTGTTACTCAATCACGCAAAAACGGCTGAAATTTGGCATGCACGTTGTCATCGGTACAGAAAAGGATATAGGGTACTTTTTACCCCGGAATTTCCGCGGGAACTCCTAAATTATTGCGGGTGAAACCGCGGGGCACTGCTAGTAATATTATACTTTACAGCACGTAGAAAAAAATGTAAATGTTCAATATTTTATATTAATCTACAAGACGGACTAAATAAATTTTGATTTTCATACCCCGGAAACAAGTCTAGTACCTAGTTACTAATTTGTAAAGTGAAAAGATTGTAACGCCTCCAACATCTAGATACATACAGATCGATGGATAATAACACTTAAGACAATAATAACAACGATAGTGTTGAGCTTGTAAATTTGCTTGTATTTCTGTTTTTAACTCATTAACATTTAGAAAAGATCTGATCAATTAACATTTGAAAGTTATTTGTGTAAGTTTTATTCACGTAACTGTCCTATTGTCCTTGATTTGCAAAATATTCTATCTATAAAATATATACACCTCAACATAGTCAACATACACACAGATATTCTCACCATTTTCTTGCTTTGATCAATATCTATCAGGTGAACAAACAAACACATTTGCATTATAATGTTAGGATACACGTGATAAATGCAAATGTGAGTTTGTTTGTTAAACTTTCACACCTTAACTCCGATCCGATCGCCGTGAGATTTTGCATACACGTTTTATGGATAATAGAGAAGGAGAAGGAAGGTAACTTTTTACTCCGAATATCCCTTGGAAACTCCTGGATTATTGCTGGAGATATAGAGTATTTACATTCTACATCCTGCTAAAAATCTTACCGACCAGCCAGCTTACTTTTGACGCAATCGAGTAAGGGTCGTACTCTTGACGTGGACGTAATCGTGTTAGAATCAAATCGAACTCGAATCGAAATGAAATCGAAATAGAATCAAATTTTGAAGCTTTGGGATCGCGTCTCTATCAAATTTATCTGTCAAATTTCTCAATTTCAATATAGGAGCCGTGTTATTGTTATTGCTTCGTCGGACGTCATCTTTAGACATTAGCAATTTAACACGATTCCAAATACGATTTGATTTCGATCTCAAAAGTATGTACTAAAATGACATCGAGGTGAAATCAAATCGAAGTCAAATCAAAATCAGCCTCAAATTATTTTCAAGAGTTAGGCCCCAGGTGGAATTTTTCCAGCCGGAGCTAGAATCCCCCATAGTTGTGTCGGTCTGCGCTCGCGCGTCCTCGCCGACGTCACACGCATACCAATCAGCCGCCCAAGTGTGATCGACCGACGTGCGCCGGCGCAACCATTGTCAAGGTTGTGGAACGCGATCCGCGATTTGTTTTAGTGACATCTGTCGCTTTGATATTCTATCGTCATTTTAGACCTCTAATTTTGGTGTCTGGCGAAATAAAATTATTATTTTGAAATTTAAATTAAGTATCTACCTATTCCTCTCTATGAATAGACAATTTTGTGTCCTATGTCACTCAGGAACACAGTGGCTTCCTATCGATGAAAAAATTTATAGAATCGCTTCAATAGTATTCTCAAACTTACGAATTTTACTTCTTTATAATATTAGTGTAGATAAATAAGTAGGTATACACTAGTGCCGGCTTATTAACATATCATAACCTAAATTACAACTAATATAATTTGGTGGCAAAAACACTCAGTGTTGAGTCCAAAAAGAAGAGAAAAAAAAAATTTTGATCGTGCGTTTTCCCGCGCCCCCGTTTATTGCTTCCTGAATAGATCGACGTTCGATTGAGTTGATTAAAGGTAATTATTTTTAGACGAAAACATTTCGTTTTGTTTATAACGTCGACGCATGGTGACTACCGTTGACTATCGGATGTGGTGTCTCGCGACGACCACTACGATCTACGACGTCTGTAATTACTTTGTGATGCTGTTTTTTTTTTTAATTAATTAATTACATAAATAACGACTGTTACTGTTTATACGGAACGGAGATTTGAGTAGAATTTTTATGGCAACTCTCATCAATATCTTTAATTAATTTATTTATTTATTTATTTAGAACACAAAACAGATTACAGTCTTAACGATCATAAACCAGAAGTGTTAATAAAACAGAAGTCCGACTACAATCATATTACTTGTGTCCCTAGCATGCTTAAAATTAAAACCGCTAATTAAAACATGAAAATTAATTAATTACGTAACAAATTACATACAATACGTAACATTGTAAATTGTAAATACAATACACATAACATTGTAAATACAATACAATACGTAACATTGTAAATTAATTACGTAACAAATTACATCTTTCCATTTTGCATCAACTCCGTACATTATCTAAGTTGACTAATTTCCAATACGGTTACGGCGGTTTGGGAAGGGAGGGTTTCTGTTATTCTTTACTTGCTCGTCCCTGCGGTTTCACCCGCGTTAATTTCGGAGTTCCCATGGAATTTTGGTGTAAAAGTACGACTGTATCCTTTTCTGTACCTCCGACAACGTGTATGCATAATTTCGTGATGATCGATTGACTGGTAAAGGCGTGAAAGCGTAACAAACAAACAAACTGTCACTCGCATTTTAAATATTATTTAGGATTTTAGTATAGGTATTCTTTGTTTGGATAGACAATGAATTAGCGCTATGCAGCACCGTTTTAGATTTAGCGTTCTGCGGAATTGTAGAGTCGCAAGCGCACGAAATTGCTCGGTGTTGCCACAGCTGCATTCAAACTCGCATTCCATTCACGTCAAATATTGACAACAAACACTAACTACATGGATTAATGCACTCTCCAGCTTTTCTCGGTTTGATATTGATTTATATGACATGTTTGGACGTGGCGTTTGATTTGTTTGAGCTTCATTACACATAAATTAGCAATTTATGGCCTGAAATAAGACCACGGTCTTATTTGATCGTGCTTCCATGACAATAAAACGACAAAAGTCGAATTTTTACGTACTGGCCGTTTGCAAAACTTATTTATATATTTTTTTAAATGAATTTTGGTTTTGCTATTAGGTCATGTCTCAGTGCAATATTTCCCTAAAGTGCCTTTTTCCTTGCCATGGGTCTCTCTGCTCTTAAACAGTACAGGATCGTGTGTAAGTTCTATTGTATTTTGTATTTCAACATAAGTACCATATCTTTTTTACTTATTCTACATATACATATGTTACATAGTGTGTTGCGTGAATAATGTGCCTAGGTATTTAGGTTAAGTTATGGTTCTGTATCTGTAACGTCGCACTGAACCAGTTTTAACAACCCACGTGTTTCTATGCAGAAAGCAGGCTAGCATGTTGTTCGTTCAAGTGTTCAAAGGCCGTTTGACACATAGACATAATATATGATATTAGAATATATAGAGCCATAGTTTAACTTGGTTTAACTCAATATTTCGTTCGAAATCGGAGCACGAAATCAAACGATCACTAAATACGAAAAATTACGTTTGCATGTGATTCCACCACACTTTCAGTTCCATGACTCTCTCTGCTTATTTATTGTGTGATTTAAATCAGCCTCTTTGAAATGATTATTCTAAAAGTGTCGTGGGTTCGATCTTCGCTCGGGGAATTAATTTATATGATTTTCTTTCGTGTTTAGGGTACATAGCGTGTACCTATGAAAAGTATGTATTTGTATAAAAGTATGTAACTATGATATCAGTTGCTTGGTACCCATAGTACAAGCTTTGCTTAGTTTGGAATAAGATGGCGCTGTACGATAATGTCCAAGGATTGTTATTATTGTTAAACAATATTCGAAATTTGGTCACTTGTGTCTAACTCGGAGAGACCAGCTCAATCAAATGGTAATATTCTACGGCTTAATAGAACATAATATTTTTATTAGGTATAATTTAACAATAGATCATTAGTAAAAGTTACATAAGCTTATACGTTACTTTATAATGGATTTACAAACGATCGATGTATATGATCGAGTGGGCAGCTATTGTCTGTTTCTAGGCGCGCTTGCGTCGCATGACAATCAATTTTACAATTCGGATTTTGTATGTGATCAGAATGTACTTTTATTTATGCACAATTTATATGACTCTTTTTTCCCGATATCTAACTTGAAACATCAATGCAACAAAGCCTCTATCTACGTCGCTCCAAGTTAAAATTATACCTACATGTGAAAACTGTATTTTTTTTATATTTATCCACATTATACAACGTGTTAATGAATTAACTGAAAACTAGAAAGTAGTTTGCTAAGAATCAACTAGCGAATAGATCGCACTCTGTTTTAATATAGGTTATATTATTTCATTTTTATCAGCCCATGTCTAAATTATTTATGATACAATATTTGGCGCGTACGCCGCCCGCAGCAAAAAAAATCGAACCGGTAGGCGCGGGCGTAGCGCTTGGAATTTCGTAGATAGGTCACCTCCAAACTAATGTTGAATAACTTTTAAAGTATAGATTTTTTCGACATAAAATATATTTGGATACTATTATTATTTACTTTTTTAAATGGGGTGTATCAGGTTTTCAGTTAATTATTGACACGTTGTATATCTCGCCAACATTTGACATGTAAATTGTTTTTATTAATAAAGTGTTATGTTATGTTACATATAAATAGGTTGTTGGCGATCCGTTTAGTGGCATTATCTAACATGAACAAACAAACAGAAATTAAAAATATGCATAGTTATTTTGGGTTCTGTTACCCACTGTTCTTTTATAGTCCTTTCTCAACTTTTGATAATTATGTACAGACACGCGGCTTCTTCTCATTTATTATATTCCCTTTTGCATGATCAAATATAGAAACCTATACCTATCTTATATTACCTAATACTTCCTACTTTTACGTAATCAGTTGAAACACCCCCTTTCCGTTTTCGTTCTGTCTATACTACCTACCTACATTGAAGAAATCGAGTAACCTCGTTACGTTAATAAGGAAATATCGTTCCACAACTCGATACCCGTGTTCTATCGATTCCTGCATTCGGAAGTGCGATGACTGAGTGAATAATTACCACAATAATTATAATTGGAAAGCGAAAACTTCCTAGGCGTTGACTTCCGACCACGTCGTTCATTGTTTACATCAGATATTCTCAAACTTATTTCTTTTACCGCCCCCGTTTGAAAATCAATTATTTCTCAGCGCCCCCAATTTTTTTATACACTTCTGAAACTTAAAAAAACACAATTTAATTACCTTAATTAATTTAGTTAGAGAGTGCAATATTAGTCGGTTTTGGTGTTGAAGCTGACATTCTAAACTAGACATTTTCACCAGTGATAGCAATCAAAACACAACTTGATAATATTAAGAATTTATTGTAATCAAATTAAAAGAAACAATATAGATAGTTAATAAATATAAACTAATTATTCAATATTGAGTAATAGGTAGGTTTTAATTTTAGTTAAAATATAAAGTACCTAAATGAAATCACAAATCAACTATCGCCTCCTAAACCACGCCAATGCCCCCATTTTTATCTGGGCCTCTTAATGCCCCCTGTAGGTCTCCAACGCCCACAGGGGGCGTTATCGCTCACTTTGAGAAAGACTGGTTTAGATGCTCACTGGAGTAAAGTATTATGTCGAATTAATTAAATTGATTTAAATCGTAATATAGCCTGCGCTAAAGTAGTAGATTACCTAAGTATTTGTCACTTACATAATTTTACCTCTACCTAGCGATTGCATAAAAGGATCGAATCGATCGATCAAAGCTACAATGGAAAATCGATCAAAGCTACAATGGAAAGGCTTATTATAATTTACTAGTGGCTCTTTTCAGAGACACGGTACGTATCAGGGCCAACTCGAATTTATTTTTCCTTCGTAATTTCATTACAATAGCCATTCATAAAATGGACCTTCCTTCCATTATCTTTATAGTCTCCGAGAGAAATGCCGGCTATGATGAAATTATAAAGGTTCCGACCGCTAAAAGAAACGTGTTTTTGTAATACGACGTTGGCTAATTGCACTGCATAATGAGAGAAAAAGAAGCACTTTTGGTTTTTTCCGAATTTTCCAATGTCCCGGGCAACTTTTCCACTTTGTTATTTAATTTTTATTTATGTATATTATTTAGGTTTAATGACAGAAATCAAAATCCAAAATGCTATCCATCCATTACCCGTAGGTAATAAGTTACGTTAGTTGATCCGTTAATTTAAAGTTTGGTGTGTAATAATGATTAATTACACTCGTAATTACTGCGTAGTCGTAGATAAAACACTTGTTGTAATTTGCGAGGCCTTCAAAGTAGTTATTTATGTCGCTTGTGCCTATTTCTGTGTCGATGTGCCGTTTGAAACAATGAGCAAAATAAAATTAATTTGATTTGAAAATTTACAAAAAAGAGGAGTAAGTAAGAACTAAGTTATCAGTAGGTAAACTGATAAATTTTTTTTTATACATAAAATTAATAAACAGGTACAAATATGTAGAGATGAAATTATTGAAGTAAAAAATATTTAAATAGGATTTGCAATTAATTCTTTCCTACTTTGCGTAATAGTATACTTAATAGTAATTTGAGGTTTGTTTGAAATGACTTAATAAGTTTGGATGAAACGTGGCACACGGATATGATAAGTTCTGGATTAAATTACTTTTATTCCTATACAAAGAGCTCCCGAGGCGAATCAGAGTGTCACCTAGGCGAAACCGCGGTATCAGCGTAGCTATTATCAAATTCTTTGTCACTTTTTACCGGAAATTGAGAAAAACATGCGAGAGATTGCATTTACGATTGTCTATGCGGGCTTAGAGAGCGACAAAAACTGTAAGTATGCGCGCAGTAAGCAGCATCAATATGTGAACACTTTGATCAGTGTTTGCACCTTATTATTATTGCAATAAGATTCAATGACTGTCAAAAGTGTTCACATGTCGTTGCTGCTGACTGTACAATGCATAAAAGGCCCTCTAATTGTTTCCACGCGCAGATGCGCCGGCGCGGCGGATGCGTGTGCGCAGGTAACGCCCACACATGCACCTACTGTTTTATAATAGGTCGGTACCTAATGATCTTTGCGAAATTTGTACCGTGAGTTAATATATGCGATGCTGTAGGTGCATTCTGTCCGTTCTCAACTGGGCCCATATAAAACGTTAAGATAAGGCGCCACTGAAATTGCTTTTCCCCCGTGTTCAAAGAAGTTTCACTTAAAAAAAAATACATTTTCATTACTCATACTCGGAAAGTAGGTCTGAAGTTGCCTGAGAAGCGGGTTGAAAATAACTCTTTTCAGCCCTAGGGAGAATCGCTTTCAACTGACAGCTGGATACTGCAGAAACTCAAGTTTTTTTTTTTTATGTCATAGGGGCCATACTTACTGGCCAGTAGCACACCTAATGGTTGATTTAATGTAAAATAAAATTCACTCATTTTTTTCTTTAGCTAATTCCTATTTTTATTTTGAATTTCCTTGCATTCGTAATGAAAACCACAGTGTTATCCTCGGGAGAAAGACTACGTTACTTTCACCCCTAGGATAACAATGTACTATTACCTACAACGTTTCTTTTGTTATAAATTTCTAATATTTTTGCATCTGGAGCGTTGGGGACTGTGTTTTTGAGACGCGCGTTATGGGCAAGGAATGTTGTTGGTCATACTGAATAAGGGCCCAGAATGCTGAATTATGAGAACAAATTTAATTTGTTCTCTGAATTCCAATTTTTGTATTAAAATTAACATATTTTATATGAGTCTATTCTTCGAACAAATTATTCAAAAAATCTGTCGAAAATATCTTTTTTGTTATGCCAGCTTTATTTTAGCATAAAGCTTTATTTTAGCATAAAGCTTTATTTTCTCTGCGTGTGTTATCTTGATAATGTCGCATGTTATAACGTTTCCTAGTAGATTTACAACAACAGCTTCCTCTCAGTCTCAGTCGGTACTTCGAGAGATGTTTCTCACAGTTTGTTTTTTTACTTACGAAAACGTTTTACGCCGTCATTATTTTGTCATTAAAGTAATGAACGTGAACCAAGAGAGAAAACCCTACGTCTTTATTTTTAAATTGTCGTTTATGTCATTTCATTTTAATATCTTTTGCTTCTATGTATTTTATAGCCTAGTATTGCAGAGTTCGCTAGAGTTTTTGTACATTTTTAATACCAAATTATATTCTAAACATCCTTACATAATCTGAATCTCGGAAACGGCTCCAACGATTTTCATGAAATTTAGTATGCAGGGGGTTTCGGGGGCGATTAATCGATCTAGCTAGGTTTCATTTTTGGACAACGTGTCTCCGTGTTTTCAGGCAATGAAAAATGAGTGTTTCGCACTGCTTTTCTACTGAACAATAGATGGTGTTACGAGCGAAGCTTGGTCGCCCAGATATTATTATTATATCAACGCGAAAGTTTGTATGGATGTTTGTTACTCTTTTACGCAAAAACTACTGAATGGTTATCAACGAAACTCTACAGTAATATAGCTTATAAATCAAAATAACACAGATCTACCCTATGTACCTACTACTACTTTTTATCCCAGAATTCCCGCGGAATCTCCTAAATTAAAGCGGGTGAAACCGCGGGGAATAGCTAGTATTTTATACATTGCCAGCAGTTTTGTAAGTGGGAACATTAGAAAATAATCAACAACCTACGTACTTATATTCTTTAAATTTTTATTTTTTTTTTATTTTAACATTTTTTAAAATTCGATGTAATTTGTTATTAAAAACATCCATAAATTCTCATGTCGCCGACGAAATCCCGACAATAGATTCAGAAACGATCTTTGTTCAGGTAAAGTGTTCTCAGAAGTCCCATAACTTATGGGAGGTGCCTTGCTAACATAATAAGCCGTCTGCCAGATGTGGTGTTTTCGAAAAAAAAAAGAAAACCAAGTATCCAGTACAATGTGCTAAGCTTGCGGTCCGATTACAATAAAGTGTTTTTTATTTTATAGGAACTATAGTTGTAAGAGATATTTCATCAGCTCTTATACGTTGTCCACTTGTCCAAGATGGTTGCTTAGTGCATGCGCACACTGTGCGACTCGTCTTTGCGTCTTGTCGCAACGACTTGTCGTCGACGCAAGCGACAGCTCTGCGTCTCAAGTGCCGTGCGCGCTCCGACTCCCCTAGCTTGTCATTGCGACTCTCTCTGACGCCAAGTGCAGCCTGTCGTTGCGTCCAGTCGTCGAGCTGTCGCTGTCGCGTATCGCATAGTGTACGCTGGCTCTTAAAAGACTTTCTAGCTATGCCATATATTTCGAAACATAAACTCCTACGTGTTTGAAATCTTTATACTCATTAAAGAGCTGAGAAGTTTGTTTGTGATCTCCCCGTGGGTTTTAATATTGACAATTAATAATAATAACTGTAGAGCTGTTAGTATTCTAATATAAATGCAACACTAGTCACCTACAAATAATTAATAGTATTTTAAAATAATTTTAACAGTAAAATTATCTACTGGATATAAATCTACAATAAATAGCAGTTAACACTGGTGCTTCCGCCGCATTTCTATTATTATCTGTACTAATAATATCATTATCCTGTTAGAATGTCCTATTAAATAATTGTGTTTGTAGCGCAAATAATATGATAATTTAAGTCATGTTTAAATCTCTAACACATACTAACCCACACCCACCCACTTCTGAAAGCTGCAACTTATATGTAGTTTTTGTTCTAAATAAATTTAGTATTTCTTGCGTGAAAATGGACCATCCTACACTATATCTATTACGTACGGATCATCGTAAGATGGTTGTTGTTGGATGTCCATCGACTGGTGATGATGATCACTGGTATGTGTTTTGATGATAATGAACTTGATATTACGTGTGTTGTGTGCGCAGGCGCCGCGCGTGGGAGGCATGTTGAAGCACGTGGCGGTGTCCCCGCACCGCGCCCGCGCCGCCGACTCCGTGAGCCTCGCGTCCACCACCTCCTGCTGCAGCCTCGGCAGCCTCGACACCAGGCACGACTCCGTCGCCGACCTGTCCCATAGAACGGTGAGTTGCATCACTATCATAAGGCTATAGATGGCTCAATTTTAGTTAAAACTAAAGTCCGTCGTGTAGATTAATAAAAAAATTACGGGGCACACGTGCCTATATTTTCCTTTTTTTACGTAGGTAATCGAAAAATTAACTTGGAGACGAAATTTCTCGTGACGTCACTCCTTGGTACAATTTATCCGTAGTTATGACGTCACGAGCCCCCACTCCTAAGTATTTCTTCAATAATTTCAAAACGAAATATACGTGTCTATCATTTTGAACGGACTAAACAGAATTTTGAGTTTCATTCCCCTGCCATCATGCCTGTTATAACTTTTGTTGTAACAACACTTGATTCCATATCATCAGCTAGCTGTGCCCCGCGTGAGATTAGGAATTTTACGGAACTAACAGAGAGACAGACAGACAAACAAATAAATAAATTAAGAATCATAGGTTTCATATTATATACTTTCATTACTTTCACATTTAGTAGAAAACTGTTCATTTGACAATACAGACTTTTCAATTTTATTTAAGCATAGATATGTAAAGATGGAGACAATAAACCCAGTAAGTATACATATGTTGGTACATATACTCAAAGGAGAAATTACATTTGTAACGTATCTACAATCAGTTACTGGTAGTGATTGTGCTAAATTATTTAAAAATGTTACGTGGCAGAGTTGTTTTTTTCTTTTGTAGTAAGTTTTGTATTAGCTTCCATACAATACACATATTTTACGATGTCGAAGTATCACTTAAAGTTAGAATTGAAGATTGTGGTTATTCTATTTCCTCTAAAAATTGGGCAAGAAAGTATAATAATGATAGAAACATGATAGAAAACATAATTACCTGCAGTGCGTCCGTACTAATGAGCCGGCAATACCATCGTGTCATCGGATACGATGTGTCGGTTTGAAGTATTCTCATTTCACTTTCTCATTGCACGGCGACAGAACGGGGGTATTTCCTCAATATCGCATGTTATACGCACTTTTTAAAAAATAAGTAATGCCATGGGAACTAGTCGTATAAGTTCTGATACGAGTATCTAGTTCTGATGATACGGGCCGACGTCAGTCGACAGGAAGTATTTGTTGACATATAGACATTGGTTTCATTAAATAGCATTATTGCTATGTGACTTCCTGAACGAACTGCTGCCTTACTCTTGAAAAAAAAAACATACATACAGCCGAATGCAGAACCTCCTTATTGGAAGTCGGTTAAAAATGATTTGAGGCTGTTTTGGATTTTGTGAGGATTTTGATTTGTGGAGATGAATAAATGATATTATTATTATTATTATTATTATTAGTTCAAATTGAGATCGTATTTGGAATTGTTAAAAGATGACGTTTGACAAGTCAAAAAAAACCGATTGTTTTCATCGAGAAATTTGACAGAGAAATATCTGCTATAGAGACGCGATCTCAAAGCTTAAAAAGTTGCAAAATTTGATTCCTTCATCTCATTTCGACTCGAGTTCGATCTGATCCTAACGCGATTGCGTCAAGAGTATGACCCTTACTCGATAGAGTCGAGTTAAGTGGCCGATCGATGTAGCACCTTTTGGTCTCTACAAATTCTATACGGGATTAGCCTTGAATTTTTATCGGTAAAGTTTGGATATAGGGATGAACTCTGGAACTACTGAAACGAATCTAAAGATACTTTCACTGATCGCTGTAGGGTCTCTATAGTTGATATAGGGTTATTCCAGAACAAGGAGTTCATCCGGAAATATCGAAATTTATGCGGGTGAAACCGCGAGTAGCAGCTATTTAGTGTATTTCAGAAATTTTTAACGATTGATATAGGTTTTGGAATAGAAGATGAGGTAATTTTATCTTGAGAAAGAGTGTCTGTGGGAATTCAGAAATCATCGCGGTTGAAATCGTGAAGGGAATAGCAAGTTATTTATAATTTTATTTAGATGTACACGATAAAAGATAATCACAAGCTGCCATCTTTTTAATTTTATTAACATACTCGTAATAGATTTTGATATCGATAAGTTTTTATCGCTTAAAACATAGCAGGACGAGAAATGAATATTTTAAGCGGAATACGACGGTAAATTTCATTAATTTTATTTGTTTGTGCAAATTCTGAGACAGTTGATAAGTACGTTCGCTGACGAAAGTGTGGGAAGTATGGTAGGCTATTTGGCTATTTTTTTTTTATTCCGTCGTGTAGATTAATAAAAAATATTGGACACGTATTTCTTTTTTTACGTAATCAAAAAACAACGGTGATACATTGAGTTGAAATTTCGCCTAACGTCACCAACTAGTGCAGTTTATATGGCGGTTTGTGGCGGTAAGTGACGCCCCCACCCTAAACTTTAATGCGCTTTGTCTCTGTGTATTTTCATTTATTTGAAAAATAAAAAAATACGTGTCTAATGATTTTTAATTTTCTAAATGTCGGACTAATTAGAATTATGATTTTCGAAATGCGTCAACATCTCCGCGAATATTGTTTTGCGAAATTATTGAAATTTAAATAGGTTTATGCTTTTTTTAAATTTATATTTATATATATGTGATTAAAAAAATGCCTCGTACATTTCCTATTATTAATTAATTAATAGTACGAGGATAAAAATACTCCCGAGTATTGTCTGCGGTGGGAGTTAGGACAGTTTCGACATTGTGAGCTCATGTCGCGAACTCGTTACGTACTAATTAAACTCGACACTGACATTTGATGGCCGACTGAGATAAGCGTTGATTTCTCGATTGTTGATCGCCACAAAGCTGTGAACGGCCCGGTATAGTTTGGGAGTGCGAATGAAAATGCTGTATTGTTCACCAATGCGCAATGAAAGTGAACTACACGTGAGAGAGTTGCAAAAGTGCAGATCCAAATGAGTTTTCGTAGTATCAAAACAAACTAGTCCAATAACCCAGTAAGAATGAGCTTCTTTCACGGTTGGAAGTTGTAACCGACGTGGAAAGTGTTTCAATTTTAATGATTGTTGATTGTTTATTTAGAACTAGTTGTCCCCCGCGGTTTCAACCGCATTCATTTCGAAGATCCCGTGGAAATTCCGGGATAAAATTACCTTCTTTTCTCTTCTCTTATTCTTTTTATATATAGGTACCCTTGCCAACGTGTAGTATGCAAAATTTCCTGCAGTTCCATCAGTGTTAGTTTCGGAGTTCCCGCGGGTATTCCGGGATAAAAAGTACCCTATGTTCCTCTGTGTACCTCTGACAACGTGTGCACAAAATTTCATGATGATCGATTGAGCCGTTAAGGCGAGAAAGCGTAACAGACAGACAGACAGAGTTACTTTCGCATTTATAATATTAGTAGGGTTTTCTTTGTAATAGGCTATTTCACTAATTTTTTTTTCAGTCCGTCTTGTAGAGTAATAAAAAATATTGGACACGTATTTTTTCTTTTTTACGTAATCAAAAAATAACAGAGATACATTGAGTTGAAATTTCGCGTGACATCACTAACTAGTGCAGTTTGTATGGCGGCTTGTAGCGGTAAGTGACGTCACGAGCCCCCACCCTAAACTTTAATGCGCTTTATCTCTGTGTATTTTCATTTATTTGAAAAATAAAAAAATACGTGTCTAATGATTTTTAATTTTCTAAAAGATGGACTAATTAAAATTTTGATTTTCAAAAGTTGTCAACATCCCTATTATCGTAATATGGGTTTATTTTCTTTCTTCGATATCCTTATTATGTCTAGGCCATCAATTGTAGAGTCTTGTTTTGTCTCTACCTAACAACACATGTCACTATAATACAAAATCCCATCTATGTTGCTTCATCCATGTTAGTAGGTACATGTATAGAGGCGATGTGCGTTTGTTTACGAGTCTGTAACTATCTGTCATGAACTTCGTAATCTCAGTGTTATTTACTGGTTGCATGTGTTAACTTAATCTCATCAGTTTAACCGCTGTTTAACCCAGTTACTTACTGTCTTCCGATGATGTTATTATTATAAATAACATAATATTATTCAGTCTGCCCTCTCTTTGAGTAAGTTATATTTTGTGTGATATATTACACTGGCATTATAGGCTTGTTTCAGGGGTATGAAAATCAAAATTCTGTTTAGTCCGTCTTGTGGATTAATAAAAAATAATAGACTCGTATTTTTTCGCTTTTCAAATTATTGAAAAAATAGGTACTAAGATAAAACGCATTGTGTGATAAAACGCAACGCGCAAGTGGAGCGGGGGCTCTTGCCGTCATAATGTGCTATAAACTGTAGCACGGCGTGACGTCACGCGACATTTCAACTTAATGTATTGGCTATTTTTTGATGACGTAAAAAATTAAAAAATACGTGTCCAATATTTTTTATTAATTTACAAGAAGGACTGGAAAATATAATTTGTTTGCAAAACCCATTGTTTTGATGATTTTGAGGAATACAATATTATATTTTATAATATGTTCTTTTTTCTGCTTCTCTTTTCTTTTCTTCTTTAAAATTTGTGATAAGTTATTATTATTATTTACTCATAAAACAAACGGTTAGTTAATTTTAAAATTGGTGCATGTCAACATCAAAACTAGCTGGCCCGCGCAGTTTCACTTGCGATAATTCCGAAGTTCCCGCGGAAGTTCCGGATTACAATGTAGCCTATATTACTCAGGGACAATGTAGCCTTTCAATGGTGAAAGAATTTTTGAAATTGGTCCAGTAGTTATTGAGTTGAATCGTTACAAATAAACAAACAAATAAAAAACCAAATTTTTCCTCTTTATAATATTAGTATAGACATTTTACCTATATATTGATACAAGTGCAATATTTCTCACGTACTATATAAAGATAACAGATGCGCTATTATTATCCAAGATTTTTTTTATTTCATAGCGTGCAATCGATCGTTTAAAACAATCACAATCATTCACCTGTTGGTGTCGCCGCGTCGTGGGATCGTCTCAACCGCCGCTAGACGATCGTGTTTTCTCTATACTCTATGCAACAATAACCCTCCACGCCCTCGATTCTTATGAACTTTCCCATATTGTTTATACTGTAATTGTGAATAATTAAGAACGTAGAGCGCTATGCTCCTATAGCGGTACATAATTACGAGCAAAATAATAGGTAGGTTTATATCTATGTGATTAGTATTGTGACAAGCAACAGGCTAAAATGTGATAGTTTTCTCTGGTAACAGAAGAGTTTGCGTGTAATTTATCTTCATCAGGTCAAATTCAAAATTGTTAGATTGTTTAATTAGTTGTAACATGTTGCCTATACGATTAGGTTAGCTTTCTCTGTTAACATTGCATTAGGTATTGTTTCGACTTCAAAGCAAAATTTGAACTTAGATTTAAAAACGGTGAGTGAAGTCGCGCAGTCCAAGGGGACCGATAGGAAGTTAGAAAGGCACTTGCCTGTTGATACTCCCAAAAGCGCACACGCGTAAAAGATCCTGGGATTCACCACCGCACTCAGAGTCGACTTTAATGATTACTTAGTTAAGTATAGATTTTTAAAACAAAACTGCCGCAATCAGACAAGTTTAATAAATTAATGTTAGGTAATTAGCATTTAACTAATTAAGTTAAATCTCATTAAATGCCAATTAACACTAATTTACTGAACGTCTCTGATTGCGGCAGTTTAGTTTTAAAAATCTATACTTAACTAAGTAATCATTAAAGTCGACTCTGAGTGCGGCGGTTAGACTCGCACGATTAATTAGTAGATTTCGGCACGATAAGTATAACACCTTGCTGGCATTAGTTGCGTAGCACGACTGGTCGGTGACGTTTCGCTCGATGCATACGGTGCAAGTTTGATGGATGGATTTGACAGATGTCAAGAGTGTCAATGGATAAGGATGGGACCTCAGTCTCCAACAGGTACCTTGTAATGTATACGTCATATGTACGTACTAATCGTAGTTATATTTATTTATTTATTCTTTACTGCACAGTACGTACGAATAGCGAACTTAATGCATTGTGGCATTCTCATCCAGTTAACCATTGAGTAGACAGAGAGATATAGAATAATATGACCCGCCATTATAATGTCTACTAAATTTCTTGCCATTGGCCAAGAAGTAAAATTATTATCATTCATCACTATACTTTTCCAGTTCTAGGTAGGTATATAATATCTTTTTCAAAATATATAACAATATTATATACTTCAATGCCCTATTAGTATAATATCCATATCTTAGTGTTAATTGATCGTAAACGACTCATATAATGAATTTACACTACATCCCGCTCCTTCCAAAGTGTACTCCTTATCACCGAGTGTTAAGTATTGATTTCGCTCAGCAGTTTTGTGGCCGATTAAAGCTTACAATATGTGCGAGCTGTGCGCATGCGCTTTCCCACGCTGCGCGCTGTGCGCGTTTGCGATGACATGTGCGCTCGCGCAGTCAGCGTTGCACCCGTATGCATGCATTGTTCGCTACCACGAGAGGTGCTGAGAGCTGCAGGACTGTACCAACTGAAGCGAGCGTCATTTTTGACCCGCAGATGACCATACTAGGCCGCATCGTTCCGACAACAAATAAATTGCAGTTGCGCTGCGACGAAAATGAATATAAGATCTCTAGCTCTTTCCCGCGAATTCACCCGTGTTAATTTCGGTGTTCCCTACACACTTTTCTGTACCCCTTGAAAACGAGTATGCAAAATTTGATGGTTGAGCCGTGAAGGCGTGAAAGCGTAACAAACAAATAAACAAAACCACATTCGCATTTATAATAGTAAGGATTTCAGTCTCAAATGCGACTGCAAGCGGCTGCTGTGCTGTGTGTGTGCTTATTTGAACCACTGAATTGTTCTTTGACGCTTTTTGACCTCAAATTGTACGGCACCGATATAGGATGCGCATTGGTTTGAACAAACCTCACTGTTGATGGTGAGATCGTGGGAGCAGGTGATTATAAGACACTTTATCAATGGGAAAGCATGCTTAAGCATTCTTTGTTGTTATAAATGATAATTACGACCGGTGAAGGCATTATCGTTTCCTTTAAACTTTGCTATCCAGTAATTAAGTTTACTGTTTTCTTTAATAATATCAATAGATTATAGAGTAGAGTTCAAAGTTCAAACGAAGGAAGGAGAGTTAACAATATTTAATCCGATACATAAGGAACTATTTATTCGGGACCACCGAAGAATATTTAAACCTTATATTGCAAAATGCACATATGGTGGCGTTTCTGAACGTTCCTTGCTCAGAGCGAGTGGTTTCGGAACGCCCGCAAAATGGTGGCTCACTGGTAGCTCGTCGCGGTTATCAGCAAAGACCTTAAAACGGGCATCGATATCGTTATGATTAGCTGTTAGTCTTCTGTTATATTTAATTCTTTGCTCTAGTTCGAGATACTGACAATGAAGAATTTTCGTATAATACTAGCTGGTTTACATGGGTTTACACGAGTGTCCATTTCTACATTTCTGAGGATTGAATCAACAAAAATCCTGATTAAGTACCTACGCTTTCTTTATTTGAAAAGACTGGGTCAAGTCCTACCGATTGCAAATACATATTATAATATGTGTTCCGAATACACTCATATAGGTATAATATATATACCTACCGTATATATGTAGATACATATTTTAATCACAAACTATTGATGATTCAACGCCTGTGTACTTATGAGTAGGTTAATAGTGATTAACATCCTTGTTCCTTAAAAGGACATTATACCAGAACTAATAACAGTAAATCTAGTCGACCTTGCCTCGTGCAGCCTGTGCTGCATAGTTGTGGTCGCGATGTGGTTTACAAGATACCACTCAAAGCAAACAATCATTATCTTTATTCTACGTTCCATTGCGTTTTTAATTACGGTTGCAGTTGTTGTCAATGTGGATAAACTTCGATCGACTAGGTATTGATGTTGAAAGTAATACTTTAAGTTTGGGTACTAAATACTCGAGATACTTCACAGATAATCAGGAACTTAAAAACCATGTTTAAAAAATTATTTCATAGTTGAAATCCTGTGTAGAATCGATTTTAATATAATAATAATAATTTTATTGCAACAAAAACAGAAATATAAGTAAGTAGGTACATAGCGAGGGTTGAAACTAATATCGATATAATCTTAATTGTGAGCCTAGTGCCCAAAATAGGTTCACAGAGAGCCCGTATTCACCAGGCCCTTAACCAATACGTAATAGAGTAAAAAATTCGCATTTCAATTTAACTTTTAAAAGAAATACTAAAACTAGACGCTACTAGTGTGTTGCGGTCCGCATATTCAAAGCTATAAATATAGCTAATACTTTTAGCTAATGGTATTGTTAGAACACTTTGCCTTTTAAAGAGATGACGTCACACAGCTTGCCATAAACAAATCATCGTGCGTAATGCCGTCACTCCACTAGCGTACTACATCTCAGTGAATTGATCTGTCATCATCGTCGAGTTCACTATTCTATCATGTGTGGTGTGAGCTGACTCATTAATCATTATACAAAGAATATAAATGAATTAAATTGTCTTTTTATTCATCCAAATAAAATAATTGCGCCTGGACACTATCATACCTGGCCCCAAACTAAGCAGTTTAGACGAAAGTGCCAAAAACGACCACGGTCTGCTGAATTTTCATCAATTTGTGAACTGCAAACTTGACTGCAAATATCTACATATCTCTGAAGTTAGAAGATTCTTTTCATAGCTGCAAGCAGAGTTCTATCGTCACAATGAAACTCAATTTTGTTTGTAACAAATACTAAAGTCATCTACAATATTTATTTAGAGAAACACACAGCAACAATCATACACTACACAAAAACAAAACAAACCATACTTACCTACTGTTGTCAATAAAGGTTCTATAAACATTACCTTACTATCTGTCCCCTGCGGTTAAATCCGCGGTAATTTCGGAGTTCCCGTGGGAATTTCGGGCTAAAAAGTACCCTACGTCCTTCTATGTACCCCTGAAAACATGTATGCAAAATTTAATGGTGATCGGTCCAGCCGTTCACGCGTGATGCCGTCACCAAGGGAAATAGGGATTAATTTTTATATACTTACTAGCTGTCCCCCGCGATTTCATCCGCGATAATTTCGGAGTTCCCGCGGAGGTTGCGGGAAAAAGTACTCTATGTCCTTCTTTGTACCCGACAGTAGTTTACTGTGATTAGCTGTTCCCCGCATCAGTGCCGGAGTTTCCGCGGGAATTCCGGGATTAAAACTATCCTATCTTTTAAGTTGGACTACCTATATTATAAATGGTTACAAAATTTTATCAAAATCCGTTCGTCCGTCGGAGTCCATCGCGGACAAACAACGTGACACGTATATATATTTAGATGAGTTAAAATAATGAAATATTATAAGATTTTGGATTTAGGAATGTAGATTTGAAAGCATTGATGTAATAGTACATTGTTATCCTAGGGGTGAAAGTAAGACTTATTTAGTCCCTCGATCTATAGGCGCCCTCGCTACGCTCGGGCGCCAAACCCCGTCTCGGGACTAAGTAGGTCTTTCTCCCGAGGAAAACACTGTGCTTTTCATTACGAATGCAAGGAAAGTCAAAATAAAAATGGGGATTGGCTTAAGAAAAAGTTACTGAATTTTATTTTAATTAATACCTACTTAAACTTTACGTTACTTATTTCAATTTTACATCGCGCTGGCTGTATAGAAAGTTGAAAAATGGTTCAATAGAAATGTGAAAATAGACCTAGTTTTTTTTTAATAATTTGACAGTTGTCAGTTGAAAGCGATTCTCCCTAGGGCTGAAAAGGGTTACTTTCAACCCGCTTCTCAGGCAACTTCAGACCTACTTTCCGAGTATGAGTAATGAAAAGAAACTTACTTTGTACTTAAAACGTTACATTTAAAATTTCTAATGTAAAATATAATTAATATAATTATGTATATCGCTGTGTTTGTTTACTGTTAGTATGTACATACAAAAACACATACGATGCATGTTGAATGAATATGTAATTTACATTATCACTTCTTAGAACAGTGGACCTTGATATAACAGCTGCGTTTGTATAAAACAAAGATGTGTAATGAACATTATTCGTTGGAAGCTGTTTATTGTGTAGTCGGTGGCCGTATGTGCGTATATTGTTATTGTTCTTCTAGAAGCCCGCGGCAGCTTTGATCCGAAAATAGCGAACTCCTGAAAATGTGCTCATTATTTAATAAATAGGATACGTTTCGTAGTAGGTACAAGGTTCAAAAGAATTAGACAGCATCCGATTAACGGACGGACGACAACGACAAGCTAATTTGAAAGTAAGAAAGGAATAATATATTTTAATTGGAGCGTCGACTCCGAAGCGTAAAAAAAATGTAGAAAAATTTAATTTCTTACTTACATAAACTTGTAAGCCTACTAAATTGACTGAAAATCTCTGAACATTACAACTCTTTATAATGCGACGTGAAAACATCTGGAAAAAAAGAACAACAAAATAGTGACACCATAGAATTTTCATACTTACTAAAGTTTCTCGAATCACTCCATAGTATAAAACAAAAACAAAGTCGCTTGCCGCTCTCTGTCTGTCCCTATGTATGCTTAGATATTTAAAATTACGCAACGGATTTTCATGCGATTTTCACCAATAGATAGAGTGATTCATGAGGAAGGTTTATATCTATATTTTATCCTGGAATTCCCGCGGGAACTCCGAAATTACTGCGGGCGAAACCGCGGTGGACAGTTAGTGACTTCATATTTTGTAACCTATAGATTTAGTTGAATATCCTTCCATGGTTACCTAGACAACGTTGCCACATGCGGCTTGCGTACGCGCAAGTCGTAGGTAATGCTGTCAAGTCGGAGCGATAACCTTTAGAGTAGGTACTCCATGTTATTACTCTATATATACTCTATATACTCTAACTCTATATATAATATTATACGTGCCTAATGTAGTTTCGTTTTAGTCGAAAGAGTGCGCTTGCGTGTTTATTGAGTAACGCATTATCGGTGGTCCATTGTTGTGCGGTGCGCCCGCTATATTATTACAAGTTTATTCGTTATAGTGATGTGAATGACACCTATTTTTTAGCTATCGATAAAAATCATGCTTCTAAGGTGCCCAAAATTGACTCGAAATACGATAAAAGATAAGTTTTGTGACTCTATACCTACAAGCCGTTTGATGTGTTGTAATTTTCAAAGGAGTTTTCAAAAGAAAAAAAAAGTAAGTTGTCGTGGTACACCGGATAGGAACGAAGTTCCTTATTATAAAAATATTAATTTTAAGTTTTATTTGAGGTATAAAGAAAATAATTATTCGGGTATACCCCGTATACCTAAGTACATTTTTTATTATGATTTTTTTATTGATAAAAATAAAAAATAATCTTACTTTACGGACGTTTTTCCCGGTTAGGGTACCCCTCCGCATCGTCCCATAAGGAACTACGTTCCAAAAGTAAACGAACATAACCTTCAACAACCTTCCCAATTAATGCCGATGCAATCAAGAATTCACAATCATTTATTCTCGGCTACAAAATCAGAACAACCTGTTTATTTGTTTATTTAAAGAACTTTATTGCATTTTATTGTACAAAAGGCGGACTTAATGCCTAAGGCATTTTCTACTAGTCGACCTTTTGGATAGGTGATATTTAAGTGGCAGTTTACAGAACAAATAAAAAATATATAAGTAATACTTATATAAATAATATTACAACGAATACATTAAATAAAAGCAGAAATATATTAAAATATTTACAATTATAATGTAAATTATAATGTAATAATATGTTGTAGTAATAATATGTGTAATATAACTTGTGATAATAAATAATATGTCGTGCAAAACTTTAAATTACTAGCACTATTAAAAAAAGTTTAAAGCGCGTTCAACACCTGTTCAACTTTTTTGTAGTAGCACTGAACTAGTTTAATGAATCATTTATATTTGCACCTAAAATGAAAAATGTTACACATTCAAATATTGATTCTTTTAAATCGTTGCCGAAGACATCACTAGCCCGGATGGCGTATAAAGGGCGGAGAGCCTTGTTCATCCCAGACTATATACATGGTGTTCAATTGATCCCAATGAGTGCGCTAGGGTCCACGCCGCCGCACCGGAAGTCGGAGTCCGGATATGCACTTGTGAACGCCGCACGCGCTCACTACCGTGACGTCGGTATTTGCCTTTTTTCACCGATTTTAAATTGTTCCGGTCTTTTGTGGCTGCGATTCTTATTTAATATTTAAAGCGGACGTGTTACATATTATGCATAGCCTATTATGATGATATAGGGTGATACAGATAATAATAGATACGGTGTCAATCGATGCGCGTCTTGAAAGTTTAAGGCTAGCGATTCTTTATTTCTGATCGTTAGATTTATACCTGTACGCTAGGTAGTGTTTACGTAGGTAAGTTTAATGAACCCGCGATAATTTCGGAGTTTCCGCGGGAATTCCGGGATAAAAAGTAGGTACCCCTTACAACGTGTATGCAAAATTATCGTACACCGTAAATATATCGGTAGAGTAGTTACGCTATGAAAGCGAATCAAACAAACAAAGTCACTTATATTAAAATAAGGATTTACGAACACACCAGGAAGAACTTCGTTCCTGACGAGGGTCCCCCGACTGCACACGTTTTGTAATCTCTCACGTTATCTCTTTGTGATAGAAAGGCTTAAAAATACCCATACAATTTTCATTTACCTTATGTAAATCACCCACATTTTACACTTAGGTATTTATAGAACTATCCATTGTCATCTACTATGTTTAAATAACATAGATATAATGTACCTACTACTATAATTGTGTAATGTATGGCGCACGCACGACGCCGGGTGAGGTGATTTCACATTAGACGATAACGGCACGGCACGGAAATGTAAGCCCGCATTTGCTAATATAAAATCAAAGTTCTTCTACAGTCACGGTGGAAGAAAATTTAGCAGCATGTAGCGGTTCTTTGATGGGGTGGTATCGTTTCAATAAATATTCATAAGTCACTAGCTGTGCCCCACGGTTTCACCCAGTACCCACGGTAATATTGGATTTGGATTCCAGTATAAAAAGTACCCTATGTCCTTCTCTGTAGGTACCCCTGACAACGTGCATGCCAAATTTCATCCAAATCCGTTCAGCCGTTTTTGCGTGATTGAGTAACAAACATCCAAACATCCACACTTTCAGATTTATAATATTAGTAGGATTACAACATTCAATGAACAATCACACTTAGAGATAGCGTTCCCAATGTGGCCATAAGGAAAAGGACTAAGGTTGTGGACATCAGGGACAAAATGGCATTCCTGAAATGGAGATGGGCTGGACCTGGACACCTGGGCCGTATGCATGTAGACAGATGGGCCCTGAGAACCACGGAATGGAGACCCCGGACAGGACGTAGGAGTGCGGGAAGACCGCCCATGAGGTGGGCCGATGACATCGCGCGCGCTGCTGGAAAGACCTGGATGAGAGGAACAAGGTGTCGGAGCGGATGGAAACGCGATGAGAAGGCCTACATCCAGTGGATGGACACGGGCTGAAGAAGAAGAAGAAGAATGAACAATTGTCACTTAAGTTTCTGATCGACAGCAAGGGAGAGACACCCATTGTAAATGAACGAAAATATTTCGATCAGTGGAATACCTTTGATCTGAAATAGATACCCCGACCATTAATGTCGGGCGTCGTTGCCGTGATCGGTCTGCTGTCTAATGCGGAATCGCCCATAGACTGCGACCTTGCATTTATCCGTGTTCGCGTCCGAGTCGCTGTATTGTCTACAATAACGCAAACTAAACAAAATAAAGCCACTTTTCATATCAATAGCATTGATATGAAAACTATTGAAATTCACCTTTACTAAGGAATGAGGATACAAACACACACACACACACACACATAATTTTTGGTATGGTGACTAAACAACTTATTACAGAAACATGTGAACATTTGAACTTCGTAAATATTCCTTAAATAAATATCAACAATCAATATTAAGTTGTCTGTCCATAAAGGGAGTCGAAGTCACTACCCCCGGCCTCTGAAGACCGTGTTAAAAACGGTACCGGTCGAATAGGTCAATGGTTTAACACTACACTAAAAACAATCTACAAACGAATAATAAGCGCATGATAAACATGATTTATTTGTGATTTATTTTTAGAATAAAATAATTTACTTCTGACATATCATACTGTCTAGATATTGTTTGACGTCATAGCGCCACAGGGAAGTGTCACAAGATGGGTGAGTCAGACACTTGCGCACGCGTTTCTTGGTAACCGTGTTGACACCTTGTGGACTGTGTCCGAATTGATTGTC
Organism: Zygaena filipendulae; assembly: GCA_907165275.2. Lineage (NCBI taxonomy): Eukaryota > Metazoa > Arthropoda > Insecta > Lepidoptera > Zygaenidae > Zygaena > Zygaena filipendulae. The sequence goes on along the minus strand of OU015649.1, from coordinate 15,181,751 downwards.
AATTCTAAAAGAGTAGACTTAAGCTTTACCGTTCTCTTTTGTTCATAGAGTTTTGGAATGTTTCAAATGTGATGAAAAGCATTCCTAGAATGCAAATGCAAACTCAGCCTACTTATACTTCCTTATTTGGAATATTTTCAGCCCGAATAACAGAAAGAAAGAAGAAGAAAGAAAATACATTTATTTCAGCACAAAACACAAGAAGAAGAAACAAACATAAACAGTGCCTATTCTAAATTTGAAGACATTAATCTCTTGCATGCTCTGCCGAAAGGGTCACCAACTAAGCATTGGCAAGGTTCGGGTACACCTAGCGCTTATCCCACTTAATACTTATCCCACTTCTGATGAACTGTTTACGCAAACTAGTTGTGCAATTGTTATAAAACAAACACGAAGGTCAGAGCTATTACTATTTAATCAAACTATTCCTCCAAGTGCAAACAAGCAGTTTTGAATAAGATTCTTTGGACTTCTTAATTAAAACACAACTAATTAATGCCTTCAAGTTCTAGATCGTGAAAGTGATAGCTCTATAAAGTTGAAAATATTGAATTTTTATTAAATAGGTAGGTTCATATAATATTACTAGCTGTATGACTATAGGTGGGCAATCAACCCGGTTTAAATCCGATTTAAGCCCGTAAACGCCTGGGAGTTGACGGGCTTTAAATGGGTTTAAACCCAAGCATCGGGTTTAAACCGGGTTGATTGCCTATGGCATGACGATTATCAAGCCACAAATTCTGAGAATCATCTTGAAAAATCTTTTACTTAATCTCCGCGTGCATCTCTATTATGTTTGCATAATCAGAATATTTTTCCACGAATGCATTTTGTCGATGAATATTTCGTATTGCAGAAGATCTTAGTACAGTGATGACGTCAATTTTTTTTTTTTACTTATATGGACACACAATATTATCTTCGTGGTTTTGCCACCATACGGTTGCAAAAAAAGGTAAAAGCTACTTTAAAATACTGCTTGACTTTAAAAATTTATTTATTTATTATTTACATTCTTTTGACTTATCATTACTTTCGGTAATAAAATATGGTATTATTGAAGAATATCTTGAATTAGGAAGAGTGCAGACCTCCTCAGTAGAAAAAGCCCTTGGAAAGGTTCACTTAACGTCACGATTCCATTACTAACAAATATATATTATGCGAAGACTGTTCAATAATGATAAATAGACATACTCCCTGATTACCCAAGAACCGTTACGAATCTATGTCAATGGGCTCTCGATTCTCTCGAAATAAAAGTGCATCAACAGAATACCATTGCGATGGATTCATTGAGAAAAATCCAAGCGGTATTAAACTTGAGAATTTGCTCAACCATCCAGTTTTTATTATTACATTTTGTGTTTGACTTCCTTTCAAACTAGTTTTCTGTGACGATGACAAATTTATCGTTTCCCAATTCTGGCAGAGGTTATTAGCTAGTTGTTTGTTTTCTTGACTCTGTTTTTAGAATATTTTTTCCTTTATTATAACATTGTTTTTAGAATTCGTCAGAATGAGACGTAGACATATGAGAAAACATTATGAGCATGGAAAATTTTATATAAATAAATATTAAATTTGTGGATCGTAACAAACTTCAACAAAAAGATCTAAGAGAAACCGTGACTTGATCAGGCGGCGGTTGGCTGCACGTCAAAATTACTTGATAATAAAATTCATTTATATTACCTACATATTTTGACATGAAAATAGTAAAATAACAAAATTGTTTCCCGGTCGTGCTCTGAATTGTATTCAATTTAATCCTACTAATATTATAAATGTGAAAGTGTGGATGTTTGTTACTCAATCACGCAAAAACGGCTGAACGGATTTGGATGAAATTTGGCATGCACGTTTTCAGGGGTACAGAGAAGGACATAGGGTACTTTTTATCCCGGAATTCCTGCGGGAACTCCGAAATTACCGCGGGTGAAACCGCGACGCACATATTAAATATTTACTTACTTTTAAATGCTCGATTCCCCTTACTGACAAATTTGTAGACTCATCTACAGAAGCTTTGGCGTCTCTGGTTCGTTAACTGGACATGCCATCTCTTGAGTTGATTAGTGAGGCGATGTGAGCTAATTGAACGGAATGAGCGAGACCTCCGCTCCCTGCGATATGGTGAAGCCACTTCTCAGTATTGAATCATGCATTAGATCAATCTCGACGGTTAAATTACTATATTTGAAACCAAAGAACGAGGGGGTATCGGGAACATATGTGTTTTTATTGCATTTTCACCTACTTTTAAACCTGAATCTGTCACAATAGGCTAGTTTCCTGGGTAAAAAAATCAAAATTCTATTTAGTCCGTCAGTTAGATAATAAAAAAATAAAAGACACGTATTTTTTGCTTTTTTAAAATAATGGAAATATGCATAGATAAAGCGCATTAAAGTTTAGGGTGGGGGACTCGTGATGTCACAGCTCGCTATAACGTGCGAACAAACTGTAGCGAGACGTGACGTCATGTGAAATTTCGACTTGATATATCTCCGTTATTTTTTGGTTACATAAAAAAAAAAAAAATACGTGTCTAATATTTTTTAATAATCTACAAAACGGACTAAAAAAGAAAATTTAGGAAACTAGCCTATAAGATATAAAAAAAAACTATTTGGAATTTAGAATACAAGCTTATGTTATGATAGATCATAAATTCCAAAATAAAATCAAAATAGAGTCTGTCATTTGTGGAATTTACTTTTCCAATAAATTAGTATAATTTTTTTATCAAATACTAGATATCTACCTGTACTTTGCTCAACTTGTATTAAATAAAAACAATAATTAAGGTAAAACCTTTAATTACATAGTTTCCATGACCCTCTTCCTTGTTCGTCATCAGATCTAATGATATACCACAATTAGAAGAAGGTTAAAATTTTCTTCTAAGATTGTTTTACACTGTTTGTTACAAGACGTGAAGCTACGCATATACCTCGTACATAATATATTTGTGTTAAAAAAACCTAAAGGTGTGTAATGAGACCGAAATACTCACAACGCGGCAACCAATGTAGGCGACGCAAATTAATTTCCAATATTATAAAAAAAAGGTCACACAAGAAACGTGTACTTGCCTATAACGTAACCCAATACTTGGTAGAAAAACATCGTGTCATGTTAGGTTTCGGGTGGCTCAATGGGACCGGCCCGCTCCGGTCACGGTCCGCGTGCGCTCCGGAATGTCACTCGAGGGACCATTGCGGCGTGCTGGGACCATTGGACCGTGTAGACAACAAGACTATTCTAGGTTATCAATTTCACCAAACAGCTTGTAGATAAGTAATTAAGACTATGAATGTTTTTTCTTTAGAATACTCTCTTTTGCTATAGATTAAACGATTTGAAGTGTTTTGGGATTTAAGTATATATAGAATCAAATCTACAATATACATCTGTATATACATATTCTATAATAAAGCGCAAAATCGCCGACTTCCCGACTAAAAACGAATACTACTTGACATATGAGGCAATCAGCTAAGAAAATATTTCACGGAATTCTCGCAGGAACTCCCCAATTACCTCGGATGCGTGGATGAAGTATATTCATATCAAGGCTTATTTGTGATTTTTTTGGTTTCACCTTAGATTAAGCAAGAGCTTCCAAAGCTATATATACCTGAATAGGTGCATTACAATGATCTCTATGGAAGGAATAAGTAAAAAATTGTTACATAACCACTCGATTGACCTCATCTGTTGTGCCCATCAATTAAATGCATCGTCCTCTCAGCTCCGAAAATTGATGTCTGCACAAAAGCCTCGCGCCCACGAGTCGCCCACGTGCGCGTGTGCGCACCGCGACACGTTTACTTGCCAAAGACTCAAAATAAGTTATGAATACATGTAGTAGATATAATAGTATGTAGTAAGTAGCACACTTATAATATCAGTTAGCTGTGCTCGCGACTTCAGGCGGTTTAAGATTTTTCCGCATGATATATGTATAACATAATACTTATGTACTTTCCTTTTTTTTTGGATTCAGCAAGGCAACTACTTTTAAAGCTACATTTGAATTCACTAACAGAAAAACAAACATCTAACGCTAGAAAAAGATCACGATCAACTTATAGTTAGTTATGTCAAAACCAGGTAGGTACTTATGAAAAAGATGATTTTAGACCCAAATTGATTTATACTTTCAGTTTAAGTATGTCTTGAATTTACGTGTTTAGTTACAACTCTGGGTGTTTACGCACTTTTTTCAGTAAGTAAAATATTATAGTTTCAGACACAGTTAATTTTGTTAATTTATCGTTGAATAATACACCAACATAATCATCGTCAAAAGCTTTACAAAGACAAGCCTTTGATATACGCAGTACAGTCACAGATCAGTTACAATTTATATGCTGTGATCACATTACTGTTCAAATAAGCTTCTTTGTAACTCAGCCCTTTGAAATAATATTATTATAGAGTTATAATATTTGGCGTCGAATATCAATCATCGGCGATGCACCGCGCCGCGCCGCGCCGCCTCCTTCCAACTCTTTCTTTCTATTATCTATGTATGTTTGCTGTATTTCCTCGACCTAAGTACGCCTGAGTTTCTTGTACAGCCTTTTTACTGCCATACTCAAGCAAGTTGTTTTTAGGTTAATGTACATATGTACATATATTTGTTGTTGTTCTTCTTGTGTTAAATATTAAAGAGCAGCCTTTATGTGTAGCACGAAATAGTGGAATTTCAAAATTGATATTATTCGCTTTGTGCCGCCGACTTTATTTTAAAAAGAGCGTTATAAAAAACCCAAACGAGAATCAATGGAGGGTTTTATTTATTAGACTTTACGAAAAAACCTTCACTTAATCTAGGAATTGATAAGTATAATACCTACTGGGATGGTCACACAATATTGTGGACCACTCATAATATATTTTATTTTAATTATTTATATGTTAATAATCCTAATATTATAAATGCGAAAGAAAGTTTGTTGTTTCATTTCCCACCCGAATTAGTGAACCGATCATCATGAAAATTTTCATAGAAGTTTTTTTCATAGGAGTGTAGGTACTTTTACCCTGGAATTCCAGCGGGAACTCCGAAATAAACGCGGGTGAAACCACTGGGAACAGCTATACTTAGTAATAGATAATTATAAAACATGTCTTTTGATATACGAAAACAAAGGTCTACAGAGTATATAGACAATGATGTCGGTTCTGGTGTATCTTGGGTACAAGATAGAGGGATCACTTTGCTAACAGTGGCTGTTATAAAAATTACTGTTAGTTCATAAAGTATATAATAACAACGATAGGTGACGATAGCTCCCGGAACATCCGCCCATCGCGCTCGCGCCGCTTGCTCATGGCGCGTGGTGCAAGTTAAGAAAAGGCGCGTTACATAGTAAAAACGCGTTGAAAATAATAAAAAAGAAGGTGCTCTTATATTTAATCTTTTATTTAAGTACTTTTGTTGAGACCAACTACTATACTGAAAATAAAAAATCTTTCGATCGAAAGCGAAAGTTCTTTCATCATATGTGTATGCCAATGTCCATACTACAGAACAGAAAATAACAAATATTTAGAAGGGGCATCAACTTAGTTTAGTATGAAAACAGATGGAAACCAGTGTCACTGGGGAATTTTCGCACACAACACTATTCATCACGCACCAAAATATTCATTAACGTAAAGAAATGTATCAAACGCTTTATGGTTATGTTTTTACTTAGTCACTGTCTTCAAAATTCACAGTTTTGGGAATACTGTGGTAATTATACTTGGGATGGCAGCAAAAGAAGTTATGTACAAGTTAAAGCATTTACTCTGTAAACTTTACTAATGTTTACTCTGCCCCGCCTCCAATATGTACTCTCTAGTTAATTTATTTGCTCTATGGTTCATACCACTTAAGACGTGTTCCAGCGAGTTTTTTTTCCATTGGTTTGATCATACAGCTAAGTTATTAAGCTAGTAGGTATCGATAAATGTGAGCAGAACGCTTTTGTCTTTGGCATGGTAGAATTAATCCTATATGGCATTGTTTGCAATCCTGCATGCCTTCTAGTGTTGCAGATGTCCATGGGCGGCGGTAATCACTAACCATCAGATGTACCACCTGCCCGTTTGCCCTTATGACATAAAAAAAAGAAAAAAAAATCAGTTTATCTTGCCGCCCTTCGCTTCTAACATGGAACGTCGGCTGGACAATAATAAATCTTGTTATAGCTGTTCAAAATAATTCATAGCGGCGAACACATCAAACGCATCCGGAAAAAAAGCTAACTCATCGTGGACATGAGGTATGAGGCCTATGATGTTCGGATTTGATCCGAATCGACTAACTTTTGTGGTACCAATGCTTACCGCCGCACTCAGAGTCGACTTTAATGATTACTTAGTTAAGTATAGATTTTTAAAACAAAACTGCCGCAATCAGAGACGTTCAGTAAATTAATGTTATTTGGCATTTAATGAGATGTAACTTAGTTAGTTAAATGCCAATTAACATTAATTTATTAAACTAGTCTGATTGCGGCAGTTTTGTTTAAAAAATCTATACTTAACTAAGTAATCATTAAAGTCGACTCTGAGTGCGGCGGTAAGAAGCCCAGAAATCAAGACGATAAAACGAAGCTACCTAAAAAGTAACTTTAAAATATCATACTTAAAATATATTACTTCTGTTCCTCGCAGCTCCATATGTTTTAATTTCGGAGATCTCGCGGGAATTCCGTTATAAAAAGTACCCTATGTTCTTTTCTGTACCATGCAAGTTTTCATGACGGTTGGTTGAGTAGTTAAAGCGTGAAAGCATAACAAACAAACTGGAATTTATAGTATTAGAATAGTTTGAACGAATATAATATGTATCCAGAATTTCAATTTATTTATGTTAATTATACTCGTATTTAAGTCTAACGGCCGCACTCAGAGTCGACTTTAATGATTACTTATAGTTAAGTATAGATTTTTAAAACAAAACTGCCGCAATCAGACAAGTTTAATAAATTAATGTTAATTGAAATTTAACTTATTAAGTTACATCTCATTAAATGCCAATTAACATTAATTTACTAAACGTCTCTGATTGCGGCAGTTTTGTTTTAAAAATCTGTACTTAACTAAGTAATCCTTAAAGTCGACTCTGAGTGCGGCCGTAAGCGCTCTATAACTCTACGCATCTCTACATGCCTACTCCATAACAACTGATGACGTTTTAGTGTAATGATGTTCAATTGTTTGGAGGAGATCCTAGGGCCAATTCTTTTTTTTTCCCTTCTTTAATGGACTTTAGAGTATTTGCCAGTGTATGGCCAATTCTTCCAAAGCACCAGTCCTGCTTCTCTCGCCATGGATGCCATTGAGTTGGCCATTCGAGGGCAGATTCCTATAGGTGCATACATATACTGAACGACCATTTTTATTGTGATTATATCACTGACCATATTATTACAATTTTAGTGAAATAAATAACAGTAAATTATTTAAATTGAAATCGATTAAAACTAAATTATCATAATTTTATTACTGATAGATAAACAAGTATACAATCTGCATTCGCCGAAGTTCCACGGAAGGAAGTAAATGTTTTACATTTGTCAAGTACATATTCTTAATGGATAAAAGAGAAAAGTGTTTCGGGTAATTACTCGTTGCCGGTGTCAATTATATTATTATACTTTCACTCCGATTTTAACAGTGACAGTTACGTAACAACATGTAGGTACGTGAGGAATGAGTCGAAAATAATAGCTGATTAGGTATTCTAGGAGTGTATTAAAATGTTGCTACAAAATATCTTTAGAGATTTCAATCGAATTTTACATAACCACGTTGACTTTTACTTCATGTCTTCCTCGTCTAAGGGAGAACAACTTAAACTCCAAGTTGATGAAACCACAAAGTAGAATCGCTACGGCCTTTAGTCATAATATTATTATATGGATATTTCCATGAAATAATTTTCATGAAATATTACATTATCCATGAAATTGAATTATATATATACTAGTTGTCCCCCGCGATTTCATCCGCGGTAATTTCGGAGTTCCCGCGGGAATTGCGGGATAAAAACTGTCCTATCTTTTAAGTTGGCCCATATTATAAATAAATGGTTACAAAATTTTATCAAAATCCGTACAGTAGTTTCGAAGTCCATCGCGGACAAACAACGTGACACGTGATTTATATATATTAGATAGATTACTCATGAAATGAGTATTATATTATTCATGAAATATTTTCATGAAATTTCCATGAAATAATTTTCATGGAAATATCCATAAACCATAGACTTTTAGCAATAATTCACTTTCGTAAGCCATGCACTTTGAAAAAATAACTTTTCCATCACAATAAGATTTTTTTTTCCAATGGAAAAATAAGAATTTTACACCTCCAGCCGAGTATTCAGTATATATTATTTTAACAGACCTCCTAACCTAACCTTATTGACCAAAAACGCCTTATCCCAAAAAGGGCAATGACCTTGGCCGCAATTCGACGCCTCCGAAATTCCAATACATGCATTAGAGTGTAGAGAAAATGGTTATCGGTTAGGTAACGCGCTGCACCGCGGCTGTTGGCCCGCATGTAGCTGTTGACATAATATTTTGACACGTGTACGGTAATTGAAGGTAATTGACCACTGGCATCTAAGGTCCGAACCGAGAACAAAAGGTAAACATGGCGGCCAAGTAATTTATATTTGGCTGTTAACAAGGTTTTTTTAGAATTATTCCTGTCTTTGACCAAAGATACAAATAAAGATAATATTGATGGTACCCACCTGTCACATGGACGTTTTGCAGTTGATTGTATTTATGTAACAGCGAGTAACTCTCTGTAACTTACACTAAATGAAACATGGTAGCTAGAGGTGGATTTTAAATGTATGTACTTATAAGGAAATAATGCAAAGAAAAAACTACTAAAGTTAGGGTTTTTGCAGTTGTTGTAAGTTAAAATAAGGGTCGATCAAATGCGCTAAAAAGAATAAATCATGCATTGTCATCCAAACTAAACGTGTATACAAAATTTCATCTCAGTCGGTTGAAGATATCTCCTACAAAATTGAGTTGCAAGATTCCATCCGAACAACCATAGTTACATACATACATTGCAAGTTAAATAAATATATAAAATAATAAAAGCTTTTAACATGATTTGTTTAATCGCTTGAATAAAGGAGTTATTAAAAGTTAAGAGCGTAGTTCCAAATAGTTATAATAATACGGATGGAGCCGCAGGAAAGATCTAGTAACATAATTAAAATATACTTACTCTAAGATTAAAATACTTACTAGTTACTCTTATGATGACGATAAACGTTTAAATAAATAGTAAAAAATATTTTTTACAGTTATTTTTCGTAATTTTAAAAGTAAACGATAATTATTTACAAGTCAATTAATAATTTCCCGGATTGATCGCGCCAGGTATGCGCGCACGCATGCGTGCAATGTGGCTTTAGCACAAGACACAGACACAGTGTAGGTTTCTACTCATTTCGTCACGGAAGCATTTTGCATGCGATTGAGTTCCGTCACAAAGGTTGCTCTTGATGAAAATGAGAAATTAAATAAAATATCACACTATCATATCCCAAGTTTAAAGATTGATGGCTATAAGTAAAATGTGTGAGAAAGAGGAATGAGGGACGGGTAATCCTGTGACTCCTACTTCATATACTACAAATATTAGTATATTTCTAAAATTAATTAAGACAGTAAATAGTTCGTTTTTTTTTTTTTACTTTTTACGCTTTTTAGTTTAGTATGATGTCAAAAGCTATTCGTGCTTATCCCACCGTTCAACAGTTCGTGTGCAAGCGCATACATGACGATATGCCTGATTATCCGCATATATTGATTAATTCGTTTCACTTATGAGCGTATAAATATTGTTTCCTGTATTAATATTATACACGAGATTTTCACTGTCAAGGATACCTATCATAATTATTTTTGTTAACGATCAGAAATTAAATAACACCAAAATGTATTTTAAACTAGCCGTCCCGCGCGGTTTCACTAGCGATAATTTCGGAGTTCCGGCGGGAATTCCGGATTACGATATAGCCTGTGTTACTCACGGATAATGTAGCTTTCTAATGGTGGAAGAATTTTGGAAATCGGTCCAGTAGTTTTTGAGTTAAATCGTAACAAACAAACAAAGAAACAAAATATCTTATCTTTTCTCTTTATAATATTAGTATAGATAGATGGAATTTCTGTACATACTACCTACCTATGTACTTATTACATCAGTCATCAGTGTAGGTACCAGGTTTCTAGGTCAAAGATAAAATCGATCAACGATAATTTTGTGTTTAGGCCAGTGGATTGATAAAGTTGAAAAAAAAACGTTTAAAGCAAATGCACCTATGATTTTAACTTTATTTTGTAACAAAATATTCTAAATAATAATTACCTGTACGGAATTAAAAAGTACCTACACTTATGCTTCAATGACGACGAGGTCTTTCTAATTTGTACGTCTTATAATGAACGCATAATAACAGGAAAGCGAAATACGTTTTAGATTAAGATAAATGGCCAAGCGGGCATCGCCGGAAATAAAGATAAATACAAAATTCTTTTAAATTTGTCATCAGAACTGTATGAAATTAGATTTACTCGCCATGTGTTTAATTTATAACCTAGGTACCTATTTAAAAAAAATAAAAAATAAACGATTTTAAAATTCGAACTGGTCTGTATAAAAAAGTAGAGCCGACCCTGATTGTGCGTGGTTTTTTCTTAAACCCTCCCATCCTGTGCACCTGGCGAGGCAAAGGCACGTGCGCACATCCCGCCGCTCTTTGAGCTTTTTTTTTTGCTTAACTCTTTAGTGCGGCTCCCTTGTTTTTCATCCCATTTAACTACAGCATATGGTTCCTGTACTTATTCCACGCGTGTTTGGTGTTTCGTAGATAAAGTAGAGCATAATTTAATGTAATAGTTCATTACGTTGACAGGTGAGGAACAGCTGATAGCGATGGCCGGGTTAAATGTTTAGCTTATTTTTTTAATAAAGCTAGTCTGTAAATATAGGTCATGAGGTGAATTATACCTAATTAAGCATACCTCAGTAACTTATATATTAGTTGTATCTGTAAAGAAATAGCACGGGATTATGTTATGTTTCTCTCTACAATAAAACGAATTCTGAATTCCAAATTAGAATTTAAACTGATAGTTTGTTAATTGTAAGAAATTAAACTAGACAATCATTTAATTAACTATGGGACATAGAATTGTACATATGACGAATGACGAGAGATGCTATGGCATATACCTACAGACCAATAGGTAGAGGCGTCTGTCATTTTCTACTTAAAGAGCCCATTTTTTTATTAAAAACCTTCAAAAGTGTGCGAGAAGTGTCAGATAAAAAGAGGTGGTATGTTGGTGGTAGGTAATGGTAGGTGCTGGTACCTACGTTGCACATATTTTCTTTAAAAATAACTCGACGGATCGTTGAAACAAAAGCTGTAAATTGATCAAGATGTTTTTTGTACATTGCCATCTACACATGATATAATATCTGCATGGTCTGACCCAGGACTACCTATGTATCTAAAGTTTTACGTGTCACTTAAGTTGTGTGACTATTTTGTATGATACACTACACTTTAACATCTTGTTTTGACTGAATACAGATTTGAAAATTTTATGAATCGCGTTCGCCCTCGACCCGTTTCATGTGTGACAACTGGATCAACATTGAGGAGTTTGTCTTGTTTTTAGATGCGCGTGCGCTGCGGTAGACCGCGGCTACAAATGGCTATACCGTCAGCAACCAAATCGATGGCCACGCGAGATTTTTTAATATCTATTGAGCTGATTGATAATTAGTTGAATAAATAAAGGAAACACAATACTGGTAATATACATATACTAGCTGTTCCCTGCGGTTTCAGCCGCGTTAATTTCGGAGTTTCCAAGGGAATCCCGGAACAAAAACTGTCCTATGTCCTCTCTGCACCCCTAACAACATGTATGCAAAACTTTGTGATGATCGGTTGAGCCGTTAGGGCGTGAAAGTGTATTAAACAAACTTACATTCACATTTATTTAGGGAAACTCTCTTTTTTATACTTACTAATAATACTTATACTAAATAAAACTTCATTTTCGGTGACTTCATAAATAGTGTGTACTAGCTGTTCCCCGCGGTTTCACTCGCGGCAATTTCGGAGATCCCGCAGGAATTCCGGGATACAAAGTACCCTATATGTCCTTTTCTGTACCCCTGACAATGTATATGCTAAACTTCATTAGATTCCATTAAGCCATGAAATCGTAACAGACATACAGACAGAGTTACTTTCGCTTTTATAATATTAGTAGGGATTTTACTGATGATATAAGGGCGATTTCACTTTGAACCCTTTCCGAACGTGAATTTCCTGACGATCTACCTATACCTAGTGGATTTTTGATATCACATAATATCACAAACCTTTCTTAGTAATATCTTCTCTTGGTAACATTACAAATTAAAAATTTTTAATCACGGTAATAAGCCTTTTGTTTCTAACTGTACACCTAACTCGTTATGAGTTCTTTTGTACTTTACTACTTTGGTGTTGCTTCGAGAATCCAAATGAATACATCTTTATAAATACACATTCTATTTTTCATCTTATAAGATTATTATCTTTTACATTCTTAGTTCTTACCTTCATTGTCATGTCAACATGGTTATTATATTATTACTAGGTACTAATCTATATCAATATTATGAAGCTGAAGAGTTTGTTTGTATGTTTGCTTGAACGCCCTAACTCTCAGAAACTACTGGTTCATAGTGAAAAAATTTTTTTGTTTTGGATATTCTATTTGAATGAAATATGAAAAAGGTTGCAAAAAACGGGAAAAGAGCTTTCGTAGCGTACTTAGGTACGCTGTGTAAACGGTTAGCTGTGGAATATATTTTAAGGTATATATTATAAATCGCAATAAATAAATCCTTTGTTTTTGTCCTGTCCAACTGAAGGTTGTCTGGAAGAGATCGCTAGTAAAGCGATAAGTTCGCCTTTTGTATGCCATAATATATAAGATTTTTCATTTTTTAAACTCACTGTAACATTATTTTGGTGTACAATAAAGAGTAATCTATTCTATTTTAGTAGGTTTTTTTCTCAAATGAATAAGGTTGAAACCGCGGGGCACAGCTATATTACCATAATACGATAAAGCATAAAGAATATAAAATTCTTTTCACTGATAGGAACCAACAGTATTCCTATTGCGATCCTTTTTTTCCAAAACAGAGGAGTATTTTAAGGATTATAGTTCTCTAATCCAAAAATGATATAAATAATGATTGATCAAAAAAAAATTAAAAAAAAAATCCTAACAGGTTTGTGTTGAGAAGTTATATATTTCTCTCAAACTGTGTACCTACACTTTAAAAGCATATCTACTATATTTTTACTACTCATATTAAAGACAATATCATAACGTAATATAATGTTATCAACAAAAGGCCTACTACTAAGTACTACTTCACTTACCGAACTCTATGATAATAGAGTCTATGCGTCGCTTTATTTGGTTACTCGTAGTATTGACACAGTCTCCAGGGCCCTTATTCACTATGACCAATATTCCTTGCCAACATTCCTTGCCCATAACGCGCGTCCCAATAATAGTCATATAGTTAATAGTAGTTTATATTCTGTATGCCATGAAACACGTCGTAGATTATGTATTTTTTTTGGAGAGAAACTTCTTTGAGCGCGAGGAAGCAACCATTTTTGTGGCACGTTATCTTAACGCGTCGTGTTATGGACTCTCATTCTCTATGACTAACACACATATTTATAACGTGTCTTGTAGCATGCAGAATATTTATATCTAATATTTAGGCGTCTGGAGCGTTTCGGACTGTGTTTTTGGGACGCAGGAATTTTTTTGCTCATAGTGAATAAGGGCCCTGTCGGTAGCGGGTAGCGGCCATCGACGCCGTCGGGAGTGTAAACATCCGTCGATTAGACAGCGAGCGTGGAGCCGGGAGCGGTCAATAATAATATAGTTGTCAAACTCGTACGCGCGTTGCGCACGCGCTGGTGCCCGAATCACTTAGCGACCGTGAACCCACTCACACCGTGCACCCGTTGAAGGACTCTCCGAACAGGGCCCTTATTCACAATGACCGACAACATTCCTTGCCCATAACGCGCGTCCCAAAAACACATTTCCAAACGTTCTAGATGCCAAAATATTAGAAATTATTATTCTTTATGCCATAAAAAATGTTGTAAATGTATTTTCTTTGAGTAAAACTTCTTTGATTACAAGGAAAAGACAGTTTTTGCGGCGTCTTATCCTAACGTGGCGTGTTATGGTCAAAGTGAATAAGGGCCCAGTTCAAAACATGTCAGGCTACTGTCCATTAGGGTTCATATCTTTTAATGCTTCTGGATTAGAAAAGATATTGCAGGAAAATTTAAACCAAGATTTATGCCTCGTTATTTTTCCCATGCAGTGCTAAACCTTAACCTGCTTCCTGCTAATCTCCATATAAGTCCCGTGATCTATGTTACTTCTAGCATTGTTTAAGTCGGGAGTCGGGACATCAAAATGATATATTTATCCGCAAACTTGCGATACCCATTCTCCTATTTAGAGTAATTTCGTTGGTAAGTCTTTGTAAATTTTCCTATCGATCATGTTACGTCCATGGCGACCGATGTTGAGGCTAGATCGCGATCGTCAAAAAACAAGATGGCCGAAGATATTTTGAGAGAGTAAAAAATCGTTTAAGGGTTCAAATGAGAGATATGAATAGGCAGCCACAGGACGCCACTAAATTGGGCGAATGAGGTGTGACGGTAGCGGTGAAGCGTTTGAAACGAAACGCAGGATATTAGGAAATGGGAAGCACGCTCGATCGTACCGCGTCGGGTTCTGTCATCTCGGCCCATTATAGATCGGTGGCCTACGCAGCAGTTGCCATAATTCGAACATCCGCTTATTTTGTTTCTAATCAATTGTGATTAATATTAATAATTGGGGAAAAGGTAGATTAGTGATGCGTCTTAAAAGTGAAAATGATTGTGAGAGTAAAGCTTTTTGTATAGATAGTTTAAGCTGTGTGTGGTCTTGTACTTGTATAGTCGGCATTGCAATGCCTGACAGGAGTGTTTCCAAACTGCTACTGACCGTGTATGTGGTTGTATCAAACACGCACCATTCTTTCTCTCCAAATGGATGGTTTATCGCTGAAGTCAGAGAAAGTTTGACACAAAGAAAATAGTATACCTACTATGTTTGGAACAAAACTAATATTGTACATGTATATTTCATTTTGAAGACAAGATGAGGTAGGTAGGTACCTACAATTACAGTTCCCTTACATTCAAGATATTAAAATAATAACAAAAACAGTTACACTTTTCCTACGCTGTGCCTACTCAAGAGCCGACTTCCGACGTTTAACCCCTATAACGAGGCATGACGGATCATTTTCAAACACCAACCTTATGCCCTTGGAATAAGATGTATTTGTCTTTAGTAGCTTCGATATGATGGCGCCAGAAAATGTCACAATGTTCAGTTGTCAGATCGTGATGGATGATGGAGATCGATCCGTCACGCGTTGTCCCAACGATTGACCTTCGGACTTTATCCCTTTAAACCATTTCGAGGAAATTAGCCGTGACTTGGCCTTAGCATAGCTTTGACCTCCTGTCAGAGATCGTCAAAGACGTCATTCAGCTGTCTTGTTTTTTACGCTTAAAGGTGACCCTATTTTTCCCAGGTGCCTGTTGCTATATTGAAAACTTTCTCCAACTTTGCTGCTTTATACTTTGATCTTTAAACAAGCCTGCAAATTGTTCAGTTGGCATTTTGTTGTGCAAGTGATAAATCCTTACTAAATGCTCAAGTGAGTTTGTTTGTTACGCTTTCACGGCTAAACGGCTCAACCGATCACCACAAAATTTTGTATACATGTTGTCAGAGGTACAGAAAAGGACGTAGGCTACTTTTTATCCCGGAATTCCCACGGAAACTCCGAAAAAAAAAACATACGCGTCGAATTGAGTACCTCCTCCTTTTTGGGAAGTCGGTTAAAAATATTCTAAAATCATTCTGTTGATAAAGCTACTAACGCCATCTATGAGCAGGGTTGTGCACTAGCGATGCGCATAGATCACGCAGGGTGGCGCTGTGTTGCGCAAACATTCCGCGTGTCGGCGATGCCTGATTGCCTGAATCACCATGACCCACCGTCACTACTCACTACCGCAGTGCAATGTTCACAGTTGGAACTGTGACCAACTGAACTGACATTATATTATTACACTCGATGTAATAGTCAACTTACAACACAATCAATGAAGACATAATAACTGTGAGCGTTTTTCCAAAAAATTGCAAAAGACGACAAAAGGTTTCGTTTACCTAGTTTGCATCATGTTTTGAAGTCGGTGAAGTTTATCTGGGTCTTGATGTGTAGGTTTAACTTAGTAGGTGTTTTCCGATGTCGTTAGATTTAATGGACCTTTATGTTTGGAAATTGTTTTAATATGGCAAGTTTAGGTTGGTTTAAAACGTTATGAAAAGAGAGACAAAATGAAAAAAAAAATCTCTCAAAACATTCAAAGTCTCGGAAACATTGTATTGGAAAATGAAGAAGTATACAACAAAGACTTTAGAGTGTATCAAGACCAACGGCGCTGTCAAATACAATAATACTCAAACAACCTAAATACTGGTGTCATACAAGATTGAACACCATTTTAAATCACAATAATCAATGCTAATATAAACAAGCCAACAAATCACCGTATTATATGGATCCGTCAGATCCAGTACCGTATCTGCTGCTTGTTTTTGTCCTATTTAATTTTCTAACTAATTAACTGTTTTAAAACATACGTAACTTTATAATCTATGAGGTGATAGTGGTCAATACAAGTGTTAGAGCATTGAATTTTGTACTTTAAAGCATATGTTGCAAGAAATAAAAATGGTTTTACGTCTTTTGGCCGTCCAAAGACGTAAAGACATCTTGCCGATGGTTGCAACATTCCTACTATCATCCGGTTGCAAGTTTTTGCACTTCCTCCTTTAGTTGGATGCATCATCCAAGTCAAGATCAAGAATTTTGAGGAAGACCTAATAATACATATAACAGTACCGGTACTTTCGCGTCGATAACTTTGGAATAAGTCGTGTTAACACATGTGTGTATTCAACACATCTACTAGTTATAAATGATTTTCTAATAAACAAGTTTAACTTTTTCTTACTATTCCAAAACCCATAAATCCATAGCGAAACATATCAAAGTCCCTATACGTCGTATATCTTTCAACATACTCGAAGTAAATATAAAAAAAAAAGAAATCAGAACAGGAAATCGAAAATTCACACTGGCACCCAACAATGTGCCAATAAAGTCGATCGAATATCGAACCAACAGAGCTTCCTGCGTTCATGGGAGCGCCGCGGCAGGTGGGTGTCTGTGACGGCTATCAGTTTACCCTCTGTAGCCCTTATGGTCGGGAATTTCCGGGCGGATTGTGACACTGTCGGTGAGCACTGAGTTACGACATTAAGCACCAGTGTCAGTCCGAGCGCGGAGTCGCGCGCGCGTGTCATGGCCACCATACTGCCGGCGCCCCGTATACGCTTTGCGCTCCTACCGCACAACATACATGTGAGTTGAGTCCGTCTTTCTTTACTTTAATAAAGTGACCCAATGTCAATTAAGTTTCTCGTTGGTGAGATTTGTGTTCTGTGTTATTTATTTCTCTCGAATTTTTAGTGGTTCTCATTCGATTGCATTTGTAGGTACTTTTAGATACAAAGGTACATATAGTGATTGGAAATCGCCTGTGAAATTTTCACTTTCTTACTGAGCTTTCTTGTTCTTTTTTTTCTGTTTTGCAATTCAAATATTCTGCAGCGTTTATTTATTACAGATATTGTCGCCATATTGGTTTTTCACTTGCCGGTCTCTTAAATTGTATTTTGTAAGTCGTTAAGTTCTGTTTTTATTAGTAAAGCTTTTAGGTATAGGTATAAAAACTTGCATAATAGTATAATGTTTGGAATGCTTTACCCAACCACCCGTGTCTATGTATTTTTGTTTGTCTTTTCGCATAATTGGTTGTCTGGAAGAGATCGCAACTATGCGATAAGACCGCCATTTGCTTTCTCCTTTTTCTTTAGGTACTGTAATATTGTTATTTTATGTGCAATAAAGGATTAAATAAATATATAAATAAATATAAAAACTTGCTTATTTCCTTTATAATGCTTGTCCTCAGAGATCTAATCTTATAATGTGGAAAACTATCATTGTACCTCCCAACTTAGAGTATCTGTTGTCACTCTACCCCGGCCACTGACTACCACTTCTCTGGAGACAATTACTTTTAGGTTTTTGGTCTCTATCACACCTATGATTAACTGCAACGTTCTCTCCTTCCGCCGCAGACAACGATCAAAGTGTACGCGCGCTGCCTTCGACCGGACATCGAGTACAAGACGCTGTCGGTCACGTGGGGCACGCGTGCCCGCGAGGTGGTGGCCACCCTGCTGGGCAAGTACCGGATGAAGCACCGCGACCCTCGCCTCTTCTACCTCAGCATGGAGGTCCGGGTGCGCGCCGCCGGCCTGAGGACCACACTGGACTTGGATGACGACGCCCGCCCCGCCGCGCTGCAGGCGTGTCATCCCAAGGGATACTCCAAGTAGGTTCCACGCATAGAAATATTATATATGGAGAGTTAGTTTAATATTCCGTTTGGAATTCAAGAACAAAAGTAAAACCGCAAGGAACAGCTAGTTCCATATTACAGACTCACTGTGCCCCGCGGTTTCACCCGCATGAAAGGTTTTTATACAGCAACTTTTTTCCCGACATCCGATTTCAATGAAGCAAAGCCTATATGTAGCTCTAGGCTACGCTTAATCTACCTGTGAAAACCGCATGATAATTGGTTCAGTAGATGCGGAGATTATCGCGAACAGACAGACAGACAGACAGAAAATAATTTTAAAAACTTTTTTGGGCTTGGTTACTCTTCTTTATCACCCCGCTCAATTTTAGGTAAAAATATTCAATGTACAGAATCGCGGATTCTACTCTTTTATTATAGTACTAGCTGTGCCCCGCGGTTTTACTACCGTACCTTCTACCTTTAATACCCGTGGTAATTTCGGAGTTCCCGCGGGAATTCCGCGATAAAAAATACCCTATGTCCTTCTCTGTACCCCTGAAAACGTGCATGCCAAATTTCATCCAAATCCGTTTAGCCATTTTTGTGTGATTGAGTAACAAGCATCCAAACATCTAAACATCCACACTTTCACATTTATAATATTAGTAGGATAGATGATAGATATTTTGGTTAGATTGTCTTATATTATTCATCTACAACCAGCTGATAAAACGTCAATCTTTTTAAGCTTTATTTCTGTTGTCAACCGACCTTACTATATTCTTTTTTTTTAAATGACCTTCTGATGAACTTTATTTAAGTTCTGATGGAAATATGAAGCTTTTACAATTTTTTTGTTGCCATACAATGATGTATTGAACCCACGCCTTCTCTATCCCACCATCTTCTACTTGAACCAAGCTAGTTAAATTGTGATTAATTGCAACAGTTACTGTTTCGGCAGATCTCTGTAACGGTACATCAGAGAGCATTAGCGATATTAACTACCTACGAGATATATTTTATCACGTCAGAGAAAATAAATGCACTGCTATTTTTATTAGGAGCGTCACCGTGTTGACTATTCTTCTAATAGTAACTCGTTCGTTATAACCCGAAATGCAACTAATTATCTTTAATTGGACAAAATTGAAAACTTCCTACGTGGATGTCGTGTAGCGGTCAATCACATCGCTTCCTGCTAAGCAAAAATGGAATTTAGCCTTTTTATAGGCACATACCTACATTATTTTGTTCGAAATTAAAACTTCATTTTAAAATGTTTCCCAAATCTTGAAATCTAGGGAAACGTAGATCACACACAAATGTTCGTCATAGAAATTTTTGCCCCATCGAATTCGCGATACCTAACGTAAGCAGGTTTAGGTTACTAACCACTATGCCGATGGTGGTGTCTTTTATACCGCTCCTCGAGTTTTACCTCCGTAATTTCAGAATTGCCGCGGGAATTACGGGATGTAGGAACCTTATGTGCTTTTCTGTACCCCTGACAACGTACATGCAAAATTTTATGATCGTTTGAGCTTATCAAAAAGTTACTTTCGCATTTATAATATTAGTATGGATAAACAATGCTTAGTTTATGATTTTTATCCAATCGACTACCGGTTTTTTAAGTGTGTCATGTAAAAGTTTAATCTTTGCTAAAACGTTGCGAAAGGGAGCAGTTTTTTCGTAGGTACGGGGCGACGCCCGATAACACACACTGGTCGTTGCGACCGCAGGAAGCGTCGTTTATCTGGTCGCCAATTTGCCAAAACTGCTAGTTCCTGTTCACTCACTGGGCTATATTTTTAACTGTAATATGATATTTTTTTAATTTTGGATGTTGCTTTGTCGAAATCTGAATATAATAGTGGGTTGATTTGATAAGTGTCGTATTTGAAGCAAATAGACAGTGTTCCATGGAATAAGCATGACCCTTGTGATGATGATGATACGATTACTTTTATACATTCTTTCTTTTTCATGTTGCCCTTGTGTACATTAATTGTTAAATAAATAAATATTTATTCGTACATTTTAACGTTATATAAATGATTGTTGTTCAGGAGTTGCAATCTCTCAAATGTGAATAGGTTTTTTACACATTGTTATGTGATATAAATAAAACAGTTCAATAAATAAAAAACTCTAACTAATCGCTGGAAAGTACTCCGGTCCCGGATATAGGTAATAAACATATCCGGGACATAATTATTGTCACAACTGACCATATAGAAACCGCATTCCACAGGTTACCGTAATCGACAATTACAATACGTAGAAGACAAGACCAGTCATGATTCAATTTAAGAATCACTTAAAGTCACTCCAAGGTCTGCTTAAAGTCACATTCGTCACTGGACGGTCACAATCGAGAATGTGTCCTTTTGATTGTTTTCGCAAACATTCACTCACTGTGTGATGTAAGCGGACAATGATATAATGGCTCCATTCAACGACTGCGAGGTTCGGAAAAGAAAAACAAGGTTAAGTAAACAATTGTACTTACACTTGTAATTCGACATGCCGGTGAAAATGTACTCAGTTCTAACTACCTAAGTCACTATACAATAAAAAGTAGACGGCACCCAATTAAAATTCCACAAGTCAGGTTTTGTTGAAATTTGAAAATCAAAATGTATTGCTTCAGAGTTCGTTAGAGCATTATTTAAAGTGGTGAATTGTAAAGTTTTCTTGGCTCGCTTGTCACACCGTCCACCGTAACTCTTCTCTCGGCCACCGGCGGCTGCGCCAGAAAAAGCCGACAACTTTTGCCCTTTTTTCTGTCCCCCTTTCCGGCTTATCTATTCCGGGCGCGTAAACACAACGCGCCCAGGAGTTGGGAGTAATAAAAACACAGAAAAACATTTCAAAACACACTTTATTGACCATATGGATTGCGTTACGGCGTATGTTGACAGTCTTAAATGTGTTTTTTAAGTGTTTTGGGTATTATACACCCTAAAGAGCTTTAATCTACATGGCTAAAGAGAATTAGTTAACAAGATGCATTTAAACGTCTCCATACGACAGGACAATGTTGTTGCGTCATTTTGACAAAGAACTACCAGGAGCTCATAACGAGCAAAGAGTTCGAGGCATCGAAATTGCGGCAGAAGCGCGTCACGAGTACCCGTATACTCATATATTGTCCAATTTATGACGACCTACCCTGCTTCCTAAAATAACGGTGACTATACCAGTCACGTGCGGGAGAGAGCGAATATCGGATATCATTGTAAACTGGTGGTCGCGCGATCTCTAGTCGGTACGTTTATGTTCGCCTGGTAGTTAGGATGGCTAGACGGTCGATGTTTCTTGTGACAAGGGCTGTCGCCGTCAACGTTGACAGTACTTTGTGTCGCGTAAATTTTTAAAAGAAATCGAACAATTTACCGCAGTTCTTAAACTAGGAAATCAGTTACTCTCGAGGGATTGTCTCGACACTTGTTCGTTCAGTTGAGTTTTGTTTATTGATACGGGCCTAAGATACAAGAGTACCTATATAACATAATGATATTATAAGTGTTATAACCACTACCTACCTAAGGATACTGATTGTTTGATTTGTTGATGGCTCTTGATAAAAAATTGTTAAATGTTTATTGATAATTATAGAGGCACTTGTTTCGTCAAAATGTCTGCCATAGAAATATAAAATTGTCAAATAGGTCTTTATTTTACACACATTCATGCTCGCTGACTTCATACTGACGATGACGATTTAATAGAATCTAGAGTTCGTTTTATAAGGGTGACTATTGTGTGTAGTAGTCACTAAATATTTACATAGCCTAAAACAAAGTCGTTTCTTGCTGTCTGTCCCTATGTATGCTTATATCTTTAAAAATTTCCACTGTTTTCTCTGACTGACATTGGCATGAATAGTGCACCTACCTATCCAAGGCGTCTGTTGCCATATTGAAAAAAGAAGAAGAAGAAGATCTTTAAAACTACGCAACGGATTTTCATGCTGTTTTCACCAATAGATAGAGTGATTCATGAGAAAGGTTTACATTTATGTTTTATCCCGAAAATCCCGCGGGAACACCGAAATTACTGCGGGTGAAACCGCGGGGCACAGCTAGTGCTAGTATTACAATAAAGAGAAGATTTGTATAAAAGTTTTCGAAATTCTAATTTACTAATTTAGTACTGTTTTGCTAAGTTTTAAGATTAACCTGTGCCATAATATACAACGTGTTAATGAATTAACTGAAAACTAGAAAGTAGTTTGCTCAGAATCGACTAGCGAATCGATCGCAATATGTTTTAATATAGGTTATATTTTTTCATTTTTACTAGCCCATGTCTAAATTATTTATAATATAATATTTGGCGCGTACGCCGCCCGCAAAAAAAATTCGAACCGTTAGGCGCGGGAGTAGCGCTCGAAATTTTGTAGATAGGTCACCTCCAAACTAATGTTCAATAACTTTTAAAGTATGAATTTTTTCGACATAAAATATATTTTAATCATATTAATGTTTAATTTTAAATGGGGTGTATCAGGTTTTCAGTTAATTCATTAACACGTTGTATAAAAATCCCTATAGATTTTCAGTAAATTTACTAAATCTAGCCTATCGTTTTGCTCCAGGTTCTCTCTTCAAATGCGACCTGGCGGGCTGGTCAAGATCTATGACTCGGCGCTTATGTCCTCGTCTCAGTACAAGTGTCTGCTGATCAGCGACCGGACCACTGCTGACGAGCTGCTAGCCATACTGCTGCATTGCTACGACTCCAGCGAGGGCGTCGAGAGGTTCTCGCTATATGAGGTGAGACTCACTGACCATCATCGGGGTAGAAAGTTAGCGTAAATAAAATCCTTTGTCGTGAATCACTGATGGATCAACGCACAGCCTAAACCGCTGATCGTAGAGACCTGAAACTTGGAGGGTGTGTTCTTTGTATGACGTAGGCATCCGATAAGAAAGGATTTTTTGAAAATTCATCCCCTCAAAGTTTGTATGGAACAATTTCGCGGGAACTTCGAAATTATCGCGGGTGAAACCGTGCGGGACAGCTAGTATTTGTATGAAAATGAACTGTGAAAGTTTGATGAGCGGGATATTTCTGTAAACAAGACATTTTTATTGACTTTCCTATACATTACTTCGGGCAATTCGAGCCCCATTATTAGGTCGATCTTCATCATTTCCTAGGTTTCCACGTCACAAGCTTATAAGCTTAGTGTGGGATTGGGTAGGTCTGTATGTTGTGAAGTGGCATTATCGTAATTGCCCTAGGTGTAACCTACCCGCACTTAGCTAATGCTGAGTTGGTGACTCTTTCGGCAGAGCATGCAAGAGATATCATAATTATGTCTACAAATTTAGATTAGGCACTGTTTATGTTTGTTTCTTTTTCTTGTGTGTTGTGCAAAAATAATTTTATTTTCTTTCTTTCTTTCTATAGTTGGACGCAGATAAGCAATAACATGTTAACCCACAAAAATAAGTTATTGATTCAGAACGATTTATTGAGAGTTACGGAACAATTTTTAATTATGTGTTTACCTTATTACATTGCTTAAATATGTAACTAAATATTGAACATAAAAAATGTTGCTACAAAATGGCGCTCCTACCTTGGAAACACGATTTACTCAAAATTTCTCTAGTGTGGGTTAACACACTATTGCTTATCTGTGTCCAGTTGGTCCGTAACATTTACGACGTGAGTCTTTTGCAACTTCGACTAGTTCCTTCGATTATTATTATACATCAAGGTACAGTATCTTTCAAGTCTTTTTGCAGCTTGGACGCTATATGACTAAACTGTATGAACCTGGATATTCATATTGTTCACATATGTTAGTAGAATAGAGGTTTACTTACTTGCGCAATTATTTATGAGACGAACTTAATAGTTAAATTTCACCATTTCCAGGTGTGTCAATCGCAAGAATACGAGCGCAAACTGCACCCGGACGACTTGCCGCTAATGGTGCAACGCGCGTGGGCGACGGACAGCGACTGCCACTTCAGGGTGCGCAGGAACCCCCGGGCGCCCCCCCTGCCCCCCAGGACGGTCGCCGCGCCCACCCCCGCCCCCGCCAGCCCCGCCGCCGTGGAGGCTGTCGAAGACGAGGAACCCTCCAGAGCCCTTTCCGCCCTCTCCTTGGAGGACAGCGACATCAAATACAGCCCAGTGTACAAGTTCCCCAACATTAGTTATTGTAGAGAAACGAAAAATGACTACCTCTATATATGACTAGCCGTGCACCTGTTGAACAGAAACTTTTGGATTTTGAAACGTGATAGGAAATCGCGCGTAGTGAAAAAGAGGATTTGTGCCGTGTAAATAAGGTGTGATTTTGTACATATTATAAAGTGTAAATAATGGAAATAGATTTATTGTGGATTATCTCTTGTAAAAAGTGTGAAACCAAAGAGATTTCGCAAAGTTAAAACATTGTGAATTATTGTGACATTTCATTTTGAATTGTATCCGTTCGACAGAAGATATAGTTTTGTTTGTAGAAAATTCCCATATTGTAACAGATTTATAATATGCAAATGCTGTATTTTTATGTAGTATTTTCTTTATCTAGTCTCGATTAGGTATTTCTTGATTTTTATGTTTCTATTATGAAAATGCAATCGAAAAACTGTTTTTATATCATAGTCTTAGCTAGAAACGTTGTAAATAGGTTTATTATTTGTATTTTAGCTAGTAGACACCAAAGAGGCGAGCGAGGGAAAATGTTAAAAAATTATCGTCTGTTATGTATTGTAATGTTTAATTTATTTATGTACCGCAAATATATATCTATATAAGTGAAATCTGGTGGGACGAGTAAGCCAACTCATAGCTCATGAGTTGCTCTAAAGCTTACCTACTAGTTCACGCCTGTACCTCTACCTTCATATATCTATATTTTGAGACATCTATATAAAATATCAACAAACTGTCATCGAATTTGAAATGCGCCTGTAAAAATAAAGTGAAAAATGTTTTTGAAAAACTAATTGTACGGTTGTTTCAATCTCACATGCCTCCTGCCTGTCCAGGAAATTACACCATATATCCAAACCAAAAACGATATTTAAAATTGAGCACCAAACTGAAGTTTGTAACCAAGTAGGTATTGAGCTGATTCCTTCGGTGTCTGCCCTAAAGCAATATTAATATCAAGCCCCTGTTTTTCGGATGTCAAACAGATAAAGTGACGTAGGTCCGTATTCCAGGTGACTCAAATCACGTTTCACTTCAGATTAGTTTTAAGTTCAGATCATAACTCAAGCGTAAATCTTATTATAATAATTATCTTATTATAATTTCTTGAGTAGAGATTCTCAACTCTGATTGGTTCTAGTCACTTGAAACTAGTTTTGAGTAGAGATATTGAACTATGATTGGTTGAGTGAAGACACAAGTACACAACATACGTAAACAAAGATCAAATCTTTGCTTGAGTATAGATTAGTACTTTTAAGCATTGTCATAGAATAAGGGAATACTCAGCTGATTGTTGATTGATGAATCTCGTTTCAAATAAGGTTCTAAAATCAAAGCTTTACTTGGAATTAGTTTTAAATCTAGATTCATGACTTAAGTAATCTTTTGGAATACGGACCGTAGTCTTGGGGTGTTTTTTACTGGAACTTCAATAACATTTTTGGTATTCACGGTTCCTATACAATACAACAATATCCAATGAAGTCGTTAGGAAAAGTAAAGTACACACTGGTCGATATAAAGTATTTTATTTACAAATGATTGCAACAGTGAAGTACAGACGATGCAATATAATTACAGAGTATGTAGGTATGTTCAAAAAATGGGAAATGGATAATATCTAACGGTATTAAAATTATCTTTTTTTTTCCTTTCAATTATTATAATTAAGTATAATTAATTAATATTTAAAATTTATACATTCGACGCGAGCTCCGTACCATCGACGTACGACACAGCGTCCGCTAACCTAGAATTCTCTCTCCGATCCTCGCATCATACAAAACAGAAGCCGCACGCAGCGCGCGAACCAAACAACAAGCCGCCGCCCGCGCGCCAATAAAGCTCAGCGAAAGCTCCGAGGGGGGCACCCCGGGTGCGGGGGGCGCTACACCGCGTTGAGGGCGCGCCGCGACGGCCCGTAGTCCTCGGGGGGGTCGCGGTCGCGGCGCGCGGGCCGCTCGTCGCGCGCGTACCCCGCGCCCGCGCCCGCGTCGCGCGCGTACCCCGCGCCCCCGTCGCGCGCGTACTCCACGAGGTACGCGTCGCGCGTGTAGTCGTGGCCGTACGCCTCGCGCTCGCCCGCGTCGGCGTGCGCGCCCCCCGCCGGGGGGTAGTCGTGCGCGTACCCCTCGGGCG
Source organism: Zygaena filipendulae (assembly GCA_907165275.2). Classification (NCBI taxonomy): domain Eukaryota; kingdom Metazoa; phylum Arthropoda; class Insecta; order Lepidoptera; family Zygaenidae; genus Zygaena; species Zygaena filipendulae. The sequence continues at coordinate 15,154,747 of OU015649.1, read as the reverse complement.
GGTAGTCGTCGCGCGGGTACGGGTTGCGCGGGTAGCGGTCGCGGTGCGGGTACCGCTCGCGCGGGTAGTAATCCTCCTCCTCCAGCCGCTCGGGCCGGGGCACGCGCGATCTGCCTCCTGCGTGGCGGACACGGAAATCATATTAGCGCATACAAATCACTACAGTTTATCACATAAGGGTCGAGACACCCATTCTGTTTCCTTCACCTTGGGTAACCACAAAGTAAAAGAAATGCAAAATAGAGGTCTGGACCCGGGAACCGTTTCATGTGACTACTCCGCAAGTCTTCACCCAGCACTCTGAGCAAAAGTAACAATTATAGTTCAAACAATTTGTATTGTAATAATAATTAAATCAAAACTCCACCGTTCAATTTTCAATGCTACCTCTTGACTCTTCCAAATATTATGGTACTTAGTTGGTAAAACCTTAATCAATTTGTAAGGTTCAGAACGCAGTGTGCAGACTTGGAATAGCTCACGAAACGGACCACAGTCCTCAGGTAGGTATAATCAAAAATTCAATCAGGCACACTGCAAACACCACACTTGGGGGGGGGGGGGGGGACACTATCGCTAGGGGGGTCGGCACGCCATCACAGGGGTCACGCCGCACTTACTGCCGCCGCCCGGCCTAGGTCCCTAACTGGGGGGCCACCGGTGTCGGGATCTCCCCGGAATTGCGCACTTTACCCGGACACGGGACGACTACCTCGGCGGCGGGCGTGGGGGTCCGCGTCGCTGTGGAGAAGCACACGTTGAGGCGGGCGGGCGACGCTGCCAACACTCGCCACGCTTCGTACCGGATGCGTGTCGTTAAAATGTTAGTGGAATACGATCGAAAGAGGTTGAAGTAGCTGGAGAGTTTGAAAGGCCTGTTCGAATAGACGCGGAATACGCTGCCGCTGTGTAGCGAAATCATAATTATCTCAAAATCTACACGGATTTTGCTGCCGCATAGGTAAGTTTAGATTATAGGCGGTATAGGTAAAATTATATGCAAACCTCCTGCGGGTAACGCGCGGTATTTCGCTACCTAGCATGCAATGTCAGCGTATTTCTCTTATAATATCTGGATAGGCCCAGCGGTATGCATTTCACATGCTCGATTATAGGTTCAAATATATCATGGCCCGCAGCTCTGGAAACCACAATCTCGTAAGTTAAAACGTAAACAAAGCGAGCTATATTTTTGTTATTGTTAGCGCAAGCTGCACCCTCGGTTATGTAGTGTGAGCGTGTTACAGGCGGGGCGGGGGGCCGCTAGAAACTGGTTGCAACCTGGACGGGAGGCGTTGGCCGACGGTACTGCTAAGAATGGTCTCTAACTTGTAGGTATTATGGTCTTCGAGGCGCGGCTGTTAGTGCGCTTGTCCGGGGGCTTGTACTGAAATGAACAGGGAGTGCAGTGAGTGAGGCGGCGCGGCGGGCGAGGCTACTGACACTATAGGTATTATCGCAGTGACTTACACAATGGGTACACAATAACCTATGTACATCAAGGGAAATTGGTTACGCACAACATAATATGTAATAGGAGAGGTAGGTGCAGTCATTTTCAAAAGTTCATATAACGGAAAAATTACGTGCGAGCAACTGCAGTTCGTCGTTCAGCGCTCTCACACGCATTCAATCTTATACAACCGCTATAAAACTATGTATTCATCGGCGCTATTTACTTATCGCATTTAATTTTGCCAATGACAAAGTTTTAGTAAGTGGTTAAAATAAAACAATTATGGCAAAACGCCAATGAATAAGATAATGTTAGATTGTTCCCCAAGATAAAACACGGTTCTCTCTCGAAAACTAGTTTCTTTCTCGGAAAAGAAAATGGCTGCTGAATGAAGATAAATAAAATACTTCTTGTGCTACTCCTCAAATGTATTACATATTTAAAATTTACATATATATGAAATTTTGCAAATGACCGCGTATTGTAATTACAACATTGAACTTCTAAAGGTACAGTCACAGTAGCACGGTACCCTTTTTGAACGTGTAATTTAAACGTAATGTATCTAATTTGTTCAGAAAGAGCGTCACGCGCGTGATGAGCATACAGACTTAGATAAAAATAGAGGACGGAAGTTGTCCCTTAGAGCATATCTAATTGACAGGGTGAATCTGCATACCTATCTAATATTTTGAGGCTAGTTTAACTCACTTTGAATGTGGCTATAAAACAACTGTCATCGTCACTATGATGAACCATTAAAGCAAAGTTATAGACACTGCAGAGAAATTATATTTTGTTATTATCACGGATTGCATGGATATCTACTGGAAACATGGCGATTTTGAGCTGACTTCATTACGTAATTAACAACTTTACTACTATTTTTGTTAATTAACTTACCCACTCCAAAAATTTCACACCGTTGTGATTCCGACGTCTATCATAATATCTATGTCTGTAGCTGAGCTACTTAAACATGATCCGTCTTACTACAAAACGTTAAATACTTGTTTAGCTCAACAGTGTTTAGACACAATATTTTACACATAAACGACGCATGTTTTACACACATAATATGTATATAATGCGTCGAACTTTCTGTAGGTACTATAATTTTAATAAGTAACAGCTTAACAGTCAGGATTCTACATATTAAACACTAGTCGATACCACACGGTTTCACGGGCGTTAGAATTCCCATGGGAATTCTGGGTTGTTTCTAATGGATAAACTTGAAGATTGCTTAACTGGTTTTAAAAATTATATGTCCTGAGTGACATAGGGAACTTTTTATCAAAGGATTCCCGCGGTAACTCCTAAATAACGCGTGTGAAATCGCGTGGAACAGCTAGTACCTACTATTTTATAGTGTTCAACGTTTGTTCAAATAAGGTTTAACTTTTTTGTAGTAAGATATTTGGCAGTTTCGTGGCATGCGTTATAAGTCACCTCGATCCCTGTCGTAGTGGTAAGAGTCCGTCCTCTCGCGGTGCCCTCCGGGGTGCGCGGGGGGATCAAGAGAGCGCATCGCACGGTTACACAACAATTTAGGACAAGTGAACAGGATGACCCGAAACATTCCGATGATATTTCATCAAAAATATAAATTCTTCTTCTTCAATTATGGCATCTATCACGATTTATCGCATTTAATATTGCCAATGACGCCAATGACAATGTCAAAAAGTTTCCCGAGAAAGAACACGGTTCTCTCTCGAAAACTAGATTCTTTCTTAGAAAACAAAATGGCCGGCCACTCGCTACGACTTCCACTGGTAAACAACCAAAAAGTAAGTAAATAATATAATGGTAAACATTTTTGGAGTCGAAAATTAGTAATATTGACGTTCCATAAACTTTTTTGTAATTTTTTAATATCATTCATGTTACAAGCCATCCTGTAGAAAAACGAATTTGTTAAACATAAATATAGTTGTCACATTAATCAGTGAATAACATCGAATGGATCTTGATAATAGGGCTTTTGATGATGGGTTGTTGAGAGGTTAGTAAATAATGACGAATTAATCACCAAAAATGACGGTATTTTGTTTATGGCAACTTGAATGATGAGGTGTTTTAAATACTAAAGTGAATTACAACAAATAATAAAGAATGTAACTTATAGATCTCTAACTCGTTAGTATAACTAATAATAAAATCAGACGTCAGATTTCATACCGGTCGGTGGATAGGACTGTTAAATGAAATGCTCCTCAAAACGTGATTAAGGTAGATGGATACAGCTGATACATTTTATTCGTTTTAAAATTATATAAATAATAATAATTTATGTGTCTAAAAAGTTAATCCACCCCTATTTTATGAATCTTTGGAAAATAACTGGGTACTGAAACAAAGTTTGAATTTTGAAAATTTTAACAGTATCATCCGAATAATTGACAAAAAAGTATTGCACAGTTCGTTACTGGTTGTTTTTTTAAGTGAAGAGAATAAAAATAAAATTCAAATATCGAATTTTATTTCTCTACCGACCGATACGCGCCGTGTACTTAAGCTTTAGAACTTGACCTTGTACTTAGAACAGTCCGCAGCATCGATATGTAAACACTTTGGTCAGTCATTGAACCTTATTTACTACAGTAATAAGATTCGATGACTGCCAAAATTGTTTACAGATTAATCAGCTGCACATTGGTGTGGAGGTGTGGTGTCTGTTGCTGGGGTGGGGTGGGGAGTGCACTCACCAGGCGTGGCGCCGGCCTGGTGCACGGGCGGGTGCGCGTGCGGCGCGTGCGGCGGGCCGCCCACGTGCGGGTGCGCCGGCTCCGTCGGGTGCGTCGCGCGCCAGTACTCCTGACGTAAGCAAACGGACACGCTCACATAAGTTTACTTACATTTTCTACCAACATTGCATTGATCGCTAGATATACATACCTCAATGTTGTACAGAGTGAAATAAATGAAACTTAAAATATTATTAAAACAACACTTGTTAAGCACGTTGTAACCATTTACTTACGTAAATTAACTGTTTTAAGATATCCTAGTTTAATAATTTATAAGCTATGTTTACATAAAGCGAGTTACCTGCAGTCAAACTGCGTAAGCAGTTTTGCGGGGCATGGTCTCAATGAAAGTGTGAAAACCTTTTCTGAATAAATATATTACATACATGCATACATACATACAAACTAACCCCCTACCGTGATGATATTAACGATTTACAGGGAAAGGACTCTAAATATTGCTTATAGCGAATTCCACTTACAAAATTAAGGTGGAATAAACACACCCTGAGGGTAGGGACCCGAAAAAGTCCATCGATAGAACCAGTAGAACCACCTATACCCACTTGAAAGAAAACACCTAAGCTTTTCTATTATGACTTGGGGTAGGGCAGTGCATGCAGTTCTATTGACAGTTCTACCATTAGAACTACTTGGGAGAAAACATCCAAACTGTCCGACTGTAATGTGGGGTAGAACACACAGATGCAGTTCTCAGTCACCTCCAGATACTCGGCGATGCGCAGGCAGGCGTCCTCGAGCTGGTTCTCGTCCAGGATCAGGTCGAACAGCTCCGTGGGGCACTGGCCCAGCTTCTCGGAGGCCACCATCTGTACCGACAGGTTCTTGCTTTGGCCCTTGCCGCGCGACTTGATCAGCCTTTGCAGTACCTGTGGATATGAGATTAGGTGAAATTAAGAGTAGGATAAGAAAGAAAAAGAGCGTTCATAATAACAATTTATAACAAGTTTTTGTATCACAACGCTGCCTGTTCATACGGATCAATATTAATAATTTATTCACGAAAACCAACGAACGTTACCTAAAATACGAAGCTTTTTTTCTTCGGAAGCCTACAGAAGTTTAACTGCACATTATACGTAGATACGTACATACATTTGAAACTACGATTTTTTCATTTCATAATAGTTTAATTCGATGAGTTGTTACAGGTATTGTCAAATTAAAACACAATAAGTTGCACTCCTCTGCTGTTGGATTTATATGATAAGCAATTTAAGAAAAATAGAAATTAATAGGTATGCACTTTCAGCCTTAAGTCGAGCTTTACAATCCCGTTATAAATTTTAGACAATATCGTGCAATTCCGACTATAATGCTACTTACATACGGATCAAATTAGTAACTACCTTTTTCTTAAGCTGATTAAAACTCCGTTTTACCTCAGAGTAATTTGACTTTGGTTTTACCTTTGCATTCGATATCTTGAGATACACGATGAGCGGGGCCAGCGACGTCTTCGCGAGCTGCGACGGGTGGTTTATCGTATCGCAGTCCAGCACGACCAGCTGCAGGGTCCGCGCCAGGTCGAAGATCCTCTCGATCTCCGCCTGCGGGACGAGAGCTCATTGAACATTCATAAATCAATGGCGCTTATTAATAAATAGCTATCCCGGTCTCACCAGCGTAAATTTCGAAGTTCCCGTCGAATTGTTCCATACAAACTTTGCCCTCCTTTTTCACGCCCAGAGCCTGTCCAGTTGACGCGTTACGCGCGTGGCGAGAACGCGCGAGTCGAGAGTCCGACGCGTTGGAAGCGTTTTACGCGCGAGTGCATCTGTACGGGATCTATGTGGCTCTAGTATCTCGGGAACACGCGCGTTCTCGACTCGCGCGCAAAACGCCTCATCTGGACAGGCTCATAGGGGTAGAACACTGAGCAAACAATCACTACGTTTTAAGAGTCGGCACTTTCATACTAATCACTGAATTGATCTATGAAGGCATTTTGTGCCAACCTTATCAATGCAATGTATGACGCGGACATAGGATTTTGGTTAAGCATTCCAAAGTTGGTAAAAAAGTTCGCGCATAAATCCATAGTAACTTTTGCTTCAAGAGTGTCGATAAGCTAGGGTAGAATTTCAGAAAATCCTTTCTCATCGGGTGCCTACGTCATATAAATAACACACCTTCCAAGTCTCTACGATCAGCGGTTTAGGCTGTGCGTTGATACGTCAGTCAGTCATTCAGGTCAAAGCTTTTTATATGTAGGATTATAATGCACTTAATTCACTCTCTTGTTCACTATAATACGGCCTCTTTCATTATTGCCTACCCCTCAATTTATTATTTGTCGACACCAAAATTTAAGTTTTTTTATTTTAGTTTAGTTGTGCTATTGTGCCGTTATCAAGTATTATTACTAAGTTAAAAAAAGTTTTCTCAGTAAGTGAATTTATGTAAGTAATTCTTTATGAGAAAATAAACATCTTTTTAAACCTAAAAACCTAGAATCCCTACTCTACTAATATTATAAATGAGAAAGTAACTCTGTCTTTCTGTCTATCTGTCTGTGTGTCTGTCTGTTACGCTTTCACGCCTTAATAGCTCAACCAATCATCATGAAATTTTGTACACACTTTGTCAGAGAAGGAGATAGGATACTTTTTGTCCCGGAATTCCTACGGGAACTGCGAAAGTAACGCCAGTGAAATCTCATGAAATTTTATGTATATTGTATACATTGTCAGGGGTACAAAGATCATAGGGTACTTTGTATCCCGGAATTCCTGCGGGATCTCCGAAATTCCCGCGGGTGAAACTGCGGGGAATAGCTAGTTTTAAATAAAAGCGATTAAACATTAAATCTTCAATACTGTAAAATCTTCTAGGGTACCTAAGCACTTAGAAGTTTCTAGGGTGGGAAAAATTGCCCGCCGCCGCTATCTACGTTTATAAGTATGCCGTGTTATGATTTTGTGAACAAATAAAAAGCACAAAAATAATTATTAAGATAAGGATCTTTGAAATAAAACCACAAAATGCAGATAATATCTGAACCTGATAGGTGACCCAGCTCTGAGTAACTTTTGTCAGCTAAATTGGTCAACTATACGCAAAACATGTCGGCTAGATTTGTGGTTCTTGGTTCACAAGCAGATGAAAATACAATATCCTGGTTAGTATAGATAGACTAATTACATCAAAAAACGGGGATTAATCACAGGGTTGTGAGGTCTAGTTCGATATGCACATTCGATATGACTATATAGACAACCATGCCTGTTAATATAATCAAGCACTGTTCTGTTCAGCACTTCAAAACACCACCACAATACCAATAACACTCGGGCATGACACGTCAACAGCCACCTAACCTGGACCTCGGCCAAGCTATTCATCCTGGAATTGGATTTGTCCATGATGATCGGTTTCTTTGGCGGATTATTGAGTATCGACCTCTTGGCGAGCGATATGTCGGCGGTGACCCTGGTAATGATGATCCTGGAACAGGAAGCGGACGGTCAGTGGACCCGTACCTGCACTTCGGCGAGGCAAGTCGAGCGGGAGTTGGTGCGTTCCATGATGGCACGCTTTGTCGGATTGTTTAGTAGCGACCTCTTGGCTAGCGATATGTCGGCCATTACACGCGTTATTATTATCCTGCAATGTGTTAGTAGTATTTTATTAGTCAATGGGAGAGGAGGACGAGGGAGAGGGGGAAGGCTAGAAGGCATTAATAGAATTTTCACCATTCCTTACACCCGAGATACACAATCAACGGATCAGCATAGTTCTTTCCGGCAGTTTTTATTAACAGACTTAATTTAAACCAGTCTTTATGTCATAGGTTTATTCTGATGAAGCTGCCCAACAAACTCCCCAGTATAGAATGATGCTGATAATGCACCTAAAGACTGTGTTGCTGTTTGTCACTCTAGCATTTGTCTAGAGCAGGAAGAAATATAAAATATCAGTCTTATTGACCCAGCGTCTGTTTGGTCTATTCACCCACCTGCCTTCAAACCGTCTCTTCAGAAAGTCGAAGAGTGCTTTCTGCATCATGTCGGTGACCTCGTAACCCTTGAGCGAGGGTCCGACCAGCACGACGGGCCTCATTGAAGGCACCACGTCGTACGGAGTGCACGCCTCCTGCTTCTTGAAGAAGGGTTTCCGTTTCTCCTTGCCGGTGGGCAGGGCTCCAGCGCCCCGGCCTCTCCCCGCCGAGTCGGAGTCCTCACCTGAAATCGGAGCGAAGGCTTAGAAGTTACGGTCTTTAATACATTCATGAACAACATAGAATTAATAGACATAGAGCACACGCAGAGCGAAGCAGCCTTGCTACGTCTCTCAACGCTCGCGGCCCTGCGTCTCCCGCATATTCAATTATTTTTTTGTTGCAATTTCGAACGAAACTAACGGTCCATGTTTATTATCTCTATGCTAAGCAAATAGGTAAGGGTAAGATAAGATGTTGGCTTTATTTACCCCTTCTCCCGAAGTCTAAACATAGGACTTCAATAAAAATTGATAATTCTGTTTATTGAGGGTAGCCAAAATATAGGGAGTCATTCGGGACTGAAATTTAGCTGAAGAACTTTCTTAAATGCATCTAAGTTTTACAATAAAATCCTTCAATGCAAACAATTAGCATTACTAAGTATTTAATAGGAAGACAATTAATAGGTATGCGTTGTTTTAAAAATATGGCTAAAAGGCGAATATAAAAAAAAAAAATATTTATACTTATTTTTACACAATCCAAAAAAAATATAGGTTTATTATTAATTATAGAGCACAAAATATTACTTTAAATAATAATAATGGATGCAATGGTCAGTGGAGTGATAAAAGAAGAGAGTTAATCCAAATACATAACATTATAAAATATATTTCAAATAAATATTACGTTGGTGGGTAGGTATAGCTATTAATTGGGTGAAAATTGAAAACATTTCCTGGCAACACTGGGGACTAGTCGACGCAAACGTGGGTCTTACCTCTATCAAACGATGTGGCATCTGAAAATATGGCAAAATGAGTGCGCTGATACTGAACTGACATCATTATAGTAATCGATAGCACTAGGTAGGTATTATGAATCAAATTTTATGTTACAAAATACACAAGAAAAACTTATAAAGACACTTTTAGGTACATAATTCAGTGTAACTAGTCGAAAAATCAACTTTGGTTTGTATAGTTAAAACAGGTAAGTACACTCAAAAGTTATAGAAAAATTTTGAAAACCACTACTAACCAGTACTTTTAACGACATTTAAAACAAAAACCCAGGTATAATATTCTAGTCATAATATAAATTTTTAGGCATATTTTTTTAAGAACATAAAATGTGTAATGAAATAAAAAAAAAACTGTAATTTGTAACATAAAAATGTAGTTGACTATACCAGGAAACCGTTACAAGTTTTCACCTCCAATAAAATTATGGATATGCAATGAAGAATGGTAGTACAAAGCAGTTAAATTTAATAATAAATTATAATAAATATAATACTATAATAAATTATAAGATTGAATTTAGAATGGCTGCACTATTAATTTACAAGTGACATGTTTGAAAAAGTTTTTTTTTTTATTTAATCATATTTAGAATAGACTAAAGTGAAAACAATTTATATTTATAAGACGTATTTTTTAAAATTTTAAGTACCTATTAAAGTAGAATGGAATCTTGCGCTTGCTTTATAAAAAGTCTACAGCGCGAAGTTGGCTCGCAATGTACCTACATAGGTATTATATGTTGTGACCCGATCTTAGAATTGATTACTTAATGACGTGGTCGACCACTTCAAGAAACTCAAACATTTCAAGACTTGATCAGCTGAATGAAACTGAGAATATTAAACGTTAACGCTTACATGGAAAATGAATAAATGCGGACTTTATCACTTTCTTTCTTTCTTTTTTTTAATGGACTTTCTCTCATATAATGTATTTAGGCAGTTTCAAGTAAAATAAATTCGATCAATGTATTTTCTATTAAAATGCTTCGTTGCACGGTTTGAAATTGCAAGCCACGGTACTATAGCTTGCAAGAACTTTCTCGCAGCTCTTGGAGGAAACCGAAGAAATCAGCTTGAAATGTCATAACATATCTTCTTGAGCACATAAAAAACCATTACTGTGAAAATTATTGTCCAATAGAGCACTATAACATAGCAAAATCCATTTTCAATCATTTTTTATCGACATGAAATAAATGACCGAACCGCCATCTTTTATCACTTGTAATTTAATAATGTTTAATATTATTGTAATTAAAATAAAATAATTTAAGTAAAAAAGAACATTAAGCAGCCAGTTATAAAATTATTTAAGTCCTCAACAGGTGCAGAAAGCACAGCAACGGGGGAAGTCTGGTTTTCATCTCGCATTCTACGAATCTTTGTCAATGGATCTCTTTATATAGCAAGTTTGCATTGAGCATCTGCTAACATTGGAGGAATCCATTAATAAAAAGCTCATAAAACGAACTTAGCTGGACTTACCTCGTGGCCGGACTTACACCATATCATAGTAATTATTAATGAAAGTAAAAACACGACTACACATTGAAGTATAAGGTGATCACCTTGCTTTTCTCATCAGTTTGGTATTATAAGCCTTAAAATAATTACCTACTGCCCTGCAGGAATATTTCTTAAGCAATGCGCAAAAAAAAAATCGGTGGTTCAGTACCAGTAATAGAATACAATTACACTATTTGTTAAAAACTTTTTTATATTTTTTTATCCGACTTTAAATCAACAAAATATGGACACTATCTATTCGTAACAGACCTAATATCAAAGAGTGCGCGCGCCATGCGGCGCCCGCGGCGGGCTTTAGTCATAAGATCAATTTCAAAGTAATCTTCTTTCGTTAACGATAACTTTAATATTTTGTACTAACAATTATCCAAAAAAAAAACTAGATGTGTAATAAAACTCATTAAAGTTTAATTTCTCAAAGTTTGCGCAGTGAAAAAAAAAAGCACCTGTATATAGTGGAGCAAATTTGTTAGTTTTGACCAAAACGACCATTGGGATACATTTTCAGATAGTTATAATTCCGATAAGAGGAATTAATTATGTATATTAAAGAGCAAAGCGACCACCCTTGTGTTACAAAGAAAGATACAGACAACTGCGTTGTACGTGTAACACCAGACAACACGTAAATAATACAGACACAACCTTTTCACAGATATATATATATACGTATACCTATTGAAAACTTCGTGTAACTACTGAAAACTTGAAGGATTGAGGTCATTTTACACTATTCCCGTTCCAGAAGGAATCCGAAAAAATCTTACGGATTGCACACCGTTGCTAAGTTTGTACCTAATCTTTATTGAGAGGGTTTTCTCCATAATTGAAGATGTCATCCGTTGCTAAGTTAAACATAAAATTTAATTACAGATTCAATAAGTCGTATATCGTCTAAAATTTTTGGTTTAATTAATTAATTTAAGACGTCATAAGAATATTTTGTTTTATGAAATACGAATGCCCACGCTTAATAATGAAGCATTTTTATCCCGTTGTAGCATTAAGTGTTGTCTGGTGTGTGATTAAAGCATTTTGGTGGACGGTCGACGTTACTGACTGTTTTTTTACTTTTTTTTTTTTTTTTTTTTTACAAAATATCAATCGAGCTGTTTGCTGTAGTTTTCGTTGCTGCTTTCGCTTTTCTTTTTTAGTAAGGAGTTTGAAAGGTTTACATCTGATTCTGATATCTTTACAGTTTTTGATGGCAACCATTACAACGTTATGCCGATACTCTTCTTTTTTAGATAACACGTTAACACCTAGTATTACACACAAAAGGCCTCATTTTCGTGCAGTCTGTAAATAAATACTAATTGTATACGAAAATTATGGAAAGAAATTGCAGGTAGAGTTGGGTGTGCCAATTTTCATAAGTACCACTATATTTCGATTTATACAAGAAATTTGGAGTGCTATGTTTTGTAAGTGCTATATCAAAGGTGCTATGTAAGCCGCGCGAATTCAAATTGCGCGGGAAGCAGGTAAATGCAGCAACAGAAATGTAAATACTTTGAATCTTATGTAAATAGTAATCAAGCTTAGACTGATAAAAGTGACATCATGTTAACGATAACAATTATTATAAATTTTCAACTTGACTAAGTAGGGGGCTGAAGTATGAGCGCCCAACGAGAACGACAGCAAACGCGCAAACCGCCATCGAAACCGACTTTTCGTAACCGGCTTCGAAGACGGATTTCTTTTTAAGAAACTGGTTTCGATAGAAGAATTATCAAATTATTTTCGGTTTCAATGGGCATGTTGACTAAATTTTTTTTAGTCCGTCTTGTAGATTAATAAAAAATATTTGACACGTATTTTTTCTATTTTTACGTAATCAAAAAATAACGGCGATACATTGAGCTGAAATTTAGCGTGACGTCACTAACTAGTGCCGTTGTATGGTGGCTTGTAACGGTTAGTGACGTCACGAGCCCTCACCCCAAACTTTAATGCGCTTTATTTCTGTACCTATATTTTCATTTATTAAATACGTGTCTATTAGTTGTTTTTTTATTTTCTAACTGACGGACTAATTTATTTATTTTTTTATGGAAAAAAGTACAAAATTTTTACAAATTCGATTTTCAAAAGTGGTCAACATCCCTATTGCGCCCGCGCAGTCAGTAGAGTACGAGCGTCGCGACACCGCGGCGTCGCGTGGCGTGGCGTGGGTGTATGCGTGGCGCGTGACGTACCGGGCGTGGGGGGGGTGCTACCTCTGGAGGTGTCGGGCGCGGCGGCGAGGTTGGCGGCGGAGGCGGGGCGCGGGTAGCGGCCCCGCGCCGCGAGCCCCGCGCGCACCGTCTCCAGCTTCACGGGCGATGGGATGAAGCCGATGTCGCAGCCGACCTTCACCAGCCGCCCGATCCACCAGTTGTTGTCGTACTTCTCCTGGAACGGCGCGTCGAACGGCCGATGAGCACATTATTCATCGTACACGGAAAAATACTGGTTACTGTGATGAGATTTTGGTAACTACACTATGCAATTTTTTAGAGTTGCATATTATGTGACAACTCAGCAGATAGTAAACTCTAGAATTGAATATTGCTCGTTACAATCTCGTTTTTACTTGGTAACTGTTTTCAAAATTCACAGTTTTTGGAATATTGTGGTAAGTAAATATAATGGGCATGTTGACTAATTTTTATTTTTTAGTCCGTCTTGTAGATTATTAAAAAATATTGGACACGTATTTTTTTTTTGCGTAATCAAAAAATAACGGCGATATATTGAGTTGAAGTTTCGCGTGACGTCACTATTCGGACAGTTTGTATGGCGGTTTTAGCGGTTAGTGACGTCACGACCCCCTCACCCTAAACTTTAATGCGCTTTATCTCTGTATATTTTAATTTATTTGAAAAAGCAAAAAATACGTGTCTATTGTTTTTGTTATTTTCTAACTGACGAACTAATTAGAATTTTGATTTTCAAAAGTAGTCTACATCCCTATTGAGATGGCAGCAAAAGAAGCTTTGGGCAAGCTAGAGCATTTGGTTTAACTTCTTTTGGAACGGTTGCCGCGCCTGCCCCGCCTACATGTCCTCTCTCATGTGAACATATCAATGATTTCCAGTCACACTTTTGAACACGCTTAGAAGTTCGTCGGCGCTGTGCGGAAATTATCTGATGGACACATTAGACGTGTCTCCGGCACTGAGAGACAACATGTGTTGCCTAATTATAGCGCGTTTGGTACCTACCTACCATATTTTCCGTCGCGTTAATATGCATGTATAATGTACATTGTACACGGTATACACACGGTATGTCTAATTTAAGTCTAAATGTGAAGACCTATAATAATTAGCCATTTGTTTTATATAGAATCTATACATAGAAATTTAAGTGTGCTGCTGGTCTTCCTAGTAAATAAATAAATAGGTAAGGTAAGGGTAACTTATAACAGCTAATCCTACTAATATTATAAATGTGAAAGTGTGGATGTTTGGATGTTTGTTACTCAATCACGCAAAAACGGCTGAACGGATTTGGATGAAATTTGGCATGCACTTTTTCAGGGGTACAGAGAAGGACATAGGGTACTTTTTATCCCGGAATTCCCGCGGGGCACAGCTAGTTCAATAATAATTTAAACGGTTAATTTCAATGAAAACTACTCTATAATATCGATAAACAATGGACTAATTTTTATATATTTAACACAAGCTACACAAATCGTTGAATTTCGCAAATATTTGGATGGAAAAGGAAAAAGGTGCATCGTCAGTGAACGGAACCCGTCCACCGTCGAGTATTGTTATGGCCGCTTGTACATATAATATTGTTTGTTATTACTAGTAAAATGCTAACATATCTGGCAGGGAGCCAATCGATTGTTCCCTCGAATCGATAGTCGACGATAGACACGGAGTGAAAAAGAACACTTTCAGATCCAAGGGTTCTTTTTTTAAACAAGTTTTTTTCGTATCACTTGTCTTTTTATTGGATTTGAAAAAAAAAACACAAATATGTATTCTTAAAATCACGCCTGTTGTCGATAAAGATAGCCAAATGTCATTTGTTTTATATCTAGCTGTTGACCGCGGTTCTTATGTAAATTCCGGGATAAATATTAAATAGTACCCCATGTTCTTTGCTGTACTCCTGACAACGTGTAAGTATAGAAAAATTCATGACGATCGGTGGAGAGCAAACACATATTCCCTTAGATTAGGAATTGTTCTTTCCAAATGGCCTTATCGTTTATGGTAAAAGGCATGAGTGGCGCGCCAGTTACCTTGATGTGGAGGAACTCCCGCACGTCGAAGGAGATGGCGCTGCCGGGCACTGGCGAGTCATCCTCGATTGCGCCATCGTACATGACATTAGTGCGTACGGCAAACGCCACTGGTTTCAACTGGAATGACATAAAATAAAATAGCATAGATGTAGAAGTGACTCTTCAAAAGACCGAGGAAGATAAAAAGTTGGATAGGATAGAGTAGCATAGAAGTAGAAGTGACTCTTCAAAAGACCGAGGAAGTTGGAATTTCCAATTTCTACATATTATTTAAATATTCTGTTATTCCATTTTTGAATGTCAGGTGCACTGAGCAAATAATCACTACGTTTTAAGAGTAGGCACTTCCATACTAATCGCTGAACCGAAATGAAAGCATTTTGTGCCAACCATACCAATGCAATGTATGACGCGTTCATAGGAATTTGGTTAAGTATTCCAAAGTTGGTAAAGAAGTTCGCGCATTAATCCATAGTAACTTTTGCTTCAAGGGAGTGTCGCTGGCCTGGTCAGGTGTTTCGATCATTAGTAAGCACCTCAGAAGAATAATGCTAGTTATTCTTCTGAGGTAAGCACCGAACGCAGAACGTCATCTTTGAAAGAAGACCATAGCTGAAACCACGACTGTCGGACTCGATATATAAATTATCGTGAACCAAACTAGCATTATACAATAAATGTCCCGATGTGGTCTCGATTAATCGCAAATCACCGAATACAACTTGAGGACCCAAGACGTGTTCAATCTGTATTTTGCGCGAAAGTGAAAATTTTATCATGCTAACCTCTTTTCAACGCCCACTCTACACTCTCTGGAATTAATATTTCAGTCCCCGAAATATTCGTGCTTACAACATAAATTAATGCTTGGTGAACGCTTGAAGGTTTTATAATCCCTGTGGGTTCATCTATCTAGCTACGAAGTTTCAGGCTACAGCTTTATAGGTCAAGTACTTAATGTACTTAATGCTTAGTCAGTGACCTTTCGTTTTTATTTAAATAGATTAGCAGGCCTAATTTTAGTATCGCGTTCCTTCCCTGTTGGTAACTTTGCCACTATTCATCACTAGCTGCTGCTGACGGTGTATTTTTTGCCACCTCGAGCCCAGAAAATGTATGCTAGTGGAATGTTCATAGCAAGCTCTCACCCTGGCCTTCTCCAACTGCGCCAGTGCCTGCGCTTGTTTCTCGCGGCGCTGCGCCTCCTTGTCTTCGTCCAGCGACAGCTCCGATGATGGTTGTGAGTAGTTCGAATCCGCTGAGCCCTGCTTCAACAATAAAACAACACAACATTAATACACACCCGCAGAAACCATACACCTAAATAAAGACTAACTGAGTAACATATCAACAATTAGCACAAACCGCCAAGTCTAGAACCATGTTTAACACGATAGCGATATGCACCGCCAAGTGAGCTCTCTGAACTACCTGAAGGTTGACTGGCAGAGAATGCCACTGTGGCATTAAGTCCGCCTTTTGTACCATGATGTGCATAAAGTTTAAATAAATAAATAAATAAATAGGGTTCCTTGTACAGCGAAGGCAAGGTCTGAGTAAGGGGTTTCCAAGATTATGAATCTATAAAACATACATACAGTCGAATGCATCTCCTCCTTTTTGGAAGTTGGTTAAAAAGGTGGAGATAGTGATTCACAGTTTGTATCGGGATACACTCTTGTATGATCCCATGAAACTAAGATAGTTTATGGAGAGAAGATGTCAGCAGAATTTTCTAGGTCTTTCCGAAATCCACGCAGGTCAAACAGATAGAACCAGGACAGTTGCGGCATCCTACGATCTGGTGTAGATGGTGAGGCCTACGAAGATGAGTCTACAAAATATACATTTTTTTTTCATTCGAGATTTTTCAAAGGTGTTAAAAACCTTTACAGGTTTACCCAAACACCGCCATACGTCATCAACACCACTTAGTAACTAGACAAGGTCTTTATATTTACATAGCTAAGCAACACTCAGAGCGCACCCCACAATAGTAGGCAAGGATTATTAATATGAGGATGGTGCTGGTGAATTGTGTATTTTAACTTAGTCGACCAATTCCAGTTATTTTACTTTTCTAACTGTTTGCTTCAAACAACCGAAGCCGATACAAGTAATGATAATATTTGTAAAACAGAAACAGTTCTCTCATAGATCTTCTCTTTATTTAGAAACAGATACAAAATGTTTCGTGTACAACGTAATGCAGCCCACATGGTACCATGACCAAAACGGTCAGTGTCTCAACATTTTGATATGAGTGCATGCATCCATGGCGCTGACTTTCAGCTATATAGCGTATTAAAAATATATAAGTACATAGATAGGTATAGAGACAAATATAGGAAAACATAGCGAGGAATCTGTAGCTTTGAATTCAATCGATCCAATCCAATTACAATATTGTAATGTACGTAAATGATACAGTATAGTAATAACAACGGATTTGGCACGAAACTTGTCAAGAATACGTACGTATGTGCGCGCGCAACGCCGCATCGTTTTGCACCAAACAATGCAGTTATAACCATTTGTATAGACACTAACTGTTTCCTGCGGTTTCACCTGCGCTTTCGGAGTTCACGCGGGAATTCCGGGATCAAAAGTACTCTACATCCTTCTCCATATCCCAAACACGGTTTGTGCCTTTCATGACGATCGGTCGAGTAGTTAAGACGTGAAAGCGTAACAAATAAATGAACTCATATTCGCATTAGCTGTGCCCCGTGGGTTCACTCGCGTCACTTAAGCCTTCAGTCTATTTTTGTTTAATCTAACTAAAGACAACTGAAACAGCTTCTGAACCACTTTCGCGGTCACAAAAGTAATTTCATTTTTCAGAGTATAAATGATGATGAGATTGCCTTTGGGCATAAATTAGCTGCATATTATAATTTTAGCGATTTGTAAAGATTTTATTTACGTTCTATAAAGTAAACAAACAAACAAAATTCGCTTTCCGCTGTTTGTTCCTAATTCCTATGCATATGCTTAGATCTTTAAAACTACGCGACGGATTTTCACGCGGTTTTCACCAATAGATAGATAGATTCATGAGGAAGGTTTATATCTGTTTTTTATACTGGAACTCCCGCGGGAACTCCGAAATTACCGCGGGCGAAACCGTGGGGGATAGCTAGTAATATTACAAAGAGCTCAAGAGCTCAGAGCTCAGCAGAATTGTGAGTTTGTGAGTTGTGACGTTGTAGGGCTACCTAATCAGCTCTGGATTTACTGAACCGATTCTGAAAATTCTTTCACTTATAGGAAGATGCTAGGGTACTTTTTATCCCAAAATTCCTACGGGAACTCTGAAACCTTGGGGGACAGCTAGTACTTAATAGGGAATATAATGTTGACGCCTTTTTTGATTCAATGCGGTTACGCAGAGGTTCGTAAATTAAACCCGCGCTACTAAAATAATCGTTCGCTAGGAACACTGCCTGGTGGAATGGATAAAAGTCTTCGCGCTATCGGTGACATCCGCATCCGCATGAACATCCGCATTGATTATTGCTGATGCGGATGCGGATGCAGATTTCCAAATCTATACGGAAGCTCCGCATTTGCGGATGCAGATGTGGATATTCGCAACATCCCTTCATATGTAGTGTAATCTCTGAAACTACTGAACTGATACTAAAATATCTTTCAGGAAGCTACTATATCCCTGAGTGATATAAGACTATTAAGAGTTCCCGAGGGAGTCACGAAATCCACGCGAAATAAAATAATATAATAATAGTAACGGGGAGCAGCTTGTATTAAATAAAATAAAAATGGCTACTTTAACACCTATGGGTACTAGAAAATTATGGGTATTATAAAAAGTGGGTACTAATATTATAAAAAGGTTGTGTGGGTTTGTGAGGTTGTAGGGGGTAATCTCTGGATCTACTGAACCGATTTTGGAAATTCTTTTAACAATATAATGCTGCATTATCCCTGAGTAACATAGGCAATATTGTAATCCGGAATTCCTTTGGGAACTTCGAAATTACAGCAGGTGAAACCGCGGGAGGTAGCAATTATATTTATTATATTATCAAAATTGCTTATTGAATGCATACTATTATTGCAATAAGATCTAACAACAGCTGTCAAAGGTGGCTGCATATTTCCCATGACGACTGTACATTATAAAACTTTTGTTCTTGCAGATTGTAACTTGCAATGATGTGCATACCGCTAATTGGCATGCATGTATGTCTAATACTTAAACAATGTAACCTTTATAACCTAATACTATATATGCTGTGCTGTTGGTGTGCCAATAAATAAATAAATAAATACTATTATACTCAGTTTTCGAGCGTCCAATGAATGAAATAACTTTGTTTCTCACTAAAAATGTTAAGCCCGCTCCACACTCACGCGAGAATCTAGCGAGAACGCGAGAAAACCACGAGAACGTGAATCTGGAGCCGATGTTCTCCGCCGTTTCTCGAGGCGTTCTCGCGTTCTCGCAAGATTCTCGCGTGAATGTAGAGCGGGCATTAGAACTTACTAGACTATGCAAGCAAAAACAAACAAATCCAAATCGTGTATTATCATACGGGGATCCTTACCAGAGGCTTGTAGTTTTTCATTGGGCGATGTCGGCGGGGCGGGGGGCTGCATGCAATGCGTCACACAAACAGACTGTACAACATGCAAGATATAAATCAATTGAATATTAGTATAGTAGGAATAAGTTGTTAACAATATTTTGTGTGAAAATTTAAATAAACGATAAATTTGAATAAACGATGGGGTGTTGGATGAAATCTACACGTATTGATCATGCAAAAATGGTAGAGCAAACAAGGAAAAGAAAAGCAAAAATAGGTGACGAAGATGTTCTACTCTATATTTATATAAACATGTAAATAAAATAGAGTGTTGCTACAATACAAAACGACACTCGTAAAACGTGTCACTGTGTCAGTAGGTAGTTAAGTACTAATTAAATTAGCTACGGAATCAAGGTTCTCTGCACCCTCGATCGAGAAAAGTATAAATAGTTTGTCAAAGTTCATGATGTTTAAAAATGACCTTGACCTCATTCAAAATAATAGGCCTGTTTCCGGGGTGTGAAAATCGAAATTCTATTTAGTCCGTCTTGTGGATTAATAAAAAAAATTGGATACGAATTTTCACGTGACGTCACGACGTGCTAAAAACTGTTTTTAATAATCTACAAGACGGACTAAAAAACTAAAATTTGGTTAACAAGCCCATTCTATGAAAAGTTTATGAATGTAATGTAGTACAAAAGAAATGTAAAAGAAGTGTATCTACAAAATAATGAAAAGGTTTTCTCTTTAAAAATTTTCCAAATAAAAAAAATAATGGAATGTTTTTCGAGCTACAGACTATAGGAATACCTGTCATACAATTTTATTCTACACAGCGGAGTTTTGAATTCATTCAGCAAAGGTGGTTGTGTGCCTACGGTTGTGTAAGAAGGTCTGAATAGGACTGGCACGGTATAGGCGGCAGACTGGCGGCTGATAGAGCCTTCGGCGACCGTGACGTCAGCGCCCCCTCGCTCGATACCGCCCACCCCGCCCGGCCGCCCTGCATATTTTACGCCCTTGTTTTTGCCTTTTGGGCCGCGTCAGTCGCTAGCGTACATTTTTTGTTATGGAAACGTTTCGGGTTAGCGTTTAACTTATTCAAGTTGAGAATTCGAAACGCAATACGGTTTTTGCGCAACTTCATCCAAGTTAATTTTGAATCAACGAATTTAAGATAAAAATAAATGGTTGTTTCAATACTCATAGTAATTTACCATCCATTACGGACCAACCATCTTCATTTCTTGGGTACCTACATGCTAAGATCCGTTCCCTCGTCATTAGTTTTAAAACTCCTTTTTTGTGTGAGGCATGTCCTAACCAACCGACAAAAAGCAGTTTTATTAGGTATATTATGTGAAAGAGTAAAAGTTTTTTAAATGTGGTAATAGGCTATTTGACTAATGTTTTTTTAGTCCGTCTTGTAGTTTAGAGTGGGGGCTCGTGACGTCATTTACCACTACAAGCCGCCATACAAACTGCACTAGTTAGTGACGTCACGCGAAATTTCAACTCAATATATCTCTGTTATTTTTTGATTACGTAAAAAAAGAAAAAATACGTGTCCAATAATTTTTATTAATCTACACGATGGACAAAAAAAAAATTTAGTCAAGTAGCCAATTGGTTTATAATGCAGTAAGCAATTTCGACTTGAAGGAGTAATATAAAGACGCCTTATATAGGCTATGGTAAAAATAGTACCTACACAGTTTAAATCGTTATCGGAGCATTGGAATAAAATTATACTTTGAAGCCAGTAATAAAAACAAAAAATCGATATAATGAAGGAAGTAGGTATTATTAACTTTATCGATTGACTGTCACCGAACTATTCAGATTCTTGCAGTGAATCGCGAAGCATTGAATAACTGTTCTGCTAATAATAGAATACAAATGTGGAAGTTGAAACGGCTGAAATTTGGTGCATAATTTTTATAATTTTTATTTTAGACTAAGTTCCCGCGGGAATTCCGGGATAAAAAGTCCCCTATGTCCTTTTCCGTACCTAGGGGTACGAAATAGATGAAAACGAGCAATAGGTATAGACGGAAAGAAATCAGTCAGACCGAAGAGGTTTCCGCCCTCCATGGCGACCGAAATCTTTGGTTGCCCGAAATATGTAGGTAGGTATATTTTGGCGACACAATATCAGTGACCAGTATGCACTGCGACCGACCCCATCGCGGTGTCAATGAAGTGCAAACTACAGAAGAGTTTATTGACCAAATATGGTGCCCAATCGAACACCGCTAGCAGAAATACTGAAGACCTATCTTCGGTGGGGAACCTTCGATCGCGAACTTTCCCGAACACGCCCGTATTTTTCTCCCAGTGCATGAAAAATTTAATGGTGATCGGTCCAGCCGTTCACGCG
Source organism: Zygaena filipendulae (assembly GCA_907165275.2). Taxonomy (NCBI): domain Eukaryota; kingdom Metazoa; phylum Arthropoda; class Insecta; order Lepidoptera; family Zygaenidae; genus Zygaena; species Zygaena filipendulae. The sequence continues at coordinate 15,132,832 of OU015649.1, read as the reverse complement.
TGATGGCGTGACCAAGGGAAATAAGGATTCATCTTTGTAATTAATTATATGGAAGAAATAGTTTCCCAGGAAAACCAAATTAGGGAATATTACGTATAAATAACGTGATCATAAACACTTAAGCTTCAAAGTCCGTTTTTTATAATCTATACAAAAAGAAAAATTGCATTTAAAGATGATATTCTGTGTGTCAAGTTTCATTCAAATCTGTTCAGCCATTTTTTTTTGTATGCGTAACAAACATCGAACATCCTCACAGACCTTCATATTTATTACTACATTATTATAGTACTAGTTGTCCCACGCGGTTTCACCCGCATTCTTTTCGGAGTTCCCGCGGGAATTTCGAGATAAAAAGTTCTACTCTTGTGCTTTTCTGCACTCCTGACAATATGTATGAGCGTGAAAGCGTAACAAACAACTCGTACTTACGTCACATTCGCATATACATATAAATATTAGTAAGAATTAGTAGGCTACGTTTACATAAAAGTGATGCCGGCCTCAAACCAAATTTTAAGTTTTTAGTCCTTCTTGTAGAATAATAAAAAAAAATTGGACACATATTCTTACATTTTTTACGTGCCTAATAAAAAAATAACGGATACACAAAGTCGAAATGTCGCGTGACGTCACAGCGTGCTATAAACTGTGAGCATGGCGTGACGTCACGTGACATTTCGACTTAATCTATCTCCTTTAGTTTTTGATTACGTAAAAAAACTTAAAATACGTGTCCAATATTTTTTATTATTCTACAAGACGGACTCAATAGAATTTTGAGTTTCGTACCCCGGAAACAAGCCTATTATCGCGGAGCCTATTAAATGTTTATTACTGTGATATTGTTTCGGTACCGTGCTGTGTACAGATTTATACAAGTGAACATAATAATTGTGGTCGGAACATATAATAATACACTATAATAAGTAAAAATTATAATGACTACACTCGGTTTTGTGTACTTAAATAAATAAATAAATTATATAGTTGGTAATTAATTATTTTGCTATTCCACAAGCGGAACCTACAGATTATTAGCAAAAATATTCGCACAGCGAATAATATTGCGACAGCTCTAGCGTATTATAAGTAGGTATAAGCAAGTGTACGAAAAAACCAGTGTGAACTAGTTATTTGTTAGATTTCAGTATTGTTTACTAAAATAGACTGCCTAGAGAATAACTTTTCAAATACAGATCAAATGTCAGATCAGATTCGAAAGTAAATAACTTTTAGTCGTCCATTAAAATATGGAACGTGTGGACATCTGCAACAACGCAATAAGGTTCAACGACCTTTAAAGCTTACATAATATAACACATAATGATTTTATATGTTTAAGTATTGTCATGTATTGAGTAGTTTATGTATTTATATGGTATATAGTATATATTTATTATGGTATATGGTATATATTTACATAGTATAAAGTTTTGGAATGCTTTACCCAACCACCCGTGTCTATGTATTTTTGTTTGTCCTTTCGCATAATTGGTTGTCTGGAAGAGATCGCAACTATGCGATAAGACCGCCACTTGCTTTCTCCTTTTTCTTTAGGTACTGTAACATTGTTATTTTATGTGCAGTAAAGGATAAAATAAATAAATAAATAAAGACAAGTTCGCACACAACAGCCAACCGTCGTAGTAGTCGATCATCACTGAGAACACGTAATTTCGAACTTTTCAGAAGGTTTCAAATCACCTAATCACATTCTAAAACTAGCTGTTCTCTGCAGTTTCAACGGCGTTGATTATGGAGTTCCCTTGATAATTTCGGGACGAAAAATAACTTGATATCCTTTTTTGCACCCCTGACAACGTGTAGGTTCAATTTCATGATACCTAATCGAGTGAGCTTTTAAGGCGTGAAAGCGTAACAAATAAACAAAGAATGTCACATTCGCATTTACTAACAGAGACACACATAATATCTACATTTAGCATCACTCAGATGTCATGAAGTAAAAAAGATAGTGTCGCATAGTAATTGCTGCGATGCCAAACTAGACACCGCGCCGACTCAGCATAATATTTATACGTAATTAGTTAAAATTGCAATTAATCAAAGCATAATATAACATTAAAAACGTACCTCTGGTAAACTTAATTTACATGACTTTCGACTACCTTTGAGAAGTAACCCCGTACCTACCCATAGGCTTGTTATTAGCTATATGGAAAGGTAAAACTTTTTTGTTTCGTGCTAAATGGTTGGTTAAAACTTAAAACAAAATCTCACGCCAAAACGCATGCATATAAACGATTGGTGACCAGACCACCCGTCCACATCACTTTCCCACAACATCGTGAGACAACAGACCGGCGCACGTCGCAAAACAAAAACACAGAAGCGAGAATACGTCCCCGGTCCGAATCCGATGCAGTGCGCGCGCACCTGCGTAAACAACTTGTTGTATCCGTGCCCTTGGGTGCCGTAGCCCACCATGTTACGGCATGGCTGCAGGTGGTGGCCGCTGCGGACCACCAGCGGTATGTCGTCGTGCTCGGCCGTGGTTGCAGCGCATCGGGCGACGCGGCCGCACGCCCCGACCGCCGCACGCGAATAACACAAATCCCCCACAGTCCACAGTGTGGACTCCACACTCCCTTCGTGCAGTGTTGCCAACTACTTTAAATACGAGTGCCTGCACTCAATCTCAAAAGTCGCTAAAACTAATCCTATTAGGAGCGGACTCGGGTTTTTGTTCCGGGAGGGGCACGAGATGTTTAGATTTGATTTTTTTTTTCAATTTAAAAATGTTTGTTTGTTACGCTTTCACGCCTTACCGGCATGACCGAACGCTAAACCGCTTTTGTCAAATCTTTTTTATCGCTAATTGTAAGACTTAAACAAAAGTCGTCACTTTTAGAGAGAAAATCTCTAAATCGGCAACACTGCCTTTCGAGTCCTGCACTCCGGACCCTCCGTTCCCACCGACCACCTCCCTCTTCCCCCGCCCCCCTACACCGCATCCTCGTGAATGGGATGCGCGCGCACCGCGCGGTCGGTTGTCGAACCGTATACCAAAATTAAACGGAATTATCAACCGGCAGTAGTACACTATGAACTGGGTCACCTCGGATAGCGTCTCTGAGATTTTTCGGGGGACTGGCAGTTGCGATGCGAATACTAAAAAAAAAAACTAAGATTGTCAGTTTGAAAGAAGATAATGCAGTGCAAATGTACTGTTTCAAACAAATCGATGACCTGTATGAACTGAAATTTTCCATAACAATGACAGCCAATCCATACTAATATTCTGCCTGTTTATTATTATTATTATTTTTTTATGTCATAGGGGGCAAACGGGCAAGTGGAAAAGTGGAAAAAATATCTGCGTGGAAAAATTAGTTTTTAAATAAAGTATGCATATTCGAAGCTGCACTGCATGCCTAGGCATAATTTTAATTTTAATTCCATGGATCTAGGCATCTATCTATAGTCTACAAATGGCGTTAATCAAGTGGGTACAAATATACACACAGACGGCTGTCTACTGTGTAAACAAATATAGGTCAGTGGTTCTAATAAAAGAGTTCTTCTGTTTGACCGTAATTAATTGACACGAGCAATCCAGGAAACCTAGCGGTATTTTCCTAGCGGTATTTTTATTAATCACACGTGTAACGGAGTTCTAAATATAATAGAGATAATGTCAGGGGCGAGCCGTCACTTAGGCATTTAGGCATGTTAATCCTGCGGGCTCTATCGGTCACTTAGCACCATTATCACGTAAAAACTGCGTCAAATTCCTATACAGGGTGATGTAATGTGTTCTCCCCCCCCCCCCCAAATAATAATCGTGCGAGCGACGGATATTGCGCTGTTTGAGATTAATATACACTAAGGGTTGCTATCTTGGAGCAATTGAGACTACTTATGACTTATGAGTATAATTAAATATGAACAGGCAAATTTTCCTAGACAAATTTTTACCAACTTTCCGTTATTTTTCGCCACCTCTAATTGTGATTAAATTCGTTTTTGTTTCTTAATCATTATATTTATATTCATTTTCGACTTGTGACAACCCTAAATTAAAACACATCAGGTGAGGAAGCGTGCCCAGATGAAACCAACAAGGTTAGAATTTATGCTCGTGCACATCGTAAATGCGTCAGTTACATTGATGATTCATTTTATTTTCACAAACATATAACATAATCTCATCGGTAGTTATTCCTTTTTATTGTAAAGTTATTGGAAATATAAATCTTTGAAAAGAACGTATAATTGGGTATTTTCCGGGGTATGAAAATCAAAATTCCAATTAGTCCGTCAGTTAGAAAATAAAAAAATATTAGACACGTATTTTTTGCTCTTTCAAATAAATGACATTCTAATTAAACGTAGATAAAGCGCATTAAAGTTTAGGGTGGGGGACTCGTGAGTCGTGACGTCATTATTCGGTATAAGCCCGCACAAACTGCACCGAGTTTTGACGTCACGCGAAATTTCAACTGAATGTTTGGCCTTTATTTTTGATTACGTAAGAAAAGTAAAAATACATGTCCAATATCAGTTATTAATCTTCACGACGGACTTAAAAAAATGTAGTCAAGTAGCCCATTATGTGATGTGCGCCAAGGATCCAAAGAAATTATGAGCAAATGCTCATACTCTTCTCGTTTAATTTTATTTTTTTTCACATTTTTTAAGCACGTTCAATTTATTAATTTCTTTATTTAGAAAAAAGAAGGATTACATTTTCAGTGTATAAGTAACCCACAGTAAAACGGGGTCGCATTTGTTACCCGTGATCCAGTGATCTACACAGTAGGTATATAACTAGTTCACCTAGGTCCTAGATTATTCACAGTTAACCTTTGTACCCAGACGTTCTATGGGTAATGCAATATACGCGCGGTACACCTACTGTGAACGAACGAGGAGAAAAAGCAGTTTAATTTCAAATCGTCGTCAATTCAACTTTTTTTTCTTACGTCCTATCTGTTAGCGGCTGCTCTACGGAAAATCAAAGCAAATTATTTGTTTTTCAAAATGAGCTTTTTTGTATTTTTGCCTCTTTTCACGCATAACGGACCTTGATATATAATCACAACCATACAAAGACTTTATTCTTATGGAAGGTTTGTTTAAAATAAAGCGATTTCCGGTTTTTGGCTCCTCCTGTAATATTTACTCCGCTGAAATTAGGTAGGTACTTTGTTTTTTTCGTAGGGCAGCCAGACCCGCTACGCCGGAGCTCCGTAGCGGCGTAGCGAGCGTAGTCGCAAGAACCGTAGCGGGCAACTACGCTCGTAGCAAATTCATAGAACACTTCCCGAAAGTATGGATTGTAAATATTATATATTATGTAATACGTACATTTAAAGTATTGTATTTATATCGTGGAATATTCTCTATAGTAAAAATAACACTGGGGAAAGAAACATATTTAGGTTTGCAATTTTTAATATAAAATGAAAGCGTGGGTTAAAGGTTAACTAAATCAGTTAAAAGGTTGAGAATGTTTTATTTATATATTAATGTTTCATCGTGCCTACCGATATTTTAATAATAATCTTTTCTATTCCGAGAAAACTTTCCACCGCTAAAAATAATTATAATATTGTGTATTCACAACAGGCCAAAATATAGCGTGTAAACATTTTGATCGAACGTAAAATACAACACGGACACTGCAATATCACCCTTAACACCCTTAACACAAAGTATTAATTAACCGCATACGGAATGTTTGTTCGAACGCAACCTGAAACTTCGGCGGGTCAATGAAAAATAGACCTTAACATCCCAGTAACAAGTGTCATTAGCGTCGCGCGCGTAAATTTTTCATTGGCGCGAGGGTTCACGGTTGATGTTAGAGGAATGTCTGTTTAATTGGATGGGGATAAAGTTGGTTTTCATTTGTCCGTGTTGGCGCATGCGCGCGGTCGCGATCGATGCGGCCCGCCGCGCCGGCGACGTCGCTGACCTACTTGCGGTGCAGACGCTCACTTACACCCAATACGGTAAATAACAGGGCGTCTTTTTGTGCATTAATTGTAAGTATACACTTACGCACTAACATGGCGGCGCGACGGGAGTAAAATTCCATGTTTACCCAGTGATTATAATAGTTTTTTTTTTCGATGTTAACGCGGTCGCGGCATGAATTTTACGAAGTCAGATGCTGATCAAGTCCTGTCAATTTCATAACGGTACTCAATTGTGCGAATTTGCGTATAGTAGATTGATTTATGTAATTAAGAACTTATAGCATCATTGGTGCTGAATGTCTACTTTTGAAACTTTTTAGTTGTAACCATTACATGTATTCACTTGTGGGAGAAAATAAAGATTATTATTATTATTATTATTAATGCAATATTCTTGTAGATTGATATGAAGATAAGAATTACGAACTTATAAAAAAAACTCATAGGTCGTTTTAAAATGGTTTCGTCTCCTTCTGTACTTGGATATCTAAATAGATATTTGTACCAGAGAGCAAGTTCATAATGTTGCACTATTGTTGGTCGAGTGCGTTTTAAAGGTGAGTACTTTAAACGGTAACCAACTAACAACACGGGTACAGTCAGAATCAAAAATATGTGAACACTTCGTCAGTCTTCGAACTTTATTACTATTGAAACAAGATTCGACTACTGTGAAAAGTGACTGCATATATCTGCTGGCGACTGTACACTCCCACTTCCCGCCGGGCACGGGTTCATTCGTCGATTTCGAGTAGGTATTTAAAAAAAAAACACGAAACATAACTTTTGACAATAATATGGTACATAGTTCACGTAAAAACTCATCAACGTACCTACAAAGGTATTTCGAAGGAGTTTTCATATTTTCATTGCCTATTTTTCACATTCTTATCGCGGTCTGTTCAAGAAGTTAGTTTAATATGAACACGCGAACAAAAGCAGGTATATTTATACATATAATTAAAATTTAAATGTCTGTTTGTAATTCTAAATTAACAGCTTTTCACTAAATGCAAAATTTAAAAATCAAGTATTAAAATTTTTGTCTATGTGTATGTTCCGGCTAATCTTTGAAACGGCTACACCGATTTTAAAGGGACTGACTGACTTTAACTGGCAGATAGCTGATGTTACAAGGAGTAGTTTTAGAAAAAAATAGTTCCTGCGGGAATTCCGAAATTCACGCGGGTGAAACCACGGGGCACAGCTAGTTAATAAAATACTAACCGTATACAATTACAAATGCGAATGCGAGTTTGTTTGTTTGTTGCGCTTTCACGTCTTAACTACTCTACCAATCATCATGTGCATACACGTTGTCAGAGGTACAGAGAAGGACATAGAGTAGGTACTTCTGTCCGCCAGAACTCCGAAATATACAATTACAATTACATTAAATTACCTACTATAATTCCATTAGTACACAAGCTAAATTAGTGTTCAGTACTTATAGTTACATATATTCCGCATAATTTCAACATAACATTGGAAAATTTAAAGGGATCAAATTCTAACGACAAAGAATGGGGATGTTGACTACTTTTGAAAATTAAAATTCTAATTAGTCCGTCAGTTAGAAAATAAAAAAACAATAGACACGTATTTTTTTCTTGTTCAAATAAATTAAAATATACAGAGATAAAGCGCATTAAAGTTCAGGGTGAAGGGGTCGTGACGTCACTAAACACTAAAACCGCCATACAAACTGTTCGAATAGTGACGTCACGCGAAATTTCAACTGTTATTTTTTGATTACGTAAAAAAAGAAAAAATACGTGTCCAATATTTTTTAATAATCAACAAGACGGACTTAAAAAAAAAATTGTCAACATGCCCATTTCACGTTGCACCGATGGCATCCGAGACTCAACTCAACTCCCCTACACTCGTTTAACCGAGGCTCGAGAACCACTGACGCGCTAGGTTCAGAAGACCTCGACGCCTTGCCGCTCGAGTGTCCACTCTAACCACTTCACGGTGTGACGCCCTATGAGGCTTAAAAATTTATTTATATTCGAAAAAGCATTTTAAAGATATATGTATAATGTATTATAACATAATACACTATATGTATAATGTATTATGATATAATACACTATAAAACTTAAGTTGAAATATATTTAAAGTATTGCGAGTTGATAAACTCACAATCTAAATTTTGTATGATTATTGATGTATAATTCATAAACTAAAATGAATAAAGTAATTATTCATATGAAATAAAATGTTTATAATAAAGTATATTAACCGTGTGCTTGGTTTCAGATGTAACGGTGATATCGACTTGTACCCCCCAACCCCCCGCATACCCCTCTCAAACGAGACGTGAACGCACCGCCAGTATCCACGCGGGCGGCTGAGACGTGAAGTGGCATCGCGCGGCGGGCGGACGAGCGAGTCGAGAGGCTACGCGTCGCGCGTAGAGCGCGTCGCGTATACAACATTAAATGTTGTTAAACGAGTTTGGTGGTGGCTCGAATATAGATTTGCATTATTATGCTTATCTAAATATTAAGTTAACATAGAGTGTTGACAAACGAGTTTGGTGGTAGCTCGTATACGGATATTGTATTATTATACAAATCTAAATAATTATATTGGAGTCTCACGTGAAGGTCTTAGATGAGAATGCCGACGACCACTTTCACAATAAAGATGATGTAGTTGGGAGTTCGAACGAGCTTACGTACTTAGTGACTTGTCGCTCTGTACGAAAGCCTTGTCAACGCGCTCGACGTCCGTTAGGATATCTTGTGCGAAGACATATATTATTATGAGGAAGGCTTTCGGTGTGTATGGATTGTAATTTTATTGTTATTAAATTATAATTCATCACATCTTATCGGCTCGATGCATACGTGTATTTTCAATTTATTGGAATTTACAACGACGATGAACTCTAATCCTGAGCGGTTAGACGTCGCGCGTCGCGAGTGTAAGATAATGTGGAAAGGTAAAAATCCGCGCCTTGAGTTGTCTTCGCCGTGACGGGTTTCGTTGTGCACGTATTGTATCTTGTCTATTGAATAACTACGCCTTCCGTGTTATTCAAAAACTATCATCGACTATGCGGCTGACTGGAGACGCGGGATCGCTTCCTACACCAAGGGAGTGTTGAACGCTCTTCTTTCAAGATAACATTACTTTCTTTTTTTTACAAACATAATAATTATAGTCAATGCGCTTTGTGACTTTGTTACGTTGTGCAGAGATTATGGGATCGGCTGTGGACGACCTAGTCGTTAACGCTTGATCTCGGTAAACAGTTGTGTTTTTCAACACGACTTGTTTATCAAAACGAATGAGTGCCAAGTGGGTGTTGTATGAGGACGAGTTGTGATCCAATCAATTGGGCTTCGGCCTTAGCTACGTGTAGCTACTATAACACAAAATGACCGACTGAAGTTATGATGTCCGGCGAGACTGGTCTCATATACTTATATTTGAATTATTGGGATGGTGTTGAGGTCGCGGTACTATTCGCATTATGGCCTCGGTCTTCGGGCTGACACGTACCCAGGGGTCTCGGCACCGCCGAATTATGACCTCCAACGATTGCTGCTGATACGGGACGTACAGTCTCATATAGCTGATTCATCCTCTAACGGATGTCGGTTATGCATATTTGGAGAACTCTCTACCTTGTGCAACACAGGTGGGGGGGGGTGGTAACTGCTTATGAGCAGGCGGATGACCATCACCGTGGGTAGCGCAGGACGGGGCTATTCCACCTCTCGCTATATAATAAACTTGTTATGTAGTGAGAGCCATTGTAAATATTCCTATTGGAATATCAAGTTGATTATAATAAACATCGTATGGGAGGTGTTCTATGAGCATCATATTCCTATCTCAGAATCCGAACACTACTAACGTCGATAGACGTAAGTTAGTGATTATGTGTACCACTGTAATAAGGATACCGTCTTTGGAGTCTCTCTGCTTCCGGGCTAACAACACTATTAACGCACAGACGTTAAATAAATGTACAGTGTAGTCTCGCACTTAAAAATAGAACCGTTCGTGTAGAGCGAGTTCATATAAAGATCGAATGTCACCCAACTCAAACGCAGTTGGGTGTACTAAATATAAATATTTCTTACAGAAATATTATGCACGAATATTAAAATAAAATGTCAAATTAATTGATGGTTGTTTTATTCAATTAATACCTAAGTCCAACCTCGACCCATTATAATAATGCGGATAGGATGGTGACGGAATCGAATCTCAACCTAAAAGAAACTGGAGTCATTTATAACACAACGTAAAACTGGGTCTAACTATTAGACGAAATTGGCCAAAATTAAAATGTTCAACATCTTTGATGTTGTTCATAAATTGATGAAGGAGGGTGAAAGTTACAACGGCAAGATTGAAAATCGCTCGATCGCATCCCAATTATTTCCGTATTCAAAGATAATAATACACCCGAGTGGTTCTTGTTACTCATTTCACTTGACATCATAGCGAAAAAATAGTTGAGATTCTTTGTACTGTGTAGGTAGTGATTGTGGAAATGACTGGAACAAATCCGGATTAATCAGAATTTTATTTGTGTAAAACTTAAGACACCATTTATATTACAAATATATTTGAATACGCTTTCAAGTGTCAGCTTGTCTTCTTCATTTTCCAAAACAATTTGTGAGACAGACCATAATTGTCTTGAATAGCTCTTGAATAGCATTTATTAGGCGCTTTAGTCAAAATAAGGCTTCAAAATTAAAATCATCATAACCTTTCTTTCCGCGAACCGATTGCGATCGAACAAAAGCTATATTTTAAGTGACATTACAAACAAGGCAACAAGGCACTTATTCACTATGACCATAACACGCCGCGCTAAGATAAAACGCTGCAGAAACTGTCTTTCCCTCGTAATCAAAGAAGTTTTACTGCAAAAAAAGTACCTTTTCATTACTCATACTCGGAAAGTAGGTCTGAAGTTGCCTGAGAAGCGGGTTGAAAGTAACCTTTTTCAGCCCTAGGGAGAATCGCTTTCAACTGACAACTGTCAAATTATTAAAAAAAAAACTAGGTCTATTTTCACATTTCTATTGAACCATGTTTCAACTTTCTATACAGCCAGCGCGATGTAAAATTGAAATAACGTAAAGTTTAAGTAGGTATTAATTAAAATAAAATTCACTCACTTTTTCTTAAGCTAATTCCTATTTATATTTTTTTATTTTCTTTAATTAATACTTAATAATTAAAGATAATATTTTTTTTAGATCGCCTCAATGTAAATAAAAAATACTGGCTGAATAGCTAGCCGGCCAAAGAAAAAGAAATAGGTGGGAAAGTGTCAAGCGACTATCCGATCTTCACTCATTTGTTCTTTAGCTAATTCCTATTTTTATTTTGACTTTCCTTGCATTCGTAATGAAAAGCACAGTGTTACCCTCGGGAGAAAGACTTATTTAGTCCCTCGATCTATTAGCGCCCTCGCTACGCTCGGGCGCCAAACCCCGTCTCGGGACTAAATAAGTTACTTTCACCCCTAGGATAACAATGTACTATTACAACGTTTCTTATGGCATAAAGAAAAATAATTTCTAATATCTTGGCATCTAGAACGTTTGGAAATGCGTTTTTGGGACGCGCATTATATAGGCAAGGAATGTTGATGGTCATAGTGAATACGGACCCAGTAGTTCAGTAGTTCTTGCGGGATGCGTATACAAAACAACAATTTTGCGTTTAATTTATTCAATTTATTAGTTACAGTTTTAATAAAGGTATCGATGACGATAAGCCACTGAAACTTATAATATTTTATGCCATTTTCAAAAATCTCCTCTGTGTGAGATCCACGATTTGACATTGACGGCATTGCGGTCGTAGTCACAATTGACGGGTTAAAAACCATAGAAGTGAAGAAACTGTAAATTGATGAATAATCTTCTATTTCCATTTCTTAAGTGAAAAAAAATATTTTTTGTATCAATTTTGTGCACAATACATTACATTTTGATACGAAATACATCGTGTATTTTATTGTAACTTTAACATCAAAGCCTCTCGAATTATTTATAATTTGTTTTTCTTCATTTCTTAAAAGTGTCACTTGTACAGTTGTACCCAATGACATTGCTTGTACCTACCACTATAGTTTTTAATCCGTTTAGTCAGAACTAAAGGAGTGGTGTGGCTATATTATAATTTATAAAGTTTTGTTTACATTATTATATGGTATTATACATTTTTATCATACATTATATCGACACTGTTATTTAATTTATGTAATATTATAATGTAATTCATGTACCTACATATTTTGCGATTTATTTTTGCCTTGTTTGAGATTCCTATGTATGAAATTAATATAAAAGTATAATTTAAGTTTTCTCTCTTCGCTCACATCCGTGACGCCACATGCGGCACCAGCGGAAGATCAGCGTCGGGCCCCCCGGTTTCCGACTAATGCTGAGCTGGTTGCCTTTTTGTTGCGACACGCTGGTTGTGCTTGTTTATGTTATTTCATATATTAACGATCGTCAAAAAAAATAAAGTTTATTTCATTTCATTTCATTTCATTTCAAGTAAAGTTTAGAATAAGTGTACCTATAGGTAGGTTTATGAAAATCTCTACTACAGTGCTATGAATCACCCACCATTCATGCTTTCAGACCGTGACGTCAGCGGTGGTCGTTGGGCGGCGCGTCGTTTGGAATGCTAGACGCTCACCGCAAATATTACGGACTTTTGTCACTCAAATTATGACAAAATATACCTACTTAGTTCAGAAACGGTTTCGCACGTCAAATGCCAAGATGTGTGACGTGTTTCGGAACTTTGTGTAATGTAGGTAAGTAGGTAGGTACGTCAAAGTTCGTCGTGTAGAGAAATAAAAAATATTGGACATGCATTGTTCTTTTTCTATGTACCTACTATCTAATAAAAAAATAACGGCGATACATTGAGTCGAAATGTCGCGTGACGTCACGATCTAGTACAGTTTATACAGGGATAAAATAAACTAAATATCTTTATAATATTTTAAAAAGCGAAATATATTTATTTACTAGCTGTTAATATATAAATCTGGAGGTAGGTACCTACTAGTAAATAACTTTAAGCAGCGTTTTTGAATCCTTTTAATTTATCTACATTTGTATCCTTTTAAATTTATCTGCATTACCACATAGAAACCACCATAGAAATAGGATTTATTTAATTTGACCGTGACCACAAATATAATCAAATCCAAGTGTAGGTAGGTACCTAGGTACTTTTGAAAAAAAAAATTATATAGTTCATCTTCAATTTTGTTTCGCTATATCATAAAGAAGAACTGCCTTTCTTCTGAATATGGCTGACGGCCCCACCATACGTATTAGGATAACACTGCTCTTTTCAAAGAGTACCTACCCCAGTAAAATAAAAAATCCAATTTTAACATACCTACCTATTTACTTATTTACCTACACTCTTTAAAATGAAACTTTTGTAGGTAGGTATAGATATATATTTTTTTTAATCAATGGTTTCTCTTAAATTTTTCAATACTCACAATTTTCAATATTATTATTTAGATAATATAAAAAAAATAATACAATATAACCTAACAAACGAGACGCACGTCACAGAACACAGAGTAAAAACCGTCCGCCGCACTCACCCTTCTCCTGCCCAGCTTGTATCGGGTCCGCCAGTGGTCCATTGTTGTGAATGGGTTTTTGTCATAAAACACACATCTCGCTGTACATTATTTGATTGTCCACTGATTAATATTACAACACTAAATAACAACAAACTAATGGTGCATTGCGTGTGTTGTGTGCGGCGCGGCGGTGTTGCGCGCGCCCATTCGCTGCGAGCTAAAAATACTGAAGCCTTTACCGCGGTTCGAGCGAGCCGCTTCGAGATGTGCGCCTGCGTGTGCGCCGGTATACATCGATTGTTTTATTCTACACTAGCCGCGCCCCGCGGTTTCGCCCGCGGCGATTTCGGCGTTCCCGCGGGAATTCCAGGGTAAGATATAGATATGAACCTTCCTCGTGAATCACTTTATCTATTGGTGAAAACCGTATGAAAATTCGTTGCGTAGTTTTAAAGATCTAAGCATACATAGGGACAGACAGACAGCTGGAAGCGACTTTGTTTTATACTAGGTAGTGACTAGCCGTGCCCCGCGGTTCCACCCGCACCGGCGTTACTTTGAGAGTTCCCGTGGGAACTTCGTGAAATTTGTCTTAGCTGACACGTCTCTATAGCCTATCTGCCTGCCAAGTTTCAGCTTCATAGACCAAGTATCACTTTTCGAGATTTCGGGTCTATATCCTCGGGGTTTCGCCCGCTTTAATTTCGAAGTCCCGCGGGAATTCCTGGATACAAAATACTCTGAGTACACTTTAACTACTTACTGAACCGATCATCATGAAATTTTGCACCCACGTTAGGTAACTGAAAAGGACATAGGGTACGTTTTATCCCGGATTTTCCTCTGGAACTCCGAAATTAACATGGGTGACACCGGGACAAAAGTATATACTTAAGTATTAGGACTGCAGCTAAGTATATATACTCTTTTTGATATAATATACTCATGATGCAATTTTGCATACACGTTGTCCCTTAAACAAGGACGTAGGGTACCTTTTGATCGACAAAATCTACATTACCGCGAGCGAATCCGCGGCCAAAACCTGAAGTACATAATGGTTATTTATTTTTAAATAGCCCAGAAATAACAATGGGATAGCTGCCGAAAATACCTGCCTATCATATACATACTAAACAAAACGATGATATGTACCGCTGCAGTTCTTTCTCGAATGGCACAATTACCCTATAAGAATGAGAATTCATCATACGGCATAAATTGTATCTGCTCCGTGGGCAAAGGCACTCACAGCAGCCTCAAACGAGGGTGGCCATGCACCCTTTTTGGAGGCAAAAAACTATTTTTTAATTTCAAATCAATTCAAAAAATATATACGTTTATTTTTACTACGTGTTTTCTAAGTTCCAGTGGGAATTGCTGGACAAAGAGACCCTCTGTCCTTCTCTGTACCCCTGACAACGTGTAGGCAAAATTTCATGATGATCGGTCGAGTAGATAAGGCGCGAAAGTTTTTTCGAGTGTTCTGTAATTTCTCGAGCTGTGTTGCAGGCGTGTTCTAGTCATAATTAATATCTATCTATATCTACTATCTTTAAACGAGCAATATATATATACATCTACTTATATCTGAATCTCGGAAACGGCTCCAACGATTTTCATGAAATTTAGTATCCAAGGTGTTTCGGGGGCGATTAATCGATCTAGCTAGATTTTCATTTTTAGAAAACGTCGTTTTATCGGAAATGAAAAATGAGTGTTTGATATAACTGCAGCTTTACTTAACAACAAATGGCGCTACGAGCGTAGCTCGTTCGCCCAGATATAAAAAAAAAACGCGACAATTGAATTAGCGAAAAAAATATACCTACCTACCTACTTATAAATGTATTTTCATCTTCTTCTTCTACTTATTTTTCGTAGGTAATATATTATTTTCTATAGTACATCCGATACTATAATATAATTATGGTAGTACGAGTGCCAAGCCTACCTCAGACATCACATGGAAAGCAACTCAACGAAAGTCTCACAATGCATGAAATGTTCGAGTACAATATGAGTACAGTCCGTACCACTTTATGTGATCCGTTAACCTCTCTATATTGTCGCACTTATTGCTAGAGTAAATACGATCTATTTTAGATTTTCACGAGTGTCGTGGGTGGGTTTGTGTTATCGGAGTGAATCGCCACGCCAGCAGTTCCGCTCGACGCGACATTGGTCTGTCAAAATTCAAGTCTGGCTGGCAACTGGCAAGGGAGCGCTATTGTTTTATGATTCCAACACCCTGTATGTGTCACATGGTTTTATGAAATACTAGTCGATCCCCTACAGTTTGTACCGCATTAATTTCGAACTTAAAAGTCCCTCAGGAGCACTAGCACTGAAAGAATTCTTAAAATTGGTTTTGTAATTTTTTAGTTTGTCCGTAACAAATAAACATAGGTGCAAAAAATATGACATTTTTTTGTCATTTTCATCCGCTATGATTTCGAAGTTATCACAAGAATTCCGAGACAGAAGTTAAGGCAACTTTTCTTTACACTTTACAACGTGTCCTTATGGAAAATTTCACGATGATCAGACGTCTGCTCAACGTTTGGGAACAGGACTACGTTCAGTGGTTAGTGCGTTCGGATCAAACGCCGCATGGCGTAGGTTCAAACCCTAACAATGAGCTCGTGCTGTCTGTGAAGGAAAACATAAGTGAGGAACCATAGCATGGTGGTAGGGCACTCTCTACTGGTTAGCTACCATCTTTAAGTTTAAAATCTATCGCCGAGCACCTAACGTTGTGTTCCAGCAGCCCCACTTGAAAGCCAGTTCCCATTCCAGGGTAAACGTTTGTACAATCTTCGAATGGCCTAAATAAATATAGTTTTATGTTTGTTTGAAATTAATGTAATGTGCTGTGGAATTTTTGTTGAATAAATAATTAAAAAATAATAAAAACAAAAAAAAAAATCTATGATATTTATGAGTGAAATGTTGGGAGCACAAAATAAAAATACCTAGGTACGTACAAAGTTTATTTATTTCGTATCAGTCTAGTGCTTGTCGAAGCAATGGTCGAAGCTTTTTCATTCAAGACTAGTGCGATGTAAATGCACAGATGCTGTCATTTACGAATACGCCATCTACCATTACATTTAGAAACTTAGCGTAAGCTCGAGGTGGTTCGAGCTTTTGGTACATTTCCATTCGCGACAATCACGAGTAACATCTAGTTCTATTCTACATCGGCAGAGAGCGTTAGCTGTTTCTATTAGATTATTTATGATGCATAAAGATAGATGGCGGTAGACGTTGCGAAATGTTGAAAAGTTACAAGATCCTCACCATCACGTATTTTTTTTTGTCAAAATTTTGCCCATCTTCGCAAAACATACACACAAGTTCTAAAAAATAACCACTCGAAATAGGTTATAAGTAAACACTCAAGCTGTGTAGTGAAAGAAGTTACATAGTAGGTATAGTTAGTATGCAAACCCATTTAGGCAGAGGACATAATTTGAACCGATAATTCCCTCTCCACCTCAAATGTCCAGTAATGGGAAGCACTGGGAATGACAGATGACTCCGCTACAGAACTAAAGACATCAAGCAAAACCGCGAACCTCGACGCATAAACAAATTATCTCTTCCATACAAAAGTGAATTCGAAGTAAGTAGGTACCTACTTGAAAATGCATAATGTTTTATATTAATTTTTAACCAGGTAGGTACCTATTCAAAATATTATAAAATCTTTGTTAAGATGATAGAAATTTGCACGCCGGAAATGGCAAAATATATTGAATCAATTTTCATTTAACATCATTTTATGTAGGTACCTATACAAATAAATGAATTGAATTGAAAAAACAATTATTTTTTTGACTAGCTGTTCTCCGCGGTTTCACCCGCGATACTTTCGGAGTTCCTGCGGGAATTTCCGGATAAAAATACCCTATGTCCTTCTCTGTACCCCTGACAACGCGCATGCCAAATTTCATCCAAATCCGTTTAGCCCTTTTTTGCGTGATTGAGTAACAAACATCCAAACATCCGCACTTTCACATTTATAATATTAGTAGGATTACAGAGATGCATGGTCTCAATATAAGATAAAATCTGTGAAAAGTTCTACAGATTGAAAAACCACGCCACACGCGGCACCAGCGGAAGACCAGCGTTGGGACTCCGGTCCCTAACGGTTCTCGGCCTATGCCTATGCTGAGCTGCAGGTTGCCATTTTGTTTGCGACCCGCTGTTTTCATACTTTTTGCTATATCATATTTATGCATATAGTACGTATATTTATTTCTGTTTTTACTCTTGCAAATTGTTATTACGAATTACATTTCATTTCGAAAGCAGTTGCATACCTACTAAACACACAGTCAGGATTAGAAATATGTAAAACTTTGGACCGACGTTAAAATCATATTGCAACAATATTATTATGGTTCAACGAGTGGCAAGTGTTCACATATTTGAAGCTAACTGTACCTACAATGATGTAAATCACACCAGAGGGGTAGGCCAAGACTATTATGGTCGTCCATTATTTATTGTGACCCTCACAGTACACGAAGGCAGCGGTTTAATTACAGGAGATTTATCAAAAATATTACAATGTAATATTTATCTAAAGAAAAAAATTAAGGGATGTTTGCTTTCAGTAGAATTAGCAATTTTGTATATTTAGGATACTTTCCCTGCAACCACGGCCTTTTTTATTACCCTGTATGAAGTACCTATGTACCTATATTAAGGTAGATACAACGATCTTTTTCGTAATACATTATTATTATGTACAAAATTACAAAACTAACGTGCACGCAATTAACACAAGTCAGTGTTTAAATTAAGAAAATTCCCATTGATCCATTCACAATTAGAGACGTAAGTACGTAGAGACCGACAGACAGACAGGAGTGTCGTTCCTTTTGCCTTAAGTGTGTATAATTGTTTGACGTACCGAAATAGATGCGGCTCGCGACGAAATGCAGTCGTTCAACCCGGCGCGTGCGACATTCGGGTGTTCAATTTGCATTTAGAATTGTGTATTTAAAAATTGCTTTGCCCTGTAGGGACAGGGAAGCCAAGTTGATAAATATTTTATTTTAATGGATGTATTAGTTATTAATTGATTAATTATTATTTACTAGCTGTGCCCCGCGGTTTCACCCGCGGTGATTTCGGAGTTCCCGCGGGAATTCCGGGATAAAAAGTACCCTATGTCCTCCTCTGTACCCCTGATAACGTGCATGCCAAATTTCATCCAAATCCGTTCAGCCGTTTTTGCGCGTGATTGAGTAACAAACATCCACACTTTCACATTTATGATATTTGTAGGATTATTTGAACCTTAGAAACATTTATATGAACTGCATCCGGTGATTAAAAACATAGAATCAGTCACAATCTATGACACAACACCTATGTTGTTACATATGCAATTGATTCAGGAAAAATAAGACCAAATACAATGTCAGCCTCGTTGGTGTAGCTGTATGTGAACATCTCAGCTGTACGCGGTGTCATAGGTTCGAATTCCGTGGGTTCTTAGTTTACGAACAGATGGATTGTTATCAATTTATACGTACCTGTATCTACATATAATTTAGGATTCTGCATATCCAATTCTTTTTAGAGTCTTACTTGAAAAATATAAAATTTTGTTGCACCTCGATAATAATTAGAGCAGAAACGGAACGTAACCTGGTGTTTATTCATCGAAGAAGGGTCTATTTCTGCATGTACCTACTCATATGACCACAGGACACCTTAAAAGCTACTTTCTATTACGTGATCCGATAAAGTACCTACATTCATTATGTGGGCGTCGAAGCAAAAATATATCAGATATCGGCGTTTAGTTTCCGAGATATTATAAGTTTTGTAAAGTTGAGTGAAAAAATTGCGTCCGCGATTTTTATTGATTAATACATAATAATAAATGCCTAATTTTCTACAATTTCATACATCTTAATCTACAATAATATATAAAAATCTATGTAACAAGCAAGTATACAGTGTGTTTTTTTTTTTAACTCAAACTCATAAAATGCATTTCTCAAATAAAGCTTTTTCAGAATTTCAACTTCAAATGTCTGATAAACAAACGTCATGCTAATTTTTGAATATATTTTCAATCCTTACCTACTATCAATTGACTATTCTAGATACCGAATCTAGTATTACTCCATACCCCACTATTTACTGGTACCTTTTTTCTTGGACGCCCACATATTTTAAATTTCAATTAACTTTAGACAAATATCCAGAAATGTTCCGACTTCCGGATCTGCAGTTTCAACCGCATTAATATAATTTTGAAGTTCCCGCGAAAATCCCGGAATAAAAAGTACCCTATTTCCATTTCTGTATTTATTTTTTAGTTATTTATTTATTCTTTATTGCACAGTGTGTACAAATGGCGAACTTAATGCCTTGCGGCATTCTCTACCAGTTAACCATTGGGTAGACGGAGAGATATAGAAGATGGGGTGTGCAAACAAAACAATATAACTTAATAGTTAATACAAGATACTAATAATTAATAACTAAAATATAAAGACGCAATTTACTCACAATAAATACTATAACACATGCATATTCTACACATACCTATACAATAAAATACATACATACATAGTTAAATATATATATATATATATATATACATACCAAATACCCCTGACAGCGTGTAGCGTGACAGCGTAACAAACATTCGCATTTAAATATACTATAATAACTAGCTGTTGCCCGCTGTTTCATCCGCTTTAATTTCGTTCGGAGTTTCCGCGGGAATTCCGGAACAAAAAGTACTCTATGTCCTTCCCTATAGGTACCTCTAAAAAACGTGTAGGTATGTAAAATTTAATGATGATCGGTGGAGCCGTTAAGGCGTGAAGGCGTAACAAACATGACAAACATATTTATATTATCAGTAAGGATAGGTATTTGTATGGATTATAATGTAGTAAGTATCGTTCATTCATAAACGCTTTGCGTTTTTCAGTTCGGTACCTACACGTGATATCAAATAGAGAGATACCTACTCGTAAGCCGTAACAAGCGCCTCAGTTTCCACGCGACAACCGCTGGAGAGCGCGCGCGCGCGCGACGCTTCTATTTCCATCGCTGCAATAACACAGTACCAATGGTATTTTTATTACACAAGCTAGTTTTATTTCAGTTACCAATTCGACAAAATAAAAATAAGAAGGGCCCACTCGTCCGCTGTAATGTGACACTCGCGATAAATATATCACCCGGTGTACATTGCCCGCTCCGCCGGCACGCGCCGGCCGGTGCCGTTGCAATGAACGTCGATGTATGCCTTGCGAGTTTAAAACCGGCGACCCTTTAATGAGAGTGCGTTCACCTCGCGACGCAAGTCGTTGGATATGGAGTGTTTTCAAAGACATTTCCGTAATCTTCTCCGTGTCCTCGTCCACTTATACTTTGTGAGGCTAACTCTTGTCGTTTTGTTTTTATATTTCTCCCGCTCTATTCAGCATCCGGCTTCGGCGGATCGAGTGTTTCAGGAACGGAGTTTTACAATGCATATTATATTGTATCTATCTATCTATTACCTTTAAACGAGCAAATCTTGTATATATTATACATTTATGTATATAATCTGAATCTCGGAAACGGCTTCAACGATTTTCATAAAATTTTGCAGGTACCTATGCAGGGGGTTTCGGGGGCGATTAATCGATCTAGCTAGGTTTTATTTTTAGAAAACGTCGTTTTGTCCATGTTTTCTGGCAATGAAAAATTTGTGTTTGGTACTGCTTTTCTGCTCTAGATGGCGCTACGAGCGAAGCTCGATCGCCCAGATATTGATAATAATAAAATATAATTGTGTGTAGTCGGAGTACGCAGTTCCTGGTATTTAAACGAAACCATGGTCCAATGTACTTTTAGAAATGCTTTTTTTGGAAGATATCCCAATAGTTATAGTTGATTTTAAACTCGCGAGGATAAAAATACTAAACCGATTTTCATTAAATATTGCATACGTTGCGGGGGATACAGAAAAAGACATTGGGTACCTACTTTTCGTTACGAAATTCCCGCGCGAACACCGAATTAAAGCAGGTGAAACCGCGAAGAACATCTAGTTATTGTAAACTGTAGATATTGATTGATGGTCTTAATGTCATTGTTGTAGGGGTTAATATCTGGATCTACAGAACCGATTTTGAAAATTCTTTTGCCAATAGAAAGCCGCGTTATTTGTGAGTGTCATAGGCTACATTGTAACCCGGAATTGCCGCGGGAACTCCAACATTACCGCGGGTGAAACCGCGGGGAATAGCTAGTAAATCATAACTGCATAAAATATGTAGATACCTACATTGATCTGCCCAGTAGAGAATCAGAGAGAACATTATAAGCCCACAGTAATATTATGTACTAGCTGTCCCCCGCGATTTCATCCGCGGTGATTTCGGAGTTCCCGCGGGAATTCTGGGATAAAAACTATCCTATCTTTTAAATTGGACCATATTATAAACGGTTACAAAATTTTATCCAAATCCGTTCAGTAGTTTCGGAGTCCATCGCGGACAAACAACGTGACACGTGATTTATATATATTAGACTAGCTGTCCCCCGCGATATCATCCGCGGTAATTTCGGAGTTCCCGCGGAGGTTGCGGGAAAAAAGTACTCTATGTCCTACAGTTCCCGAGGGAATTCCGGGATAAAAACTATCCTATCTTTTAAGTTGGACCATATTATAAATGGTTGCAAAATTTTATCAAAATCCGTTCAGTAGTTTCGGAGTCCATCGGGGACAAACAACGTGACACGTGATTTATATATATTAGATTAAGATAATAAAGCAATAACACTCTATTAAAAATTCCTAAATAAAAGAAATATAATTTAAATGAAATATAACAACATTATGAACGCAGTAAACATGACAAAATTCCTCATAAAACCTCGGCGCCGCTTCTCTGCCGTTCGTTCATCCTGCAGATATGGGAAGTAGGTACATTGGGCACACATTGTACTATAGTAACATATACTATACTAGCTGTGCCCCGCGATTTTCGGAGATCCCGCAGGAATTCGAATTTTCAAAAATCCTTTCTTAGCGGATGCCTACGTCGTTACAACTATAGGTACCTGTATACGCCAAATTTCAGCGAAATCCGTTCAGTAGTTTCGGCTGTGCGTTGATTAGATGAGTCAGTCGGGATTGCCTTTTATATATTTAGATAACTAGCTGTGATCCGTGACTGATTTCGGAGCTTCCGCGGGAATTTCGGAATAAAAGTACCTACATAATTACCCTAATGTTCTGTTCTGTACTCCCGATATAACGTGTTTGCAAAATATCACGCGTTTCCACGAGCGTTAATTTTGGAGTGCCGCGGGTGAAACCGCGGGTTACGGCTAGTACCTAGTTAATAATTATCTTCTTACATGTTTAGTCTGATACGGCGATCGAACCCGCGACTCTATAGGTAGGTAGCATATAGACCGACGATGCCGTCAATTATTCGTACAAATCAAAAACACACGAAACAATTCACAGAAATGGAAACAAGCAATAAAACCGTCGCAAAACAACTATCATTTGCACGATTTTACAGCTATATCGCGCCCAATATAAAGCGCACCATACACTGACAACCCGCTGAAAAGTTTCCCTTTCACTCGTAAATTTACACCTGTCGACCTGTCACTGTATCGCTGTTGAAAACGCGCGCCGATCGCCCGGTTCGACGTACATCGCCGTTTCTGTTAGTGTCTCGTTCGAGAAAGGTGTTAGCGTACGATCCGTGGGAATGGAAATAATGTTTTATTGTAGTGTTTTCGGTGAGTTGCGTGAACGGCCAAAGTACATACAAAGTGAAGTTGTGAAGCGGTGAAGTGAAGTTTCCGCCACGCAATGTCAAAACACAAAAGTTATAACTCCCCTGAAAATAATTGCCAGTCATCAAATTCTTCGTCCGTTTTCGGCATTATCGCCATGGTTGGTTAGTTATAATATCGTTATTTTTAGTACGTACCTAACCTACCTACTTTGAGAAATCATTACAGTTCATAATAATATTATCTAAAAGGAAAATGAACTTATCTACAAATATATTATCTTATTGGATTCATATTATGGAGCATATCTGCCCACCGCCATGAACTAGAAAAGCTCTACATTTATTCAAATTCTGTTCGACATTGAAGCACAAAAACAATGAAAAGGCGAGAAATTACGTTCCCGGTGAGAGACATAGTCAGCTGTATCCACCAACCGTGTAATTGCGTCGCACTGAGTGCGTTGAATACGCTTTTATGCCTATGTCATCTTAGAGGGAGACTAGACAATTGCAGTGGCAGTATTGTGTTAAATTGTTAACTTGTTACTCGCATAGTACATAATACGCCTTATATTTTAATTGCTATAGTGTAATCTATAAAAGATAACTAAATTTTAAGTCCACTGTAATAATATCGAATACTTTTATTATGTACTAACTGTTCCCCGCGGTAATTTCGGAGTTCCCGCGGGAATTCTGGCATAAAAAGTACCCCATGTCCTTCTCTGTACCCCTGACAACGTGCAAGTCAAATTTCATCCAAATCCGCTCAGCCGTTTTTGCGTGATTGAGTAACAAACATTCAAACATCCAAACATTCACACTTTCACATTCATTATATTAGTAGGATTAGCAAAGATTATGTACACTTAGTAAGCAATAAATACTCGAATACTGGAGATCAAAAGATGAAAATCGAATCAAATCGATGGGAGCAATTAAAACCGACTGACTATCTTATTTCGAATGTTTCGATAGCCATCCGGAAATCGAAAAACGAAAGTAAAATCCATGTAAGTATAACAAATAACAATTTATTTGTTATACGCACACGCGACTCGCGAGGCGCGTTCACGCATCGTGGTACCTATATTTAGTTTATTTACTCGTACATTAACAATAATGCTCCTTCGCGACGCAGTACGCACCGACACAATATAAATAAGCAGTGTTATTATTTCAATTCGGCACCACTTCGTGCTCCCCACGAGTGGGAGTGGGACGTGGGGCTCACAGGGGGTGGGCAGGTGAGACACATCTATTTCACACAGAAAACTTAGGTGGTTAAACATTTGATACACGCACTCTTTATGGTGCTGCGTTCGCACGGTTTAGCTGCTGCTTGGGACTTGGGACCTACTAAACGATTACAACAAACCAATAAAATATTGAGATGTATTCACGTTTTTCTGTTAAATACCATACACAACGCCAAGCATAGGTAATATTAAAATTAGTAAAATTAATGCATTTAAGAAGATAAATCTTATGTTTCACCACAGATATTTAGTAGGTAGGCGATAATATTAAAAAGACATATTACCTATTGTATTTTTTGGCACAAATACTTTTTTAATACAGTTGCTCAAAAAGTGGCATATTGCAGGGACGTATAGCGTTCGGGAAGTGGGCTATTACATACTCGAGCTTTTTCTTTACCTTTTCCGAACTCGTGCGTTCTCTTTCCCAACTGTCAAAAATGGCGAAACTACTTTGACACACTTTTTGTATTGCGCAACGTAGGTTTCGTATTACTAATACGACTAGCGCCATCTCTTGATCACAGTTGGAACTTAGTTGAGTTTGTGTTTTTATTATTTTACTAAATTTCTTCATTTTTTTCGCAACTGTATTAAAAATAGTTGTTCAGTACACGTGCGGAACCGTCATTGCAAAGAGTTCCGACTGTCAACCCTCACCTTCGGCTGCGCCTCGGCTCGGGTCGACATTTGTCGGAACTCTTTGCAATGACAGCCTTTCCGCACTTGCAATGAAATATACTATTACATAAGATACTTATTAGGCAACAAGAACCAAATTGATTTTATCATAAATGTTATATACATACCTACTATTAAAAGAGTACTCTACATGTTACAATGAGTTTGTTTAAAAATTTTGCTAGGTAACAATTTTGCCAGTTTACCTACTTCTCGCTAGACGGCTAAGATCCACTTTCCTTACAATTTATACGAGTAACTGTCGCGATGTAATCGCTCCACGATGCGTACGGCGGGCGCGGGCGTTACCAACTTGTAGCAATTAAGAGTTAACACGCGAGGCGCCGACGTCTCCGAGCTACCATGGAGCGCCAGGAGTCGGGCTCGACGGGCGCACGGCTGGGGCGCCAGCACCGCTCATATTTAACACGCCCTGCCCCTCGCACCGGAAAGTTGTTCTTCATCCAAGTACATACTTAGTCAACCCTTAAGCGCTTATTACACCTTGCAATTTCAGGTCACCAATTGGAACCAATTTAGGGTCGGTGAGTGAGAGAGAGAGCGAGTGATCAAAATGTAACCTAGAGTAGTCGATTTAGGGTACAATTTAGTGTAGTGTGATTACTCGCTCTCTCTCTCTCTCACTCACCGACCCTAAATTGTATCCGATTTAGTGCCCTAAATTGGTGCCCTGAAATTGCAAGGTGTAATAAGCGCTTTAATCAAACAAATAATCGACGTAAAAAAAACTTTTAGTTTATCTACTTAGAAGTAGGCAGCCACATTAGATTTTAAGTTTTAGGCGGATGATTCGGAAATCTCGAGGGAATTCCGGGTTAAAAGTACCCTATGTCCTTTTCTGTACCCCAGACATCGTATACGTAAAATTGTATGGTGATCGGTTGAGTACGAGATCGGTAGATAAGGCGTGAAAGCTTAACAAATAAAATAATAATTCTGTCTTTGACTTTGATTACAATTTCTGTAGAATTAATCTCATCTGTTGTAAAGTGACTGTTAGCGATGTCTGGTAAGCCAGAAGCCGTGGGTTCGACTCCCATTGGGTTCGGATTTCTGGAGACACACACTTCGAACGTACTATTAGAACCTAGAATGAAATGTTTTTTGGTTATAACAGCTCACAAACAGTTTAGGTACTTGCATAATATTCCGTGTGTAAAAAAAACATGGAACAAGCGCGAGTTCACATCACATTATTGCTTTTAAAGATCAATAAAAATAATCAAAAAAAAATAAAATCCAAATTATTTATTTACTTCCACATAGTATACTTATAATTGGACATAGATAAGCAATAGTGTGTCAACCCACACTGGAGAAATTTTCAGTAAATCGTGTTTTAAAAGTAGGAGCGCCATTTTGTGTCAACATTTTTTATGTTCAATATTTAGTTACATATTTAAGCAATGTAATAAGGTAAACACATAATTAATAAACGTTCCCTAAATCTCAATAAATGCTTCTGAACCAATAGATAACTTAAGTTTGTGGGTTAACATGTTATTGCTTATCTGCGTCCAATTATAACTAAATAAATAGCTGGAGGCTCCTTTTAAGCATAAATGGACATAGATATGCAATAATGTGTTAACCCACACTGTAGAAATTGAGTAAATCTTGTTTTAAAATTTTAGCGCCATTTCGTGTCAACATTTTTTATGTTCAACATTTTGTTTCATATTTAAACAATTTAATAAGGTAAACACATAATTAAAAAACGTTCCCTAACTCGCAATAAATTGTTCTAAATCAATAACTTCGTTTTGTGGGTTAACATGGTATTGCTTATCTGCGTCCAAATATGCCTGTGCCAGGAGACTCCGCTCCTCATAACTAATTTGTGTTTAACATATTACACATTCCGTGAGTACAGATTCAATTACATACTTTGGTTTTTCGTTGTTGTAGGTATTAATTTGGTAATATGTACCAAGTTCATAGATTATTATCGCAGAATACTTCTGTAGGTAAATGTACACCCGTATAATATTTAAAACAAAAACTTGTATTCCCAAATCGAATATTACTAATCGAAATGTTAGGTGGGTACTCGTCCAATTATTTATTAGTATTACCTCTTACGGATCAGTTAACGGATGGAGCTATAAAATATAATTGTATATATGTATATTTTTGTTATTACTCACAACATATGTACCTATATGTTTTTTAAACCGTTTGCGAATTGTAAAATGTCGAGATTACAACGCAATTAGATGCCAAGTCGAATTCATAATTATTGCTTTCGTTCATTCAAATCAATTTGCCATATTTTATAAAGTACCCATACGAGTGTCGTTGATTGAATAAGAAATATTTAATACAATGGCTAGACGAGTCGGTACCAAGTGGAATAACCTTCCAAATGGATTAAGTAATTGATTGTGTGGCATTGTGTCCTAACTCTAACTAACTGCTAACTAACTAACTAACTAACTAACTAACTAACTGCTGGGTGACCACGAATCGCAGAAAAAATTAATGGACATCATGTGGACATTATAATAATATATCTACCAAAGATATTCAAAGAGAATAGATTGACAATGCGCTCGGCCGCTAAGCTTTCCCCTTGAACCACGCAGCGGTCAAATGATCTCATGCTAACAATAAGGCGTTGGCGAGCAGAGACTATTGTCTATAGATACCACCTGACGAAAAACGATGTGATGTGATTGGCTATTTGAAATGTACTTTGTGGTAACTGGTAGATTGCGTCGCAACGACGTGATTGGTTTTTATTTTGATCATTCCCCCCGCAAGAATTGGTTGACAAACACAAAGATTTACAGCATACGTATACAACAACTAAACATATATATAACAGGTATTGATTGCATAGTAAAAGTTTGTATTGTTCGTCTATTGTCTTATAATGTCTTTGATATCTACGTTAAATAGCTTAGTTAGTGATAAAATAAGCAGAGCTTGTATAAGGTGCCACAATAAAGTTTAGGTAGTAATAAACATTTAAAGTTTAAACATATATAGAGTACTATATGTTAATACAAAGTATATGATTAGGTATACCAGTTGTACTATAAAAATATAGAAGAATTAATGGGTAACATAGACCATGTAATCCATTATCTAATCTTATCTTCTAATCTAATATATATAAATCACGTGTCACGTTGTTTGTCCGCGATGGACTCCGAAACTACTGAAAGGATTTTGATAAAATTTTGTAACCATTTATAATATGGGCCAACTTAAAAGATAGGATGGTTTTATCCCGGAATTCCCGCGGGAACTCCGAAATTACCGCGGATGAAATCGCGGGGGACAGCTAGTTCTTCTATATTTTTTGATATCGATGCTTTTTAACGACGAAATCGAGTATGTAGGTAAGAATATTACAAAAAAGCAATGAGTACATGTCGGGATGATCTATAAATATGTTTATTGCGCACATTTCTGTGTAATTCGCGCATGTGTCGCATTTTTGCGCGGCCCGCCACCGGACGCGGCGACGCGTGCGCGTAATAACAATATGGCGGCGCAGCGGCGGGACGCCATCTTTGATCTTGCACACTCGCGCCTAATTAAATTAAACGCATGCGATGCGTGTGAAATATTCCGTCGTAGTAGCTCTGGTGATCATCAGTACTACGCCGCGTAAGTATTTTAAAATAATTTAACGTATCTGGAGTAAATACAAAAGAACTTTGCCACAGATATTATCTTTCAAGTTATCAAACTACCAAGAGTTCCTCAAAAGTCAATCAAACATGATCTAGATCAGTGGTGGGCAAACTTTCTTCATGAAGGGCCAGAATGTTTATGAAATTTTGTAGGATGACCAAAATTATAGGAGAAATCAAGGAGAAATGCATTTTGTTTTGAAATCAGGCGACTTTCGAAGCGCCGACAGACTCGTTTCATACTTGGTGCAGAGATCACCCGCGCCCGCGTCACTTGCCTTACCACGACGACTTAACTAGTCTAGCTGGCTCCTTTTATCTATTCCGATAGTCAAAATTAGGTTCCTATACATTTTGAAGGACCGCCGTGGGCCGGATTAAATTCTTTCACGGGCTGGAGTTGGCCCGCGGGCCGTACTTTGCCCATCACTGATCTAGATCATTAAATTTCAATAATAGGTAAATAAGAAGCTAGCATAGAAAATTGAAAAATAACATTAAATACTCTATATCATAATTTCGCCTTGTGTGGCATAAACAATGCAAACTTACGGAATTAATTCTTCTTTTGACATGTTGAGAGTAAAATTTAAGGGGGCAACGGAAGTGACAGGCGCATCGCATTTGGTGACATCCGATGCAAGAAAATAAATCCCAAATAATACAATAGATGGCATTAGCTAGGTTCATATTTGCTAATAATTTTCATACTTAACTAAAGTTTTACCTACTTGTTTATTTATTCACGTCAAATCAGACTTATGATAATTATGCTTATTTTGTAGTTAAGGAGGTACTTTAACGGATAAGGTTATGGAAAAAAGTTATGATTAAGGAAGGTTAAAGGCCGTTTAAAGGTTAAATTAGTTCCCGAATTTAAGACCCTATGTCACTCAGGAACACTATAGCTTCCTATAAGTAAAATATTTTTTCCAAATCGCTTAAGTAGTTTTTGAGTTTATCCATGTCAAACGAACATACAAAAAAAATCACACCATTTCTCTTTATGATATTAGTATAGATACGAATGTACTGAGTAGGCAACAAATAAAAACTCGTAAAAATCTCCATTTATAACACGACAGAGGACGTCTGCGCGAAGACGAAGTCAAACAATTTAGTTTTAACAATAGATAGAGAGCACTAGAAGTTTACAATAAAACATCATAATGTATATTTTATTACCGTCTGTTCGTATCGCAAGTACCGATGTATCAGTTAATAATAATAATAATAATAATAATAATAATAATATCATTTATTCATCTCCACAAATTAAGTACATGAAGTGTTTTAATCAAGAAAAGTAGGAGATCTGGAGCCTAAACTAGGATAACCTGTATTATAGGTCTCCAGGTTCCGAACTTAAAAACTATTATTAGTAGGTACAAAATACAAAATAAAAATAAACCGGGATAGAGACTTACAGTTCTAAGTATGAGCGTGTGCATGGGTGAATTTGTGAGAGTGATAGTGTAAGTGTGTTAATAGTACGTTGTTTGCTCACCAGTGGACGAGTCTGAAAATAATTCTACACATTACTCTGATACGTGGTGCCGTGTGTCGGCGGCGGATTATGCACGTCACTCCGATATAAAAACACGCATGTTGTGACCGGTGGCTAGGGTTGCCAACCGTAGCGTAGCGTAGCGTCGTGCGAGAAGCGTAATGCTGAGTTGGTGACCCTTTCGGCAGAGCATGCTAGAGATATTATCTATGTTTCTTAAGATTAGGCACTGTTGATATTTGTTTCTTTTTCTTGTGTGTTGTGCTGAAATAAATGTATTTTCTTCTTCTTGTTCTAATGTCCCGTTTCTTTAGGTTTTGTTTTGCACTAGCTGTGCCCCGCGGTCTCACCCGCGTGACATTCGAGCAAATGGGCAATAATTGAAATACGCACACACGGAGCCGCGGGTAGCGGCTAGTTGTATTACACAAATGAATCTCCAACACTTACTGTCGTCGATTGATAGCTCTACTTTATTCCCAGAAAAAATTGCCGGCCAGTAAATAACATGGGAAATATGTGGCGTTTACGACGCACTCCCGCGCCAGACGTTATATAATATGTAATGGCGGACGCATGGAATATGGAATTGTCAGCCAATGGACATGTTGACTAATTTTTATTTTTTAGTCCGTCTTGTAGATTATAAAAAAAATATTGGACATGTATTTTTTCTTTTAGTAGGTACGTAATCAAAAAATAACGGCGATATATTGAGTTGAAATTTCGCGTGACGTCACTATTCTGACAGTTTGTATGGCTGTTTTGCAGTTAGTGACGTCACGACCTCCTCATCCTAAACTTTAATGCGCTTTATCTCTGTATATTTTAATTTATTTAAAAAAGCAAAAAATACGTGTCTATTGTTTTTTTATTTTCTAACTGACGGACTAATTAGAATTTTGATTTTCAATAGTAGTCAACATCCCTATTCTGCTCACGGAGAAACCAAAACCAGGGCTCTTATTCACTATAGCCAAGAACACTCCTTACCTACCCATAACTCGCGTCCCAAAAACACAATCCCAAACGCTTCAGATGCCAAAGAATTAGAAACTAGCTGTTCCCCGTGGTTTCACCCGCGTTAGGTTCGGAGATCCCGCGGGAATGCCGGGATAAAAAGTAGCCTGTACCCCTGACAGCGTGTATGCAAAATTTCGTGGTGATCGGTTGGGCCGTTTAGCCGTGAAAGCGTAACAAACAAACGTACCTTCGCATTTATCTAATATTTGTAAACGCGATATCATTATTGTGTTTACTGCGGTGGAAATGGTTAGAGTTTTTGTCGTATTTACTATTTACCAAATTTTGTCGGGATGTTCCCGGATTCATTTAGATTCCTGACTGTCTAGGCATGTTTATACATTTATAATAATATGTAGTAGACATTTACCACGTTTTGCTTGGTTTCCACGACACAAGCTTATAGATTTGTGTGGGATCAAGTAGATCTGTGTATTGTGAAGTGCTTTATTATTATTCTTCAGATGAGTGAGGTCCTTTTACCGAAATGTCCAGTCTGTTTGTTAGTAGACCTAGTGTCCCTAAACGTCCCTCAAAGTTCATTTCCAGAATGCCAACTGACGTTTTAGGGTTGTATAGTCTGTTGTATTCTTTTTTTTTATTCATTCCTTATGCACAGATAATATAATACTATACTAGTACCTTATGGATGACCATGATTGTGTTCCACTCTAGTCGAACCTTGTATCCGCGATAGTTGTTGGTATTACCAGCCGTTTTTGCAGAAAGGTACCTAAGCGATGCCAAGAACGAAACACCCTCTTAGGGATGTGTACTACTTTTGTAAATCCAAATTCTAATTAGTCCGTCAGTTAGAAAATAAAAAAAACAATAGACACGTATTTTTTGCTTTTTTAAATAAATTAAAATATACAGAGATAAAGCGCATTAAAGTTTAGGGTGAGGGGCTCGTGATGTCACTAACCGCTAAAACCGCCATACAAACTGTCAGAATAGTGACGTCACGCGAAATTTCAACTCAATATATCGCCGTTATTTTTTGATTACGTAAAAAAAGAAAAAATACGTGTCCAATATTTTTTAATAATCTACAAGACGGACTAAAAAATAAAAATTAGTCCACATGCCCATTTTAGAGTAAAGAGCCACCGATAAAATGCTTGCAGATTAGTTTATGATTTTTTAACAATACGAATAGTGTATATTTAACTGTGACATTGCTATTAGTGAATATAGGCGGCAACAGTGGAATAAAAGTAAAAACGTGTAAAATATATCGTTCATCGCCCTCGTGAATAATCTTACGAGTCGACAAAATGAAAACTTTTTACTCAGATATTATAAAAATACTCGCACGGATGTAGGAAAGATTAGGGCTGCAATTCTCAATGGATATGCTATAAACTTAGGCATGACTCGATGTAAGTGCTACATGAAAACTGTTGATTATATTACCTGGCATATATATACTATTAGATACATTTTATAGAGGAAAAGTTTGTTTGTAGGGGATAATCTCTGATTGAATTGAATTGATAAACTTTATTTGATACAACACAACACAAAGATTTACAGCATGATTCTGAAACGATACGAGAAATTCTTTCGCTGACAACTAAAAGTTACAATATCCCCGATTCATATAAGTACAATATTTTTTTAACCCAGAACAAAAACTTCTTAAGGGAGTCCTGCAGTTCACACGGATTCACCGCCTAAAAGTTGTGCAATTAAAATTTGCCACTGATTACGTAAACTATCAAGGGCGCTGAAACGGACACAGGGTAGGTACCTACATTTTATTTCGAAATTTTCGAAATTTCGAAAAACGCGGGGAGCAATTAATATAGCGCTCTCTCTGTCACGAAATCTCATACAAATGACAAAGACAAAAAAGTCAGTGGGCGTAAACCATTCTGGATGCCGCAAATGCCAGTACGGGTACACGTATTCTGTACGTATCGTTCACCAATCACAAACGAGAGTCATGTTTTCCATATTAACTTGTCTCCGTGGACAGAGTATGGTTTCAGTAAAGAGAAATTAGAGTTTCTACTTCGTAGTTCTGTAATATTATAGATACATAGGTAAGTTATATAGGTATGTGACGATGGGCAATATACCGCATCCACGGCGACAACAACCAAACAACCGTTCGTGGATCGCAGCCCGCTAGTGCATCCCACCCACACAGGCGTATTATATTTTCGTTGGCGCTCAGTGTTGCCACATCGCGCAGTGAGATATGCCGGCCGTCTACTTACCGGGCCATTTCTCGTATTTATTAAGATTATATACGCGTAGAGTAGGTTCATTACTTCTCATGTGTTGGTACTCAACTCACACAAGCACCGTTAATTTTAGTACACCGATGATAAATCTAACGATAGATAGATGTAATGAAATTTTATTAGCTTTTGATATGTAGAGAAATGTATATTGGAGATTTTTTTTTTCTTCTTTTCTTATGATTCTTTTGAATGAATTTCTTTCTCGGGTATAATCTAATATCTATCTATACATATAAATACCTTGTCCTGAATGACTGACTGACGGATCAACGCACAGCCTAAGCCGCTGATCGTATAGAGACCTGAAACTTGGAGGGTGTGTTCTTTGTACGACGTAGGCATCCGATGATAAAGGATTCTTGGAACTTGGCTAAGGTGGCTGGCGTTTAAATTGTTGTGGCATGAAATACCATAACTTACTTCATACGAAACATTTTTAATATGAAACAGCTGTATGTCGATACTGACCAAACACCCAGTAGGTAGTAGGTACAGTATTTTCACATTGAACTATCATAACCTTTTCGATGTCTTATGTGGTCACGTGAGCGGCAACCTAAGTAAAAACCTTACTCGTTTCGTTTTAAAGAAGGTCAATATGCGCGATGAATAACGCAAATCCGGATACAATAAAATTGCCGAATAAATTATTGCCCAAATTACTTCTCTTAGTGAATAAATACTATGTAGGTACAGTCGAGTGCACAATTGTAACGATTATGCGATGGCCATTTTGTTAATCTATACTCTATAGGTTCTATGCGTCGTATTTTCTTCTTGATGTTATACAACGTGTTAATGAATTAACTGAAAACTAGAAAGTAGTTTGCTCAGAATCGACTAGCGAATCGATCGCACTATGTTTTAATATAGGTTATATTTTTTCATTTTAACTAGCCCATGTCTAAATTATTTATAATACAATATTCATCGCGTACGCCGCCCACAGCAAAAATATTCGAAGCGGTAGGCGCGGGCGTAGCGCTTAGAATTTCGTAGATAGGTCACCTCCAAAGTAATGTTGAATAACTTTTAAAGTATACATTTTTTCGACATAAAATATATTTTAATCATATTATTGTTTATTTTTTTAAATGGGACACCCCAGGTTTTCATTTAATTTATTAACACGTTGTATATACATATACTAGCTGTCCCACGCGGTTTCACCCGCGATAACTTCGAAGTTCCCGCGGAGTTGTTCCATACAAACTTTGCAACCCCTTTTTATCCCCTTAGGAGTTGAATTTTCAAAAATCCTTTCTTATCGGATGCCTTCGTCATACAAAGAATACACCCTCCAAGTTTCAGGTCTCTACGATCAGCGGTTTAGGCTGTGCGTTTATCCATCAGTTATTCAGGACAAAGCATTTTATATGTATAGATAGATATCCTTACTATTATGAATGCGAAAGTGAGTTTGTTTGTTTGTTTGTTTGTTTATTACGCTTTCACGCTAAAATTTAGTATACAAATTGTCAGGTATACGGAGAAGGACATAGGGTACTTTTTATGACGGAATTCCCGCAATTGCTGCGGGTGAAACTGCGGGAAACAACTAGTACGCAATACAAGAGTAGGTTAGTATCAGACAACTTGTTGGTGATCGGTTATTCGATTCAATTTATAGCCCGTCAGTGCGTCTGTAATCGTACCTGCCTGTAACTTCTGAATGACTTGAACTATTGATCTCATATTTACACAATGGATTCGTTATGGCGATAATTCATTGACATGCAAGAAGTTCTCGAGGAGATTCCCGAACCCACGTAGCTGGTCAATACTAAATCACTTCAACACTGACCACATTTTAACCGCCAAGAAGATGTCGTAGTTTGCAAAGTTGTTGAGCGAATAGGCAACATTATCACAGCTGGACTCGACTGTACCTGTGCCTATAGTAGGGTACATACACCGACTGAAGTGAAATTTTCTCGGTAACCGATGAGTAAGTGACATTGACTCATGCTCGATTATCGTTAGGAATATACACATCGGATACATTTAAGATTCCTTAAATATAAAATAATTACCATATCTACTAAACTAATTAAGTATAATGATTAAATTTTGATTGAAATTAACTATTTAATTTAACTAATTAAGTTTCCGATAAAAAAAACTACGTTTAGATAAACTATAAGTAGGATATCAATTTTGATATTATTGTTTCAAGCACCCTTCAGTATTTTGATTTGTGTAAGCAAACTCGAGTATTAGAATCATCACTGTTAGATCCGGATTTGTCAAACCATAAATCCTTACGAATGCGAAAGTGAGTTTGTTTTTAACGATTTCACGCCTTAACCACTCAACCGATTACCATAAAATTTTGCATATACGATGTCAGGGTTACAGAGAAGGATATATGGTATTTTTTATCCCGGAATTCCCGCCGGATCTCCAAATAAAATTGTACACTTTGTCCGGAGTACAGAAAATAGGGTAGGTACTCTTACCCTGGGACTCCTGCGGAAATACTGAAATTAACACGGGTGAGAATGCATTAAATTTTACATACTGTTGTCAAGCGTAAAGATATAAGGATATAGAGGTACTACATTATCGTGAAATTTCCTCGGGCTTCCCTAATAATAGGCATGTTGACTAATTTTTATTTTTTAGTCCGTCTTGTAGATTATTAATAAATATTGGACACGTATTTTATCTTTTTTTACGTAATCAAGAAATAACGGCGATATATTGAGTTGAAATTTCGCGTGACGTCACTATTCTGACAGTTTGTATGGCGGTTTTAGCGGTTAGTGACGTCACGAGCCCCTCACCCTAAACTTTAATGCGCTTTATCTCTGTATATTTTAATTTATTTAAAAAAGCAAAAAATACGTGTCTATTGTTTTTTTTATTTTGTAACTGACGGACTAATTAGAATTTTGATTTTCAAAAGTAGTCCACATCCCCATTTAGCGGGAGAAACCGCGGCGAACACATAATTACGTCCTTGTCGTCTTTAATATTTGTCAAAACTAACTAATTAATAAGTAGATACATAATGTGTTTTAAAAGGCAGGTTATACCTACTAAAATAACCGACTGGAGTGTCAGATATTTTGATTTCATTTCGTTTCCATAGCTGATTTCATTTCTAGACATTGCCTTTTTTGCTAAAATCCAACTTTCTGTCGGAAGCTTTTAAGAGGTTATCTAAAATAAATTATTTTTTTAAAACTCTCAGAATTCATAAAACACGTAAGATTATGAGTTTTATTTTAGAATATAATATGATAATTCAGCATAATGCATATCTATTAAAATAAAATTGTGATTGAAACCAAAATACGACTAGGTACGATAAATTTCCTCGGTAGAAAAAAAATAATCAAAGTGATTTTTGCTTTTATGGCTTCTAAACAGTGATATACCTACAAAAAAATCGAGATTTGTTATTTCATTTTCTATACCAACTAATATTATAAAGAGCTAAAGTTTGTGAGTTTGTGACGTTGTAGGGGGTAATCTCTGAATCTACTGAACGGATTTCGAAAATTCTTTCACTTATAGGAAGCTATGGTAGTCCTGTGTGACATATGGCACTTTTTATTCCGAAATTCTCACGGGAACTCCGAAATCACCGCGGGTGAAACTGCGGGGGACAGCTAGTATTGTATAGAGGGATGGATTTTATTATATTTATTTATTTTTTCTCTTTATATCTCTCTATAGGTACGTCTTTTTTGCTCGTATCTTCCCGGTTCCGGAATCATGTTAGTTACTCATAACAATCCTGACAAACCTTCGCGTGTTCATGCACGTATGTATGTATATCTATATATATAAAATCCTTTGTCCTGAATGACCGATGGATCAACGCACAGTCTAAACCGCTGATCGTAGAGACCTGAAACTTAGAGGGTGTGTTCTTTGTATGACATAGGCATCCGATAAGAAAGGATTTTTGATAATTCAACCCCTAAGGCGATGAAAAGGGGTTGAAAAATTTGTATGGAACAATTCTGCGGGAACTTCGAAATTATCGCGGGTAAAACCGCGCGGGACAGCTAGTAGATACATGAGCTCCGCTTTAATAACTAATTAGGGATTATTACAATTAATAATTGTCGATGGTGTCTGTTAATAATTTATTAAAAAAAAATGAAGCCTCGCATCTCTCTCACACACTCTGGACGCCATAAAGCCCGCCACCCACCGGCCGACATTATTTAACTTCGCCGCGCGGTCCGCTCGCTATCGACTCTAATTAGAATAAATTACGGCAATCAACCGGAGAGTGCATCGGCTGTAATGTGTAAAGATGCCTTACCGATCCGATTTCGTCCGATTGGAAGCCTCAGGTACAGGTGGGAATTGTATTTTGACAGTAATTCAAAACAGCGCAAGCGCAACGTTCGGGGAGTTCCATTCCACGTTGATATGGCTATTAACTTAGTAAAGCCACTAGCTTTAGTTATCACTAGATAAAACTAAGGAAGGTTTCTTAAGTTCTATTGTGATTACAATTATGTTGGACTAGATTTCCCGCGCGGTTTCACCTGCGACAATTTCGCAGTTCCCGCGGAATTCTTCCATACAAACTTTGCAACCCCTTTTCGCCCCCTTAGGGGTTGAATTTTCTAAAATTGTTTCTTATCGGATGCCTACGTCACGGGTCATACAAAGAACACACCCTCAAAGTGCAATTAGCAGTTTAGGCTGTGCGTTGATCCGTCTGTCAGTCATTCAGGACAAAGCATTTTATATTATGTATGTATACATTATCAACTTGGCAAGGGAGCTGATAGAACTACTGATTGAAAATTATAATAGATATCTTAACTGATAATGTAAGCCTTGAAAGCGTAACAAACAAACAAACTTACATTCGCAACATTAAAAGTGAAGAAATTTAACATAATATTGTAATAAATTACTATCGCTTCGTATACCTACCCAATTGCTGTGATGCAAAACATTACAGAACTAGCCGTTCCCCGCCGTTTCACCCGCGTTAAAATCGGAGTTCCCGCGGGAATTCTGGGACAAAAGTACCCTATCATTCGTTGTGCCTCCAAAATTTTTGGATGCAAAATTTCATGATGACCGGTTGAGCCGTTAAGGCGTGAAAGCGTAAAAGACAGACAGACAGAGTTTTTTTCGCGTTTATAATAGTAATAGGGATATTTGTAGGGATTCCTAAACATTGGGCATAATATACGACATTTTATTTTTCCGTTTTAAATCCCAAATCTCATACGAGTGTTCCAGTAGATCACTATACTTCGAATCCAGGTTACAAGGGACGTTACATAGGGACGCAGATAAGCAATAACATGTTAACCCACAAATTAAGTTATTGATTCAGAACGATTTATTGAGAGTTAGGGAACGTTTCTTAATTGTGTATTTACCTCATTACATTGCTTAGATATGTAACTGAATATTGAACATAAAATATGTTGACACAAAATAGCGCTCCTACTTTTAAAACACGATTTACTCAAAATTTCTTCAGTGTGGGTTAACACACTATTGCTTATCTATGTCCATAGGTACTTTACAGTTTAAAAATAATTCGTCCGGTTGCAGTTTCCTGCGTCGGGTCGTTAATGAGTAAAAAGTCAACTTAGGTAACCGAGAGCGCATAATTATGTACCTACACACTAGCTGTGCCCCGTGGTTTCACGTGCGTTTTTGCGTATTTTCAAGGCATATAACCGGCAGTGGTGTTTTTTAAATACTTATTAAGATTTTTTACGCTACTGTTTCACTATTGGTAGTTCCAAAATACCGTTTATTAGAAGTACCTATAGATAACACCTTAGCTCACGAAGGTACCGTGTTTTGTTATTGTTTCATTTATAACAGCGCAAAGTTCGCTTGATTTGAACAAGTTCGTGCTGCAAGAAGTTTATGTCGTGTCGCATTTCAATACCACAATATCCACACTAGAAATAACAGTACCAACCCACCCACACACGGAAATAGATGCGCCGACAACTTTACAATCTTGAACTGTGCGCATTCCTTCAATAAAATAAATTTGGTACGTAATAAAGTAGAAAAAATAATTAAAACCATTTGTGGCAACCAGTTCTTTGGGAGCAAAGGATTCTACGGCCAATTGGATGTCGTATTAAATTTCTAGACGAGTAACAGTATTGAACGTTTAAAGTTGTTTTAATGCCCCCGATATGGGAAAAGCTCACTTGGATATTTATATCAATTAACATTTTTTGCGAATGGCAATAAAAATAATCCATTAGATGGTACCTATATACATCTATTACACCGCGATTGTATATATTAATAAGTTTATTGACTTTTACGAATGCACAATTTATAGGATATACCTACCTACAGTTCAGTAGTGCAGTTATATACGCAAAGCTGAAATTGAGTTTATAGTCCAAGCTGCAACTGCAATAAATGCGGTATCTAAATCTAATCAATGGTTTTTCTGATTTTTATTAATTTGAAATATTCTTTTATTATTTTTAGCACTTAAGGCCGCACTCAGAGTCGACTTTAATGATTACTTAGTTAAGTATAGATTTTTAAAACAAAACTGCCGCAATCAGAGACGTTCAGTAAATTAATGTTAAATGGCATTTAATGAGACGTCAATTAATTAGTGAAATGCCAATTAACATTAATTTATTAAACTTTTCTGATTGCGGCAGTTTTGATTTTAAAAACCTATACTTAACTAAGTAATCATTAAAGTCGACTCTGAGTGCGGCGGTTAATGACTTAATGACATCACTATGTACCTAACTACAAACTTACGCGTGAAATTAAAATTAATAAAGTACCCATAACTAACACTTTTTAACTGAAGATTAGAGACTACAAGCAAAAGAGAAATAATCTATATATATAAAATCCTTTGTCCTGATTGATGGATCAACGCACAGCCTGAACCGCTGATCGTAGAGCCTGAAACTTGGAGTGTGTTTTCTTTGTATGACGTAGGCATCCGATAAGAAAGGATTTTTGAAAATTCAACCCCTGAGGGGATGTGAAGGGGTGAAAAGTTTGTATGGAACAATTCCGCGGGAACTTCGAAATTATCGCGGGTGAAACCGCGCGGGACAGCTAGATAATAAAAAAAATCATTTTATTGCGTTTCGGGTGGGTTTCATTCAAAATTCCGTTCGAAAGTGAAGTAAAAAAACAATTGATTATGCGTGAGCGACGCGAAATCACGTGATTGGCGCCAAGACGTTGTAAAGTGGTTCCATAATCCATAAAATTCCATGACTCTGTGTGCATTTAGTGCGGTTCTATGATAATTTTTTTGATTGATTCTTTTTTTTATTTGCAGTCAAGAGCTTATTTATTTATTTATTCTTTATTGCACAGCATATACAAATGGCGAACTTTATACCTTGCAGCATTCTCTACCAGTTAACCATTAGGTAAAAAGAGAGATATAGAAGAGTTCGAGTATACCTTAGTTAGGGCCCACTTAAACAAATATACAATTGAACAATTAAATTAAAAGTCCAGTGAAACCGTCAGACGTGCGCAGACGTATCATTTTCTCATATTTTTACTGAGCAACTGCGATATTTCTATTCACACGCTTCTCGGGCCCAATCTAGTTATTGCATGCATCGTATCGTTAATTAGAAATTGTGTGAATTTGCCACCGAAACGCCGCGCCGCCATCACCGTGTGCACGGTCCAAAATTAATTACTTTTACCTACCCGTCCAAAGTTTCTAATAAGATCGTGTGAAAAAATCTGTCCAGAGTTTGTTTTGTACATATTTTGTTTATTAAAAAATTTCAGTTTTATCGAGCAATTTCTTAAAAATTTTGATATTATCTGTTGTTGTGAGATATTTCGGATAAACGATATACCTATACCTACTCTCGTTTTGCCTAGTAGGTTGACACATCAATAGTCAACTTAAAAAACAACTGTTTAATATTAAAATATACTTAGGTACCGATTCGATTAGACAAATTAAAAAAACATTGATGCAGTTTTTTTTCCAGTTTGTTTAAGATTTTACTGATATCTAAAGAAATTAAAAACATTTTGCAAGTAGATAACCACAAGTTAATTACATAGTGTTTATGACATCACAAACGCATGTTTTTAAATATCTATACATCTATCTATTTACAATCAGTATTAATATATTTATTTAAAATAACAACACTGCTGATGGTTAAGGAGTTACAAATACAATTCATGCAAGACAGATGATGTTAACGGAAATCAAAACAATTTTGTTATTGTGAACAGAACACCTCTAAGTGAAACTCGTGCACGAAAGCTTGAAATAAAAAGATACAAAGAAAAAGAAAATACACATAAAAAAAAAACACAGGATTTAAATATATTTGTTTCACCGGCTCTCAAGCGATAGCAATGGTCAATGATGTTATTAATTTTCTATGCCTCAGTGATACCAACTTGGTTTTCAACTTACCTTGGACGATATAAGCGTCAATGTTGGCGAGGATTCCTGTGAAACAAACAATAAGTATCCTGCTTTAATTGCCTTTTTTTAACAAAAGAAAATTTACAAAAACAATAAAATAAATAATAACAGTGGAAAGAACAGTGTTGTAAGGAAGGGAAACATCAAAATGCAAAAGATTCGTAGGTATTTTAGGGACAGTAAATTGGTGGAGGCAAAAGACGTTTCAGACCAAAAACCTAATTTAACACCTACACGTATCTAATGTAGGTATCTATAAATTTCGGTGCCTTTATCGCCGTTTTTGCGTAAGGTAATACACCAATTAATTATTATTTTTAACGCCGGACAAATTCCATGAGAACCAACTTTAAACCATAAATACACATTAGAAAAACGCTTCGGCGTGAGTAATTTATACATTGAAAACGACTCGTAAACACCTGTGATCGTAATCCTCAATACCAATTAAACCTATAAAAATTGTTACTTCAAAAACAAAGCGACGCAAAAACATCGC
This sequence comes from Zygaena filipendulae, assembly GCA_907165275.2. Classification (NCBI taxonomy): domain Eukaryota; kingdom Metazoa; phylum Arthropoda; class Insecta; order Lepidoptera; family Zygaenidae; genus Zygaena; species Zygaena filipendulae. The sequence continues at coordinate 15,090,182 of OU015649.1, read as the reverse complement.
TCGAAGCTAGCGAAAAAAAAAAAAAAACAATACAAGCATCGGATCGCATGCGCAAAGCAACTTGCTGGCAACCGTCGAGTCTGGCACAGGCAAAAAAATAAACAAATCAAAAATGGCCGCAACTCTTCTTTTCTTAAATTATCCTGTCACGCTCACCTATAAAATGCAATTGGATTTAAAAATTCGAACTCGTTAGAATGACGTACGTATTGCGACGGCGGACTTGGTGTACGCAAAAGTGCACGTTAGCAACGTTGAAATAAGGTGTAGCGAGTGTGCAAAGCTAATGTAAGCGGGTATTGTTCGGTGTCAGGTTGCGCGCACAATAGGCGCACGCGCACCCGGAGGTACCTGCGCAAGGTGACCTGGCGAAGGGCATGCGGCTGCCCTTGCGCACCCCGCGTCCCGCGCCCCGCCCGCCAGTCCCGAGTCCCGCGAGGCCGGGTTCGCATGCCTTGTCCGACCGCCGTTATTATCGTATTGACCGCGAATAAGGAGGAGATCTAGATCGATAGAGAATTAGAGATGAATAAATAAATAGGATATCGATACCCAAATTTTTGGCGTATAAAATAATAAATTTTTATGTGAATCCGCGGAATTGTTCCATACAAACTTTGCAATCCCTTTTCATCCCCTTAGGGGTTGAATTTTCAAAAATCCTTTCTTATCGGATGCCTACGTCATACAAAGAACATACCCTCCAAGTTTCAGGTCTCTACGACTAGTGGTTTAGGCTGTGCGTTGATCCATCAGTCATTCAGGACAAAGCATTTTATACATATGTATAGATCGAATTGGATTGCTGTGCTGTGGACAGCTTCGTCGTGTATAATTTAAAATCAACAGTGCAGCATTTACTTCTTTTTAGTTATTTTAAGAATAAAAAAATCAGTATTATTATTAAAAATGTGAAGATCATAAACACGGCTTAAAACCTTTTTATTATATTTGGGATGTTCATAAACTGTGGAAGGCAATTTCCACTTTCCTAAAGGGAAAAAACGTGTTAAGAACTACCGCCGCACTCAGAGTCGACTTTAATGATAACTTAGTTAAGTATAGATTTTTAAAACAACACTGCAGCAATCAGACAAGTTTAATAAATTTATGTTAATTGGCATTTAACGAGATGTAACTTAATTAGTTAAATGCCAACTAACATTTATTTATTAAAATTGTCTGGTTGCGGCAGTTTTGTTTTAAAAATCTATACTTAACTAAGTAATCATTAAAGTCGACTCGGAGTGCGGCCGTAAGACACATTTACTCAACATAGGTAGGTACTGTAACGTCCCCGGACGTTAACAATTAAGCAATTGAATATAAAGATTTTCAAATTATTTTAATTAAAGATATTTTTATTTCAAAGCAAAACCATATTGTTAAGATACAAAAAATCGATTGTCTTCTTTTTATATTATGTAGAGGTTGAACTCTACAGTACCTACTCCTCATTCTACAAGGATCTGGCGCATCTATAGCTGAGCAATTAAAAAAAATTTAGAATCACTGTTTATCATGACAAGTAGCCATATAATATCTAATCTTTGTGATGTCTTTGTGTTAAGTCACAATTAAGGAACCATGTTTCCGACCCTGAACATCTAACTAAAGAATTTAGCACACGTAAATTACGTATGTAGGTACTATGTTTGCCCCCGCTTATTCGGGGTACAAGTGAGTGTCGACGGGGGCGGGGCGGGGCGGGGCGGGCGGCGCGCCGGAAGCAGCGGTGACCCAGTTAAAGGCGGGAAAGCTCGCTTCCGGCGCACGAGTTAATCAACCCCAAAAACTTGCACCTCATTATTTAACCAAAATTTCTGTAAATTTACATTTACATTAAGGTATTCATTCTTGTTAGTAGTATTTCTTAAAATAAACACTTTCCACACGTCCTTTTTCGTAAACTGTATAATGTCCATTGTTTATATCTTTTTTTAATACATAGAAGTATTTGACAGTAGTTGCTGAAACACAATTATAAATAAAATAGAGTCCGATCGTAACAGACTTTTCAGCCGAAACCTAACCCCACTGAGCTCGCTCTTTGAAATTAAAGTCTAACTTCATTATATCATGTTTTCAGAATCAGTGATGTTCTAAATCTGACACTGGCTTGACCGAAAGCTGGGTTTCAGTTTCGTTTTCAGCTGAAAAATCTGTTTCGGTCGGGCACTAAAATTAACATGTCCTTTATCCCTGGTTCCACCAGCGTCAGTTTCTTATTTCCCTCGGGAACTATGCAAAGTAAGCTATGACCTTCTGCGTTTTTTCCTCTGAGAATATTTTCATTAAAGTGGTATATTTTGCCTCAGTGCTACCTTTTTGATTAACTCTATTCAATAGAATAGGCAAGTTTTTTTTGTTTTCTCCCCAATTCCTCCGGATGTGACGTTCTAAGATAGAATTTAGATAGAATTTTCTATGGACTATGGAGATAGATGTATGATGTAATAAAATACACTTTCCGAAAATGAGAATCCATAGAAGTTTTGGAAAATATACTTAGAAGCGAACTATCTCATAAAGAGCAAGAACATAGATGTAATTTGAATAGCCTACAATATACCTAACGCGTTTCAATCCTACAATATATATCCTACAATATATATCCTACAATATATATCCTACAATATATATCCTTAGAGATTTCCTTAAAACAAGGTAAAAATGGTGTCTACCGTTTTAAGGAAAACTCGTACTCGTTTTATATTATCTGTGACTCTACTAACTGCATAGGCAACTACATGTCATTACCACTACCGCCCAACCAAACCACACCTTGTGACGTCAATAGGTGGGAACTTTTGATCAAAAAAACATTTAAATCACACATAAATCAATCACCCTTCAAGGCTTCCACGCTTGTTATACAGCAGAAGCTCGAAATTTAACTAAAACAAAGGCTGACCACGGAAGCGTCAAATATCATGCAACTAACTACCAAATATGCAATAAGGAATAAATAACAGCGTGTTTTGGTTTATTTTTTAGCAAATCACGATATTTTTACAATCATCGTAATATTTATCGATTATATGGGTGCTTATGTAATAATAAATAATTATTCCAACGAAAACAGATATTACCTCATTGATAGGTATATAGGTAGCTAACTACGTATTGGATGTACTAATATCGAAAACAAACAATGTACCTACTGCACACAAAAACAATCTGCAGATTTTTAGGCTTATTTCGTTAATAGCTGCTGCCCGCGGCTTTGCTCGCATTGATGTAGTAGACTTTGTCAATCAATTTTCTATTTCTCGGGTATAGACTACTTTTTTCCCTACGTCATTTTCTGTACCTCTGGCACCGTGTAATGTGGAATGGGCTTGTCAAATAACGGAGATACATTAAGTTGAAATGTCGCGTGACGTCACGCCGTGCTACGGTTTATAGCACGTGATGACGTCAAAAGCCCCCACTCCTAAGCTTTAATGCTTTTTATGTCAGTATTTTTTTCAATAGTTAGAAAAAGCGAAAAATACGAGTCTATTATTTTTTTATTAATCTACAAGACGGACTTAATAGAATTTTGATTTTCATACCCCGGAAACAAGTATTACTGTTGAAACAAGTATGATTAATTGAGTAGTAAAGGCGTGGAAGGGTGACAAACAAAATAAAACTCTCATTCGTATTTACATTGAGACTTAGGATTTGGCGTTGTTATTGTTGTAGCATTACAACACCAACAAAAAAATATCCACTCTGCAGAAGTCAATAAACATTACGAAATAAGGTCAGCAACTAAGTTCGACTTTAAACAAAGGACTAAAAGCTCGTTTTTCCTTTCCAAAGCTTGTTCGCAGACTGTAGGTGTTAATTGTTTATTGCGTATACAGAAGAAGTACCTACGTAAAATGTAATAGATAAAAATTTTATGCAGACAAAGTTTGTATGTTAGATTTGGTACCTAATCTATGGAACTATTCAAGCGATCCTAAGAATAGTATCTCCGAGTATCATATAAGATACTCTTTAAAGATCCCGAGGGAGTCGCGTAATTTACGCGGATGAAATCACGAGCGTACAGCTAGTAATCTATACTAATATTATAAAGAGGTAAAGTTTGTGAGTTTGTGACGTCGTAGTGGGCAATCTCTGGATCTATTGAACCGATTTTGAAAATTCTTTCACTTACAGGAAGCTACGGGCGTCCTGATTGACATAGGGTACTTTTTATCCCGAAATACCCGAGGGAACTCCGAAATTACCGCGGGTGAAACAACGAGGGACAGCTAGTAGTTAAGTAGACAAAGTGAAGACTTGTTCTTTGTTGGACCGACAAATCGTGATTGTTATAAAAAAGACGGCAGTTGTAATAAAATTTGTAATGATAACCGACACACCAAGTTAGCACACGCTAAACGGCAAGTGTAGTTAGGGTTGCCAACTTGCCATGCGCAATATAAATATCGAAATTATGATCAGGGAAGGGACGAAATCAATTTCAGGATGTAATGTAAGGATATTTCATTATTACTGAGATAAAAGGTTTCGGTCGACCTTCGTTACCCAATGATATGTTGGCGACACAATATCAGTGACCAGCTGGCACAGTGACCTACCCTGCGCGGTGTCAATAATGTGCAAACTACGGGAGAGTAGGTATACTGACCAAATATGGTGCCCGACCGAACACCGGTACCAGAAATACTTGACCAATCTTCGGTGGGAAACTTTTCGGTCGCGAACTTTACCGAACAAGCCTCTATTTTTCTCTCAGGGTAGACAAAAACGCATGTCATTTACCTAATTGTTTTTTTTTTCTTTGTAGTTATGAGCAAAGAAGATCGCAAACAAATAACAAAAATTACAATCGACAACCCTAGATTTATTAGGGGCTCCACTGCAATCTGTGTGATATAAATTACAAAGTTTTTGTGCAAATATCGTACACTTAATTATACACATGGAATGTTCGGCAAATAGCAATCGCTTCGGCGCGGACGCCCCGACCGGCGCGAGCGCACCCGCAAAGGTCACGAGCAATTTAAAAAACATAGATATTTATATCGAACTAGTTGCGCCCCGCGGTTTCACCCGCGTTAAATTCAGAGTTCCCGCGGAAATTCCGGGATAAAAAGTACCCTATGTGTTAATCTGATGTTTAAGCTATATTATTGTAAAGTTTCATTTAAATCCATCCAGTAGTTTTTGCGTTAAAGGGTAACAAACATCCATCCATCCATCCATACATACTTACTTACAAACTTTCGCGTTTATAATATTAGTAGGATGTATGTAAATTGAAGAGCTAGTACCTATATCTACTGTAATTTGTATACTCTATCTCAATACAATGCTTTTTTTAACCGATTGATCAGACATTTCTTTGCCCATCGGCTGCCCTGCGGCAAAACAAATTGCAGCTGAATCAATTTTACACGAAATCGCTTTATTTTAAACAAATCTTACATAGTTTAACGACTTCTCTAAGACGAAAAACTTGATGGTTGTTGCAGGAGCAACAAACCGGAATTAGTTTTATTAAAAAAAAAAAAACATCCATAGTTCAACAATTTTCTTAATTAATTTGACTAAAGCCCTTTTGATGGTTGTATGTTGCAACGTCCGCGCCAACGTCAACGTATGCGTGGAAAGTGGCAAAAATACAAAAAAAGACTATTTTGAAAAAAAAAAAAACCGTCATAATCTCGCGGCTCAATACCTTAACAAAACAAGTGAAAGACTTTGTGAAAGACAATTTTTGCCTCACAAAAAAAAAAAAAATCCACAACAAAAATTGACCAAGTACCTGCCTAATTTCTTTCTTTAAAAAAAATATCTTCTTAGAGTTTGCCTACATTAACAAATGAAGGCTGTATCTAAGTCAGTCTAAGCTATTACAGTGAGCCGATTTAACATTATAATTAGTAATTACACGCGGCATTTCCTTCTAGTCCCGACCCGCGACCCCCGCCGCCCACGCCTCGCGTCCCGCTCCAGGCCCCGCCGCCGCCCGTCACTCGTAAAACTTACCCTATTAAACATTTACTACCTTTTAAAAACTTAGAGCACGGAGCGACGAAAAATCAGAGGGTGAATTTATTCAGTGAAATATGCAGTTCCACGAATACTACAATAGGTATGTAAATAATGGGCATGTTGACTAATTTTTTTTTAGTCCGTCTTGTAGATTTAAAAAAAATATTGGACACGTATTTTTTCTTTTTTTACGTAATCAAAAAATAACGGCGATATATTCAGTTGAAATTTCGCGTGACGTCACCATTATTAGTGTATGAAAAGTATAGAGTATTTATCTCGAGGACAAAGCCTGTCTTCGTCTTGGGCGGCTTGAACCCTCGGTTCATTCATGCAGGACTCTACATAACTCACTAACCGCTTGGTTAAATTCTGTTTTCTTTCCAGAAATGACGAACATAAATATAAAAAAAAAAATATAACGAATATACAACCTCCATTCGACTAATGGATGGATTCATTACCTACCTACCTGTAGTTATTACCAATCAAATCATAAATGGAACATCTGAACTTAGCCTAGCTCCGTGAGCCGCCAAAAGCACTTTGGGTGTATAAAAAAAATTATAATTGAAGCCGCAACAACGAATGTTTGAAACAGCAGAGGTTACGAATAACATAGAAACACACACATAATACCTATATATATATATATATATACAAGTGTTGTATGTCAGTGCTGACTATATCGGGAACCAAGGCCGACTGGTTTTGAATGTGACCTGAATGTCCTATATAATGCACGTATGTATTTGTGCCACTATGCTTGGGCTTTTTGCCCATCATTGTTTCCTGCTTTGGGACTTTCGCCACCGTATTAGCCGTTGCTTAGGTATTCAATAATTTACCAGCAGTTGTCTGTAATATTGAGGTAAAAGTAGGTACCTACCCTATTTGGACATAGATAAGCAATAGTGTGTTAACCCACACTGGAGAAATTTCAAAATTTCGAAATTTCAAAAGCGCAAAAAATTCAAATAAAAAGTAATACTAAATACCTATAGGTAGTGTAATAAAATAATTTTTAAATATTTTACAAAATTGATTATACGCGAGATAAAAAATATCAGTAAGTACTTTATAAATACGGAATATTACAAAAAATCGTGTGAAAACTATTAGACCTGACGATCCATCTTAAATGAATATAATTATACTGTTCTAAAACTTCGTTTCCGGTTACGACTTATACCTACCTACGACCAAGGTCGCGGTGCAACATCAGTATCACATCGATACATGTAGTTCGATTGACGAGACCAATTAAAAGTGAAATCCCATACTAGTTTGGAAAGTGTGTGAACCGTCTCATCTTGTGTAAATGTTTGGAAAAGTAACGCACCATAAATTAATAATGTTGATTTTATTTATGTAGTTGATAACTAAAATAACATTAAAGTATCATTATATGACTAAATTTATACAATGTTAGTAATATACATATGTATATACTTAACTACTATAAATAGTACGGCAAAAATTTTGTTTAAAGGTCTACTTGACTGTGGCGATTCTGGCGTGGGTACTTTCCTTAAATGATTTTATTTTAAAAATCCTAAAAAAAACTTATTCTAATTTTGAAAATTTAAATTTAGTGACCACGCTCGAATCGGCACCGCCATCTTTTTTTTTAAGCTTCAATGCGTTACTTATGACGAAGTACAACCGAAACAAAGAGCTTTGGGGAGCGACTTTAAAGATGCCCGATCTTCACGGGTCAGAATAAAACGTCAAAGACGCCTGCCTGTACCCACAATATAATCCCCATTAGTGCACTTTGCGAACGATCCGTATTGATCAATACATCTCGCTCACACACCCACAAAAAACGAGTACCTAAACGCAATCCCGTGCATTCCATACCCTTAAAATATGTTACACTTGTTTGGTGTAAGTGCAGAGTTAACAAATCAATTTAGACTTTAATCTCTAGACTGTAAAGGCGAGTTCGAGTTTATGGGGAATGTTGTTATTTTTTTACGAGTGCGAAGAGCGAAGGGCCTCGGCAATTCGGCCAGTATTAATATAAATAACAATAACAAGTCGGGTCGGGGCGATCTTTTAAAAACATTGAAGGCATTTGACAGATGAGCCTGCGCCGCTAAATATCTTCGCGTGGAATTTCAAGTTCAATAATTTCGGCATCTCGTTCGTGTTGCATTATTTTAATGAGTGTTATTTTAATACATTCAAGAGTATAAATTGAACCTCGGACATCGAAGTGAGGTGTTTGAGCGACGTTTTAGGTACCTACCTACTTTTAAAATCAACATAAAAAAACCTAAACAGCTTTAAGAAAACAAAAAATTGTTCTTAACTCAAAAAAAAAAAAAACAAACAACAATGTCTGCCAATAGCGTCCCTTGAGGTATTTTTTTTAGTAATTCAACTGTACATAGATTAGAAGAACCGCTACTGTTTACTTTCTCTATTACCAAATGAAAACGTGCTAGTTTCTTTTTGACATTTTAATGAAAAAGCAAAGATGTTTACGCAATTAACCGCCAAAACAACCGTTAAGAGAATCCGTTGTCAAAGAATGTGGCTGTCGCACCCGTAACATTGGTGGATGCAAAGACATTACAAGAGAATAGACGAACGATACAAACTTTTACTATGCACTCCATGTCAACCAATTTTTGCGGAGGGAATGATCAAAATAAAAACCAATCACATCGTTGTGACGCAATCTACCAGTCACCACAAAGTACATTTCTAAAAGTCAATCACATCGCTTTCCGTCAAGTGGTATCTATAGCCAATAGTCTCTGCTAGCCAACGGCATTTTGTTAGCTGGAGATCATTTGACCGCTGCGTGGTTCAAGGGGAAAGCTTAGCGGCCGAGCGTATTGTCAATCTATCAAATCAAATCAAATCAAATCAAATATACTTTATTGCCCCAGAAGAGAAAATAAAAACTAAGACACATAAAAAGTAAATACAGAGCAAAAGGCGGCCTTATTGCTAGAGGCAATCTTTTCAAGGCAACCTTAAGGTGATAGAGAGCTGCAAATACAAACTAGAAGCGGGTGCTGGGTGCACAACGTAATACCTAGCTATATACTATATAAGGATAATACAACGCTAATACTTAGATATCCTAAATATAATACAACTTTATACACATACATACATATGCCATACATACATACACGTAGCAATAGGTGATATAATACACATATAAAAATAAAAATAAAATGATATTTTACACTACATACATTAATCATAATTGAGTTAAATAGTGCCTTTGAAGTGCAGCTTTAAAAGAGCCCAATGACTCTTTCTGTCTGAGCGAGTCGGGGAGGGAGTTCCACAGGCGTATACTTTCGACAGTGAAGGATTTTTCGAAAAACCGTGATTTATGGAAAGGGACAGCAATCAGTTTAAAAGTAGAGGAACGAGGAGCACGGCCACTACAGTCGGAGCAGAACTTAAATTGTTCTTTAAGGTAGGTAGGGGCCATGGGATCATGTAGTACCTTATATACTGTATGCAGGAAATGCACATTGCGCCTCAATCGGATCGGGAGCCAGCCAAGCCTAACCCTGTATTCAGAAACATGGTCAAACTTACGCAATCCATATATGAAGCGGATACACACATTCTGCAACCGTTCGAGTTTGTCCAGCTGTTCGACAGTGATGTTGGTGTAACAGACGTCGGCATAATCAAGGATGGGCAAAAGTAAGGATTGGGCAATGGTAATTTTGGTAGAGATGGGAAGAAAGTTGCGTAGCCGCCTTAAATAGCTCAATGAGGCAAACAGTTTCCTGCTTACTTCACCGATTTGGCGGGACCACGAGAAGGTGCGATCAAAATATACGCCAAGATTTTTAACGAACTCGCAATAAGGTATAGGAACACCCTGAAAAGTAATAGGAAGAATAGAAGAACGATCAATAGCTGCAATTTGGCGGGGGCTACCTATGATGATTGCTTGGGACTTTTTTGGATTCACTGTAAGACCATGAGCCGCCGACCACGATGCAATCTTATGCAGATCCTCATTCATTGTATCTACAGCGTGCGCGATGTAATGTATGTGATGCAATCTATTTTCTTTCAATATCTTTGAGTGGATGGATATTCGGCGCCCGCGCACATCTGTATAGTTCATCTTTAACTTACCGCTAATGGCCGACAATTTACATAAAATCACGATATTATTCATACAATTGCTTCCAAAAGCGACGCAATACAAACATCTGCGTATGGAAATTTGAGCGAAGCCTATTTTCTTGTATACATTAACGAAGGTTCACTTTACAATATATTTCAAAAGTAATTTAATCAAATAAAGCGGAAAAATACTAAATTAAGGTGAGTGACTGATAAATCTTCATTATTAACGACGACAGTAAAGCTTCAATTGTAAATGATACGATATGATGCTAAGTAAAAATTTTGCAAAGTGTACACTAGCCCAAAAAAATTAAGGAAAAATTAAAATATAGGATTTGATTTATGAATAGTTCCGGTATTGATGAATAGATGTCACTCGTTATTTTGAAGTTTTAACTTCGCCGGTGACTCTTACGATGAGTTAGGATGTGGTCGGGATAGAGAACGAAAGTTTTAAGTTGTCGCCATTGCAGAGCTATCATATTTATTTCTCAAAGACGTTTTGTTGTGGCAAGGCCATATCTCTGTCAATCCTTTATCAAAATTAATTATTCACATATCAGTTTAAAGCTTTCATTCCTAGCTATTGACGAAAAATAGATAAATAGTTTAACGTTTTCGGTAAATTTGATATTCCATCTGTTGATGGCATTTCTTACCAAAATATAGGTACGTATTTTGAAGTAAAATGTAGGTGGCGCTATCTACTAACTCAACTACATAGTTGTAAAAACAAAATATGTATTTTATCTTTAAATGTACCAATAGAATCTTTCATGTGAATAATAAAACTAGATTTAATATTTTACTCAAGTAAGAATGATAATAATATTTTTTTTCAAACGACTTAAGTAACTTTAGTAATCTCTTCTCCAATCGATCTATAAAAAATCAGTCTCATTAATTCCATCAATTAAAATTAATTGGCTAATGTTTTTAAATATTATTACAATGAAATTTGTAACGAACGTTACCGAATCGATAGTAAATATCGCTCGATAATAATCGATACCTTAAGAAATCCGTCCGAGTTTTTATCATTTTTTATAATCTTTGTTTCTAAGGCCGTACTACAGAGAAATAGGAATTAATTGATGTGTATTTTATTAACAACGAATAATACAACTCTTGCTGCTTCTATGAATGTCCTAAATTGTGATAAAAGTACAGATTGTGAATGGAATATATCGTCTAAAATTTAATCTTAATATAATATATAAATCACGTGTCACGTTGTTTGTCCGCGATGGACTCCGAAACTACTGAATGGATTTTGATAAAATTTTGTAACCATTTATAAAATGGTTCAACTTAAAAGATAGGATACTTTTTATCCCGGAATTCCCGCGGGAACTCCGACACTAATGCGGGGAACAGCTAATCACCGTAAACAACTGTCAGGGTACAAAGAAGGAAATATTTCCGCAACCTCCGCGGGAACTCCAAAATTACCGCGGATGAAATCGCGGGGGATAGCTAGTTATATTATATTTATTTATTTTAAAGAGGTAAAGTTAGTATACTAAGTATTTAACTTCTTCCACTGATACCAAAAGCTATAATAATACCGACACTCTCTACTACACTATATAGTATTGCTAGAATCTCTGAGCGACGAAGACTCTTGAAAAAAGTTCATGCGTGAATATCGAAATTCATACAGGTTGGGGAGAACAGTAGCGGCACAGGGTATAGTTATGACTTATGAATTAAGATTAATTAATCTTTTTACCAATAATAAAACCTTAAAATTACGAAAATTATCCTTAATTGAGCTAGCCGAAGGCCCACCCTACTTCCGAACCTTACAATTTTCATCGTGATACAAGAGTTTCTGGGGAAATTGCGATATTGACGTGGATAAACCAGCTATAATTTATAAATATACTAGCTGTCCCCCGCGATTTCATCCGCGGTAATTTCGGAGTTCCCGCGGAGGTTGCGGGAAAAAGTACTCTATGTCCTTCAGTTCCCGAGGGAATTCCGGGATAAAAACTATCCTATCTTTTAAGTTGGACCATATTATAAATGGTTGCGAAATTTTATCAAAATCCGTTCAGTAGTTTTCGGAGTCCATCGCGGACAAACAACGTGACACGTGATTTATATATATTAAGACTAGCTGCACCCCACGATTTCATCCGCGGTAATTTCGGAGTTCCCGCGGGAATTCCAGGATAAAAACTATCCTATCTTTTAAGTTGGACCATATTATGAATGGTTACAAAATTTTATCAAAATCCGTTCAGTAGTTTCGGAGTCCATCGCGGACAAACAACGTGACACGTGATTTATATATATTAGATTAAGAAGATTACGTAATTATGTAGGTACCTATATGTACCTATAAGCATTCCTGAAATAAGTGATCTAAAACATTTTCATGAAAAGTGTTGCCAAGATGAGACCATACGACTCACACTGTCAAAATGTAATCAGAAGTAGAGCCAAGCTTCTAACTCTACACGCCCTAACTCTACAAGGCCTAACTTCATAAACCTGAAAACTTATCCCAAGAATTTTGTTCATCTGGTAGGTATAATCCAAACCCAAGTTATAGGTAGGGGTTGAATTGAATTGAATTGAATTGAATTGAATTGGTTCAAAAAATCGTTGAAGCGCTTCGCTCACTGATTATTTATCCTACTAATATTATAAACGCGAAAGTTTGTAAGTATGTATGGATGGATGGATGGATGGATGTTTGTTACTCTTTCACGCAAAAACTACTTGATGGATTTAAATGAAACTTTACAATAATATAGCTTATACATCAGATTGACACATAGGGTACTTTTTATCCCGAAATTCCCGCGGGAACTCTGAAATTAACGCGGCTGAAACCGCGGAGCACAACTAGTTATTATTATAAGTAAGACGAACAACGCTAGCCAATATAATAATGATTTGGGTAAGTATAGTAATACAGCTGTATTTAATATATCTACATATTAATTTAGTAAAATGGTCGACTAGGGCGTGTCCATACACTGAAAAAAAAAATTACAGAATATGTAGGTATTATAAAATAGGTAGCGGGTGGTTTTATAGAAAACTAAAAGATTCATTTTCGATCATTGTCTGTATATCTGTTTGTACACATTTTAGAAATTTTAGAAATAATGAACATAAGCTACATACATACGCCAAGTTACATTGCTACTTAGCAAGTAGCCGTATGGCTTCAATACAATAGTATGTGTTGATGATAGGTACGTATTATTATTATAATATGTTTATTATATCAGATGTGATTGTCAACGTATCAATGACCTCACACTCCGCAGCCATTGATTGGCTCACGCATCTCGACCTCAAAAAGCAATGAGATTAACAAATCTTGATTATACTCGTTAATTGAGTGGATACTTATAGTCACATAAATTATCCGTCCATTTAGTTACCGATTCTTCATTTTAATTATATCTATATTTTAAATACATATTATTATATATGTAAATGCACGAATTACGGTAAATCCTAAGATTTAAGAGTAAAACCTAAGATTTACCAACTCTTAATGGTAAAAGCCCGAACGATTTTGCGATTCACACTTTTACCACCATTCACTTGGTAAGTCTTAGGATTTACATTACAGGCACGGTAAATGTTCAAAAGACATGTTATAACTGTGATAACTAATTTGGTTAGTGAAATAAATTATAAATAAAAGCACCCCAAACACGCCAGGTTGGGTTAGGTTTGGACTGTTGAGTGTTGACCACGACGCGCGAGCCGAGCGCGCGTAGCGAGCGTACCGCGGCAGCGGCCGACGATGCGCCAAAGAAAAAATATGGTGACATCTATGATGATGATTGACCATTTCTATTTGGCGCATCACCGGCCGCTGCGACGCTGCCGCGGCACGCTCGCTACGCTCGCTTGGCTCGCGCGACTTGATCACTAGTGCAAACCTAACCTAACCATTCTGTATACTATACTAGTATACTTTTACTAGCTGTCAGTGGTAAAACCTAGCATGTACTAAATTCTAATAGTAGAAGCCCGAAAAAAATGTTTAGGATTTGCCGTAGTTCGAGCTTTTACAGTAATAAATACATATTATTTACATAGAATAGTACATATTTTATGACGTATATTTTTGAGCGTACCTGAATATTTAAGTACAGTGGGCCACATAGACAAGTAGGTATACCACCTTGTAAAATTTATACTATTTGCAAAACGTCTGTATGACGTTATAAGTTGCCGTTTTTGCAGCTCCAAGCTCCAAATTCCAATACAAGCGAAAAACGAATCAATCAAATTTTTCATACTACACCTTGTCAGGGGTTCAGAAAACGATATAAAATACTTTTATCCTGGAATTGCCGCGGGATCTCCGAAATTAACGCGGGTGAAACCGCGGGGAACAGCTACTCTACATTATAAAAGGAAGCTCTATGTTAATTGTTAAGTTTACAGACCTGCATGAGTTTGGGCTAATCATCAGTCAGTCATTATCAACGTCTATATTATGTTCTATAATATTATATTGTATATCCATGTTCACTCGTATGGTCCGACCAAGGAGGATGACGGTCCGACCCAAGATGCACGTTTATTATGTAAACTTCTTGTAACTACTAAACTAACTCCCATCTGAGTGTTGCGAAACACATTTGACCTTTATTTAATTGTCAAAAATAAATTTTAATTTTACCACTTGCTTTCTAGTGCTCCGTTCGATATTAGTCTAATTTATAAAAAGTACGTATGCCAGTTAGAACAGAGCACATTACCATACTAGTTCGTGCAATATCGTATATTCGCATAGAATTTATATAACCACTCCCCGACCGCTCTGAACACGGATTTTTATATCGCTTTTTTATTGATTTTTATTGTTTTATCCTAGATTTAGAATCGTCTTCAATATTTATCGGTTTCCTCATTAGCTTGTATTATATATTTTTTTTCTTTCATTACCCGACCGCTCTTATTTGCATTATTACTACATGTTTTTTTCTATGCCGCCATTAATTTGTTAATTTATTTTTGTGGACCATTTGATTACTTTAATATTTGATACCAATCGTCAATAAAAAAAAACCTTTCATGTTTAAATATAATGTGGTGAATTGTAAGTAGTGATTTTTAGCGTTTCGTTTATCAATATCTTGTATTATTATAATTAGTTCCTAGTTCCAGAGAGAAAGGGTTGTTCGGTAAAGTTCGCGACCGAAAAGTTCCCCACCGAAGGTTGGCTACCCGTGTTCCGTTAGACATAAGTTGGGCATCAAATTTGGTCATCAGTATACTCTCCCGCAGGTTGCACATCCGCGCCGGGTCGGTCACTGTGCCTGCTAGTCACTGATATCGTGTTGCCAGCATATCATTCGGGCAACGAAAGGCGATCGAAACCACTCCGATCTGATTGATTTCTCTCCGTGATAGGATCATAGTTTTTCCCGGTTCAAGAAAGGGTAATTTTAACGATTAAAATAAATTATGACAGCTAATTAACCAAAACCATGCTACGAAAATTATAATATAATAATAATAATAATAATAATAATCCACTTCACAACACACAGATCTACTTGATCCCACACTAAGCTATAAGCTTGTTTCGTGGAAACCAAGCAAACGTGGTATATACTACACATATTATTACATATATATTATACTATAGATATATATATATACACACCCAGACTGGAAAATGGAACCCTGTGTTAATCACACAAAGTCCACCCCCACCGGGAATCGAACCCAGAACCTCTTGATTAGCGGGCAGGCATGGTGACCATTGCGCCAATCGGGTCGTCAATTGAACAAGTGCACGTTTGTAGGTAATTTTTTCAATAACAGGACCGATGTGTCAACTTATCTATATTATACAATAGTCTGGTTTTAACCTAACTAAAACATAATTTACAACTTTTTTAAGAAAAGGAAAAAAAAACAGTTTATTTTTTACAGCCGAAATTCCGTCAAAACATCACCATAAAAATATCTTTCAGTTCTATGGAACAGTACAAAAATATCCTTTTTTTTTTCAACCCAGAAGCAATGCTGGCCGCATAGACAATGGGGGCCATTATCCCAGACAGTGCGCTCATTACCGGCTTTTTGCGTTTGAATTTAGAGCAGGCATTGTTCGGACGCGTCTACCTGTGGTGGCTGGTGGCTGTCAAACCGATCGACCGTTACAGAGTTGAGAATGTTTTTTTACTATTTTATTTTTCTCATAATCGTATCGCAATGTTAGCGGGTATAGTATTATGTATATTAATGGTATTTAGATACACACGAGGGAGATGAACGAGCGGATTAGTTAAAGATGAATCAGTGTTGGACCTTGAATCTTCGGAATTTGATGTGTTTATTGTGTACGAGAGCTTTTGCAGCTGAAATTATGAAATTTACAAAACGAGACATTATCTTGAATAAGATATTTATTTCGTATACGAAGTCAATTTCTGGAATTTCAGTGGGATCTCTGGGAAGTACACCTACCCTCTCAAGAACACTGTTGCTACCTACCCTAAAATCTGAAAGAAAAAGTAGTTTCTGAAAATAATCAAATCTTTCATCTTTATTACCTAGGTACTAGCTGACCCCCGCGATTTTACCCGTGGTAATTTCAGAGTTCCCGCTGGAATTCCGGAATAAAAAAGCCCTATGTCACTCCCTCCTACCCCCTACAACGTCACAAACTCACAAACTTTTGCTCTTTATAATATTAGTATAGATATTATAGGTACCCAGTAGGTATAGATTTAAAAAAAATTAAGGTCGGCTAATTCTGAAAAATATATATAAATGGCCAATAAATAATTTTCACGATGAGACGATTTATAAATTGTATAAAGATATTATTAATAACAACAAATTTGAAATCACATCTCAAGTGCGAGAGCACCACCGTCGCCCCCGACCTGCAGGTAGAATTTTTATGAACATTGAACATACGAAGGCAATTAACGTGTTGGTACCTGCGCGCGCGCATGTGTGCGTCCCGCGGGCGAACCCCGGTGGGGGCCCTATTCTCTAAACGCGATCCGTATACGAAATAGAGTATGAATTACGATTTGCGACCAGCTGTTCCTCGCGGATTCCTCCGCATCAATTCCAGAGTTCCCGCGGGAATGGTTTTTTTATGTGTTATTTTATGGTTTTTTAGGGGGCAAACGGGCAGGTGGCACACCTGATGGTAAGTGATTACCGCCGCCCATGGACATCTGCAACACCAGAAGGCATGCAGGTGCGTTGCCGACCTGGAATGGGAATGGGAACTGGCTTTCAAGTGGGGCTGCCGGAACACACCGTTAGGTGCTTGGCGACAGATTTACAACTTGATGGTGGTAGCTAGCCAGCCGGGCACTAGAGAGCGCGCTACCACTATGCAAATTGATGACGTGTATTGCAAAATTTCTGACGGATTCACGTGAATGCAAAATTTCATTATGATCGGTGTACTGCATTCGCAATAGTAAGGATATTTTATACCTCCGATGGTGTTGTTTAAGTAATTTCTCATTGGTAAACATGATCGATATCGATCAGAATTATTGATCAACATGAAACTGGGCTGTAACATAGTCGCAAAGTTCACTTCGGAGTGTGCGCAACTAATTTGGAATAGGACTGCGAGCGTGGGTGAGTGTGCGCGGCGGAGTTGCGCAAACGCAGGGTGGGTTACGAGGATTTTATGTACGCTTAGGGTTTTGGAGATAAATTGACGCGGTTAAATGGAATTCGAAATTTATGTTCGGGTTGAAATTACATTATTATTTTTTGTTTGTTTGCTTTTTTTTTTCTTTTTTACCAACACTTAAAATTTCAAGTTGGTATTCGATTACTTCCTCAGCGAGGGAATAGATACCTAATATTTCTTTTATGTTTCAGTAAAAAAAAAACATGCGACTCACAGAACTAATATAGATTATGAATATTCTTACAAGAAAAAGAAATATACCTAGGTGTATGTTACTTAGTTCCAAACGAAACAAAAAAAAGTACCTACAGATCTTGCACGTAGGTAGGTACATCCGCAAAAAAAATGTACAAAAGAATACTTTAAGTGAGAGCAATATCTCACAATTGAACACTTCCATTTAAAACAAATCAGATGTGAATAAATTTCGTACCAAACACACGAAATCCATTTAGAGTTTACGGTCAAATCGACCAGAGGGAAATGCAGTGTCGGTCAAGTCGGTGCTCAGTTTTTGCAAGTGAATTTCAAAAGTGGTCGATCAAAAAAAAAAGACGCCCCCGAATTTCGTTTTTCTTAAGTACAGACTGGCCGAAAAGGTTTCGAATGGCGTCGCAAAAAAAAAAACAACTGCAGTAAAAATGGCTCGCCTCATGTCAAAATTATAATTGTTTCGGCGGCATATGGTTGAAACGAATCTGGTGTTTTGTTTTATTGCAACACAAATTTGTTCCCTTTATGAATGTAGTCACTCAACAATGTGACTTTAAAAGATTGACAGTTTCATGAGGTCAAGTGAAGCTGCCAGTATTTAGAATAGAATAGAATACTCTTTATTGTACACCATAATCTAATATATATAAATCACGTGTCACGTTGTTTGTCCGCGATGGACTCCGAAACTACTGAACGGATTTTGATAAAATTTTGCAACCGTTTATAATATGGTCCAACTTAAAAGATAGGATAGTTTTTATCCCGGAATTCCCTCGGGAACTGAAGGACATAGAGTACTTTTTTCCCGCAACCTCCGCGGGAACTCCGAAATTGCCGCGGATGAAATCGCGGGGGACAGCTAGTATTACAGTATGTTCCTTAGATTAAAACAAAAAGGGTATGTTCACAATAAATCTTATAAATTAAATAAGACATACAAAAGGCGGTCTTGTCGCTTTACTAGCGAACTCTTCCAGACAACCTTTTGCCTACAAACCTCGCTAATACGCATTACGAAAACTCATTATGAATTTTCTACATACAAAGTGGGTATACATACAATATTATGGTTAAATCTCTACCTGAGGTTTGGTACAAAAGCGAATATGTATAATTTATTGAGACAAAAAGAAATTGAGAGAATTAAGTCGAAAGTTAACCGCGCTTCTTTCTCTTCTTTCTATTACCGTAATCTCATCGCACCCGCCACCCGCGGCGCGTATACGCACCTCCGGAGTCCGGACCCTATCGCCAATTCAAATACCTACCGCCAACGGTTGCAATTACCGCCGTCTATTTCCAAATTTATGCGAACATTACAATCTCAAATAACAGGGCGCCATTACTGATTTACGACCGCCCTGATGTTATTCTAAGAACACGAAACAAACGGGCCAGGTAAAAAAACTTATATTACTTGTTTTAATGTTATTGCGTGCAGCCTTTGGCTATGCCGCGTCATGACTCATTTTATAATGTACCTAAATCAAAGTGATTCAGACTAGACGCGAAAAAAAAAAGATTAAAAACAATTGAGATTATCGAAGGCCGTATGCGTCGTGTCTGTGCGCTTGCGGCAATTAAAAATAATTAGGGAACAAAGATGGCGTCTTCTCGGAAGGACTGAGGTTAAACATGTACATACTGGTACATATGGCGTAGTACGGCCTCGAAATCCTTTGAGTATTAACTCTAAATCGGCTCCGATTATGGGCAATAGTGATTGAAGAGGGTAAAGGAGCCGGCTCGTATACCTATATTAATTTCGACTCTACATCGAAAAAATTAAATTTATCTTTTTAAATTCAAACTGACGTTGTTATATTGTGGCCCACTGCGATTGCTCTGATTTTAATAGTCATAAAAATATTATGTTAAAATCTCGCCAAATCATTAGGACACTGATTTGATATATAAAATTCAGATGAGATTATGTTAATTTTATGATAAAACTTACAGCATAAATCACACATAATTTTTTATTGAATTGACAGATCGGCCATTTCTCTTTATTATTTTATTTTATTTATCGGCATCGCGGCAGTGAGTCATTCGGCCAGTAGGCCGCATGGAAGTGCACTGCATTCTTACTCTCAAAACAGGTTGCATTTCTGCAGGACTCCATTCATGAAAGGTTTTCTACATACAATTTTCCTCCTTGTGTACCTATACAAAACGTCGTTCAGCAAATCTTTTTGAAAATCAAATTAAACTCAATAAGCTGGCGTTAAAGTTGATCGTGCAATATCATGTTTGATTGCATAAGATGCAACGGTTTTACCAAAGTTACCAGTGAGATTCCGAGTAAAATTGTGACTCGAGACAAGACACTGCGTTCCAATGAAAGTAAAGCAATTAGCTTTCGTAAGTGCACAAATGTGGGATTTACCAAAACAACAACATGCGTCAGCGAAACACGTAAGCACCTATATGATTTTATCTACTCGTTTTATCTTTTTAATGCTTAGGTAGGTACTATCCTACTATATATCCTACTATCCTACGAATATTATAAATGTAAAAGTGTGGATATTTGGATGTTTGTTACTCAATCACGCAAGAACAGCTGAACGGATTTGGATGAAATTTGGCATGCACGTTGTCACGGGTAGAGAGAGGGACATAGGGTACTTTTTATCCCAAAATTCCCGCGGGAACTGCGAATTTACCGCGGAGGAAATGATATAGGTAAATGCAAAATGTGAGTTTATTTGTTACGGTTTCACGCGTTAACTTCTCAACCGATCATCCTGAAATTTGCATTCACGTTGTCAGAGCTAATGTACAAAAAGTACACAGGGTACTGTCTATCCCGGAATTCCCGCGGGAACACTGAAGTTACGCGGCTGAAACCTCGAGGAATAGCTGGTACTAATATAAATTAGAAAACGAAGATATTTGCATTTTAAGTTATCCAAGCAAGGTATAAATGAACAGATTTGGACGAAATTTCACACACAAAGAGAATATGGTTAGAATTAACACTGCAAATAACTTTACTTTTATCCCGTGATACATGAAGATCCAAATTAATGCGGCCAAAGCCATTGGAAACAGCTAGTTATCAACATAACGTAATATTTGTTGCATAGTATAAAGAAAACAACTGCGCGTATGCGATTTATAAAAAAGTTGCATTGATTTCAAAATAAACAAGAAAACGAAGAAGTTTTTTTTTCTGTAAGTAAATAATTTTTTTCTAATAAATAATTTGTACAAAATTAGGCGAACTAATTTGAAAGCTCATCACTATTCATAAATGTCGATGCAACAGTGTAGCGAGTGGTGTTAAGATAAGTAGCGCCTGTAAAAAAAAGTTTAGCTCCTGAAACCTGTTTTGAGACGTTCAGCTTTGAGAAGTAGATAAAAAAAATAATAATAGAATATTCAAAATCGGTCAATATCTTTACTTGAGTACACTCAACTATACCTGCTATTTATCTACCGTATCTATATAATATGTTGTTTTACATATATGTATCGTGTTGGGAAAGGTGTGTTACGATAAGTCACTACTAACTACATACTTTAAAGGCTACTAGGCTTTCACAGCGATGATAGCTCAGTGGTTAGTGCGTTCGGATTAAACGCCGTAAGGTGTAGGTTCAAACCCTAACAATGAGCTTGAGCTGTCGGTAAAGGTAAACATCGTGAGGAAACCATAGCATGGTGGTAGGGCGCTCTCTAGTGCCCGGCTGGCTAGCTACCACCTTCAAGTTGCAAATCTGTCGCCAAGCACCTAACGGTGTGTTCCGGCAGCCCCACTTGAAAGCCATTTCTCATCCCTATTCCAGGTCGGCAACGCACCTGCATGCCTGCTGGTGTTGCAGATGTCTATGGGCGGCGGTAATCACTTACCGTCAGGTGTACCACTTGCCCGTTTGCCCCCTATGACATAAAAAAAAATATAATAAAAATAGTTCCTGCGGGAATTCCGAAACTCACGCCGATGAAACCGCGGGGCACAGCTATTTATACATCTATACATACTTATAGTATGATTTTCCTGAATGACTGATGGATCAACGCACAGCCTAAACCGCTGATCGTAGAGACCTGAAACATGGAGGATGTGTTCGTGTGATCTAGGCATCCGATAAGAATGAAACCGCGGGTGAAACCGCGCGGTACAGCTAGTATATATATAAAACAGTCTTGCTATAAACGAGATTCTCAGCGAGTCATACATATGTATGTAGGTACCTACGATCAAAGCTGTAAAGTTTACTCGATTGAACGCTATGCACAAATTGCATTATGCATGGACATGGAAGGAGTGCATCGAGGCATGCAGTCGGGCCGTGGTTCGGCCTCTTTGATGCAAACCTCTAAGCTAGGAGACAAAGAGCTTTGCCGGGAACCGCGTTAAAGCTCTGCAAAGGAACTAAAACAATCTTTTTATTCGGTTTCGATTGGCGTAAGGTAGTATAACAGGTACATTGTGTGCAATGGCTATATGCTAGTTTCCTGTGGTTTCATCCACCTAAACGGAATTCCAACGTGAACTCCGGGATGAAAATCCTTTCTCAGTTGGCGTCTACTATCTACAAATCTCTCTTCAAAATTTCAGAAGAGGTTCCCCCAGGGAACGCCGTGATGAAACTTTTCCAGTTTTCCTATTAACATATCTTTGTTATCAGTCAAAGTACCTTTAATTTATATCAGTACCGATTTGCTGGGAATTTTAAGTTAAAGACTAACAAAACGGAAAGCCTTCATAGCCTCGCTATTCTCACTAATAATAATAAGGCACTATAGGATTTAACTTTTGCGTAAAAACTGAGGCAAAATCGGTAGCTAGTTACATAAAAAGTACTCATAAAAAAACTTGCACAGTCGTACGATACTAGAAAAAAATTCTTTACAGAAATATCATATCGTTCGTTACACTGTGCAATTAACCGCCCAAAAATAACTGAACTACAGTTTCTTGAAAAGACAAGCCGATGAGGGTTCAATATGTAATGGTTATCGTACAGTTGAAAAAACTTTTACACGAGATTAATCGGTTTATGATCGTTTATGGAAAGAATAGAATGCTCAAAGCTTTTGTTGGAAAAAAAAAATTTGTGCGCGGAGTGTTAAAAATCATTGAGTGAATCACATCGCGCGAATGAGTTTTGTCGTCGAAGCGTGTTGTAATACGTACATTACACACGATCTGGAATGCGACTCGGACATTGTGCTATGAATCCAATATGTGTATATTCAGTACAGTGGGAAATATGTTACTCACCATATAAAAATATTATTATTTGATCTAGGGGAATTCATAGATACGAGTATACGTACCTACATATTATTTATTTTACGACATTCTTGATATGTCTCGATTCAATGCATCGCCGCGCCGTTATTTTTTGATTGCCTACGTAAAAAAGAAAAAAACACGTGTCCAAATGTCTCTAAATGAACTTTTACTAAAAATCTTAAATAAATATTATCTCTAGCCATATTTTCTTCTCAATTACCTCCAAACAAAACATCATTAAACCGAAGGTTATTGAACAAATATAAAATGTTTTGAAATTCAATCGCCTGGGTAAATCCACACTCGAATACATTAAATAAGTGAATATATTGCGAAAGATTTATATGCACATAAGTTTTAAGATTTACCCACAAAATGTCGGCAGTCGTTACTCGTGACTTGTGCGCAGGAGAATAATGTTTTCCGTATTTCTCAATAATGTCTAATTTTTTTTAAAATGCCATAAAAAAGGCGCAAAAATAAAAACTATAAGAACGCAATTAAACAGTTAGTTGTTAAAACTTATGCTATTGGAATTCAATTAATATCCAAGAATTTAATATTCAAGTCCCAAAGCGACAAGACAATTGGTTGTCCCATCAAAAAAGTGGCCCGTGAAGAAAGAATTTTCGGGTATAAATGGACGCAGATAAGCAATAACATGTTAACCCACAAAATTAAGTTATTAATTCAGAACGATTTATTGAGAGTTAGGGAACGTTTTTTAATTGTGTGTTTACCTTATACATTGTTTAAATATGTAACTAAACATTGTAACTAAATATGTAACTAAACATTGAACATAAAAAATGTTGACACAAAATGGCGCTCCTACTTTTAAAACACGATTTACTCAAAATTTCCCCAGTGTGGGGGGTTAACACACTATTGCTTATCTATGTCCAAATAGACTATCCGAATTTAAAACCAATCAATTTGAGTCTCTCAATCGATCCGAACTATGAAAGAATTCATTTCAAATCTCGAATAATCTCTGAAATAAATGAACGAAGAACCTTAACCCACTCGTATATTCGTAGTAATTTTTCAACAAATAATAATTAATAAGTTTTTATGCCATAGTCTAGGTAGGTACTAAATAACGTATCTATCTATATATATAAAATCCTTTGTCCTGAATGACTGATGGATCGACGCACAGCCTAAACCGCTGATCGTAGAGACCTGAAACTTGGAGGGTGCGTTCTTTGTATGACGTGGGTAACCGATAAGAAAGGATTTTTGAAAATTTAACCCCTAAGTGGATGAAAAGGGGTTAAAAAGTTTGTATGGAACAATTCCGCGGGAACTTCGAAATTATCGCGGGTGAAACCGCGCGGGACAGCTAGTCTTTATATATAATCTAATTTCCGTCGTCCAGATACGATATTTGCATACCCGCATATCATAGACCGAAAATATCCCACGAAATCCCAATAAAAATAACTGTAACATAAAAAAAACGTACGTATCAACATTTCAAATGCGAAGTGCTACAACCGGCGTTTACTTAACTATTCAAAGACGTCAATGAGTGACGCTGGGCTTCGACCGGGAGCTGTGTCAACGCACCCACCGACCCACCGACCGCCTCACCATATGGGGCAGATATAAATCATCTGGACCTTTGTGAGTGGAGTTGTCGAATACATTACCTTGAATATGTGACACTTGTGTAGGTCATCTTATAAGAAATCAGCTGTTACCAGCGTTAAGTCGGGAGTTCCCGCGGAAACTCCGTGAAATCCTTTCTTAGCTTACCTCTGCTCTCCATAGACTATGTATCTAGTTTATCAAAATTACAGCTTCTTAAGTGTAGTTTTCGAGATTTTGCGTTTAGTTCGTGCTCTTTACTTTTATAATATAGGTACATATACTAGCTATTCACCGCGTTAAGTTGGGAGTTCCCGCGGGAATTCCATGATAAAAAGTACCCTATATCCTTCTCTGTACCCCTGAAAGCGTTTATGCAATATTTCGTGATGATTGGTTGAGCCGTTAAGGCGTGAAAGCGAAACAAACAAACAAACAAACAAACAAACTTACTTTCACATTTATAATAGTAAGGATGATGACCCTATTGGCGCAGTAGGTCACCATGCCTACCCGCTAATCAAGAGGTTCCGGGTTCGATTCCCGGTAGTGGTGGACTTTGTGTGATGGACATAGCGTTCTACTTTCCAGTCTGGACGTGTTTATATATCTATAGTATAATAGAAATAATATGTAATACAATGTAGTGCATACCACGTTTGCTGGGTTTCCACGACACAAGCTTATACCTTAGTGTGGGATCAAGTAGACCAAGATACTAGTTGCATCTTGCAGCCAATGCACTTCAGTAACTGTGCAATAGAGCCTTTTTGTGCGAATCTAGGTCGCAACACAGTACTCTACTTTAGCGCAAGTGCTCGTCTAGAATAGACTAGATACTAGATACAGCGCGTCTGAAAAAGCACTCAGCTGTGTTAGCTGTTGAATATTGTCATCGTGTCTATTGCAAAAGAAAACATAATAACACAATATTTATTTTATTTATTTTGGCCTTATGTTTTTGTTGCAATTAATCATTCAACGTTACTTTGAGCTTATGAGGGAATCTTGTCCTTATAATCCTTATTAATATTATAAACGCGAAAGTGAGTTTGTTTGTTTGTCTGTTACGCTTTCACGTCTTAGCGGCTGAATCAATCATCACGAGATTATGCATGCACGTTGACAGGGGTACAGAGAAGGACACAGGGTACTCTTTATCTCGGAATTCCCGCGGGAACTCCGAAATTACTTCGGGTGAAACCGCGGGTAACAGCTAGTGTATATTTTATATAGCTAGCCATATGTATATTCCTATAGATTTTATCCACAATCTACGTAGCTACGTCAATACAAAGAAACTTTTTTGGCGTCCTCAAAAAAAAAAAATAACTTCATTCTCAGAAATCCCTACAAATTACGAGTACAAATTAAAATTCACAAAAGTTTGCATCCGTCTAAATTCTCAAATATAATCGTACTAACACAAAAGGCCATAATTGGGGTAAATACGCCAAGTATCGGACCCTCTGGGGTCGTCCTAAACAAACATGGCCGCCTCGCAAGCCATGACTGTCGTTTGACACTTGCCTCATAAGTAGAACTACAGCATTGCTTGCAGCTTGATTGTGAATTTTTCCTGCCTTTATTTACTTTAAGTTATTAGGTATGTGACGACAGAAAAAATATTACCTGATACGCGAAGTGCCCTAAACGCAGTGAGATTACATCTTTTCTATATCACTTTAAAAAAAATAACTACATAAGTATAATATATTCCAATTTACTTCATAGTAGCTGTCCAAAAACAACAATCGTTTATAACAAAACCGGTATAAATGGAAAAATGGAATGCGATACCGTACATTTGAGACGAGTATTTACTAACCGACTATTACATTGTGGAATGGAATGAATTAACTTTTTAAATTAAGTATTTCCAATAAAACCAAGTCGAGTTAATCACTTGCATATAAAACATGGAGCCGGTGTACCTACCTATATTTTATAATCGGAATTGATTTTTCTCTTTTTAAATTGAAATTTCATACAGATTACAAATTGTACATAATATCCAAGTAAGTAATCCAAAAAGTAAATACGTATCAAGTGCACGGATCGATATGATGTGAAGATTATTAAATGTTAAGACGTATGTTGTATGCAGGTGCAATTTTCGTAATCATTTAATGTCATTGGGAAACTTCAATACGTTAATAATTAAAATTTACTACGTTCACTTGTATTAATTAGCCAGTTGTTAAGACATTAAGATTTATTTGAAATAATTACAAATACTTTGAATAAAAACCTATTATCTGGTTTATGTTTTAAAATAAGTAATAATTTATTTTTCACTTCTCATGCTGTGAAAGTGGTTATTTGTGTAGGATATAGGCTGCACAAAATCGAATTTGTGCACAAGTGCATTAACGTATCTACTCATAAATGTATCTACATTAAGGCAAAGAAAATGAGTCATACAGACAAACACAATAAGAAGTTCATAGATTGAATTTGTTATTTTATAATTTTTCCTTTAATTTATTTGCCTTGTTTTTTAAGACATAAATACCGTTAATACATATACCGGAAAACAAGTTCCTTCAGTATTCAAAACTGTATTATTTTTACTTTGAATTTTAATTAAAGAAATTTTATATTATACTACTGTATTATTCATTCGCAATTGAAGTGAAAAGCAGAGTTTATAACTCGTCCACAAAACCATTTTATCCTCGACATTACTATCAGCACTCGCCTTCGGCTCGGGCTGCTAAAAATCTCGGATAAAAATGGTTCGTTTTGTGCACTTGTTGTAAAATCTACTATGAGCTCTATTTGGCTGATGGATTTTATAAATAAATAAATAATCTGCCTTAAAAGCGTAACAGGTACGTAGAAATTTATTTACATATATCTAACATGAAATACTAATTAAGTTCATCTCAACAAAAGGTTAGTCTGTGCTTGATCGTAACAATATAGAAAAAGTGACACGATGTTACTGAACGTTAACTGCATAGTAAATTGCACTACTAAATCATAAATTTTAATTACTGTATTGAATTAGCTGTGATTTTATTGACATTTGACCATTATTATAATTGTCTTTTCTTATAAAAGAGTTGTGTACAGCTAGTGGTGTAAACTGACGATGACTATTTGAATTCATTAGATATAAATTCTTTTTGTTAAGACTGGCACCTTATACAAATAAAAATAAATATATTTAAACTTCGACTCGTATTCTGCGTTATGCAACCGACAGAAAGCTACTGTCGCTGATAGATAAAAAAGTCTCAAAATTTGCAATGACCACATGTCGCTGAGCGCACACGTGCAGTATCCATGCGATCGCCATGCGCACGGCATTCTCACGTCCGTCGTAGATCTGTTCATACAAAAAGCCTACGTACGGTAGGTACGTGATTTATCGCCGCGACCCGGCGCAAATCGTCGGGTCGCGCGCCGCCGTTTCACGGCCCACGACGCCCCCGCTTACCCTACACGACCGTGTCAAATGCCACCCGCCGAGTGATCACATTTAGCGACTGCGATAATTTTAAAACTGCACGTTTAAAGGAATAGTATAAATAGATAGATATAAATAAATTCACAACGTTCTAAATTCAGATCAAATCAAGTATTTTATTTTTTTTGATACCTGAATAAGGACAAAAATACAAAGAGAAGTAATTAAAACAGGTAACAAAGGCAGCCTTATTGCTTACTACCCGCGTTAATTTCGGAGTTCCTGCGAAAATTCAACAAGTTCATTTCAACAAGGGACAAAAGTACCCTGTGTTCTTTGTAACCCTGACAATGTGTAAGTATGCATCATTTCACTATCGGTTGAGTAGTTAAGGCGTGAAAGCGTAACAGAGAGACAGACAGAAAGACAAACAGAGTTCGTGTTGCATTTCATAATAATAATAATAATATTTTGTAAATTTATATCTACTGTAAAAAACCTAAATTTAAGAATAATAAATGAATAATAATGATGATATAATAATGAATATTATTAATAATAATAATAATTCATTTATTTGCTGAACAAGGTATACATTAGGATGTTACATAAAATTTCGAGGCGCATATTCGCTGTATTGGCATGCAAATTTTTACTGAAATTTTGTAAATACAACTAATAAATCTCAAAAATATGTCCAAAAAAAAAAAAAAATAGAAGTCAAAATAAAATAATCACAATTATGAATAGGTATGATGTCAAAATAAAAAATATAATATTATGTTGGGATTAATATACCTCAATGACACAACCAACAACTACATCCCCTCATGGTGCGTCGTGTACCGACCAGACTTATTTCTGTTTATTTCTTGACAGTTAAATCTTTATGTTATGTAGATAATAGAATTATATTCAGTTCATACAAAAGCAATACCTAGCACTATATAATATGTAGATTAGATAACTAAAACGCCAAAAACGTTTTTCGAGCATTATTATTTTATTTTCATATGTTATTTTGGCGATAGCTCATACTGAGTTGTTGTCCACAACTTTCTAATTAAAACAACAAGAAAGAAAAAAAAAGAAAAACAAGTTTTGCTAGACGCAACAAAGTGTCCGAGGTATATCTAATACATATTATGGGTTTAGTGAACTTTTGATCTCACCAATAATTCACCACATTACGACTCTTTACACCGCGGGTACAATGAACCGCCATTGTCGCATTTGAAAACACCGAATAATATACGTAGGTATATTCTTACATTATTTTGGACACAGAATCGAGTATTGAACCGAGTATTATTCCAGATGAATGTTACAATACACCGTTTGAAAATGATTCTCGTTCATTTACCTACTTATACTGCTTTAAAATTCAAATCATATCAATTAATTTCAAGTTACATAATATGTCATCGATTCTAGAACACTTGTTGAAATTACCTACTTTTTTATAGGGCATTGCGGTTTCCTTTTCCCGGAAGAGTTCTATTTTTGAAATAGATAATAGTAAAAATAAAAAAAATATAAAATGGTCGCTCTTATAGTTGAGCTGCAAAAGCAAAAGCCAGCTCCACTCTAGTTACCGAACAATCGCTTTTTGCCCAAAGCCAGGTAACTGTTGTTTGTGCAAGTATCGCGTGTTTTAGCTCGGGGAGCAAATATCACCGTACAAGATTCGGAAATATTACGTCAGTGCAAAGCAAAGATAAAGTAGAAGAAGACGATGCAAATTCTGATTCGAACCAAACAGTAGAGTGCTTTGCTGCGATAAATTTGTAACTTGGTATAACTATGCATAATTTTAATGGTTGGGTGCTGTGACAAATAAACTCTATACATACCTACATGTATTATTCCAATTGTTGCAAAGCATTTTAGCTTTTAAATGGCAAGAGACTAAGTTAATGATATAGTTTATTTTCAATTAGGTAAAATAATAATGAAATAAAGTCATCTGTTTACTCGATCTATTGAAAATTTCAATGTAGGTATTACGCAAACTTAGAAAGCTATGCAAATGCGCGCACCTACCGACATAAATCTACATACGAATGGCTGGATTAATTCCATTTTGGTTTATTAAATTATATTTTTTATTTAACTGGCAACACTGCACTTAAGTACTTGTCGGTTGCTCAATACCCTTTTTTATCTATATTTTTTTTCCTTTTCTATTTAAACTAATTGTATGTTAAAACCACAACCTTTTTTTAAAAAATAGGATGGTGTAGGCTGTTGGGGATTGAATTGAAACCTTTAAGTTTTAACATAGCTTTTTATATATATAGCTCTGACTCCAATTAGCCCCACGAAATAAGTTAATATGCATTTATGAATAAATAACTAATAATTTTAGAATTTTTCGATTTCAATATTGTTTCCATTATGTTAGATAGGTAGATAAAGTAGAAATGCCTTTTTGTGATTTTAAAACTTATTGACTTTGACGTTTTTTTCTTTTAGTAAATTCACCATCCTCACAAGATCTAACATCATAAAATTTTTGTCTCCCGTCTATGTGTTTTTCTGTTCGAAAAGTTTTCAACTTTGTATGTAGCATTAGCTTTGGAATCAACAAAGCTGCCTATTTGACCGACTTCAATAAAATAGGCGTCTGTGAACGAATCTAAATCGAAACGCAGCCACGAGCACAGCTAGTAGGTAAAGGCCACACAACCAAAGACTTCGGCGATACATTTTCCATTTACATAGGTATGTGTATCCACCATTGTTACTTTGGTGTTAACAGTGATGATGGCGTTTGAATAACGGCATTATAGAAAAGTTCTTTCTACCGCACACCAGTGATCCGAAACATGGCAATAAAAACGAGTCTGGATACGGAAACAACGGCACGTCCAGCCAAAACCCAACGTTTAACAACCATATGTGACTGGTGCGGTGCGGGGTGAAGCAAAAAAAAAATCTATACAAAAAATCTACCTGCATTGTCAGTATGATGTTATACGAAATAGAAATAATAGACGCGATGTCATAACGATCCTCTATCCGTAAATACCGAAAAAAAAAACAGACACACACACACACACACACACTACCTGTGACTTTTAACTGTTGAAATACACTCGTGAATAATTTACAATATCAATTAAATTCGGTTCTCAACTTTATTTCTAACGCGATAGAAGCTTTTATTGCGAGCAACCGTTTCTTCCGCACCCCGTTTCATATCACGTATTGTTTATTATATTATTCATATTTGTTACGTGACTGTCGTCTTTATTGTAGACGTTTAAAGAGCAAATTTGCCTGGGATGTGTTTTTAATAAACAATTTTTTTTTTTTGACGTACAAACTGCGCGCTGCACAGGTATCTTATTTTACACAGCCGTAATATTTAACGCGAGATTGTAACCCAATATTGTGCACACGACCACGACGAAAACACAAAAAAAAAACGAAACGTTTTTATTATTTCTAAAAACGGATTTCGCTGGTGGCCAGTGTTTTAGCGACTTAAAAGTCATAGACAATATTGTTTTTTCTTTCTCCCGTCCATTTCAATCAGAGACTGGGTGAGCGATATCATGGGACACAATTTATAAATAAAAAATCATTTTTAAAAGCATTGCCCGTCATACCTGACTCGTATAGTACCTACCTATACCTGTGTCTGTGGAAAAAAATATGATTAATGAAGGTATGTGGGAATTAGACAATTTCAGTCAGGTAAAATGGCGATTTTTTAGCTATTGTCCGGGTGTCGTATACATTTTTTTTCTTTTATATTAATGGTCCAAAGTAATTTTTCGATTAAAAATAATATCTTTGAAATTTATTTCATTGGAATCGTAACTCTGGAATTGGAAATAATATAGGTAATAATAATAATAATGAAGTTAATTTCGACACAAACAGTACTATGATCAATAATTACATTATACAACAATAACAATACTTATCATTTAGGACACTGGAGGTTGAACTAAGCGAAGCCTGTATTTCATCTCTCCAGAGGTCCAAAAAGATATGTTGATACAATATTCGCAAGTAAAAACGTTGTTAGGTACAATTTTCATATTGATAGTGGCGTCGGAGTAATTTAACATAATAATATTAAAATCTAATGTATATAAATCACGTGTCACGTTGTTTGTCCGCGATGGACTCCGAAACTACTGAAAGGATTTTGATAAAATTTTGTAACCATTTATAATATGGTCCAACTTAAAAGATAGAATAGTTTTTATCCCGGAATTCCTTCGGGAACTGAAGGACATAGAGTACTTTTTTCCCGCAACCTCCGCGGGAACTCCGAAATTACCGCGGATGAAATCGCAGGGGACAGCTAGTATTGAAATAAAAACCTAAATATGTGTGGGTGTGTATGTATATATATGTGTGTGCCTGTGCGTGTATGTGTATGAATGTATGGGTGTAATGTGTGGCAATACTTATGTCTTATTTTTCTAATGCAATCAAAAACAAGAACAACGTATCATTTCTACTTTTACAATTCTGTATTTTTTAACGGAAGAATACAGTTACTTTATATTAACTAATATCTATCTAATTGGAAGATATTTAGCGGTTCCATCAGTAGGTACGATTCGCCGCCGTATTGATCGAATGACGGAATAGCGTTAATTTATCAAATAAACTACTTCAACACAATTGTATCGCATAAATTACGTTGAACCGCTATAAATATCATTAAGTGTTGGTCATAATAACTATTTATACTCGTAAATTAATATAGGTAATTATACAAACTGGGTATCACTATCACATGGGTATCACATGGGTATGGGACAAGTATAGGTATACCGCCTTCTAAAATTTATACTGTTTGTAAAACGTCTGTATGACGTTATAAGTTTCCGTTTTTGCAGCTCCAAGCTCCAAATTCAAATTCAAGCGAAAAACTAATATTGGAGTTGCAAAAACGGCAACTTATAACGTCATAAAGACGTTTCACAAACAGTATAAATTTTACAAGGTGGTATACTTGTCTATGTGGCCTACTGTAAAAAAATCAAAATTATCTTTGTTGGCGTCAGTTGGACACGTATTTTTGGCTTTTTTAAAATACTTAACTATTAATTAATATTATACGGAATAGATTACGCAAGTTATTCTGCCTCCTTCTGCCAGTAGCGAAAAAAAAAATCGCCTGCAGTTTCACATACGTACATAGTTATAACACAATACAAGAAAAGGCAGATTTACAATACAAGTTGATCCCTATGTTTTCACCAGCGATAATTTCGTAGTTAACACGGAAATTACGGGATAAAAAGTAGTCTTTTTTCTTTTCTGTACCCCTGACA
Organism: Zygaena filipendulae; assembly: GCA_907165275.2. Taxonomy (NCBI): domain Eukaryota; kingdom Metazoa; phylum Arthropoda; class Insecta; order Lepidoptera; family Zygaenidae; genus Zygaena; species Zygaena filipendulae. The sequence continues at coordinate 15,056,619 of OU015649.1, read as the reverse complement.
ACATGCGAAATTTCATGATAATCGGTTGAGTAGCTGACGCGTGAAATGGTAACAAACAAATACATTTACAATCGCGTTTATAAAATTAAGGATGCCTGCGAAAGTTACACGACCTCTATAACTGTAATAAGTAAAAAAAACTCCTGTAACTCTACACAGTTTTTGTTACTTATTTAAACTAATAGGTTTACTGTTTACAATTAAGATCAAAACGCCGTGCCTTTCTGAAAAATCTTCAGACTTTATAACCTCTGTACATCGATTACATAACAAAGTAGAGACATAGAGTCATCAAAAAGGCAAGAAGGCGAGGGCTTAAGGGCGAGGAGGGGGTCACGGAAAGGTCGCTTAGATGTAATTCGAGCCGCCAGATGGCACGCTCCTTGCACTTCCGAAAAATTATGAAAAAAAAAAAACATGTGAGCTGTAGATCTTTGCAAAAAGTGCGAAGCGTATGGCGCTCATTTATTCACTAGAAGGGTTCTGTATAAATTCGATTGCCACGCATATTTTTCCGCTCGATCTGTCAATTTATCGAAGTTCCGCAACTGGGCGGGTTAAACATCGCATCTCGTGACGGAATAAATAGCATATCATATGCTTCCTCTTGATTTAAATAAAAGATGCTCCTTTGTGAGAAATATCGCGGAGGGAAAGCACCAGTGTGTTTTAAGCTTCTTAGATAGAATAATTAAAAAGAAATTGGCGATTCGCTGCTATTTACATAATTTTTTTTTTCTAGATGTATACAATGTTTAGACAAAATAAGATATCAGAATAATATTTATGTGTCTACTACTATGTATGTAAATGTGTCAGATACATTCATTCATAGTGCAAACGTGATTTTTCATGACTTTATTTATTTGCATTATTCACGACTTCGTATCATTCAACATTGACAGATACAGATTATAAATAAAAAAAAACTACTTTTTAGTTTTTAATTCATCATTCAATTTCATAAACTTGCATAAATACTTCTTTCGCGGAGGATACACGTACAACTTGTGCTCCTGGTACTTGTTGCCGATTTTATTACAATTAGTTTTTTTTTTTCGAAATGGAAATAGAACCATACGCCACAGAGTACATAGACTTATATAGAATTAAATATTCTGTGGCGTCAACATTGTCACCGATGTTTTCATAAACCTGGCAAGTTTAAGAAGAGGTTTAAGATATCTGCCTAGGAATCTTAGTTGCACTAGCTAGCAACTTTTTTCCATATTTTTTTCGATCAGTTTAATAATAACAATTAAAAAAACAGCAAACAATGTAGGAATTTTGTGTGCATTTAGTTATTATAATTAAATATACATATGTACTTAAAATAGTAATAATAGGTATAGAACGCAAGCAGAGTAAAGCAACCTTAATACGTGTTTGGACGCTCACGCACGTTCAACTCTTTTAGTGCTTCAATTTCGAAGGGAATTTTTAATCAAACTAATGCTAATGTTTAATATCTTTATTCTCTGTGTCCATAAAATAAAGATTTCATTATTACGAAACTCTTGACTTGCGGATCCCAATTTTTTATGATTTGGGATCGTTAGTTGACGGAAGGCATAAAAACAAAATGATGCACTTTAAAGAAACTGCATCACGCACGTGATCCACATTTGGCTAGAGTAGGTACCTAGTAGTTACATATTAAGCGTGTTTAAATGTTTGAAATAAAGACTGTCTGGTTCTCGGTAGGTATACACTAAATATTTAGACCTTTGATTCGTTTTGATAACAATTAGGTTTCGTAATGGGCATGTTGACAAACTTTTATTTTTTAGTCCGTCTTGTAGATTATTAAAAAATATTGGACACGTATTTTTTCTTTTTTTACGTAATCACAAAATAACGGCGATATATTGAGTTGAAATTTCGCGTGACGTCACTGTTCTGACAGTTTGTATGGCGGTTTTAGCGGTTAGTGACGTCACTACCCCCTCATCCTAAACTTTAATGCGCTTTATCTCTGTATATTTTAATTTATTTAAAAAAGCAAAAAATACGTATTTATTGTTTTTTTATATTCTAACTGACTGACTAATTAGAATTTTGATTATCAAAAGTAGTCCACATCCCTATTGGTTACGATAAAGGAATTATTTGCAGTGCACAACATTTTTTTATATACTAGTATAGAAATAGGATAATTCTGTTCAAGTTAAAAACATAAGTATGATATTATTTTATACAGATTCAAGCAGTGTTCTCGTTACTCTACAATCCACGCAAAACGGTTACCGTTGAAAACAATCGCAAAGTAGATTACGATCCTAATGAAATCTACACATAGTTAACAAATATAAAATATGTATGTTATATTCTGTGTAGGTAGCTATAGCTAAGAGCATTACGGCTCGCTGACATCGGTGGTAAGTAGGTAGTAGGCAAGTAGTGAAATGATTTGAGGTCCCCAGTGCATGTCCGCGGACCGCGGCGCAGGCGCACTATGAGCCGTACCGTTACCACAAAGTAATCGAGAATGACCGCATTAGAGAAAAAAATAGCGTCGAAAAGAATAAATCCATCGAGTTGCTTAATTAAAAAATATTTATTAACCAAAACCGCATAAAGAAACATATAACTCGGCTTGTAAACATACGGTCGCGTATATCGTTTGGAATCGCAACTTTATTTCACTCCAGTCTTGGAAAAGATGTGGGAAAATAACTCGTTTTTCGAATACTATGTGAGTTCCAATTTTATTATTTCTGTGTGAATATTTATAAAAACTCGCATAACATCAAAAACATACATTTTATCAACATCGAGCTTCATTTAATTTTATCATTGAAATAATTTAGGCAGATAATTTTAACAATTTCATTATTGTGTCGAGCGATGTTGGAAGATGTTGGAGATTGGAAGAGCGGTGACTCCCAACACGGGCGCAAGCCTACTGGGAGCTCCTGCCACTAGTTTTTAAGCAACCATGTAAGGACAAATAAATAAATAAATAAATAAATAAATAAATAAATAAATAAATAAAAAAAATCAGTCATTCAGGATAAATAAAATCAGTCATTCAGATGTGCCCCGCCCCACTGCCACTTGAGGTTTGCTATTCTTTAGGCTATGTCGGTAAGAACTGATGAGCGATGAAGCAAGAAAGTTCTTGAGTGGCGACCACGAATCGGGAAACGCGGCGTTGATAGGCCCGCTACAAGGTGGACTGATGACGTCATTGGATGCGGGAAGCACAGGACCGGTCGTTGTGGTGATCCTTGGAGGATGTCTATGTCCAGCAGTGGACGTCGTTTGACTGATATAATGATTGTTGTTTTACACCTCTGTCTCTACAACATTATGTGACTAATTAAATAATAAAAAAAACCAAAGGTTCAAAACAAAATCTCGCCAAAGTAACCTTTCAACTCATAACTCTTTGGTCGCGACGACGTCATCTCATTTTCTGTGAGCGTTACATGCTTGCGGCAGTTTTTGAACGCCGCGACGGCAGACGCTCTACTGAGCGGTATGTACCTTTATAGAGATTCACAGACACGTTATACATATATCGCTAATATGTTGGTAATAGGCAAGTGTTTCCGCCACTAGAACCTGTATCGATGAAATCAGCATATAAATTAAAGGTAATACGGCCGGTAATGTCCGTTCGAGATTGGAAAGTAGGTAGTACAGTATCGAGAGCGGATTCTTGACACGCGACTGTTTCTTAACTTCACGTAGGTACGTTCGGGTTGACTTTGTTAATATTATTTTGCTTTTTACATATATATTATAATATTACACATAGATTTTATGCTTTTTTATATTCCTATCTAGAACAGTTATCTTTTATAAGGTCGAGTGTTGGGTATTAGAACGTAATTTATGTGTTAAATATGTGGGATTTTTACTAAGATTTCGTTTCTTGAATTCATTACTCTTGAGTTATGTGATGGATTTACTCGGCTGCCAATGGGTAAGATACCTAACTAACTGCAAGTAATTCGTGCAGTTAATAAGACTTGTGAATATAGATGGGCAATCCTCCCGGATATTGGGAATAAACCCGAGTTTAAACCCAAAAATGGCAGGGTATTATCGGGTTTATTCCAAATATCCGGGAGGATCGCCCATCTATACTTGTGAATCAGTACCAGTTCGTTAAGACTTTTGACTCCCAAGATGCAAATGAAAAAAAAAAATAACTAGCCCTCCCCCGCGGTTTCACTTGCGTCAAGTTCTAAGTTTTTCGGGATTTACGGAATAAAAGTACCCTATGTCCTTGTTTGTATCCCTGAAAACGTGTATGCAAAGCTTAGTTATGATTGGTTGATTAGTTACAGCGTGAAAAGGTAACAAACAGACAGATATACCGTCAGACAGACAGATTATTTTGCATTTATACTTAACAGTAAGACTCGACTGAGATGGGTTTTTCGTTCTCAGCTGAGAGCGAGAATGAAATAATATCTCGGTCGAGACCGAGAGCCAAGACCGAGAAAAGGCACGGCGTGAAAAAAAAAATTAATACTGTTAACTTTTTAATACACTACTAATTGTTTAACAAAATTAACTGTTTTAATAATCAAAGTTAAATAACATTATATTATAACATAAAAAAGCAACTTTTCGGCATTTTCGCCCTTCAAAGAGTGTCGCCTCTCGTCATACAATTGTCCAGCTTTGCTAAACAGTTTTTCACTTGCTACGCTATAGTAGGTGGCGCAGATAAAACTTATTTGGTCACCTTATAAGGTGACGAAAACCATTCCTAAAAAATATCAGCATTTCTTTGCAGGCTTGGCTTGACTTTCTTAGAGAAGAAAGCTTTCTAACGCTATTTCGATCACAGAGCTTGAACTGTATTCATCATTGGTCATTGGCTCGTCTTCCAACTCTATCGAATCATGAATTCATGAGCTGCCCGTAAGTTGGATTGATTTGTTGCAGCCATGTTTGACGAGTTAGTTGAAGATGCCCATATCGTCTCACGAGAATCTGATCCTAATTTTTAGAGTGAGAGTCTCGATAATATGAAGCTTGGCTGCGTTAACTTCGCCTTCGTGGATCGATCAGTGTTGCAGTAACTAGTGGCAAACAACTTTTAAGAAATGAAAACCGCTGATTAAGTGCATCCAGTAGCTTGCTCTTCATCGTCTCTGCGTGATTTTCATTTTCATTATTTAAATTTGAAAATTTGAATGCCGATCCGAACAAAGTTACAATCTCGGTCATGATCGAGAATCTCGGCTATTCTTTATTATATACAAAAAGCGATGGACTGTGTCGGCTTCTTTAGGTTTAGGGAAGGTTAAATTACCCCTGACCTCAAATAAAGACCTCAAACGTAGGGTTTCGGCTAAGACTAAGCACTCAGATGCATTTTTTTTTTAATTCTTTGAAGATGATGTTTTGGAAATAGTCTTGACTTGAAAAACAAAACAAAGTTATCTTTTGTCGTAAGTAAGTCTCCCTAGTCCCTATCTAGACTAACAATTTATCTATCCATCAATTTTTAGGGTTCCGTAGCCAAATGGCAAAAAACTGAACCCTTATGGATTCGTCATGTCTGTCTGTCTGTCCGTACGTATGTCACAGCCACTTTTTCCGAAACTCCGGGATAAAAACTATCCTATCTTGTAAGTCGGACCATATTATAAATGGTTACAAAATTTTATCAAAATCCGTTCAGTAGTTTCGGAGTCCATCGCGGACAAACAACGTGACACGTGATTTATATATATAAGATGTTACTTGTTGCTACGGAACCCTTCATGGGCGAGTCCGACTCGCACTTGGCCGCTTTTTTTAAGTGCCTGCTTAGCGATCTGTCACACGCCCGCATAAATAGCTCGTAAAGCAAAATATTCGTAATAAGTTTCGATTTCATTCATACATCGGATCCCGTTTTGACCCGTTCATTAAATTATTATCATTATACGAAATATTCCGAACCACACTTCATCATTCGATTGAATTATTCATAACGTTTATTAATATATAGAAAACACGTTCTGGTTTGTTTGTTTTATGGCGACAGTGAATAATACAAACGACGGATGTCGCTCAAACATTGACGTGCTAATTTGGATAAATCAAGACGTTTATGATTAATTTTAATAACGCCCAAATATTTGTAGCACTGTTGACATTAACTGTCAAAGTAATTTAACTTAAGACACGAGAGATTTAAGTAAAATAATAGATATCCGTTCAAAACAGGTAACTCGATAAATAATAATCTATCGATCGATTTTTTTTTGTTCTTTACAATAATTGTGATTTATTTTAGCTCTGAATCTTTAGAAAAAAAACTCTTAAAAGTTAAAAAACTGTTACATAATGATTGGTTTTTAGATTATTACAGAATAATTTACTAATTAGTATAATTTATGTTAATTATAATTGCGCATACGTAGGTACTTATTAATTTTGATGCCTTTGGTTTACTTTACCAATGATGTCCAAAACAGAAAATTATCTACTACTTAAAACTACAATTGGAAAAAAACTCCTTCCTAGTAGGTAAGAGAAAGAAATTATATGCAATAGTTCAGTTCAAAATAAATTATAATAAACAGAGGATGTATTCAAGGATGTATGACAGTCGTAAAATTACAAATTCTGAACATTTGACGATTATTTTTATGTTCAGTGTTTTTATTCATTTCATGCATTAAGTATTACAGATTCCAAATAGCTTTTAAATATTGTAGATGATATCTTTAAAATTGACAAAATAATAATCCGGACACACTTAACAATTATTTATTTTACAAAAGAATTGGAAAGTAACAGGGTGTAAAATATTGTGAGAAATAAAATATCATTGTTTGAGACAACGTGCGCATGCGCAAATAGATTTATTTCTTTCCGTATCTATGTTTGTTGCAACGATAATAAGATAAACATGTCCGGTGCAAAACGACGCGCATAAAAATCACTGCCGAAGTTTTCATGCACGTCTTCTACGAATTTTTTTGTTACCTAATTCATGACGTTCGGTCAAAAATTATTATGCATACCTACCTATGAACTTACGAGCGAATGATTTCACGTTCTGTCATTAAAACCTCTGAGATTTACGTAATTTATTATATACACAATTGACCTTATACATTACAGATGTCCACATCACAAACCGTACAGATGATAACTGGATCTATTACATTCGTCGATTGCAACACATCGTTTTCTATAAAAGAAATAATCATTAAAGAACGATGTATTTATGGATATTATGTTATACCAAACTGGGATTCACAGCGGCATATTGCATTTGGGTGTGGTAGTTAATACTTTATATGAAAATTTTGCATTTTAAAGGTTGGATTTCATTGAAAAAACAAGGTTAAATTAAAATTCCAATTAAAGTGTTCACCAAAGTACAGTTTCCACCATGAAACTGCTTACTGACGGTGACCACACTTTCAATCGATTATTCGGAGGTTATGTTTAGCACAAATACATACTTCGTTACCGCGTTAGACAGTCGTGACTTGACGTTTAGTTTATACTCTAACGCAGGTATTACCTATCCTAGGACATAGGGTACTTTTTATCCCGAAATTCCCGCGGGAACTCCGAAATTACCGCGGATGAAACCGCGGGGCACAGCTAGTAGATAATAAACAATTAACAAATTAGCCCATAGATTGTAAAAAAAATAAGTTTTATAATAATTAATTCATCGATATTGCAATAGCTAATGTTTCACTTCGACTGTTCGGTCTACATTAAATTGTTATGACCACAATATTCGCAATTTTTAGTCTCGTTTTCAATTTACAAAGAAATAGACTAATACTTACATGAATATTTTATTAGGATTTCATAAAGATTCTATCCATTTGGGTGAAGAAAACATTACAAATTGCTATACGGGTAGGTATAATCAGTTGCTTATAAACATAATGTAGGTTTTATGTGAAATAATGATTGTGTTACCTAAGTGCTTTAATTTAAAAAAAATATTTTCTAAGATGTTTAAATGCATAATATGTGTTATTATGAAATAAAATGCAATTTTTTGCGGCAACAAACCGTTGTTGGTTACTTTTTATCTCGGAATCGTCGCAGCAATTCCGTAATTTACGCGGGTGAAACCGCGGGAAACAGCTGGTTAATTAATATAAGTGATCATGGTGAGTTAATCGAAAAACGCGAGCGAAGTCGCGCGAAAAACTTTGTAGGAAAAAAATATCGCAAAGATTAACCAGTGGGCGGGGATCGATGTAATCGTCGTTTGAGTAATTGGGCAATTAAATACGAATATATTTCAATTAGCGGACGAATGACTACGTCATGTACCTAAGTCTTGGTGTCTCTTCCGTCATTCATCAACAGGTGTAGGCAGATTTTGTACCCTATATTCTTTTCTGTACCCTTGACGACCCGATTGGCGCAGTAGGTCACCATGCCTGCTCGCTAATCAAGAGGTTCCGGGTTCGAGTCCCGGTGGGGGTGGACTTTGTGTGATGAACACGGGGTTCCGTTTTCCAGTCTGGGCGTGTATATAATTATACCTATATCTATAGTATAATATATATGTCATAATATGTAGTAGGTATATACCACGTTTACTTGGTTTCCACGACACAAGCTTATAGCTTACTGTGGGATCAAGTAGATCTGTGTGTTGTGAAGTGGATTATTATTATTATTATTATCATTATAACGTGTCGTTAGAGCGTGAAAGCGTCATAACAAACAAACAAACAAACTTGTATTGGCATTTTTATAACATTAAGATTAGATTATGTTAACATAATAGGTATTATTCGTAACAACGTTAATTAAACATAAATAAAAAATTATCCAAGAACCGTGCGAAAACATTTCATTTGGAAGGTCGGTGTTCCTAATCAAAGCTATCAAATAGTCACTTGCCGGTTAAAAAAAACGTATACTTATTTATATTTAATGGGAGAAAAATACAAATTAGATATACTATAATATACATTACCTGCTTAATCACGTGTAGCCGCATACATAGAAAAATAACATTTAAAGTAAAGTACAAAATATTCACCGACGCAATTAAGTAAGACCGGCTTGTTTTTCAAAGATATATATATATTATATTCTGGTGAGGTATCTCTATCTAAGGTGATATAGGTGTGGGATTGCCATGAACAAGCGCATGCCACATACTTATTTATTTTATTCTAACGTTAGAGATTAGGTTAATATAGTCAAATTCAGAGACCGTTCTATAATATTCATGTAGTATTTACTATGGAAAGTTGGATCTAAGTTAGATATTTGCGTAACTTACCGCCGCACTCAGAGTCGAATTAAATGATTACTTAGTTAAGTATAGATTTTTAAAACAAAACTGTCGCAATCAAACAAGTTTAATAAATTAATGTTAATTGGCATTTAACTAATTAAGTTACATCCCATTAAATGCCAATTAACATTAATTTACTGAACGTCTCTGATTGCGGTAGTTTTGTTTTAAAAATCTATACTTAACTAAGTAATCATTAAAGTCGACTCTGAGTGCGGCCGTTAAATTTATAATTTTTCATGCTTAAAGCCAGACTTTTTTTACCTACATATTATTAATTATTACATCAAGTATTCATTTAAAATGGATTCAAATCGACACCTACATTATAAGTAATGCAAATAACTGAATAGATTATATTATTGGAATGAAAATAATAATAGCTATCTATAAAAACCACTGTAATGAGATTTCCGAATAATTGACGCAAGAAACAAAAATATTACAACTTCATTTGGCCATTTGCAATGCAAAAACTAGTGCGTTATCGTATCTACTTAATATTAAAATACACGTAAATTAATTCTCGATTTTTACTACTAGCTGTTCCCCGCGGATCCACCCGCGTTAATTTCGGAGTTCCCGAGGGAATTCAGGGAAAAAAATAACACTATGTGCTTCTCTGTACACCTGAAAAGTCTCATCGTGATTGGTTGAGCTGTTAAAACGTGAAAGACAAACAAACAAACAAATAATTAATAAACTCTTATGCGCATTAAGATTTTATAAGAGTAGGTAACGATTAGAAATGGACAAAGTCATATTGAATACGTATTGTGACGATTCTGCGTACTTAGTTTGTCTATGACATTTTTACCGTACCAAGAGTTTAAAAATCGGCAATTGGCGGTGAGGCAATAGAGCCCCAGCGCCATTACATTAAGTATTCATACAATAAAACAGAAATAACGAGATGATATCCAAAACAAGTCGACACATATTCAAATGTACTCGTGTTGGTACGTGTGTGTTATACTGCGGTCTGTGTATGTAGGTACGAATGTTTAGTTAAAACCCGTTTCACTTACAACGATGCTAACGAAAGCTTTTTATGTGGTATTTGTATCTAATATTACAAGAAAATTTATATTAAGGGTGTGCGCACACAAAGGCGATTTCTATTTTTACCGTCTCTTATTTTGTACCTTTTATGTTGGGACCAATAAACTCCTTTTCTTTCTTCTTCTTCTTTCTTTCTTTCTATAATGAACGTGATTTTGACTGTTTAAAATTTGTCATAAGTACACACTCCGAAAGAAACATAGGGGCTTGTTCTGTAAAGGACGCGACCGAAAGTACCGCACCAAAGATCGGTCGCCAGCATTTCTGCTACCGATGTTCAGATGGGCAGCATATTCCGTCAGTAACCTCTTATGTCGCTTGCACTCAACTGACACCATGCATCGTCGGTCACTTTGCTTGCTGGTCGGTGATATTGTGTCGCCAACACATCTTTCGGGCAACGAATTGGTTTCGGTCGACCTTCAAACCTCTATGGTTTGATTGATTTCTCTTCGTGTACCTACAGGTAAGTATGTATTTACAAAAGAAAGTTATAATTATGGATGTCAGGTAACCATAATCTCTCTTATTTTAGAATAGAATAGAATAGAATAGAAAAAAGTTTATTTGATACCATAAAGATAAAATAAGTACAAGCGTGAGTCTTAAACTACAATAGTTGGTACCAAAATGGCTACCACTCAGCATTATGCCGTGGCACTAAGTTCCACGACGCTGATTTTCAGTGGCGACCGTAGAATTTTAGGGTAATTTATTTTGGGATATTTATTTATTTATATAAAGAGTGTATACCATCAAATGTAAAAATGACAGCGTTTTGTAGATAATCACTAAGTACATAGTATAAAACAAAAGTCGCTTCCCGCTGTCTATCTGTCCCTATGTATGCTTAGATCTTTAAAACTACGCAACGGATTTTGATGCGGTTTATTTTAATAGATAGAGTGATGCAAGAGGAAGGTTTATATGTATAGTTTATCCTGGAATTCCCGTGGGAACTCTGAAACTCCCGCGGGTGAAACCCTGGGACACAGCTAGTGAATAAATAAAGAAATAGATAATTAAATACACTAGCTGAAACGTGGCAACGCTGTGTTCTTGAGTCGCCAAAATAGTCTTGCACAATTCTGGAGCTGTATATTACCAGCATATTATACCGAAATGTGATAATTACACGATAGAATTTTTTTCGCCACGTCCACGCTGACCTTTAAGAGAAAAAAAAACAAAACAAGTTATAATTAACGGTATGATATAGGTACCAAAAAATACTTTAGTATAAGTGACATTATTGTTGTTCATGGAAAATAACAGATGCGTATAAAAATAAATATATTCGATTAAATAGGTAGATATGCTATAAAAAAATTAAGTGTTTTCCGCAAATGTTGCTTAAATTAATTAGTGTATTAGTCTATTTAACTGGAAGGTAAATGGATGTTTTTCCTCTAAAACTTGTTACTTTTTTGAAGAAACAATTTTAGATAGGTACCTATGGACCAGCGATCGACAACTTTGATATTCAAAAGTGCAAAATATAGACGATACACATTTGAAATTTATTGAAAGAGCCATTTTTTTTAACTTAAGCTTCATTTTAGTTGAAGACTGCGTTTCAAAAATGTTTACTCGTCTCTTACAAGGCAAGATAATCACTACATATAGTCCGTCTGTCCCTATGTATGCTTAGATCTTTAAAACTATACGCAATGGATTTTCATGCGGTTTTCACTAATATAGATAGTAATTCATGAGGAAGGTTTATATCTATATTTTATCCTGGAATTCCCGCGGGAACTCTGAAATTACCGCGAGTAAAACCGCGGGGGACAGCTTGTAAGTAATATTCTGTGGCTGTACTAAACATTGGGTCACGGACCGCAACTAAGGAGTCAAACCGCCGCACTCAGAGTCGACTTTAATGATTACTTAGTTAAGTATAGATTTTTAAAACAAAACTGCCGCATTCTGACAAGTTTAATAAATTAATGTTAATTGGCATTTAATTAATTAAGTCACATCTCATTAAATGCCAATTAACATTAATTTACTGAACGTCTCTGATTGCGGCAGTTTTGTTTTAAAAATCTATACTTAACTAAGTAATCATTAAAGTCGACTCTGAGTGCGGCGGAAAGAGTCGCATGCGGCTCACGAGCCGTGGGTCGCCGACCACTGGTATAGGCGAAACAAAACCAAAAAAATAATAATACACAAGTGGATATGACCATGAAGTCATCAATATACATACGTAAGTCACGTAATAACTATTCTCCATCAATAGTTTTCCTTGTTCAATGAAAATAAACAAACATAAAAAACTGCGATATAATTAGGTATCTATGTATATACAATAATAATCCTAACTGTGGTTATAGCTCTGCATTTACATATAAGTATTGTAAAAAATAACATTAGATTCTATCCTCTAACCGCCGCACTCAGAGTCGACTTTAATGATTACTTAGTTAAGTATAGATTTTTAAAACAAAACTGCCGCAATCAGAGACGTTCAGTAAATTAATGTTAATTGGCATTTAATAAGACGTAACTTAATTAGTTGAATGCCAATTAACATTAATTTACTGAACTTCTCTGATTGCGGCAGTTTTGTTTTAAAAATCTATACTTAACTAAGTAATCATTAAAGTCGACTCTGAGTGCGGCGGTAACTTATTATGAATGCGAACGTAAATTTGTTTGTTTGTTACGCTTTCACGCCTTATCTAACTACTCAACCGATCATCATGAAATTTTGCTTACACGTGGTCAGGGACAGAAAAGGAAGCGTACTTTTTACCCCGGAATTTCCACCGTACCTACCTCCGTAATTTATTGAAAGCGTAACAAACAAACTTACTTTCGCATTTATAACAGTAAGGATTTTATATGACTAACTTTATCGAATTTAAATACGATAATAAACAAACAAACAGCTAACACTTATCCAAACAATACATAAAAATGTACGTTATATTCACGTTATTATATCAGTGCAATAAACGGGGCCTGTTTACGATACAACCAGAGCACATCTGATAATAGACTTTTAGTTTCGAATAAAAATTGTTTACCGCTCAGCGATCGGGGCGATCGGGCGCGGTATTTAATACATGCTTAGTATTAATATGGGAGATGGTTTACGTTGGCGTTTTTAGGGTTACACCGGCCCCACAAACGAGCCACGCGACGCGACGACAGTATGACATCTCAAAAACCTCGATTTCACAGAAAGCGATTTTCAAACTTTCGATCCCGCATAATTTATTAAATACTAGCTGCGCTCCGCGGTTTCACACGCGGTAATTTTGAAGTTCCTGCGGGAATCCCGGGATAAAAAGTACCCCATGTCCTTCTCTGTAACCCTGACAACGTGCATGCCAAATTTCATCCAAATCCGTTCAGCCGTTTTTGCGTGATTGAGTAACAAACATCCAAACATGTAAACATCCAAACATCTAAACATCCAAACATCCACACTTTCACATTTATAATTTTAGTAGGATTGCATAGATCACATGGCACTGTTAGAGTGGGTTTAAGGTGAACTATGATTATATTATTCCGAATTCAATTAAAGCAAAAATTAAATACTTCAAAATATCACATTGTTGTCGCAAGTGGACGATAATATACGCTCGATTTTTTGTAGCATTGGAGCCCTTAGAGGGATGAAATAAGTGCCAACTGCTGTAAGGGGGGGGGGGGTCTCTAAGACCTCCGGCTTGCTTTTCAATAAAATATTATAGACTATAGACTCTTCAGTGTATGATTTAAAGTTCTGGTTCAGTTGACTAACAGTTTATTCTCGTTATGACAAAGTAAATAATTAGAGTAATAATAATTTTGAAGGTTCTCGTATCGAGTTCAGTACTAATAGAATCACATAGAAAAGGCAAACTTTAAAAATGGAACATCAAAACAGAATACTGAAATAATTAGTCAAAATTAAGGAGGTATCCATAACGAGTGGCAACTGGCATACTACGTGACTTTTTATATTTCAACAGTGATAAACATAAGGAACCCTCCACAATTTCATTGCACTCGCACTTGTTCACGTGGTTTACCTCTAGTGTGATGCTACTAGCTGATACCGCATATCGAGCAACAGTCGTATACAACTTTTAATCTCTCCTAATTGACCTACCTATCGGCACAATAAAAAAGCACCACCATAATAAAATCTGAGCACATAAACATCTAGATACTATAAAATAATACTACTTAGCAGCCATTTAATATTTTATTAATACGGACAAAGTTCGACGGAGTAACTTTCTTTTTGATGACATTTTCCGAATAACTACACCTCTTTATGGGCAGTTGAAAGTAAAATAAAAAGTTAATACGTTTATGGTTCTTGTTTTAACAAGTCGCGTAAAAATTAGGGAGAGATGTTTTTCGTCTCGTTTCCTTTGCGTCGAATGTAAAAAAAAAAAGTTTATCGAAAATGTGGGGGCGTTCCAGTGTAAGGGTAGCAGCTCTGCCTATTCTTCTAGGTGACAGGCTTGACCTTATACATATTCCTTATTCATATAATATTTAAATGTAAAATTACGCGGGACTTGAACGCGATGTTTTTTATTACCTTTTTTGCCTGACGAGTTGCATCACACCGTGGTCACAGGCTGACTAAAGCATTGCGGCGTCGATAGCGAGCCGCGCGAGCAGATTCTTCATCTACCCTCACTGGCGTGAAGCAAGTCAGCCGAAACGTCAGGCAAAAAAGGTAATAAAAAACATTCGTTCAAGTCCCGCGTAATTTTACATAGTATAATGTGCTCAAAACGCGAAAACCTAATAACTTTAATATTTAAATGCTAATTTACTTCTTAATTGACCGTCATGAAATTTCGCATATCTACAGGTGTACAGAAAGACATAGGTTACCTGCCTACCTCTCATCGAGAAAAAGGTACTGTTCCCGCAAAGATAGAATATGTTACACAAAATCTACATTAATTAACGCGAAGGAAGCCGCGACAAAAAGCCGTACAGTATAAACACTAAACAGGCAAAATATGACTAAAGAAGGTATATGTAGATATAAATAGGTCAATATGTACAAGGTAGGAAGGCTCTTGAAGAGTATGTTTGCGTACTTATTTCGTAGGTACGTGACCGAGATCATGTGCTATCTAACTGGTAATAATAGGTAAGAAATATACATTTTAATTAAATTTTACGTCATTCACATAACAAAAATTAAATAAAAAAATAGGTATTGTAGCTTACGTGATTTTGAAGATATTTTCGCCATTTCTTTTTCAAACTGGTGTCGTACGTATTATGTATAATTATGTATATTAACTGAACATAAATCAAAAAATTGGTATATATGTTCGTTGGTTTATAACAGATAAACTCTAAACTACTGAACCGATTCTAAAACTTATTTCACTAATAGAAAACTACTTTATGCCTGAGTGACAAGGTATACCTTTATCTCGGAATTCCCGCGGGAAGCGGATGAGACCGCAGAGAGATCAGCAGCTTTGTGTAAAGTTACGAGTAATTTAAGTTTTGGAAGAGGTACTTTCATTCTGATATAAAGAGATCCTGTGGAAATCCCGAAATTGACATTTTAGATTATCAAATATTCTTTAACTTGAAACAAAGAATGGTCTCCTAACTACAAACAATTACGAAAGCAGTGTGTGTACCTATACACCATTGTTATAAAGTTTAACAAAGCGTCCAAATCGAAACGGTTAAAAGCTTTTCAATAGCGAAAATTCAACATACACCTTTCGATATTTCCCATTTAAAAAAACACACACACACACACACACCAATCGTCGTTTTTAAATCGGAGAACATTTTCTGAACCAATGACCCCTACTGGATACATACGTAAAGATCCGTACCGAATCTACGATCGCGCCGCGCTACTCGGTACCGACATTAAAATCTCTCGACACCGCACAAGCGAGTACCTGACTCGCGTGTGGTCCACCAATTAAAAGAGCACTCTCGTCTAATTTATGCTCTCCTAGTACTTCTTCGGCGTACAAACGAAATGATAAATTTTATAAAGTTTTTTTTCCTATTTCTCCTAAACGAAATTCTTTATCTAGTATTTTTTTATATTTAATTAATCTTAATTGCTCGTGTAACAGTTATAATTTGAACATTATAGGCATCGGTATCTACAAGTAGGTATCTTACTAGCGGTGCCTGTGGTTTCACCCGCTTGAGTTTCGGAATTCCCGAAGGAA
This sequence comes from Zygaena filipendulae, assembly GCA_907165275.2. Classification (NCBI taxonomy): domain Eukaryota; kingdom Metazoa; phylum Arthropoda; class Insecta; order Lepidoptera; family Zygaenidae; genus Zygaena; species Zygaena filipendulae. Next base: position 15,040,128 of record OU015649.1, on the reverse strand, counting down.
CTCCAAAGTAGCCTTATAACATCAGCTATTTAGCAGTGAAACTCCCGTCAAAATCGGTCCAACCGTTTCGGGGATTCACCCGCGTGAGTTTCGGAATTCCCGCAGGAACTTCATAATTCTTTTATATTCTTCTTCTCCTTACAAACACAACAAATAGGGAATTAGCAAAATCGGTCCAGACGTTCACGCGTGATGCCGTGACCAAGGGAAATAGGTATTTTTTTACTATACATATTTGTAATTCAAATAATAAATAATAATAAATAATAAATAAATAAATAATCCACTTCACAACACACAGATCTACTTGATCCCACAGTAAGCTATAAGCTTGTGTCGTGGAAACCAAGCAAACGTGGTATATACTACACATATTATTACATATATATTATACTATAGATATATATACACACCCAGACTGGAAAATGGAACCCTGTGTTCATCACACGAAGTCCACCCCCACCGGGAATCGAACCCGGAACCTCTTGATTAGCGGGCAGGCACGGTGACCATTGCGCCAATCGGGTCGTCGAATAACCCAAGTAACAATTGATATTATATTTTAGTGATTTGGAAGAAACTACAGTGATGCTACATAGCAAGGATAGAAAGAAATATAGAAAGAAGTTATAAATAAGGAGTTTTGTGTACTTAGTTGTTGAATTTTTGCACACCCTTTCTTAGTGCTTGCTTACTCTGCTTTCTCTTACAAAAGTCATCCGTGGATAAAATCAGAAATTTCTAGTCTCAATGGATTTTGAAGGCTTTTGAAGTTTTCTTGTCGAAATTGTACGTTATCTCAGTTAGTCAGTCAGTTACGCTCACGACACTGGTTTTATAGGTACTTGTATACAAATAAATGACATCACTTATATTTGAATGAACCTAATTTATTATACTGAATAGATATCCTTGCTGTAGATTGAAATATTCATTTATCTGTAAATAATTTTTAATTAGAGTACCTACTCAACTATATCTAATAAAAAATAAGTAGATAGGTATATTAATATCATATGTAAAACAAATTCCAATCGTATGCGATCACTTCCTTTTACAATAACGTGTTACATATATGTATACGATAAATCTGATAACACAAGGCTGAGATATAAAGAGACGCGAGTAACCTACAGTTTCAAACATAAAATTTATATTGCTTTCGTATTACGAAACCGAACTAAAAACGGTCATAGACATAAATCATTTTTTTAACAACAAAACCTCTTGCAGTGAGCCGGATTGCCAAATCCATCGCTAATTGGACGTCACCATAAACCGCGGCGGCCATTTTGTGAAAACACAAAACTCAATTCCATCGACAATAGAGTACGATGCAATAAAAAAAAAAACATAACGGGGCCCACCGTGTAACCAAATCTTGTACCGCGAAAGAACATAAAAATCGGCTAGCTATTAGTTTCCGCGGCGCAGAGTGTCGAGCAAACGACATTTTTATACATATTTCTTTGTGACCGCTGCGCCCGCGCAACTCCATACACACAACGCACACGCACACACGTGAAACTGTACACACGGAATGTGCTAAGTAAAAATTATTATTATAGTATCAATAAGACATAAACACAGACGACTGTGGTTCTCAAACCAACTCTCGTAGCGCACACATGAACAACCGAAGTTTCGTAGAGCTCTCGTAGCACGCGTAGAACAATACGTAGCTAGCTAAAGAAACTTTTATTTCTCAAAAAAGTTTACACAAATTTTCAGCTTAGTAAATGTAAAGTTTGTAATTTATAAGTTAGTTTTTAATTAGTTTATAATGTGAATGTTTCTAAGAATAAACTTTTTAAAATGGAAGGTATCTCTATGGTACGCTAAAAATAATGTTCTTCTCACCTTTTTAAGATCTTGTAATGCTGGGTGAAAGTGGACTTACACGGCGTTTAATGCTCTCGTACATAAATCAAATCGCCATTGCCATTATTGTCATGACAAACCTCCCGCCATCTTGTTTTGGCAATATTTGTTTAGTTACTTAAAAATTTTCATCTACATACGTATTTCAAATAACACTATATTATTTCGTCGCATATGAAATTGAATTGAAAGTTAAATTCGAGGACAATTAATAGGCATAGAAACGCACACAGAGCACGCAGAGTGATGCAATTTTACGGGTGGTGAAACCAGCTTACCACACACACATCGATTGCTTCGCACTTCAATTTCGAACTAAATTTTGAATCAAACCAATGAATGCTCTTGTTTTTTTGAACTATAATTCCGTGGAAACTAGAGAAGTGTTCGCTTTCGCCTTCGTCTTAGGGAACAGTTAATCGATATTTTACTTATTAAATGAACTTGATTCGTGCTTAGATTTAAGTGAGCTCGTTTAATACTTACAATAAAAACTTTGAGAACCATTAACAAGATGGTACTCGAACATAAACAATTTTAGTGATTTTTATTGAATCCCGTCGCCATTACGTAAGTACTGACTCGCGGCATTAGAACAACATCTGGGATCGGTCGCTGCTTCGTGCAATAAATTACGCTCACTGACAGACGGACTAACGAGCTTTATCTGCCTACATATTATAAATACATGGTATGGTACCGAACCTGTAATAAGTTGTATTATATAGCTCATATTTATGTCACTGTAGAGGTCAAATTACATCTTTAGTCTATTTATTCGAATAATTTGTTTAAAATTACCGTGTGTGAGTAACCATAGGTAGGTAACCATTTACGAGTTGGTTTTTATTCTCAGAAAATCGAAAACGAGGCAGTGTCTTAAATGCTTTTGAACGAATTGACATTATTTTCTACATGAAATACACTTATTTTTTTAATTTATTAATTACTTATATGTACCTACCCAAATTAGAAATATGATTAAAATATAGATAGGTACTTTAATATAGTACTTTAATAATAGTTAGGTACTTGTGGAAAAGTAATTTTATTTAATATTATCAAAATATATAATTTTATACTGATTTGTTTCACAAAACGATAAACTATTCAGATTGCAGATGTGATCGTTAAATTGCAAAACATATACTGGGTAATAAATAAGCAGATTCGCACACATGAAATTAAATTGATATGATATTAAGTATCAATAATGATTACGATCTCTATATAGAACAAATATACCTCGGAAAGTATAAATATATAGTCATGAATATTCAATTGAGCCAGATCCACAATGCTGAGTGCCAATACGCTATACAAATATTATATTTTTTTAATAAAATAAATAAGTATTTTCCGGTAAACGCACCTGTTATACTAAAATATCATAATATAATAATCTAACGGATTATATTGAATTTTACATTAGCAAACTAGCAGTGCCCCGCGGTTTCGCCTTCGTGAATTTCGGAATTTCGTCAAGAAATTCTAACATCTAGATATCGTTAAGAAAATCGTTCAGAAGTTACACGATCACAAACGGACGCACCACTAAAGATTAAACGCCACCTATCGGGCTTGGATATAGTTTTTTTTTGTTTTAAACTGTGAATACAGTCGAAGTTTCGATGTTTTGTTAGAACTCATTTCTGTAGTGGCGTTTTTCATTATTTTTAATATATAGATACACCAAACCTACAGTTTTCAAATAAATAATAATGTATAAAAGAATACCTACATATTAATATTTCACAACACACAGACAAGAATAAATAAAAACGTGCAACTCTACACGTTGCCACACTAAGCTTTAAGCTTCTACATACTTTGAAATCTGGAATGATGCGGAATGATGCGGTATAACTACATTTAATATTCTTCAGTATAAACGCCTGTGCTTACCACACAAAGTACAATTACACCAGGTTTTGAACCTATTAAAATTCAGTATTCTTGAAAATAATCCAGTCCGTCGCATGCACTCAGCAAAGATTACGGCAAAGTCAGGAATTATGTTTCCTTGTTTTTTTTTTCATATTGATTCTCAAATAAGGTGCAATAGAAAAAATTATATAAATATGAGAATGAAACAGTCCAAAGAAGTTTTTGTGGACGATTTCCGAAGAGAATTTTTAAATTAATAATAATACCAAAGCATATAATAATTTACTATCGGTAAATAGGTACTTAGTTCTACCTAATGTTATCCATGCTAATTTAAGAAAGATGTGCATGTTAATAAATACTTTACATGCTAATTCAAAAGTCTACAGGTACGGGGCTGCGAGTACTTGAAAGTTCATGAGGAAGGATGTAGCTATACTCTATAGTTTTATGTTCAGTGGGTTCGAAAATCATCAAGTCAAAGGAAAGGTGTGTGTACGAACCCAGTAGGCGTTGAGGCTCGGCTGCACCCGGCTCTGGAGGTCAGGGTCTGAGAGGGCGCCACGGCCCATGGAGCCCGTGGAGGAGCCGGAGGGCCGCTTGCCTCGCCCCGCGCGCCGCTCGCCGCCACCCCCGCCCTGTGCACCAGCACCAGTCACACCCCCGCACCCCCCCTCAACAAGATCACACACTTCCGATGCCAGTCCCACCGTTTTGTATCTGTTCTGACACGAGCAAACAAACTGCGAGACTTTTGGAAACTTTGACACAAACTCCGAACAACTCAGAAAAGTTTACAGCAACTTACTGCTACTTATAAATCTAGTTTAGTTCTCATATATTTCCCCAAATATGTATAGTTGAAAAACCTTTAAACACCTTGTCTACAGAATAAATCTCTAGATGTGGAAAGCTTATCTAGTGTAACTATTTAAAATAATTGAGGTATAGAAATAGAAAGAAAACATGATAAACTGGTTACAGTATCAGCAAAACTAATGCACTATTAAATTTAATTAGTAGACTAATTGCTTGCAGACTAGTTTTATATAACTACTGTTATAGTTACTGACTAATAACTACAGTAAGTAAAATAAGTAAAATTCATAAATTTAATTTAAGCAAATATTTAGAAGAGATAGCAATAGTTGAGTTTGTCTTAACAATCTTCAATAATATTATTGGTTGTTAACCTCAACAATCAATATGGCACATCGGTTAATGGAATCATAAAAAACGCAAAGTGCACGCCAGGCCAAACAGCACGGAGGTTTTGGCCTTCTTCGTTAATATAAGTAGTGAAAAACTGTAAAAGAATTTATTGAAGCCGAGGTATATCGCCTCCGTTATCGTCTAGAGGAAAACCGGCCATTGTACGTTTGAAAAAATCGACAAACCCATATTAAAGTCCGAGGAATATTTTCGCAGCTCGATTTAACAGATTTTTTTTCTGGCGAAAAATTGTATCACTTTCGACATTTTAAAATAAAAGGATATCATGTAAATTATAAAACACAAACGACCAAACGCGTACCGCAAGCTCTGAATAAAGTTGTATACTTATTTAAAATTTATTATTACATTATCATAGTGCCGGTGTTTTTTTTTTTGTCGTGAGTTGTAGCATCTCCGAAATGTGTGATCGTGTCGCTTGCAATACAACTAATGAAGCATCTATAAAATGAACATCACCAAAAATCATTATAGAGACGGAAGGTGTATGAAACAGACATTCACAGTCTAGAGCAGAAAAATACATAATACATAAGATTAAAGCGGAGTTTTTAGAGCTTTTATAATAATTAAAATATTGTCTACTAATGAATTACACAAGTATATACATACTTGTTTGTAAAGCCGGCTTTCGGTCGGACTGTCGTAAGTACAACTTCACTTCACTTTTTTATTTTATGACTTCGGTTGTAAAGAACAAAAGACACACTCATAAAAAATCGCGTATTTATTTTATTCGTATAATAGGGTACTTGCATAAAATTTATAATAAGAATTTGTGTCAATATTTCAAAAATAGAGCATTAGAAAAGCGTTATCGTGATCGATTTACTAAAAAAATTTCAATATTTTCCAAAATATTCAACATTTAATTTTGTGAAACGGAGTGTTGCAACGAAACACCAATCACAGCCAAGCTTAACACATGACGTCACTAATATTTTTTTTAGGAAACATTTACCTCTTTCAGATAAGGCAAAAGAAACTAAGTGCATACAGTAAACGCATATTTTCCATTTTCTGAAGTTCGGTAAGATGCATTTGTAAGATGAATTTCGATTCTTTACTGGAACTTTTGAAAGTAACTGGACACAGTTCAACCTTAATTTCGCTTTTGGATATTGAAGTTATCTGTCTGTCAGTGTACACACAGTGACATTTCTATCACAGATTAATAAGGCGTAATTTTCAACTAGTGACGTCATGCCGCGTTTCGGCGCTAAAGTCTAAAGTAGGAAGTTTGAAACGCTCCATTTAATTAATTTATGCATATATTTTTTTTCATTTTCTTGCTTTGTTTAAGTAGGCCATATATCTTTAAAATAGACTGAAAAATAAAAATTCATGCAAGTACTCTATTAAAAATATATTAAAATTGTTTTAATTTCTCTCATAAATTAAAGGTCAATAACTAAACATCAAATAATCTTTTTTTTAAATTAAGTAAGTATTAAAACGACTCTGAGTGCGGCGGTAAATCTCATAAATTATTTATTAGGTATTGCCCTACGATGCAGAAATTTGGCAGGTAAGGTAGGAGGTTGGAGGCGTCAGTAAAGAACGAATTTCACGCAGTTCCCGCGAGTACTACCAATTAACATAGGTGAAACGGGAGGAACAGCTAGTAGTAATACTATATAGAGGTATTATTAATATCGTTTGGTCCGTTTTGGTAATCCATCTTTTTTTTTCTTTTAATATCTTCAACTACCTGGCCAGGTACGATTTGACTCGCGTGTCCCTTTTTTTGGGGTTGAATTACTAAAAATCCTTTTATTATAAAAAAAGACTAGCTCAAAACAGATTTCCACATGTCTAATTTTAAAACCATACAAATCTTCTCTTTGTGGTTGCTTTTATTATACGTGTAAAATGAAGGCTTGTGCCTTGCATGTTTCGGCTTCACATTCAGCAGTTCCGGCTGAAAGTTGACTAGTCAGCGAAGAAACGTCTTTAAATAGAGTTTTTCTGTACACAGCATGTGATTTTTATTACTCTGACTATTCAAAAAGCATTTTCTAATCCCAAATCCCAATTTCGATGGGGTTGAATACTAATTTTAAAGTTTGTGCCCAAAAAAAAATCTCACCTCGATTTGCTTTTAAATCAATAAAGCGAGCAGTTATAAACATTGTTGTACAGATAATTTTAAGTGCTCAAATCGCGTGTAACGATGGGTATGTGCAGGACCCTTATTCACTATGACCAACAACATTCCTTGCCCATACCGCGCGTCCCAAAAACGCATTTCCAAACGCTCTAGATGCCAAGATATTAGAAATTATTATTCTTTATGCCATAAGAAACGTTGTAAACGTATTTTTTTGCAGGAAAACTTCTTTGATTACGAGGGAAAGACAGTTTTTGCGGCGTCTTATCGCGGCGCGGAGTGTTATGGTCATAGTGAATAAGGGCCCAGGAGGCATTACGATCCACGTACTATTATTACAACGTTTAAGTTATACTGTATAGTTACCCATCGTAACAACGCGAACGCAATGTGCCTTTTAAGAGTTCAAACTGTATTTTATGGCGCCGTAAACCGAAGGGTCGGCAGTAAACGGGTTCCGCACACAGCCAGTTAAAGATTTACTATGCTGTTATTGCGTTACTAACGTTCATTGTATCAATAGAATCGGTTAGTGAATGTCGGGTATAATTTAGGCAGGTACGCCGTAAGTGTATTTAGAGAATATTATTTCTGCAAGCTGTCCTGCGCAGACTCCCCCGCAGTAATTTCAGAGTTCCCGCGAGAATTCCAGGATAAACTATACCTGTAAACCTTCCTCTGGATTCACTCTATCTTTTGGTGAAAACAGCATGAAAATCCGTTCAGTAGTTTTTGAGTTTATCGTGAACAGACGGACAGATGCGGTGGAGGAATTTGTTTTATAATGTGTATAATGTGTAAGGATAATATCTCTCTCACGTTTTTTATTTATCTATTTATTTATTGGAGAAAAAACAGACACAAGTCGGAATACATTTAACATTGCAAAAATTAACAGTTGCGATAGATATTTTCTTATGTCTACTTTCATTTACTATCTACACTTATGTATACTATAAAGAGAAAAGATTTTACTTTTGTAAGTTGTTTGTAATGAATTAACTCAAAAAGTACTAAACCGATTAAAAAAATTGTTTCACTTATAGGAATCTGTGCAGAGTTCCTATGTTACAAAAGGTACTTTTTATTCCGAAATTACCTCGGAAACTCCTAAATTAATGTGAACTAAAAATATGATTAAATACACACTGCACTTTTTCTAATATCACCAATATCTACCAAAGCCTTTGCAAATACGTTGTTAAAATCACCACAGAAGCTTTAATTAGTCTACACGAAAGTCGGCGACCGTTCCTATACTTTCGGTTCCCGCTAAAGTTCGTGGTACACCGCTATTTGTTATGTGAATTCAATTCATAAAATCAAGGGCTAATTGCGCCAGTAATAAAACACATAAGACCATTGAAGTAATAAAACATAAACGTTATTATTTACCTTTGAAAATTATTAAGTAGGTATTTAATGCAGATCGAAATAACTTTTCTAAGTACCTATCTATCTTATCTTATCTTAATATATATAAATCACGTGTCACGTTGTTTGTCCGCGATGGACTCAAAAACTACTGAATCGATCGTGATGAAATTTGGTCACTATGTTGTATTTGGTCCAACTTAAAAGATAGGATAGTTTTTATTCCGGAATTCCCGCGGAAACTCCGGCACTAATGCGGGGAACAGCTAATCACCGTAAACTACTGTCGGGGTACAAAGAAGGACATAGAGTACTTTTTTCCCGCAACCTCCGCGGGAACGCCGAATTTACCGCGGATGAAATCGCGGGGGACAGCTAGTAAGAAATATAAAAACAAAAATTACCTGATTTGGTATTTGAGGCGACACAAAATCAGAACCGGTATTAAATACATAGAATAATAACATTAAAAGAACGGGCCATGCCCACACTTAGCCGAATTGGTTATTATCTCATTCCATACTCATAAGATTCATTACACTCATACGGATTGAAAAACGGATAATACCATATACGTGGGTCGATAGTGATGTGAAAGTACTCGTCGATAACTTTTATGGTTTAAGAATCTTTATTATTCTCAAAAGATTAATATAATAATCACTTACATGAGAATGGGGATGTGGACTACTTTTGAAAATCAAAATTCTAATTAGTCCGTCAGTTAGAAAATAAAAAAACAATAGACACGTATTTTTTGCTTTTTCAAATAAATTAAAATACACAGAGATAAAGCGCATTAAAGTTTAGGGTGAGGGGGTCGTGACGTCACTAACCCCTAAAACCACCATACAAACTGTCAGAATTGTGACGTCACGCGAAATTTCAACTCAATATATCGCCGTTATTTTTTGTTTACGTAAAAAAAGAAAAAATACGTGTCCAATATTTTTTCATAATCTACAAGACGGACTAAAAAATAAAAATTAGTCGACCTATTATACGAACATAATTATAACAAGAAGTAGTGAGCGGTAGGTAGAATACTTATAATAACTTATTAAGTAGGTAGGACGAGTACCTATCCATTATTAAATTAAGGAGGTAGTTATGCAGCAAATAGGTAAAAATAAAATTCACTTTACAATGCACCACTATTCCGGTAAAATAATTCACGGTGGAATTCACATGAATTCGTAGCTAGAATGTTATAACTTTATTTTACAGAAATTTTACAGATACAAAGCCGATTCCAAAGAACTATTGTCACAAAATTAAAAAATTTGCGCGAGGTGGATTCAAGGCAAAAGGTGAAGTGAAATATTAAATAATCACACTGTCACAGAATCTCCATACAAGTTTACAAAGAAAGGCATTGGCAACTAAGATATAAAATCTTTGTTAATAACTAGATATGACAAAAGTAGAATACATATACTTTTCTACTCACATACCCATAACAGTACACATTTTTGTTTAATAACAATAATTTGCAAAAGATGAAATTGAATTTATATAATGAAGATGACGTTATTGTGAGGACTTACCGCTACAGGTACAGAATCGGAGAATATATCCTTAAGTGTTAAGATAAGGACCTTTCAAAACTAGAATGAATAAGTATGCAATCGATAGACGTACTCATCTTTAGGCAAGATTAAACACAAATCAACGTCAGACCAATATAAAATAAAATAAAAATTTTTGACCACGATTTTTTAAATAGTAAATCTAACTTTGAAAACAGAAATATTTGATTTCACACTAAGCTGAAGTGTTCTGGCTACTTAGCATCTAGTAGGTATCTTTAAAACTACACAAGGCAAGAAATGCGACTGAATAATATCGATACGGTCGGTGTGTAGATATCTATCGAAAAATACAAAAACATCGATATGTGTTTCTCTTCAGATAAATCGAACGCGTCTACAACACTAGGAGCAAACGAGTTCGCGTGTTAATTGCTGTAGCAAATTCGTAACAAAATCATTTGAATATCCGTAATTTATGGCGGCTACATACAAGACCGAAGTGTTTTCTCTACTTGCTTATTTCCTTTTTTTATTCTTGTATTCGTGTTAATGTACCTATACCTGATACCACCTACGAGGCTTTACATCGTTTTGATAAACGTTTAACTTGCCAGGCTATATAATAGTTGTATAACTTAGAACCGTTAGCAGAAACTTGTGGAAAATTGCAGAGTTTAGTAAAAATTACCTTTTTACTATACACTTTATTATATTGCGTTTATTATTTTATTGTTATGAAACCGAAAACTTTTGGGAATTCGGTGTAAATAGTGAATACTCAACATCCTTGTGAAAATATTCCTTTGGCAATGCTAGACCGCCTTTAAATGTTACTCAAGTATTGGAATTTATGTTTTGGGGTAGGTACAAAAGCCCTGTTTTAACTAATATTATAAATGCGAATAGGAGTTTGTTTGTTACGCCTCCCCAAACTCTCGTATATTAATAGTGAAAGAGTTCAATTTTCAAAAATCCTTTCTCAGTATAAAACGAAGTCTTATGCAAAATTTGAAGTTTCTATTTGGTGCGGGCCACGCGCTTAGGGCCAATTCTGCAACCGTACCATTCCTGCCTCGATAAGGGCCTACTCATACTTACCGACACTTGCATTCAGTCAATCTGCCGCCGCGACGGAACTACAATATAATATGCGGGGAGACGCTTATAGGAACTTTCTGTGTTTTGCGTGATCGTCAATTTATTCAGTTTCTCCTTCGATTAAACTCATATTTAGATAACGACACTCAGCGTGTGTATACCTAATTATAAGCCTTCAATAAAAACAGATAGCAATTACTGTTTAAAAGTTTTAATGGTTACAATTTACAATTCTACGATTGGAGAAAAACAAGATATAATGTAAAATCGAATCTCTACTTACATTATTATCGGTATAAATGTTAATTAATGATTTGGAGATAATGTATACTTCCACATTAACGATCCAAGTGTTTCAAGATATGAATTGAGAAGGCTATGTTTATTATTTTAGTAGTTACGTTAACGAACTGAGATCGGACATTATAATAAAGCTGAATGAGATTTATGAGGCCCGTGGGCGTTGATTTGTTAGGATTGAGTGATATAAACATTTCTTTTTACTATGTGTTATGTGTAACTTGGTAATCTTAGTGATTTTGGTCGTTCCTAATTTATATAATAATAATTAATTTATGACAAAAACAAAACATGGCATGAGGCAGAAATATGGTAGGTTATTATTTTTCTAGATTCTAGTGTCATGACAATGGATCATGATTCAAGGAGAAAATAGTCCGCCATTTTAGCTAAAACCCACCCTTAGAGGAGTGAAAATGGTAAGTGAAACATAAATGAAATCATGAGAAATTACACAAAAGGGCAGTCTTCTTCATTATAGCAGGATTTGACACATTTTCTTAGAATTTCTGTTTATCTACATTTGTATGTACATAGGTACACAGTACTCAAAATTTTATTGCTTTATAATATCTAAAGGTCCTTCAAAACTAGCAAGTATAAATGTTCATATTAGATCATTGTGATATTTATTTTGATTGATCAAAATTTTCATAGTTGCCTTTTTTACAGTCTCGGTTAAAACATAAGCTTAGTCTCATCACATACAGGTTACGGAAAGCTAGTAAAAAAGGCTTTATAAATAGCTACAAGAACTATGAACTTTTTTAAATTTGTGAACATAAAAATTCACATAGTAAATTCATTTTAACTACTTTCAACTTACGTTGGTGGCAAGTTAAAAGTCCACGTTATTTGGCACAAGACTACTCAAACTTCAAACACCGGCTGAATTACGACTCGTCGCTTTTGTTGCAGCCGCCATATTTGAAAGAGATTTCATATATTATTGACGTGCGTCGTAAAAATACGTTTGTACAAAACGTAGGTAACATCAGTTTATTTATGTGTAGTGTAGATAATCCGACGGTTGACCGCGTTTCAAAGATTACTCGATTGAAAATCTTTTGGATATCCTACTATCCTACTGATATTATAAACGCGAAAGTTTGTAAGAATGTATGGATGGATGGATAGATGGATGGATGGATGTTTGTTACTCTTTCACGCAAAAACTACTAAATGGATTTAAATGAAACTTTACAACAATATAGCTTATACATCAGATTAACATATAGGGTACTTTTTATCCCGGAATTCCCGCGGGAACTCTGAAATTAACGCGGGTGATACCGCGGGGCACACCTAGTAGGTACATGGTTACATACCTAACTATGCACCTACCAACTGATAAATACCTATCTTATATCAATCTTTTTCTGAATAAATACTGTCTATTGTCTATGTCTATAATGCCTAGTTCGAATATGAAAAAAGAAAATCTTGAACTTCACACCAAATGCAGTTTTGGCGATACTAAAATTCTTCAAATTTAAAATGGCTGCATATACCTGGTACTTGATATTTATTTAAATTTATACTTATTAAGTATATTTATTTTGAATCATCGCAACCCGCTCGCTTCTGATAGGAGCATAGTCATAATTCCCTCCAATACGACTCGTACCGAATTCGAAATCCGAATCCTGTAACGCCACGTCGCTATTACACGAAAAAAGTGGCCATTACAAAAAAAAAACTAACTTTTTTCCCCAATTTTTTCGGTCAGCGTCTTTCTTACCCAAAGTTTTTTCAACGTATTTACGCCGGGCACAATGCATCGAATCATGACTGTAAAGATAAATCGAATAAACCTTTTTAGATTTGGGGAAAAAAAATACTATACAACGTAGGTTGCGACGTCCAATTTAAAGTGGGGACCGTGGGTGCACAAAAACGAAAGTGCGTAATGTACTACTATTGTAGGATAGACGCGACAGGTAGACGTTATAGGATACGTTAGATATGGCATATTTTGAGAACGTTAATGATGCTAAGAAGAGTAGGTACGAGGAAAATTAATTTATGGTTTACGTTAGACAGATAACAATCGTTTCGTAGAAATGGATCTGTTAAAAAAAAATTTATTGAAAAAAAAAATCTATACCTACTTATATTTTTATTTAAAAGATAAAACTTTAGGAACTATATAGGTACATACAAACGTAGATCACCTTTGTAGTGATTATTATTTTAAAAAACTTCTCCGTTAGGTAGGTAGGTACCTACTTACATTGTGATTCAAATATGTACCTACATTTTTATTTTACATATTATGTATTATCATATAAACTTTATAAACTTCATAGATTTTAAAGTAAACCGAGAATGTACGGTTTACCTCCACAGGGCAAGTTTTGCGAAAACACAAGCATGCGGTCACAAAGACAACAAGATAATTAAAAGTAGGTAGGTACTTTTCCACTGCCAAGAACGTGAATGCACTAAAAATACCGCATCCATAAAATTTCTTGTCACGGAGCGACTTACGGATATAATATGCAGGCAAAAAATAGATTCTCGTACAGATATTGCTGTGGCGTTATTGTTATATTCTTGTGTAAACTACCCTCGGGGGTGGCCGCGGTGGGTCGGGGAGGGGGTGGCAGTCAGGTGGATTCCACACCCCGACGCGTTGTAGTGCGCTTTGTTGGGGCAGCGCGATAAGTTACGATAAAATTGTAGATATAATTTATAATTTATCGAATTCGACATGAACGCGTGAGAATTCGCATCGTATTTAGTGACGCAGTGCAATTTTTTTTATCGCACCGATATGTTTATTTTTTTATTATTGCTATTAAGTAAAGTTGTGAAGTGGATTATTATTATCATTATTAGATCTGATTATTACTAGCTGTTCCCCGCGGCTTCGTCTGCGGTACAGTTCCCGCGGGGATTCCGGGATTAAAATTACCCGATGTCGTTCTCTGTACCCCTGACAGCGGGCATGAAAAAATTTATGACGATCGGTTCAGCCGTTAAGGCGTGAAAGCGTAACAAACAAACAAACTCACTTTCGCATTTATAATATTAGTAAGGATGTAATAAAGGTTTTCAAAAAGTAACCGTATTGTATCAGTTGCTTAGTTTTTCCTCGTTATAAAATTTATATCACTACGCTTACCGGATGCGGATCAATGGATAAAGTATGTACCTGAAAATAATCAAAAAACATCGTTAATTTTTTTAAAGTTAACCAATTAATAGCTCTTAGCTACGAAGATAATAAAATACCACTCAAGAATTTTTTTAAATTAAGAAGCCTTCTGCCTGAGGTAATACTACGATGGAATCACTCAAACCACGAGTGGTTTTGTGTCTTTTATGCATTAAAATCAAAGACATTATTAGAATATACTCGATGTAATGGTAAATCTAGACTAGAGTATATATGGACATAGATAAGCAATAGTGTGTTAACCCACACTGGAGAAATTTTGAGTAAATTAAAGTTTTAAAATTATAGCGCCATTTTATTTCAACATTTTTATGTTCAATATTTATTTACATTTTTTACATTATTTACAACTTTGTTTGTGTTGTACAATGTTATTGCTTATCTGCGTCCATATGGTAGATATAGTCGCAGTTTACTTTGATCTCTACTGGAAAGAAGGTAAATGGACAGCCAGACAGTTTTACACGTATAGGCAAGGAACTAATAAAGATGGCAGACAAAAAGGGTGGGGGACGACGCAGCGTGCGCGCGGCTGCGCAAGCGCATGGAATGTTAATGCCAAGTGCGAATACATGCTATTTGTTTTATAACACACCCGCTCAGGGCTACCAAATGTACCAACAAACGACAAATTTTTAAGTATTGTTAAAACTACAGATAAGTCTTAAAACTAAATCTTATCCACTGAATTAGAAACGCATTCAGCATTCACAGAGATGCAATTCACGGATGGTGAAACCAGCTTA
Source organism: Zygaena filipendulae (assembly GCA_907165275.2). NCBI lineage: Eukaryota > Metazoa > Arthropoda > Insecta > Lepidoptera > Zygaenidae > Zygaena > Zygaena filipendulae. The sequence goes on along the minus strand of OU015649.1, from coordinate 15,024,786 downwards.
CTACGTCTTTCGTCACGAACGTAATTTCGTGTCATTCTACTGTAACAAAACTAACTCCTTGAGGTAACTATACTTTTATTCTCATTACTATAATTATTATAATCGCATAAAATACCCATAATATGTATGTAAATTGTACACAATAGAAATAGAACACTTCTTACGATCACTTAAGTCGAGCAGAGGAACTACAATGACACTCGACACCCCCAACCCCACCAACGATTGTGGGGGTACAGACTTTAATTTATTACATGGCCATGGGGGTACAGGCTAAATAACAGTGTTGCCATAACATAATGCTAGAATTCCCTGACATAAGGACTTAACAGAAAACATGACACTATACACACACATCGATTGTTTTTGTGTTTTGATTTCGAACGAAATCTATTTACTAGAAACTCTTACGGCCGCACTCAGAGACGACTTTAATGATTACTTAGTTAACTATAGATTTTTTAATAAAAACCTCCGCAATCAGAGACGTTCAGTAAATTAATGTTAATTGGCATTTAATGACATGTAAATTAGTTAAATGCCAATTAACATTAATTTATTAAACTTGTCTGATTGCGGCAGTTTTGTTTTAAAAATCTATACTTAACTAAGTAATCATTAAAGTCGACTCTGAGTGCGGCGGTAAGAGAAAGAAAATTAAATATACCGCCTTAATACAATACAGCGTGCACAGAGCGACTAGAAAAGTTAGTAATAAAATTTATGCATTACTATTTAAATTGAGTAGGTAAGTAATTACTGTCCGAAAAAGGTTTTCAATTTTATTTAATTATATAAATATACTTTTTGTTTTTTTTTGACCTCTACCAATGACGACGTAGATGATGAGCTTTTTCAGCATTCGAAATTCGACTATTTGGACAACCCTAAACAGTAAGTCACAGGTAGGTAGGCACCCCATCTTATCGCGCCATCTCCCCACAGATTATATTTCTTAGCGATAACAACAAACTTCCCAATGCAATTATTTCGACCGACATTACACTTTATGTTCATCGAAATAAGGATTTTATTGAATGACCACCGTAAATATGTGTCGATCGCACACAGCTCCGTCATTGTCGCGGCGTGACGTTTCATTAGAGCTCTGAGATTAACTTATTAAAAGCATCGTGGGTTTTTTTTGTGCTTCAAATGAAACTTTAAGCGAAATATGGCATCAGTATTACCTACCTATACTCCTAGTAGGTACATAAATGATTCTTAAATTACTCAATTTATAGGAATATTTTAGAGGTTTACTCATATTAAGGTCCTGGAATTGCCCATGGCTTTTTCTGGTGGGTGCCTGCATAAAAAGATATGGTGCATTATATTTAATAGTTAACGGTCGTATCCGATTTCTGTCTGAACTATAGTTTTGCCTAGGTCAAACGTGTTTATTATTTATTTATTTAATTATAGAAATTTCACTGTAAATACAGGTAAGTGCCCAATGGACACACAGATTAGTTCTTCTATTTCTCAGTGTATGTTATGGTCATAACAAATCGTATGAACCCACCTATACCTACGTAAAGTTACGTATATTTCTCTCTATTTACCCCCCCTATGACGTCTCCATCATCAATAACGTTACTCAATGAGTAGATCTACTCGTCTACTCCTACCTATTAGCCCAGTCATATTAGGGCTTTCACCTCGGAATGAAAGATAATAAGCTGCAAATTGGTATGAACCTTTGTTTTGTCATTCTAAATGTTGTCTCAAAAGTCACAATCGTTATCGTGTCCGCGTCTCAAGATATTCAAGGTCAAAGGTCACAAAAATCGGTTTTTCGCGAATATCTGGCTTCCTATCGGTTAAATGAGATTTGCATTTATTACAAAAGTTGTAGGCTATAAAATTCCCTACAACTTTTGTTTAAACTTTTTTTTCATACGACCAACCGTTTTGAAGGTAGAGCGCGAAGAGTGCACATCGTACAGTCATAATATACGGCCTAATGCAAGGTCAAGCGTGAGTTATGGTTATCAGTACGTTATAAAGTCAATTATTTACTTGGAAATTATAATTATTAAACAATGCCTATTATTTATGTACTAACTATTAATTATTTATATTTAATTAAAGTAACTTGATTATTTAGATATAATTATTCATATTTAACTATTTAAGTATAAAATATTATTAATTCTGGATTATATATTTTAGTTTTATTTTAAGTTAAAATGATAGTAAGAGTATATATTTTACACATATTTTTATTTATTATTAAATACGGCATAATATACATTTATCAAAATGTGAGTTCAAATATCAAAAGTATCTTTGTTGATTTTAATTGTAATGAAATTGGAAATGGAAGCTAATTATCTTCTTCTTGTTCGTCGTCTTCTTCTTCTTGTCGCTCAAAAATGTTCGATTCATTGTCATCATCCTCATTATCTGTCATGTTCATCTCCAAACCTTCCAGAATATCGGGATCATATGTATTTTCTTCATCGGGATTACTTGGATACAGTGAAGCGTTGAGGCAAGCTAATTATATATAAATAATCAAGTTACTTACTTTAATTAAATATAAATAATTAATAGTTAGTACATAAATAATAGGCATTGTTTAATAATTATAATTTCCAAGTAAATAATTGACTTTATAACGTACTGATAACCATAACTCACGCTTGACCTTGCATTAGGCCGTATATGACTGTACGATGTGCACTCTTCGCGCTCTACCTTCAAAACGGTTGGTCGTATGAAAAAAAAGTTTAAACAAAAGTTGTAGGGAATTTTATAGCCTACAACTTTTATAATAAATGCAAATCTCATTTAACCGATAGGAAGCCAGATATTCGCGAAAAACCGATTTTTGTGACCTTTGACCTTGAATATCTTGAGACGCGGACACGATAACGATTGTGACTTTTGAGACAACATTTAGAATGACAAAACAAAGGTTCATACCAATTTGCAGCTTATTATCTTTCATTCCGAGGTTGACCCCTTTTTTTACCTAATATGACTGGGCTATATGACTTAGGCAAAACTAGTTCAGTCTGAAATTTACTTTGATGTACCTACTTACCAACCTATTTTATTTTATTTACTTCAAAGTCAAAGACAAAAAAATTATTAACTTACTCTCCAGCTGCACGCTTAGCATTAAATGTATTAAAAAGACATAATATATTATTTTATTGCAAAATATATTATGCATAAAGTTCCTACACAATGAATTTGGCCTTGACTGCATTTTATCAATATTTGCCAAGGATTTTAAAAAGATTATTTCATTGTCTCCTTTCGTCGTTATACAACGTGTTAATGAATTAAATGAAAACCTGATACACCCCATTTAACAAAATAAACAATAATATGATTAAAATATATTTTATGTCGAAAAATGTATTCTTTAAAAGTTATTCAACATTAGTTTGGAGGTGACCAATTTACGAAATTCCAAGCGCTACGCCCGGGCCTAGCAGTTCGATTTTTTTGCTGCGGGCGGCGTACGCGCCAAATATTGTATTATATAGTATATTTCATTATAAGTGCGGAAAGCCTGTCATTGCAAAGAGTTCCGACAAAGTTCTACCCGAGCCGAGGCGCAGCCGAAGGTGAGGGTTGACAGTCGGAACTAGTTGCAATGACGGTTCCGCACGTGTACTGAACAACTATTTTTAATACAGTTACGAAAAAATTAAGCAATTTAATAAAATATCAAAAACACAACAAACTCAACTAAGTTCCAACTGTGATCAAGAGATGGCGCTAGTCGTATTAGTAATGCGAAACCTTCGTTTCGCAATGCGAAAAGTGTGTCAAAGTCGTGTCGCCATTTTTGACAGTTGGCAAAGAGAACGCACGAGTTCGGGAAAGGTAAACAAAAAGCTCGAGTATGTAATAGCCCACATCCCGAACGCTAAACGTCCCTGCAATACGCCACTTTTTGAGCAACTGTATTAAAAAATAATTTATACATGGGCTGGTAAAAATGAAAAAATATAACCTATATTAAAAAATAGTGCGATCGATTCGCTAGTGGATTCTGAGCAAACTACTTTCTAGTTTTCAGTTAATTCATTAACACGTTGTATACTATTTGGTCTCCTTACAGCACACCGCTTCTACTTCGATAAGAACCTTCACTGTTGATTCCTTGGTTTCCTAAACAGCTTTTTAATGTAGTTTCTAACTTTCTATATCACTGAATAAAATTTTTAAAAATATTGGTAACACGTTTTTTACTAGTATAGTATTATATTATCTGTTTTTTGGGTAATAAGTAGATAATACGCATTGCAATATAAAAATAACACTGCAGGTCAATATTGGAATTTTGCTATTTGTTTGATGTATTCAATTTAATGAACTAGTACTTAGAAGACAGAAGTAGTTATAAGTACTTAAAATAACAATAAGAAAAAATAAATATAAAAAAAAACACTATCTGACACTGCCAAAGCCAGCTGCCGGCGCGGCGGCATGTGCAAAATCAAGTTTTTGCGAATAAATCTGTGTCAGGTTGTATGTCCAGAGGTAGGTACAGTCAGCCAGAGGATTTTTGGGTACGTAATGAATGAAATCTATTATCGCTATGATTCCTTGGTTAGTCTGCTTTTCAGTTTGCTAAAAAGCAATTTATCTTTAAAAATTATACTTAAAAACATCTATATAATTGAAACGATGATTCATTAATAATTTGTCAATAAGTTGAGGCATACTTCATCATTTTATTGTAGTTAATTAAAACGATCTATATAAATAAGTGGATTAAATATCAATTTAATATTATAAATGTGAAAGTAACTCTGTCAGTCTGTTTTTTATACGTTTCTACATACTCAACCGATCATCAAAAACCAAAAAAGAATTTTCCAAATCGATCCAACCATCTTCGAGTAATAGACGAACATATTTTAAAAATAAACATACAATACCTACAGCCGAATGCAAAACCTCCTTTTTGGAAGTGGAATAAGAAGGAAATATGGTGCTTTTTATCCCGCAATTCCCGCGGGAACTCCGAATTTAACGTAGCCCATGGGTTAGCTATATAACCAAAAACGTCTAGTCATTTGTGCCAGTGAGTGTACGCACGTACACCTGCCGAGCCGCTGACGCGTGAGGGCGCTACGATCGCTGATAACAATAATTATCGCGAGGGCTGGTCTAAGGTGACCCCGCGCCATCTTAAGTGTTGCCAGAAAATTGGCAGTTCTCGGTGGTTTTTTTCATTTTTTTACGCAAGCTATGAATGGAAAATGTTTATCTTATCTTAGACAATAGGGTGGGCAAGTAAAGCCTCGGTACTTCGACCCTTGGGATCTTTTGTACCATTCCCATTCTGTGCTACTCCCTGAAAACCTCGGCGGCGAAGGCTAGTGTGCAGTGGAGACTGGAGGGGTAAGAGCCTAAAGTCCTCTGGTTCTGGGTAAGCCGTCCCCAGAAGGTCCATACGTTTACCAGCCAAGGCATCGCACTCGTACATAAAATATGCCATTGTTTCCACCTCTACGCCGCACTTTCTGCAGGATGAGTCAATGGAAAATGTTACCGGGATAGGTGGCGAGCTCTTAGCCTATGTCCAGCAATGGATTGCCGCAGGCTGACAATGATGATGATAATGACGATTGGAAAATAGTAGGGTTAGTGACGCGGAAATAAGGCGTGAAACTGAAAATGGCGCAGGGAGAAACCCTTATCTAGTTATAATTTCTTTTTCTAAAAGTTTATTTAATGACACAACTCTTGAGGCGACTTGCACTACAAATTCGATCTCAGACTAGTGAAATTTAAACTTGATTGAAACCTAAATCTTATCTTATCTTAATCTTATCTTAATCTTATCTTATCTTAATATATATAAATCACGTGTCACGTTGTTTGTCCGCGATGGACTCCGAAACTACTAAACGGATTTTGATAAAATTTTGTAACCATTTATAATATGGTGCAACTTAAAAGATAGGATAGTTTTTATCCTGGAATTCCCGCGGTAACTCTAATTCGGGGAACAGCTAATTACCGTAAACTACTGTCGGGGTACAAAGAAGGACATAGAGTACCTACTTTTACTCCGAAATTACCGCGGATGAAATCGCGGGGGAGAGCTAGTGTTACTATATTTTAAGGTTTATCCAGGTTAATATTTCATAAAATCGAGATTTAACATCGATTATTTTGTTATGCAATAGGTGCGTTAAATTTGCAAAGGTATAGATTTGCCTAAATGTTAATTGTGCTAATTTTGTTTTAAAAGACACGTGTGAAACAAAAAAATTCAAAATGTGTTCATAATAATAAATATCATATATGTACCTATTGTGCGAAAGTGTGCGGTATCAATTCACTGGTAGGTAAGTGGTAACCCTGGTCTCGAGACGAAAACTGCAATTATTGTTATGCGCTCACGGCCAAGGCCGCGGAGGGCGGCGCGCGCGCAGCCGGTCCGCTGCACTCTTTTTGTTTTTACACGTTTTCACTACGGTCACCATATTTACAATAATGGGCATGTTGACTAATTTATATTTTTTAGTCCGTTTTGTAGATCATTAAAAAAATATTGGACACGTAGGTATTTTTTTCTTTTTTTACGTAATCAAAAAATAACGGCGATCAAATAATAATCAACAAAAAATATTGAGTTGAAATTTCGCGTGACGTCACTATTCTGACAGTTTTTATGGCGGTTTTAGCGGTTAGTGACGTCACGACCCCCTCACCCTAAACTTTAATGCGTTTGATCTCTGTATATTTTTATTTATTTGTAAAACCAAAAAATACGTGTCTGTTATTTTTTTATTTTCTAACTGACGGACTAATTAGAATTTTGATTTTGAATAGTCCCCATCCAACATCCCCATTGTGCTGGGAAATCAACGTTTTTAGGATAGTCGTATACTTTAATACAATAGTTGATTGGATTTGTAATATTTTTGTACCCCTGACAACGTATGTACGTAAAGTTTCATGACGATCGGTTGAGCTGTTAAGACGTGAAAGCGTAACAAACAAATAAACTCACATTCGCATTTACTCGTATAATTGAAAGGATTTAAGAAAAAAAAGGATTTTTTTTTAAGTCTTTCTTTAAAAAACTAAAACAAGTCGTTTCCTAACATGATAACAAAGAACAAAAGGTGTTACGTAAGTTATAAGTTATAAGGTGGGTATTATAATTTACAATTTTTTTCGAAATAATTAAATCGATTCCACATTATGATAATTTATTTATTTTTATTGCTTAATAATTTTTGTAGGTACTTTATTGATAAGTGCCAAAACCCAAATATAGTTCATGGTGACCCTACATCGCCCGCTTCATTCCTCTCGCATCACGGGAGATGGGCGGCGCGCCGCGGCTCAGGCGCATGAAACGGGCTCAAAGTCAAGGGCACGCTGACCCACTTCCCGCGAAGCCTTCGGCGCGCGAGCACGTGTTCATCTGGGGTTATATTCCAAACATGTTTTGTACACGATAGCATATGGTAAATCGTTACTGCGAAAGTGAGTTTAATTGTCTTTTTGTTTGTTACCCTTCTACTCCTTAACGGCTCGATCGATCATCATGAAATTTTGCATGCACGTTGTCAGCGTGCAGAAAAGGACATAAGCTACTTTTCTATTGCGAACGATATCAGCTTTACTGTCCGTCCTTAGTTGCAATCAAATTGCCATCCTGGATTGATATTGGAAATTTCCAAATTATAACCTATAATATTATATGCTTTGCATACACGCAGTTCTGAATGAGTAGGCCGAGCAAGCGCGGCAGATACAAAGGGCTCACACCAAAATTAAGAACGGGTACGAACTTTGTTATTGAGGTAGGTTTTGTTTGCTGTTCGATAACGCTTTGCCAATAAAATAACTACTATTTGACTCTTTTTAACTAACGCTTCTACAAATTGATATCAATGCTGTTGAAACGGAAGGAGACATTAGCGAAAGGCAGAAATCTTATCTATGGGTTTGGTATTGGAAACCATGATCTAACTAACATAACCTACAAGACTGGTAAATGAAGCGCTCGTGGCGCTTCATACCTATGCCTGAGACCTATGCTTGCGAAATTTCGTTACAAGTTCATCGTGTCAAATATAAATCAACGTGGTCGAAATTCACTGTCGCCATTTTTTCATAACGCTAGAAAAAGAACGTAACTTTAAAAACCATGGGATTATTTTTCATGTAGGTACCTACGCATATAGAGACAATGAAAGGTACATCCAACGTAGAACGCCATAGAAAGTAGCAAGAAATTAATTTGATGCAGTTTGGCTTGAATTTAATTGGAGTTCCCGCAAATCACGCACCAACCGACCTGCTGTGGAAAAAGCCTTTACGCACGATCCCGTTGCGTAGGCTTGCGTAGCCGACCCGCCCGGCCCGTCCCATTCCCCTCGCCGACGCAAGCCCGCCCGCCCCCGTACTACGGAGTGTTACGACCAGAGAGGCCATTCTACACGCACCAAATAACTCCTGACACTTTAACCAAGTTGACAATCTTTAATCGCTACAGCTACAGAAAACTAAGGAACGTATCGTCATGTCACGGGGTCACGAAGAATCGTCCAGTCGAGTTACTTTTCTATAAAATATACACATAATACCGCGAAAGTCTCATTCGAAATTTCGATCGAAATTGAAGCACAAGCATTTACAATCGATGCGCACATGAAACGACGCGAAATTAGGTACCTACCTACTTTCGCACTAAAATTGTCTCCTGTCAAATCCCATTTGGTAGGTAGGTACTGAGGGTCGGTACAACACAAAACAAAATGGACTCCATGTGTCTCAATTATACGCTATGGCAACACAGGTCACAGAAAAAAAAATGTTTTTTAGTGTACATTTATATTTATAGACATTTGAAAATAAGTTGGGTCATTAAATACGAATAAAAAAATTTAAATTAAATTTGACAAATAAAAACCATCGTAAAAAACCAATCCGAATAATTAATTAACCAGCTGCAACCAAATATTGAATGGTGAATCCGTATTTATAAAATTATAATAAAAAATAAAAAATTGCAAAAAATTATAATAAAAAAACACGAAAACATAACAAAACTGGACTCTAAGTTCTAATATACTTAACGCGACGGTGCTGTCATTAAAAAAAATATATTTCAAACTAATTTGGTCTCTAATGTCTTTTATTCACAGCACAATTGAGCACAAACAGCTTCGAACTATGTCGATTAATAAACTATTGTTGATCATAACAAAGCACATTTGCGGACTCCAAAATGATTGGTCACAGGGCGATGACCTCTCACCGGCACACGTATGAAATCATACGAGTAATTTATATGCCTTGTATGTCTTACCGTATAATTCTTAAATTGAGATCATTATCTCAACATAAAATAACGTCTTTTTCGGTAAAATTTCCTCATCACTAGCGCTGCAATATTGTTAGATACAAAAAAATTTAAGATGACATACCACTACCTACGCCATATTGGAAAATTTCATGTACATTAATATAGATAAATATAAAATTGCTTGAAGTCTTATGTTAAATTATTAGCATTAGTAAGGATACCTAGTAAATAAAACAAAGCCTGATCTTAACAAAACTATTCCTTTGTGTCTGTATTACCAATTATAATAAAAACTCTTTGATATAATTTGTATCAAATTATATAATAATCAAAGCCAGTATAGATAAGCAATAGGAATCTCAAAACATGTTACGCACAAAGTAATCAAATCTCTGAAACTAAAGTTAAGCTTGAACAGTATATTTCATGAGAACAATACAGTAATCACAATTATTATTACAATTATTAAATAGAGCCAAAACTGTCTACCAATACTTAACTTTCGATGTTATGATGTCTTCCATCTAGGAAATCACCAGCACCACTGACTCGATCCTTTGTTGCTGCCATTATGTAAACATGTTCTCCCGCGCGTTTTTCCCGCTATCTCAAATAACATTTTATTTACTCTACAGTCTATGAATTCACAATGTTGCCAGTTATTAAATATGAATTGGCCATGGAAATGCAATTTAAATCACTTTAATAAACATTCGTATAATTATTTAAATTAAGAATCACAATACATAGCATAAGAATCATAATAATATTAATCAATTTTAATATATTAGTACAGAATACCTAAATCACTATTCACACTCGCCCATCCTGACATCTTTGCGACCCTGCAAAGTAAAAAGGTTTTGTAAAAATAATTTCACTTTATCTAAATGTAACACAAATTCGAACCATGGTTCTTTTTTTATCCAATCCATGTTACTAAGTTCCACCAACTTCCACTTAACTTCTATCCATTATCCATAATAAGATTTTATTTTATTCCTTAATAACCAATAATATTAATAATAATATTTAGCATTGAACCATTTATCAAATATTTTATCTGCGGACTCGCTTAGGCGATTACGTAATTTTCTTTCAAGTTCCAACTGCTACTAAAGTTGCGTTAGCACAATCACTCCTTTTACCAATGATCCACTATGCCGATACCTGCTTTACTGACATTAGCGAGGAGCAGCTAAATAAACTTGAGCGCCTCCAGAATCTATGTATCCGGTTCATATTTGGTCTACGCAAATATGACCATGTCTCCGAATTTCGTACCAAGCTCAAGTGGCTTCCGATTTGCCTTCGCCGGAATGCGCACGTCCTCTTCCTTCTATATAGCATACTGTTCAATCCACCTTCCCCCAACGACCTAAAAGACCTCTTCGTATTTCAATCTTCTTCCCATAACCTGCCTGTTCGATCATCCCAGAACTTACTTCTTATGATTCCTGCCCCTAGAACCAACTTTTATGATTATTCCTTCTCTGTACAAGCAGTCCGCTTGTGGAATTCGCTACCTGTAGAGGTGCGAATAGGCTAAATCACTACCCACCTTTAAGAGCCTGGTGAAGACTTTCTACCTCACTCATGGATCGTGACTCGCTGTAGAAAATGTAACGGTGCCCCGGAAACGATACAGCATCTCATAAGTGTCTGCAAGTCAATAGTACAAAAAGATTATAAACACCGCTACGACCAGGTTGCTAAGATTATTCATCAGAAACTTGCAAGCAAATCTAAACTGAGGACGAATGAACCAATTTCTTATTAAAAATACATACCTGACAGCGTTCTAGGGAATTCAACCCACAGGCTGTAGAGCACAATATCTGAAAGCTTACAAAATATACTGACCTCAAAACGAAATAGCAAAAAATGTGGAAAATACAGAATATTACCTTCATCCCTGTTGTACTACCACCATCTGAAATCCCTTGTCAACTGCACCAACCCTTCGCTACCCTCCAATTACCTAGGTACACTTACATTATTATGCAGAAGGCGGTAATACTAAATACATGTCGAATCGTCCGCAAACTCCTCCAAACTGATGACCACACAACTCTTAATACTTCCACTTAAACTAACCTCCACTTGGCTTTGGCCCATGGTTGCCAATTAATACCGGTCTAGCTGAGAAGAATTCAAAAATCCAAATTCCCATAATAATAATAATCCACTTCACAACACACAGATAAGCGTCTTGACCCCACACTAAGCTATAAGCTTGTGTCATGGCAACCAAGCAAACTTGGTATACCTATAGGTACTTACTACATAATTATTATTACATATGTCCATATTACACTATAGATATAGTATATTATATATTCACGCCCAGACTGGAAAATATAATAATATAACAAAATAAAATATAAAAATACAATAATCTATACATACATAATTATAAATAAAATTTATGTGTCTGTTTGTAACTCAAAATTAACAGCTTTTTAATAAATGCATAATATGAAAATAAGTATAGTTATAATATGGCACCTACTTATATGGCTGTCTGTTCCGGGTAATCTCTAAAACGGCTGGATCGATTTTAACTGGACTTTCACTGGCAAATCGTCAAAGTCAAATCATTTATTCAAATTTGGTCCATAATATGACTCTTTTGACGTCAACATAATTACAGTTATTATGACAACACCCATAAAACATCCACCCTTCACAGCTTCCTAGCTGATGTTATAAGGAGTAACTTGGCTACATTTATTTCCAAAAATTAGTTCCTGCGGGAACTCCGAGATCCACGCGAGCAAAATCGCGGGGCACAGCCAGTAATCAATAAATAAATATATAAATAAATAAATTTATTTCACACTCTTTATCTCCATTATTTTCAACCATAATTTATAACCATTCATTATTATTCCATTATTTATAACCATTTTATTTTCAACCATATTTTTTTATCCAATTTATCCAATTATTCAAGTAATTCCATTTTTACCAATATTTTATTCATTTAGTCCAATTTATTCATTAATACCAGAGATCCATTTAATTATTCCATTTATTACTTTTATACCATTCATCACTTAGATTATCAACCACTTTTAAACATTACTTTAGTATAGGTACATCAGGTACATGACCATATATTCCAGTATTTAATTTTTGTACATAATCCATTAGTAATTAAATCCAATAATCAAAATCGCTTTAACTAGTTAACCAGCTAGTTATTCCTTACACAATTGGTAGAGTAAATTCTTTTTCCCTCAAGTACCTAGATTAAATTGACATTGAAAGAACTTTATTTGACACAACACATACATTAATTTTTAAAGAAAAGTATGAATAAGGGACTGCTTCCCAACCGCCAAACGATCAGAACCGTACCGGGAGATCGCAAGCGCACCAAACCCAAAATTAACTATCAATTCTTCTATGCTATCCACCTGACTCGTCTGTCGAGATTGTATCGGTCTCAGAGTCTATTTAGAACAATTGTATGTAATCTGACTATGCTTTGACACCTTCTGGACAAGTTCTAGTTGAAGAAAAGAAAGAAGTCTATCCATTACAAACAACCAAGGAAACAAACAAAAATGGATCTTATGTCCTTATTGGCGCCTATTAGATAATATACTGAGGTAAAGTTATATAAGTTTGCAAACTTTGTAAGTTTGGATGTAGTGGGTAGTCTCTGGTACTACTGAACAGATTCTTAAAATTCCTTTATAAAAGATACTGACACAGCACAGGAGTGACACGTACTTTCCATTTCCAAACAAAGAATTCCTGCCGAAATATCAAAATTCACGCTGGGAAATCAGCGGGGAAACAGATATTTTAATAGGTTAGGTATGGATAAAAGTGAAATAGGCAATAAGGTAGGTACATTTTATCCGGATGTAAAGGAATTTCGCGGGTTGAATCGCGGGGGATAGTAGGCACCTAGCAGTAAAATATTACTTATCGTTGAAGGTAAATTATGATAATACTCTAAAACTGATTTTGTTCTCTATACGTATCTATTTAAGTATTATTAATGAATGTTGGCATATAATCAAAAAAGATAACTGTGACTATTGTTTTAAACAAGATTCGAATTTGAAAACTAACTTAGAGACCATACTTGAATCGCAACCTTTTAATGTGTTATACAAATGCATATTACGTTTAATTAAATTGTTTAAATTACAGGAGGATTACAGAATAATTTCACAGAAAGTACCTTTACCTATCTATTTTCTTCAAAAGCTCAATGGTTAAATAGAGTTACTACTGCATTAATTAACATCAAGTTAAATATTGTGTAATTCCACTACAAATTATTAAGAAAGACTTACCGCTACCACAATAACCACGAGTATACTCCGCTACTAAGCGCACTAAAGAAGAAATGCTGTAATTGAATACCCTCGCATAATCACACATTTTTAGACTTATAAGCATTGATATATTCCTATAAGAAAAATTATAATAAAAAAACACGAAAACATAACAAAACTGGACTCTAAGTTCTAATATACTTAACGCGACGGTGCTGTCATTAAAAAAAATATATTTCAAACTAATTTGGTCTCTAATGTCTTTTATTCACAGCACAATTGAGCACAAACAGCTTCGAACTATGTCGATTAATAAACTATTGTTGATCATAACAAAGCACATTTGCGGACTCCAAAATGATTGGTCACAGGGCGATGACCTCTCACCGGCACACGTATGAAATCATACGAGTAATTTATATGCCTTGTATGTCTTACCGTATAATTCTTAAATTGAGATCATTATCTCAACATAAAATAACGTCTTTTTCGGTAAAATTTCCTCATCACTAGCGCTGCAATATTGTTAGATACAAAAAAATTTAAGATGACATACCACTACCTACGCCATATTGGAAAATTTCATGTACATTAATATAGATAAATATAAAATTGCTTGAAGTCTTATGTTAAATTATTAGCATTAGTAAGGATACCTAGTAAATAAAACAAAGCCTGATCTTAACAAAACTATTCCTTTGTGTCTGTATTACCAATTATAATAAAAACTCTTTGATATAATTTGTATCAAATTATATAATAATCAAAGCCAGTATAGATAAGCAATAGGAATCTCAAAACATGTTACGCACAAAGTAATCAAATCTCTGAAACTAAAGTTAAGCTTGAACAGTATATTTCATGAGAACAATACAGTAATCACAATTATTATTACAATTATTAAATAGAGCCAAAACTGTCTACCAATACTTAACTTTCGATGTTATGATGTCTTCCATCTAGGAAATCACCAGCACCACTGACTCGATCCTTTGTTGCTGCCATTATGTAAACATGTTCTCCCGCGCGTTTTTCCCGCTATCTCAAATAACATTTTATTTACTCTACAGTCTATGAATTCACAATGTTGCCAGTTATTAAATATGAATTGGCCATGGAAATGCAATTTAAATCACTTTAATAAACATTCGTATAATTATTTAAATTAAGAATCACAATACATAGCATAAGAATCATAATAATATTAATCAATTTTAATATATTAGTACAGAATACCTAAATCACTATTCACACTCGCCCATCCTGACATCTTTGCGACCCTGCAAAGTAAAAAGGTTTTGTAAAAATAATTTCACTTTATCTAAATGTAACACAAATTCGAACCATGGTTCTTTTTTTATCCAATCCATGTTACTAAGTTCCACCAACTTCCACTTAACTTCTATCCATTATCCATAATAAGATTTTATTTTATTCCTTAATAACCAATAATATTAATAATAATATTTAGCATTGAACCATTTATCAAATATTTTATCTGCGGACTCGCTTAGGCGATTACGTAATTTTCTTCCAAGTTCCAACTGCTACTAAAGTTGCGTTAGCACAATCACTCCTTTTACCAATGATCCACTATGCCGATACCTGCTTTACTGACATTAGCGAGGAGCAGCTAAATAAACTTGAGCGCCTCCAGAATCTATGTATCCGGTTCATATTTGGTCTACGCAAATATGACCATGTCTCCGAATTTCGTACCAAGCTCAAGTGGCTTCCGATTTGCCTTCGCCGGAATGCGCACGTCCTCTTCCTTCTATATAGCATACTGTTCAATCCACCTTCCCCCAACGACCTAAAAGACCTCTTCGTATTTCAATCTTCTTCCCATAACCTGCCTGTTCGATCATCCCAGAACTTACTTCTTATGATTCCTGCCCCTAGAACCAACTTTTATGATTATTCCTTCTCTGTACAAGCAGTCCGCTTGTGGAATTCGCTACCTGTAGAGGTGCGAATAGGCTAAATCACTACCCACCTTTAAGAGCCTGGTGAAGACTTTCTACCTCACTCATGGATCGTGACTCGCTGTAGAAAATGTAACGGTGCCCCGGAAACGATACAGCATCTCATAAGTGTCTGCAAGTCAATAGTACAAAAAGATTATAAACACCGCTACGACCAGGTTGCTAAGATTATTCATCAGAAACTTGCAAGCAAATCTAAACTGAGGACGAATGAACCAATTTCTTATTAAAAATACATACCTGACAGCGTTCTAGGGAATTCAACCCACAGGCTGTAGAGCACAATATCTGAAAGCTTACAAAATATACTGACCTCAAAACGAAATAGCAAAAAATGTGGAAAATACAGAATATTACCTTCATCCCTGTTGTACTACCACCATCTGAAATCCCTTGTCAACTGCACCAACCCTTCGCTACCCTCCAATTACCTAGGTACACTTACATTATTATGCAGAAGGCGGTAATACTAAATACATGTCGAATCGTCCGCAAACTCCTCCAAACTGATGACCACACAACTCTTAATACTTCCACTTAAACTAACCTCCACTTGGCTTTGGCCCATGGTTGCCAATTAATACCGGTCTAGCTGAGAAGAATTCAAAAATCCAAATTCCCATAATAATAATAATCCACTTCACAACACACAGATAAGCGTCTTGACCCCACACTAAGCTATAAGCTTGTGTCATGGCAACCAAGCAAACTTGGTATACCTATAGGTACTTACTACATAATTATTATTACATATGTCCATATTACACTATAGATATAGTATATTATATATTCACGCCCAGACTGGAAAATATAATAATATAACAAAATAAAATATAAAAATACAATAATCTATACATACATAATTATAAATAAAATTTATGTGTCTGTTTGTAACTCAAAATTAACAGCTTTTTAATAAATGCATAATATGAAAATAAGTATAGTTATAATATGGCACCTACTTATATGGCTGTCTGTTCCGGGTAATCTCTAAAACGGCTGGATCGATTTTAACTGGACTTTCACTGGCAAATCGTCAAAGTCAAATCATTTATTCAAATTTGGTCCATAATATGACTCTTTTGACGTCAACATAATTACAGTTATTATGACAACACCCATAAAACATCCACCCTTCACAGCTTCCTAGCTGATGTTATAAGGAGTAACTTGGCTACATTTATTTCCAAAAATTAGTTCCTGCGGGAACTCCGAGATCCACGCGAGCAAAATCGCGGGGCACAGCCAGTAATCAATAAATAAATATATAAATAAATAAATTTATTTCACACTCTTTATCTCCATTATTTTCAACCATAATTTATAACCATTCATTATTATTCCATTATTTATAACCATTTTATTTTCAACCATATTTTTTTATCCAATTTATCCAATTATTCAAGTAATTCCATTTTTACCAATATTTTATTCATTTAGTCCAATTTATTCATTAATACCAGAGATCCATTTAATTATTCCATTTATTACTTTTATACCATTCATCACTTAGATTATCAACCACTTTTAAACATTACTTTAGTATAGGTACATCAGGTACATGACCATATATTCCAGTATTTAATTTTTGTACATAATCCATTAGTAATTAAATCCAATAATCAAAATCGCTTTAACTAGTTAACCAGCTAGTTATTCCTTACACAATTGGTAGAGTAAATTCTTTTTCCCTCAAGTACCTAGATTAAATTGACATTGAAAGAACTTTATTTGACACAACACATACATTAATTTTTAAAGAAAAGTATGAATAAGGGACTGCTTCCCAACCGCCAAACGATCAGAACCGTACCGGGAGATCGCAAGCGCACCAAACCCAAAATTAACTATCAATTCTTCTATGCTATCCACCTGACTCGTCTGTCGAGATTGTATCGGTCTCAGAGTCTATTTAGAACAATTGTATGTAATCTGACTATGCTTTGACACCTTCTGGACAAGTTCTAGTTGAAGAAAAGAAAGAAGTCTATCCATTACAAACAACCAAGGAAACAAACAAAAATGGATCTTATGTCCTTATTGGCGCCTATTAGATAATATACTGAGGTAAAGTTATATAAGTTTGCAAACTTTGTAAGTTTGGATGTAGTGGGTAGTCTCTGGTACTACTGAACAGATTCTTAAAATTCCTTTATAAAAGATACTGACACAGCACAGGAGTGACACGTACTTTCCATTTCCAAACAAAGAATTCCTGCCGAAATATCAAAATTCACGCTGGGAAATCAGCGGGGAAACAGATATTTTAATAGGTTAGGTATGGATAAAAGTGAAATAGGCAATAAGGTAGGTACATTTTATCCGGATGTAAAGGAATTTCGCGGGTTGAATCGCGGGGGATAGTAGGCACCTAGCAGTAAAATATTACTTATCGTTGAAGGTAAATTATGATAATACTCTAAAACTGATTTTGTTCTCTATACGTATCTATTTAAGTATTATTAATGAATGTTGGCATATAATCAAAAAAGATAACTGTGACTATTGTTTTAAACAAGATTCGAATTTGAAAACTAACTTAGAGACCATACTTGAATCGCAACCTTTTAATGTGTTATACAAATGCATATTACGTTTAATTAAATTGTTTAAATTACAGGAGGATTACAGAATAATTTCACAGAAAGTACCTTTACCTATCTATTTTCTTCAAAAGCTCAATGGTTAAATAGAGTTACTACTGCATTAATTAACATCAAGTTAAATATTGTGTAATTCCACTACAAATTATTAAGAAAGACTTACCGCTACCACAATAACCACGAGTATACTCCGCTACTAAGCGCACTAAAGAAGAAATGCTGTAATTGAATACCCTCGCATAATCACACATTTTTAGACTTATAAGCATTGATATATTCCTATAAGAAAAATTCTCCAGGACTTCAAACCCATTTACTATGAATTCTATCGACGCCTGACCTCATAGTTTTATTGGACTACCTCCAAAACCTTTTACAAAAATATCTGATGGAAGCAATAAGACAAGTTTTAGCGAGCAATTTCGAGTATCTAAATTAACCCGTGTAATCGATATTGTCAGGAAATGCCTCTAAAATCTTTTGTTTCTATTTATGCCATGTAAATTCATAAGATCAAAAAGTCTTGTGCCACAACTTAGCCAATCCAGTCAAACGTGACTGCACAGAATAACTTTTCCATCATCGTTCCAACCATGTACCTATTGTGTAATACCGGCAATTCCGATTTCTCAAAATCGAATTCGGGAAAAATACGGGTTTAACCAAAACGTTACTATAATATGGAGCGATCCTACCAGTATCATCCAGTTGTGAAGATTCTTTATTTCTCACGGCCCGTGGAGAAGGCGTATCTCTAGGCCGCCATGGCGCCCAGGATCTGGAAGTGATCCATGACCGTCGTTTCGTTTAACAGGACTCCGAGAATGCTTTGGCTGCTTGAATCCTTAATAATCCCACTTCTGAAATGTTAAATTATTAGCATTAGTAAGGATACCTAGTAAATAAAACAAAGCCTGATCTTAACAAAACTATTCCTTTGTGTCTGTATTACCAATTATAATAAAAACTCTTTGATATAATTTGTATCAAATTATATAATAATCAAA
This sequence comes from Zygaena filipendulae, assembly GCA_907165275.2. Classification (NCBI taxonomy): domain Eukaryota; kingdom Metazoa; phylum Arthropoda; class Insecta; order Lepidoptera; family Zygaenidae; genus Zygaena; species Zygaena filipendulae. The sequence continues at coordinate 15,005,589 of OU015649.1, read as the reverse complement.
GCCAGTATAGATAAGCAATAGGAATCTCAAAACATGTTACGCACAAAGTAATCAAATCTCTGAAACTAAAGTTAAGCTTGAACAGTATATTTCATGAGAACAATACAGTAATCACAATTATTATTACAATTATTAAATAGAGCCAAAACTGTCTACCAATACTTAACTTTCGATGTTATGATGTCTTCCATCTAGGAAATCACCAGCACCACTGACTCGATCCTTTGTTGCTGCCATTATGTAAACATGTTCTCCCGCGCGTTTTTCCCGCTATCTCAAATAACATTTTATTTACTCTACAGTCTATGAATTCACAATGTTGCCAGTTATTAAATATGAATTGGCCATGGAAATGCAATTTAAATCACTTTAATAAACATTCGTATAATTATTTAAATTAAGAATCACAATACATAGCATAAGAATCATAATAATATTAATCAATTTTAATATATTAGTACAGAATACCTAAATCACTATTCACACTTAATATTCCAGTGGTCCTTGTTTGGTCATCATAGCACCTTAGGATCTCCTAGTCCACGGTCCGCGGTGTCATTGAGAAAGAAAAATGTGAATGCGCGTCACTTCCGATAACTATACGCTCGTCACTTCCGTTGTATTCTAAAATATTACTCACAACGGTTCCTTCTCCTTCACATACCAATATTCGATATTCGGTTCTTACTGACTGTTTCAACTCTAATTCCCTATAGCAGTGGTCGGCAAATTCGTCAACCATAAGAGCCAAATATAGACAATACACACAATAGGGTAGTTACCGGGGTGTGAAAATCAAAATTGTAATTCCTCCTTGTAAGCCCTTTTTCCTTGTAAGTCCTTCAGTTAGAAAATAATAAATAATAGACACGTATTTTTTGCTTTTTCAAATTAATGAAAATAAAACATAGATAAACCGCATTAAAAATTAGGGTGGGACTCGTGACGTCATCATTTAGTATAAGCCTCGTACAAACTGCACCGGGTTGTCCGGTCACGCGAAATTTCAACTCAATGTATCGCCGTTATTTTTTGATTACGAAAAAAAGAAAAAATACGTCTCCAATATTTTTTACTATCTCCACGACGGACTAAAAAAAAAATTTAGTCAACTAGGCAATTGTAATTTATTCAAAGGGCCATTTTTTACTCAAAATTTGATTCAGTAGGAGACTGCATTTCAAAATTTTTTACTCGTCTTACAAGGCAAGATAATAAGTAATCTGTACTAAATATTTCGTGCACGGGCCGCAGCAAAGGAGCCAAAGATGCGGCTCGCGAGCTGCGAGTTGTCGACCACTGTCCTTTAGCAACAATAGTTAAATTTTCTACAAAGCTATTGAGATAACTGCGCATTTTCCATATACATGTCTGTTTGCATTTAATTCTCGATTACAGAACGGTTACAGGCAATAAGGTCAATACTACGAAACGGAGCCAAAGAGCTAAAGAGGAGTCATTGTTTATTTGTGTTAATAAATACCACAGTACAGAAAATAGCTGATAGAAGGGACATCAACTTAGTTTAGTATGAAAACAGGTGAAAACCAGTGTCGCCGGGTGGATTTCGCTCACAAACAAAACATCTTTTTGGTAACGTTTTTACTTAGTCACTGTTTTTGATTTTCTGTTAGGATAGCAGCAAAGGAAGTTTTTGGGCAAGAAGTTTGGGTTCCTTTGCAACGGTAGCGCGCCTGCCCCGTACATGTCCTCTCTAGTTAATTTATTTTCTCCGTGAAAAATATATATGAAGATGAATGTTTTTTTAATATTAATTCTTTCCAAAAGCATGCTCAGTATGGCCTTCTAACAGTACGTTTTGACGTTACTCAATTTCTCTACAATGTTTTCGAGATAAGATGATCGTAAAAGAAAATATATTTTATCTCGTACTTATATCTTTATCGTTCCGTCGACGCAAATCGCATCTTTGCAATTAGCGTTATTAACACTTTTACGATAAACCACATAAACTAAGAAGTGTCACGAAATATTTTAATAAGTAATCATTAATTTATTTTTAATCAAATGAGGTTACAAGAATTATTTAGATGCTAGCTGTTCCCTGTGGTTTCACTCGCGGTAATTTAGGAGTTCCCGCGGGAATTCCGGGATAACATCCTCCTCCATAATACTATGTATGAAAAATTTAAAAATTGTATGCAAAATTTTATGATGATCAGTTGAGTAGTAAGGCTGTGAATGCGTAACAAACACAAACAAATAAACTTATATTCGCCTTGAACATTTATGTAATAGCAGCCTGGTGAGACTCCATATAAATGAACACACGTAAAGACGGCCAGCTTGTACGTACACGTGTTGTGCGTGTGTGCGTATCGTATGGTTGACAGCGATCTGACAGTAACTGACAGCTCTGTTAGTGAATAGGTAATAGGGATGTGGACTACTTTTGAAAATCAAAATTCTAATTAGTCCGTCAGTTAGAAAATAAAAAAAACAATAGATACGTATTTTTTGCTTTTTTAAATAAATTAAAATATACAGAGATAAAGCGCATTAAAGTTTAGGGTGAGGGGGTCGTGACGTCACTAACCGCTAAAACCGCCATACAAACTGTCAGAATGGTGACGTCAGATTTTTTGATTACGTAAAAAAAGAAAAAATACGTGTCCAATATTTTTTAATAATCTACAAGACGGGCTAAAAAATAAAAATTAGTCAACATGCCCATTATAACATGTAAATTCTACATGACGTGTTAAACTTTCCTCGGTCTTTACCAAAGTCATTTTCGCGGGGTATGGAGTGTCGCTTCTTTATATAACTAATCTCTATTCATTGATAATAGAATAGTAAGAATATCGTTCGACCCATAGGTCTAATAATGCAGATAAACTATTTTAGGAGACCTCCTTAGAGTTTATAAAAAAAATTACTGTAATGCATGGAAGTGTCGCTTCTGCAAGATTCATAAGGCTATACCACAGAGCGCAGCTAAGTAGAGAGAACAAAAAAAAAATGAAAAAGAAACAGTACCAAAATTCACACTAATATCATTCAACTCGGCTATTTACATAGACGTATGGTCATTACACGTAAGTAACATTATTTATTTATGGGTCGTAAATCTGTGCGCGGCTCATTAGACAGTGTGTGGGCACCTTTATGGGCGCGCGACATAAACGGCGAATGTAAGAAGGTATAATATGCGCGGCCTTTTTTTATTATTGTTTCGTAAACACTACACGGTCAGATCGCACGATCAAATCAATATATGGACATAGATAAGCAATAGTGTGTTAACCCACACTGGAGAAATTTTGAGTAAATTAAAGTTTTAAAATTATAGCGCCATTTTGTTTCAACATTTTTATGATCAATATTTAGTTACATATTTAAACAATGTAATAAGGTAAACACATAATTAAAAAACGTTCTCTAACTCTCAATAAATCGTTCTGAATCAATAACTTTGTTTTGTGGGTTAACATGTTATTGCTTATCTGCGTCCATATGGTATTTTATTTACTAGCTGTTCCCCGCGGATTTACACGCGTCGATTTTCCCAATAGAAATCTGGGATAAAAGTACTCTATGTTCTTTTCTGCGCCCACAACAACGTGTAGGTATGCAAAATTTAATGATGATCAGTTCGGGCGTGAAAGCGTAACAAACAAACAAAATTTTTTATTTACTTATTATGGTTTGTGTTGCCAACGAAATTATTTCAATTAAAATATGAATATGAGTCACGGCGATTTTCCACACAAACCTCGTCTTGACAATCATTACGAACACACGAAAAAAAAAAACCAGCCAAATCAGTCGAGCTGTTAAGCGATACCTACTCCGTTGTATAATACGCTAGCTGTCCCGCGCGGTTTCACCCGCGATAATTTCGGAGCTTTGCGAAATTTTCCATACAAACTGCAACACCTTTTCACTCTTTTAGGGGTTGAATTCTCAAAAATTCTTTCTTATCGGATGCCTAGGTCATACAAAGAACACACCCTCCAAGTTTTAGCTGTCTACGATCAGTGGTTTAGGCTGCACGTTGATCCGTCAGTCAATCATTCAGGACAAAGCATTTTATAGATAGACTAGTGGTCCCACGCGATTTCACCCGCGATAATTTCGGGATGCCCGCGGGAATTCCGGATTTACAATATAGCCCAACTCAGGGATAATGTAGCTTTCTAATGGTACAAGATTTTTTTCTAACTGAGCCTAGTTAGAATTTCGATTTTCACACCCTGGAAAATACCCAATTTCCCTTTTTCGTACTGTACTAGAGAAAGTACGTCATCAAACTACCGACAAAGATTTTTCAAACCAAAAACTTACGAACGAAAATCCAATTTATTTACCAAAAATTACATAAAACTAAAGACGATTACAATTCTCAAAGTTGAAACTATCCCAATATTTCTTCTCATGCCACCACAGACTTAAAAGAGCAACACGAAAAATCGTTGAGTCAGACGGAGAACCTTCTTTGGGCGAATTTAATGAACTTCAAACAATGTTCGGAATAATAATTTGGGTCGCTATCCTATGAAGTAGCAGAAGCGATAGGTATCATGTCGAAATTACTTTAGTGTTTGTGCTTTTTTAGGTCTTCTGCTGTCGCAGTTTCTTGGAGAGTGGCGCAGACACGACCTGCTTTTGTTTCCGCCTTTATTATATTACTAGCTGTCCCCCGCGATTTCACCCGCAGTAATTTTGGAGTTTCCGCAGGAATCCCGAGATGAAAAGTACCCTATGTCCTTTTCTGTATCCCTGACAACGTGTATGCAAAATTTCAAAATGATCTGTTGAGCCGTTGAGGCGTGAAAGCGTAACAAACAAACAAACACACTTTCGCATAAGGATTAGAATTTAAGAATACAAACGATATTGTAAATTTTATTTCATTAGATTTAGATTATAATTTTCAGTTTATAAACATTCAATTCTAGTTTTAATGCTTCTTTTGTTACACAATAATTTTCTATATAAATATGTCTCCGAGTATCTGTTGTGAGAGATTTATCTTTATTCAATAGATAGGTAATAGGCTAGTTTCCTAAATTTTTTTTTTAGTCCGTTTTGTAGATTATTAAAAAATATTGGACACGTATTTTTTTTTATGTAACCAAAAAATAACGGAGATATATCAAGTCGAAATTTCACATGACGTCACGCCTCGCTACAGTTTGTTCGCACGTTATAGCGAGCTGTGAAGTCACGAGTCCCCCACCCTAAACTTTAATGCGCTTTATCTATGCATATTTCCATTATTTTAAAAAAGCAAAAAATACGTGTCTTTTATTTTTTTATTATCTAACTGACGGACTAAATAGAATTTTGATTTTTTTACCCAGGAAACTAGCCTATTGTAATCTATACCTACTAGAACGACACAAGCACTTCCGCTTCGAATGTCGATCACCTATATGCCTTATATAAAACTTCAAATAGTTTACAGCAAAATCCATATAAATATACGTAGTTAATTATTGCCACGCTACAAGCAGACGCCCAGGAAAAATATAGGAAACAATCATCGTCGAGAGACAAATAAAAATCGAGTTTATCGTCGCCGAATCTGCGACCTTCTCCGAACAATAGTCGACTATTGTCGCGTTGGTTTTTATTCGCGAAACTGTAAGCATGCGGAATGTAGACGGTACCGCATAATGAGGTACCCGGCCAGATTTATTACACATCCATCGGGTTTGTTCCGAGAAAACTACTGAATAATTCTCAGCCGCGGTATGCAGGTTCGAATCCCGTGCGCCGCCGATGCGCAGTTATGTTCGCTATTCTTACGTAAGTCGAACAGAAAGAAACAAAAAAAAATGTAAGAAAACGACGCTCACATTTTGTTATGCTAAGGCTGCGTTCTGAAACCAGCACTCGTGTGCACGCGGACTCGCACTAGCCGTTCCGAAATTCTCGCGTGTGCCTGATGTGCCCTGAAGAGGCGCGGATCTAGAATTTGGCTGAGGGGAGGCAATTTTGGTTGCAACACGGAATTTTTAGAATTTGAATTAACAGGGTCAGAGAATTTTTATAAGGTTTAATTAAAATACCTAATTTAGTCCTCGGGGGGGCCAATTCACCCACCGCCCCCCTTAGATCGGCGCCTGACCTGAAGTGAGTCATTCAGAAACATGCAGTGATTCACACTTGTGTGCCACTATCACTCCAAAAAATAGCACGGGAATTCGGTATGGACCCGGAATATAGCTTCGTAATATGTCGTCGTTCGGAAACATGGACCACACCGGAGTGCACACTACATCCCGACTGTGTAGTTTCTGAACGCATCCTAAATGAAGAATTTATTTTGTAATTATACTAACGTATTGAATTTGGAATGGTTTAATGGCTCAGCGGGTGAGATAAAGGCTGTTATGTCCGCGGAATGCGCACGTCTCAGGGCCACGGAGCGCTGCATCTTTTTTTTTTTTTCAACTCTTCAGACGAACTTAACGGTTTATTGAATCCATGAATACCTCCTATACTTAATTAATTAATTACTCGTCAATTAACATAAAGTATGGAACCGATATGACCATTAAGTTTGTAAACGGTCGATAACAGCCGAATCCGAGATGGACTTAATATATTACATTATCTTAACAACACATACTTAAAATTACCAACTTTTAATATAATTTAATACTCCTACTTTTCCTTTGTAATTCAAGTTTTTATACGTATTTATTCTGGACTTTGATAAGTTTTACTTATCTTTTGAAATTTTAGTACTGGGCGAACTTTTGGTGAAACTAACACAAATAGGTATCTATTTTTAATATTATAAATTCGAATGTCAATTTGTGTGTTTTTTATTTGTTAGGGTTTCAAGCCTCAACTACTAAACCGATCATCGTGAAATTTTATATACACGTTGTCACGGGCACAGAAGAGGACATACCGTATAATTTTTATCCCGGAATTCTTGCAGTATACCTACTGAAGTGAAAGCAGGTGATACCGTGGTAAACAGCTAGCCAAACACGTATATAATCATTATAAAGTAGAATCATCACCATGAAATTTTGCATTCAAGTTGTCAAGGGTACCGAGAAGGACATAGGATATTTTCTATTTCGGAATTCCCGCGGGAACTCCAAAATTACCGCGCTTGAAACGGCGATGGACAGCTAGTCTTTCATATTGAAAGTCAGCACCAAAATAATGCATCACAATTCACAAGATTAAATTACGAACTTCATAGTCTGGCGGGTGGGTAGATCCCACTTCGCGGAACTGTGCGCCTGCGCCGCGCCGGTGAGCGATAGACCACGCCCACCCGGTGCAATGGCGGAATGAGCGGAGCATACCAATAAGGCAAATAAATGATAATAGATTTGGATCACAGACTTTTTTCAAAGAAATCACACGTCTGGCGTCCATAAAAATGTTAACCGTTAGCTTCTTATGCCACAAATATGTACAACTGCTTAAAAGTTCTGTATATGGTTTTGTTTAAAAGAAAGGATAATAACAAACAATGTAACCCAATTCGGCGGTTGACAGATTTATTGATTACTAGCTGTTCCCCGCGGTTTCACCCGCGATAAGTTGGGAGTTCCCGCGGGAATTCCGGGATAAAAACTACCCTATGCCTATGCATACCGCTGAGAACGTGTATGCAAAATTTCATGATGATCGGTTGAGCCGTTAACGCGTAAAAGCGTAACAGACAGACAGACAGAGTTACTTTCGCATTTATATTAATATTAGAAATGCAATGAATTTTTTTCTGTTTCTGTAGAAATTTGAAGTTTTGGGCAAGTTAGAGCATTCGCTCTAACTCCCTTTGCAACGGTAGCGCGCCTGCCCCACCTACATGTTCTCTCTAGTTTATTTATTTGCTCTGTGCCCTAGACCTACCTACTTGAAAGTACCGTCAACAGCGGCACATTTTTTCACTATATCAATCGCACGAAAATTTGTGATAAACTTGCTGATAAAAGCTTTAAGTTAAAACCACAATCAAAAGCTTAGTTGGTATTAACACGCAAGTAACTCTATACATTATACCAAATGGCTGTTCCACGTAGTCCTGCGGGTGTCAATTTGGTAGATAAGACTGGTTTCTTCCACCCATCTTGTGCCAAATATTTTCATCGTAGAACACCACGTACCTACTATGTTTTTCACCTCATTACTGGATTTCGATCTTTGCTTTGGTAAAACGACACCACAGCCGTCGCAGGCGCATATTATTACTATTGTTTACATAAAACTAACGGAAATATAAGCGATATCGCGTGACTCCTGCAATTTACAATCTAACGTTTATTTGAGTGTTGATATTATAGCCAAGGTAGGGACATCAGCGACGTTTTTTTTTTTATTTTTTTTTTAATCTCAAATATTCTATCCATAATTGTAATTTGTAACTGTAGACACTCCTCCCTACACGTAAAATAATAAAATCTTTCTCATTTTTTTCTTTCACACGTGTACACGCTGGTGCTCGCGGAGTATTGAAATTAACTCAAATTCCAATGAACTGGTGAACTGGTCTAGTAAATAAAACCTTTTAATTGAATAAAGGAGTTTATTGACCTTAAAACAGTTATTGACAAAAATACATTTCTCAGATACTTATACTTTACTTGGCAAAACTCGTAAGCGCGATGTAGAAATTTAAGATTTTTTTTTTCTTTTTTCTACCTACCTAAACATACCGCCCACCAAGAACAGTATGTTCTTTTTCCTAAAAGGGCAACTTCGCCCATCGTAGCTCTACTCAAGGATAGAGTCACTACTCAGCCAAAGGTAAAACACATACCCTTGAAACTGGCCGCTTAATAATCGTTTTTTTACACTTTAAGGAAACAACTCGGGTAATCCCATCAGGGCCCGGATGTTTCTCGACTATTTTACCTAAAAGCCACTTAGCAGGGGGCAAATCTTCCTCTTTGACTAATACTACATCTCCCACTTTGGGTTCTGGTATTATACGCGACCATTTATACCGCTGTGAGCAATGAGTCAAGTACTCGTTTGACCACCTGCGCCAAAAGGTTTGCAACATTCTTTGGGTGAGTTGCCATCTTCTCAAGCAAGATATATTGCCAGTTTCAAAATTCTTTTCTGGCACAGTTATTAATGGTTCTCCCACTAAAAAATGTCCTGGAGTAAGTGGGGTAGCTTCTTCGGGATCAGTTGTTAGAACTGAAATGGGACGAGAGTTCAAGCAGGCCTCTATCTGACAAGTCAACGTTGTCATCTCCTCAAACGTCAATGTAGAGTCACCTATGACACGTCTTATGTGGTACTTGGTCGCTTTCACGCCGGCTTCCCATAGTCCTCCAAAGTTTGGTGCTCGAGGTGGAATAAAATGCCATGAGGTGCCTTGTGTAGCCAAAATCTCTGCCACCTCTTTTTGCATTGTAGCCCTTTCCGCTCTAGACAAAACTCCTAGCTCTTTTGAAGCCCCAATAAAATTTGTACCGTTGTCGCTCCATACTTCGGCACAGTGACCTCGCCTCGCGATAAACCGTTTAAACGCCTCTAAGAACCCTCTTGACGTTAGATCCGATACTACCTCAATGTGTATGGCCTTCGTGACCATACAAACAAATAAACAAATATATCCTTTATACGCGTGATGGCCTCTACCTTTAGATGTTCGGAGGTTTATCGGACCCGCGTAATCTACACCGCTCCGAAGGAATGCTCTAGCTGGTGTCACCCGCGCGGGGGGCAAGGATCCCATCAGCTGCGTTGGGTTATTGGATTTATATCGAAAGCATTTTACGCATCTTCTCACATGCTGCTTGACAACACTTTTAGCTTTAACAATCCAGTACGCGGTGCGTAAGTATTGCAACATGAGCTGCGGGCCGCCATGCAGAGTGACATTATGGGCGTCGGCTACTATAAGATGAGTCAGTCGTGAATCGTGCGGTAATATTATCGGATGTTTGGTGTCTTCGCTTGCCTCAGATTGTTGTATTCTCCCAGTAACTCGTAGTAAACCTTCGTCATCTATATACGGAGTAAGGGAAATAATGTTGCTTGACTTTGTTATGATAACCCCATGTTCTTTTATTTCTTTCATTTCTTTCTTAAAAGCCTCCCTTTGACACAGCTTAATACAGCATATTAATGCTTCATTCAGTTCCCATTCCACCAGAAACGCTTCACGTTGTTTATTTCCTGTTCTTTTTGTTATAAAACGTCTACAATAAGCTACTACTCGAATTAACCTTTTAAGTGACGAGAAACGATCAAAAATGGAACAGCTCATTGTAACTGTATGGGAACTTGTGGTTTGCTCTAACTTAGTCTCTATACTACACGGTTTCTTGTAACTGATTACTTGATCTCGTAGAAAACTAGGACCTGTCCTCCATAATGGGTGTGCACATAGCTCTGATGGAGAGATGCCGCGAGACGCGCAATCCGCTGGGTTATCTTTTGTTGAAACGTGTGACCAGTGTGATGAATTTAACGTTGTTAAAATCTCGGAGACCCGATTGGCGACAAAGGTTTTCCAATGACTGGGATGTTTGCTTAACCACGCTAGCACTACTGACGAATCCGTCCATGCATGTACTCCTGTCATTGGAATATTCATGACCTCAGCCACCTCCGATAGTAGTTTCGTTAATAGGACTGCCCCACAGAGCTCCAAGCGCGGTATTGTGACTTGTTTTATGGGTGCGACTCGTGTCTTCGCGGTTATCAGAGAAACCTCGACCCCTGTTGAACTAATCACACGGAGATAAACCACCGCAGCGTAGGCTGCGTTCGACGCATCGCAGAAGCCATGGAGTTCAACCATTTCGTTGTTGACATTTGTATGCAACCATCTGGGCAACCGGAAATTTACAAGTTGGACGAGCTCTTCGCGGTAAGATAACCAATCGTTTTTTATATTTGCTGGGGCTTCTTCATCCCAATCTATACCCTCAATCCACAGCTTTTGTATAAAGATTTTCGCTACTATTACGCTTGGCGCTATCCATCCTAATGGATCATAAAGACGTGATATATCTGAAATAATTGTTCTTTTTGTTACAGGTTTGGAGATTGGTGGCAGCGACACCGAGTACTGAAATATATCTTCTCTTCGATGCCAGGTAAGTCCTAAAATTTTAACTATATTGTCTGTTTTTATTTCCAGGTTCTCTTTGCTTTCTTCTTGTTTCTCACCACTGGCTTTTTCATAATTTATCCTTTGCAGCAGCTCTTCGTTGTTACTTGTCCACTTTTGCATCTGGAACCCTCCTTTTAGGAGGAGTTCGTTCATTTCCTGATACAGTTGAACTCCCTCCTCTAGGGATTCGCATCCTGCCATCAGATCGTCCATATAGTAGTCTGTGCTGACGCATCTTGCTGCTGTTGGGTACCTATACTTCTCGTCTTCCGCTAACTGCATTAACGCCTTTACTGCCAAGTATGGTGCCGAAGCTGTGCCGAAAGTGACGGTTAACAATTTGTAGTCGCATATATCATCTTCTGGATTGTTCCTCCATACAATCCGCTGAAATTCGGTATCCTCTTCATCCATTCGGATCATGCGGTACATCTTTACTATATCTGCACATAGGCAAATAGGATGACGTCTCCACTGCATGATAAGATGTCGCAATTCTGGTTGTAGTGTAGGACCGACCATTAACGTGTCATTCAATGATACTCCGTTTTCATTTTTGCAGGACGCATCGAACACTACACGAAGTTTTGTGGTGGACTTATCTTCTCTTATGACTGCATGGTGTGGCAAATACACCGCTTCACCTTTTTTCAAATCGGGTTCCGGAATAATCGCCATGTAATCTAGTTGTAAGTACTCATTTATTACCTTAGCATATCTAGCCTTAAGCTCTTTATCTTTACTTAATTTTCTTTCTAACGATTTAAATCTTCTTACAGCTACTTCTCGTGAGTTGCCGCCTTTGCAGAGTGGATTTTGGTCCCGAAAGGGTAATTTAACTACATACCTCCCTGTTTTGTCTCTACGTGTCGTCGCGGCAAAGAATTTTTCACACCTTTGCTCTTCCTCTGTAAACATTTTAGTTTTATTAAATAAATGATCTTCTAATTCCCAAAATCGTTTTAATAATTCATCGTCCTGGACCTGAGTGTGCAGCGCTGCTATCGTACCCGTACCCGCTGAATTCGTTGGACCGGATATTATCCATCCTAATGACGTGCTTTGCGCTACCAGACCTACCGATGATCTTCGCTTCAATCCTTCTTGCAACACCTGACTGTAGACGGCTGCTCCTAATAAAATATCAATTTTATTAGGCGTGTGAAAGTTAGGATCTGCCAATTGAATTTGTTCATTACGAACCCAGTCCGGAATTATCACCCTTTCTGTTGGAAGATAAGTCGTGATCTTCTTTAAAACGTATGCCCATATTTCTAATTCAAAGCTTGGATCGATTACCGATTGTACCTTCACTCTCGCCATGTGCTTCGATACCATTGAACTTTGCTCCCCGCCTAAACCGGTTATAACACTATTTACTGGCACCCTTTTCAAACCCAATCTTTGAATCGTCGCTTCAGTTACAAAGGAGGCTTGAGAGCCTTGGTCTAACAGCGCTCTTATTATTTGATACTCCCCTGATCTCGACTCGGCCTTAATTAAGGCGGTGGCCAACAAGACTTGACCTCTCACTTCACCCTTTGAGAAACAAGAGATTATTGGTGGAACTTCGTCATCTCCGCTATCAGTTGCTTCCACTGAACCCGCTGCAACTGGGGACTCTACTGCGTGTTCTATTTGTCTATTGTGAGCCGACGAGGCTGATTCGACCCCTGGATGTAGCAACGAATGATGTCGCCCTCTACACACACGACAGCTAGTGGCTTTCTGACAAAATCTCACCGAATGATTACTCCCCAGACAGTTAAAACAAATACGATTTTCAGTGACAAATTCACGTCTCTTAGAATAGTCTTCATTCGCAAACTTTTTACAAAAGCATAATTTATGATCTTCTCCACAAAATTCACACAACATCTTGTTCATATTGCTCACATGTAATACCTTAGGTTTATGGTGATCGTTAGTACCTTGTGCTGACCTGTTAAATGACCTATTTATAACTCTTGGCTCTATAAACTCCAGCGCTCGATACCTACTTGTTAAAAATTCCTTAAACTGTGTAAATGTTGGCAAAGTGTCTGACGTAGTATTAGACGTCACACTTAACTCCCACTGTTTTCGGGATTCGGGATCTAACTTTAATGATAAAATATGTATGACAATTATATCCCAAGAGCTTATATCTATACCTAAATTAGATAACGCGCTTAAACAATCTGAGGATGTATCCATAAGATCTTTCAAGAAGCTAGCCGATTCAGACGTGGCAGTTCTCTGTCCAAGAAATCTTTTAAGAATGCAGTTTGACATAAATTTTTTGTTATTGTACCGCTCCTCTAATAATGTCCAACAACGCTCGTAGTTTGTCTCTGTTATAGGTATATGTCTCAGCAACTGCTCTGCCTCCCCCGCCAAGAAACCTTTTAAATAATGTAATTTTTGCACGTTGTCTAGGGACTCGTTACCATGTATCATGGAAACAAACAGATCTCTAAACGTGGTCCACTCAGTGTACTTTCCGGAAAATATAGGTATGCTAATTTTTGGTAGCTTGACGTGGCTAGACTTAGCACTTGCATCATGTCGAGAGGCGGTACCCTGATGCGCATCTGAACTAATAAAAGTTGTCAATAAAGTTTTTAATTCGCATTTGTATTCCATGTAAACATCCTCAGTTGTCTCATATAACTCTTCTGTTACATATTTCTCTTTCTTCAATAACTTGGGCTCTACCGTTTGCATGAGCTCCTTATGCCCCGATCTAAAGTCAGACCACAAACTTTCCAACGAATCTAACCTACCTTCTACATATTCTTTCGTGATTCTATCTTTTGGAGATTTTTTAAAGTTCGTTTTTGCCTTAGAGATTCGTAGGCTTATATCCTCTTGAAAATTAATCAAAGATTCCATATTAAACACGACTACTGTACCTTACGAATATAATACAAAGATTATAACGATAAATAAAATCTATTAATACTTATACTTAACGGTTTACAACTTATCTATAAACTATAATAATAACCACAACCAAGGATCTTATATTTTAATTAACTTATTTGAAAAAAATTACAAGTGCTATAAATATCTAACGTTGAACCTTCTGAAATTTTCTAAGTGTTTGCAACTTTTTGCTCCTAATTGAAAATTTGGGCATAGGTTCCCCGTATCAACAAAATTGTTAAAATTATTCTAAGTCCTATACTAAACTCGTTTTTTCTAAGTTCTATTACTATGTTAAATTAAACTAACTATACTAAAGCAACTACACTAACTTAAACTATAACTTAAACTACACTGTATTTTGTTCATTAATCACTACCTCACTTGGGTTCAAATTCGTTTGGAAATTCTTCTCGCAGGGGCAATTAGAATTATTATTTTAAGAGTACTCACAATATTTCAGCACACACACTTCCTATCGCCACCCACTCCTGCCGCAGCTGACCTCTCCTGATGACTGCTTGCCGTCCGACACCACTGTCGACAGCTGCTGTCTTCCCTGAACTCGCTCCACTGCAGACTGCTTCGGGGGCGGGGCGGGGCGGGGGGTGTGGTCGCCTTTGACCACTGTACTGATGCTAAATCCCCACAATCGGCTCACCTCCAACTCCGCAACCACTTCGCGAACTCAAACTGCACTGATTACCCGACTCGCAAGGACCATGTACACGCTGGTGCTCGCGGAGTATTGAAATTAACTCAAATTCCAATGAACTGGTGAACTGGTCTAGTAAATAAAACCTTTTAATTGAATAAAGGAGTTTATTGACCTTAAAACAGTTATTGACAAAAATACATTTCTCAGATACTTATACTTTACTTGGCAAAACTCGTAAGCGCGATGTAGAAATTTAAGATTTTTTTTTTCTTTTTTCTACCTACCTAAACACTTTCCAATATCTATACTTATTATAATAAAAGTGTAAGTAGAATCCACGATTCTGTACATTGAATATTCGATAAAAGAAGAGTAACCACAAAAAAATATTTTTAAAATTATTTTCTGTCTGTCTGTCTGTATGTATGTTCGCGATAATCTCCGAATCTACTGAACGGAGTGTCATGCGGTTTTCACAAGTAGATTAAGCTTAGGCTGGAGCTACATATTAGTAGTACGGACCGCCAAGAGGGGATTTGTGGATTAGCTAAAGCGCGTCAGATGAACATAAGGGGGGTACCTTGCACCATGTTGAGTACCTCCACCAAATATAGGCCCTCTACACTGGTGGGTGCGTCTAGAATAACCGATCAGATTAGTAAAAAAAAATCGATAACTCGAAATACTCGAGCGCGTCAGATTAAGATATGGTGGGTTAATTACATAGTGAGAAGTATGTATATGAATAATCTGACCATTTGAACGTGACGTAAGGGAGTTAGAGGATCACAAACTTGCAAAAAAAAAACGCAACTTCGACATTCTCGAGCGCAGTTGATTTATTTTTTATTTTAAAGTAAATAACTCAAGGATAGCGGGAAAAATATAATCTGCCGATTTTCATAAGCCGAAGAAACAAAAATCGTCTTCGAATCGAACGAGCAGCTGCAGTGAAACATGTACCTATTCATATCTCTGTCTTTCTTTCCCTTTTACTTTTTCTCTATCTCTCACTCTCTCGCACCGTCCTCACACTACTTTCCGTCGCCATAACGTCATCACAGTATACCACGGCGCTAAACGGGTCAAATTATAACTTTTTTTGGTCGGTTAAAATACATATTAAAATAAGTTAAGGTAAGTATTACATCAAACTATAGGTTCACCTATAACCTTTCACTTTTATATTATATAATAAAGCTCATCACAAAACAACGCGTTCATGTTATTATATGTAAAACGCTCTGGCTTGTTTGTGCTTTAAAGTTAGTTTTGTGAATAATATTTTGTGAGCTTTTACATATTTCATAGAAATATAAAGTGTGTTTTTTGTGAACAAGAAATAGCTCATAAAGTTATTAAACTTACGTCAGAAATAAAAATAAATTAAAAATAAATCATAATTTTTGTTTCTAGCAGTCAGATTAATAATATCCCTCAAAATTATTGTCAGATTTTAAGCCAACATAACGTGGACTGCAAGCTGAACCTTCTGTAAAATAATCTGACACGCTCGAGTATTTCAAAATTGAGATTTTTTTTTGCATTTTCAAAAATTCGCTACTACCTTGCGTCACCTCCAAATTGGCAGATTTTCGAAGGGGAGCATTTTTAGGGCTCACTTAACATCCCCTTTGAATATCTGACGCGCTGGAGTAAATGTTTTTTTTTTTTCATTTTCTCCACTTCCGGATGGCCACCCCCACCACGCAAATCGGCAGATGAATATATTTTCGATATCAGAGACACCTTGGAGTATCTAAACTACAATATCTGACGCGCTCGAGTATTTCCATTTTACTATTTTTTTTTACATTTTTGAAAGTCTGTAGAAGCTAAACCCACCGCTGAATGAAAAAATATCATATAACCTTATTTTGTTTATATCTCCTAATCTTCAAAACCCAATAGGTCCCAACGACGCTCGAGTGACTCCCGAATTAGCATCGATATCTCCCGTACTATAGGCTTATTTGTTTCATTCAAATCGGATGTCGAAAAAAAAAGTTGTTGTATATAAAAAACCTTTCGCGCGGGTGAAATCGCGGGGTACAGCTAGTAATAAATATGTTTCAGAGGGTCTTGATATCACAAATAATATCCCAAACATAGATTTTTACAATATTGCGTCGTGTTAGTTGGTACCTACGTACGGATAGTAAAATCGGACGTTTTTGTTGAAACCCAGCCGTGTAGGTAAGTATCAAAGTATCCAATTATCAAAAAGTAGCTCAGTGATGCCATAGTGCAAATATTATACACATTCACCACCATTTTTAGAGCGTCTTGCAAAATCTAAAATATAGACTGTCCAATAGAATTCGATAACGCAATTTGGTGCCGTAAAATTTTTATTACTTATTTTCAATTAACTTTCAAAAGCAAACAATTTCGGATAATGTTCTGCGCGAAAAGTAAAACGTTTTAACTTTTAAGGACTAAAGTCGACTGGCAAAGTTAGAATATTTATTTGTAGCAAAAAATTGCTTTTAAAATGATTTGTAGTTTTCGTAGGTCCATGTATCGTGGACACAAAAGTCAACAACCACTTGTTTGCGGGATTTTTTTTAAATGATTATTACGGCTCTCTGAGTGCTGGCTCTTACTTGTCTATAGTAGTAGCGTTGCCCACCGAATCCCATAGAGTCGCAGAGGATGCGCATCCGGGATCCGTATCACGGGATATCCTAGCACGGATTCCGCTCTCCCACTTTGACTTTTCGCTACATTCGGAATACGTGTACCTACTAGATAAGTAAGTGTCTTACGGCCGCACTCAGAGTCGACTTTAATGATTACTTAGTTAAGTATAGAGTTTTAAGACAAAACTGCCGCAATCAGAGACGCTCAGTAAATTAATTTTAATTGGCATTTAATGAGATGTAACTTAATTAGTTAAATGCCAATTAACATTAATTTATTAAACTTGTCTGATCGCGGCAGTTTTGTTTTAAAAATCTATACTTAACGAAGTAATCATTAAAGTCGACTCTGAGTGCGGCGGTTAATTAGTCAAATGCTAATTAACATTAATGTGCGGCGGTTAAACTCTGTATAAGTAGTTTTAATCATTGTGACTAGGAATAAATGTTTTATATATAAGTATTATTATTGTTATCCTGGGACGTGGATAAGCACAAAGTTGGCGGGGAGGCGGAGAGTGTCGCTTCTTTAGGTACTTAATAATAGTGTTTATATTCACTGGCAGACTAGGGGGGGGAAACTTCATTGGCAAAAACTTAAATTGAAAAAAGTTAAGGTTTGTAGCAACAGGAGTTAAAGAACCGGCCGCAAGGTGTGAATTTTTATAATTTTTATAACTTTTAAAGATATTTTTTTTACGTTTTTCTATAAAGTTATGACTTAGCCTATCACCCGGTTCTGGCTTGACGTCGATTTACGGGACACTCTATATATTTGACGGTGAATGGTGGAAGGTTGTTTACCTGGTGGCGGTGTGAGCGGTGGTGGCGCGGTGGGTCGCGGGGCTCGGGCGCGCGCGCCACGCTCATGCCTCAGCGAAGCCGCCGCATGCCCCCGCGGCCCGCGCGCCGCGCTGGCGCGTGCGGGAACACAACAAGTCAACAGTCATCATATAAATAGATAACATAGATATACCTACAATTATAATGGGCATGTGGACTACTTTTGAAAATCAAAATTCTAATTAGTCCGTCAGTTAGAAAATAAAAAAACAATAGACACGTATTTTTTGCTTTTTCAAATAAATTAAAATATACAGAGATAAAGCGCATTAAAGTTTAGGGTGAGGGGGTCGTGACGTCACTAACCGCTAAAACCGCCATACAAACTGTCAGAATAGTGACGTCACGCGAAATTTCAACTCAATATATCGCCGTTATTTTTTGATTACGTAAAAAAAGAACAAATACGTGTCCAATATTTTTTAATAATCTACAAGACGGACTAAAAAATAAAAATTAGTCAACATGCCCATTATTAAAACCTAAGATGAGAGAACTAAGATTAAAACAAAAAGGCCGCTTTTTTGTTTCAGTTTGTGAATAAGTAAGTAAATAACAATGAAATAAAAAAAAATATCAACAATAACACACACATTGGAGACCAAAAAGCCCCTTTAGCCAAGTTGACAATCTACAATCGGTAACTAACGCGTAGAAAAGGAACGGAATCGCTCTAAACTGAACTTTTCATTTTACGGTTTAGCGTGAGGTAAATTGTCAACTTGGCTAAGAGGGCAGAGAAGTTTTTAAATATCGTTGAAATCTACAACCCAGTTAATTAGGGAGAACCATGGAAATGAAAATCACTTTTAATGCTAAATTCCCGTGTAGTAAGTAGATAATATTATTAAGACATTAAATCTGAAAATTTTCATAGTTCAAAATGCACAACAGTTGTCAATGTTACTTTCTAACTGAGATGCTCGACCCAAAAATCGAATCACTTTAAAACAACGGTTAAAATGCATATTTAAATAGCTTTTGTTGTGCAATAACAACAATATAAATCTAAAAATACATTAGATATAATATTGCCGTAAGATTAACATATTAATATGAGACAAACATACAATTTCCAATAGAAAATATAACTCTTAGCAATAAGTTTAACGATATAATGGTATATCAATTACAGACACAAAAACACAGACAACTTTCACCGATAAAATGTATTGTGATCATGCGAAAGTACATAACACAAAAATTGAAGATGTGAGTAGATATTTGTCACCTCGAGACGTTGCTCCATTGTCTCATTTGTAACTAGTTGATGATATTTCACCTATGTGAATATCTGAATTCCCTGATTATGGTTATCATTTCGACCACTATCTTTTATCCTACTTTGTTTAAATAAGGTATTACATTTCTTCTACTCTAGGCAATGATAATATTATTGGCTCAAAGCGTTTTTCTGACACGTCCTCTCTCAGATCCATCTCTGATTCAAGATCCTTGAGACTTTGTCCAAAAGTGGACTCTGTCGCCAGATCTCGTCCGGCGAATCAATTGGAATTATGCCGTGACGTATTACAATGGACAAATGTCACTCAGGTTGGTGACCACTGCCTTCAGGTTAATGTTCGTTTGCTTAGAAGTAAATAAGTGTGTTTGAAAGTTGTTTGTCTGCATGTGATTTTAAATTACTTGATAGCATCCGTTTGTCACCGTAATCTATGATTACGGGCTTACGGGGTCAAGTATTTTTATTGACTCGCTTTTACGAAAAAAAAAATAGAGGCAAAAAGGCAATCATTTGCGTTATTTGAAATGCTAATATTCGCTAACTACTTGATATTTCTTTAATCGCGATGTTAATAGCTTTTAAACACGACAGTTCGTTGTGGTGATACATTATACTGTAGACACACGGATGACTTTCCACATATCCATCATTAATTAACTTAATAAACCTTTATTTTATTACTAAAACTTTGTACCAGAATTGGACTATAAAGAAAGGACCGAAAAATATGGAAAAACTGAGCGACCTTTTGGCGCTATTTCAGGTTATGTTGTGTAGGTAAACATAATCGTCTTTAATACTGTAAACGGAAAAATTAAAACAACACTTTTATAGAGAACAGAAATAAATTCCGCTCCAAGCTTGGTGGATATCCCGTGCAAACCCAGGACCGGGACCAGGTCAACTTGTCAAGAATGAACTCTTTCTTTCACAGCCGTCATAAGTATCGATCAGATATTTTGTCCACACTCTCACCCATTGATTGTATGGAGGTTCTCCAAGTCTATAAAAAAATGCCTATTCACCCCAATCTTGACGAGCTCCAAATTACAGCTTTGTGGAATAAGAATCTCCGGCCATTCAAATCCGAGAGGTTAAACCAGAGACCCCCTAAAATTTTATGTACTGTGGGTAATTAGTAAATATTCAATTTTAAAATATCTCAATTTGCCCCGTAAAAGATGTAGCATTTCGTAAGAGACACGTTCAAAATAGCACTTCAAGATTATCGAAAACTGATCAATATGGATATTGAACTATGTATTTCATTCCTATAGAGACGCAGCAGTTTCTAAGCCATCAGGTCACAGCTAAAGAAAACAGGACAGTAGGTACCCGTATGCATGCATACATGTGCAATAAAAACTAGGGCAACCCCTACACTGCCTACGATCAAACATAGCCCCTCTAACAAGATTCATCTGCAGTAGCTTCACACAAATGGCACTCTTGCAATATTTAAAGCTCGAATTGAAGTCCGAATTCACGTTGACACCGGTTTTCTTGAGCCGTTCGTCAACAAACTTCACCCATATTACAACGGTATTAAGAGCTGAAATTCTTTGGCGAATGACTCTATCTGAGTGGTCGGCGCGATGTGGCGCAGCCCCTAGGCTTTGATAGAATGTGGGCCAAGGTCAACCGAGGCCCTCGTAAATAGATCTCTAGGCATAAAGGCAGGGTCAGTGAGGCAGAAGAGCTAAAATACCCGTCATCTAGCGACTTACTAACCAACCACTGCTTTTAAAATGTGGGTGTGCAAATGACGTGAATGCCAAATATTAAAAGATTTTTTAAGTACTTACGCCCGAAAGAATACAGGTTTGACGAAGTTGAGAAAATTCATAAAAGGAATTTTCAAAAGCATAATAAGTATAGTAAAACATTGAATACTTATTAGAAAATACGTGTAATCAAGGAATTTAAGTGATGAAAATGATATCAAAACACATGACGCAGAGCAGTCGAGACTTCGCACATGCGCATTAACTAACATGCCCTGCAATTTTGTTTCACAGGTAAAAATCTTTAAATATCTAGTCCCATTACAGAGTATATATCTAATTTAAAAAATTTGTAATTCAATAAATACTAATCTAATTTGTTTAGACATCTACCTACGAAAATGACTTCAATACTTCTTACTGGCCAAAACTCAAAAGCAATGACTTAAAATCTGGGTGACTTTTCTAGTAATATGTAACGCTCCGTTTGACAAATTGTTTATGAATTTCCATAGACCGATGCTCAACGCCCTAGTAGGTTTAAATAAGCCTGATTTCAAGCAACATATAGATTGGTTAGACTAAATCTGCAATATAGAACTACCCACTGTGACAATTCAAAGAATACGATACTCACAACAAACACAAGTACCACCACTTTCGCGTGCCGTTCACACGTGTTGCAAGCACAGAACAATCACTGGACACTATAATTTAACACAATATATACTAAAAAGCACGGGTTTTTGTTAAAATTTCACTGTTTTCAGCAGGGCCTGGAGGCTGGCAGGAACGTAGCGCGATGACATTTGTCATGTGCAGACCGCGCTCGGGTCGCTTCGGGGACGTTCGGGCCAGATCGTGCGCCTTCGGGTGTTTTCGGGCGGTATTGATCGGGTGTTCGCGCGGCGCGGCGCCCGGCGGCCGGCCGCCCGTGGCGCCCCCGCTCGGCGCTAATGAGAGCTGATCAGTGTCCATAATTTAGCAGCCACCAGGAGTGAACGTTGCGCGAATTAATGGCGATTTTATTAATTTATCGCCAGCAAAAATTGGCGATGGTTTCGTGGATATTACTTCAGCTTTATTGGTGGGAAAAAATTCTGTTCTAGATAAAATATGTCCCCATATTGTATTTACGAGTACGTTAAGTTGTATGACCTATTTATCTGCACTTTTAAGATAAGATAAACTTTATTCAGCAAGAACAAACACATACACCACGCATTACGCAACAAACACTTTACAATATAAAGGTAAATAAAAGTAAGTATATGGTGCAGTGCCTTACAAAAAGGGACTACACTCAGCATAATATGCTGCGGGCTGCGACCAGGCTGCGACCGTAGTAGCCACAGCGCTGATTTTCAGTGGAGTCCCAGCGTTCCGCCTGCGAAATTATCGGAATCTATCAAAAGTCTTTTGATCTAGCACGAAGAGTGTGGACTGGAAAGAATAAACAATGGTTGACTTTCTTTTTGTTACATTTGGATACTATACTTTAATCCTACTAATATTAATGTGAAAGTGTGGATGTTTGGATGTTTGTTACTCAATCACGCAAAAACGGCTGAACGGATTTGGATGAAATTTTGCATGCACGTTGTCAGGTGTATTATTGTATAGGTGGGTCTTTGAAAATCATAATGACATTTCAATCTAATTATATTTTCTATTTTAAATCGATGGTTGTTGAAGTCCCCCACTCTAGCTTTTTAACAACTCTAGCTTTTTGAACACTCTCTAGATTTCTTAACAATGAGTTTGTGTACCTAACTTTTTAAATCGTTCTACCTAGGTACTGTAATTGTAACGGTAAACATTCCGCTCCACTACAAAACCCTTCACTAGGATGAGGTTTGACACGCACTTGGCCGGTTCCTAAGATGATTATGCCACTCTTCTTCCCAGCGAGAAAACTGAATATTCATGCAAAATGAAACTTGAAATCTTAACCAAGTCTGCAAACTCAACTTGGCGCTACTGGGTAGTGGTGTACTTAGAGCTACCCACTCTACTACTCTGCTAGTTTATCTACGTATTATATGTTTATTATCCTTTGTACACTTAGTGAGCAATAAATACTTGAATACTTGAATCGGCTACCAAAACTGTTTGGTTGCGTTTCTTATCGGAATTCGCAACGGTATCAATGAATTATCGCCCCCGCGTTGGTCAGCAGATCGAGTGCACTTGTTTTTCACTGTCTACGGGGCTAATTGCACCATTTTTCATTTGCGGCCCTTCCGCCCCCCTTATGCAGGGTGCTGACGCCCTAACCCGCCCCCTCCGTGACCAGACTTTGATATTTGATGGAATAAGAGTCGTATACTTATATATTTTTAGGAAAACAATATTGTTGTTGATCATTTACGATTGAGTAACGAACGAATACCTACTAAATTTTTTATATCTTTTTTGTTATGATTTAACCCTTTTTTCTGATAATTAACTAAAGACTGCAGAAGTTCAAAGATGACACCTAACCGTTATACATATATTCCGTGTTACAAAAGTATAGTCTTCCTATAGTTTTCTAAGAATTATTATTTTTTTGGTGAATAATTCATTAAAAAATCACAACTCGCTTCAATTAAATTAGACGAGTCATGGACGACTTACGATTAGTTTAACAGAAAATCGACACCAAAATTCAATTACACACGTATCTGGGCCTAATCAGTTCAACAATATGCAAATGAAGAGCACATTCTAATTAAGCATCCTTCGAAAACACAATTTAGACAAAAATCTACGATACTTATTATAATTAAATCAAAAGGCCATGTTGTTAATTAAACGAGAGAGGGAAAAAAAAATAACAAAATTAGTCATTAAAATAAAAATAAATTGTTTATTGATTATCTATTTCAAAACATGACGGGCAATAAGAAAGTTGCGTGCGAGGCGGTGTCAACGTTTCATTAGTAATATAATTATTGTTTAAGTGCTGATTAACTGACTCGGACACATCGGCTAGAAGTGAACTCACCAATTAACGGGGTCCCAACTCCGGTTAATGTTTCCTAAACATCCGGTGCGATATGAGGCGGCTATAGGTCAAAAAACCGGTACAATTATTACAAATGGAGAAATCTTCTTTTATTTTAGCCACACCAGCCATGTACCAACCTTACCTACACTATCAAGATTTCTACCCACTCATTGACTATAAAAGGAAATTTCCATAATACCTATCATCTTTTCAATTTTTATGAGTTTTTTTTTTTTTTTTGTAAAAGCTATTAGACACCGCAATCGTTTAGCTGAGGTCGTATAGCTGTCTGATTGTTCTAGATCTATTGATTTATTTAAATATATTGGTACAAGCGTATGCCCGTAGTTTGATCAGCATCAGTTTAGGAGTTCCGTCGGCAACCCTTGGTTCTAGAGATAAAAACTAAACGATTAACAAACAATGAAAACTTTAAAGGTTGCATTTTGGGAAACTATTCCTAAATACACTTGTGCCAATTTCGAGGTTCTGGACATTGGAGCGGTGTGGAGTGTGGACCCTACGTATTTCAGTTAGTCAGTTTCACCTCTTATAAAATATACTAGCTGTCCTCGCAGATTTACCTGCGGGAGTTTAGAAATTTCCGTAGGAACATCATAATTTTCTTTAATAGAAGCCTTATCCATACAATTGCAAACACAACAATAGAAAAACTATTTAAATCGGTTGAACCATATTGCATTTTATGGTAGTTTTCGCGAGACTAACGCACGGCATCTTTTTTATATATAGACTAGCTCTCCCGCGCGGTTTCACCTGCGATAATTTCGAAGTTCCCGCGGAATTGTTCCATACAAACTTTGCAACCCCTTTTCATGCCCTTAGGGGTTGAATTTTCATAAATCCTTTCTTATCGGATGTCTACGTCATACAAAGAACACACCCTCCAAGTTTCAGGTCTCTACGATCAGCGGTTTAGGTTGTGCGTTGATCCATCAGTCATTCAGGGCAAAGCATTTTATATGTATAGATATAGCGATTTTGATTTTTAACAAGTGCACATTTGCACACACTAATAGTTCAATGTGCTCTTGATTTCGTCATTTAAATTTAAATTTTGTGTTCAATCCATTCTAATAACTTACGACTAATACCTACGTCTGTCTGTAGAGTGATGATACATTGATATTGGCCACAACATCTCACGTCTATAATTCAATCAAAATACGGATCGATCTCGGCTGTCAACGTTAGAGAATTAATACTTAATTTTACTTCTCAAAAAATTTAATAATACCTCTACAACCATAAGCAACCCGATTTGTGTGAACCAAAGATTATAAAAACAAAGGAGATATGCCATGAGATGTTAGTACCGGTCGCCACTTGTCACCGTATCAAGTATCTGCAAAATTATCTTTATTAATTATTTATAACAGATGGTGCCTGCGGCTTGCCTCTCGTTTAGTTATGTATGTAGATTTTGGCAATCAAATTTCTATCCCTCGGGAACAGAACTTTTTTAGGGATGAACACCTGACATCGTGAATACGACGAACGACCATGACGATCGGCTAAGTAATTAAGACGTGAAAGTGTTACAAACATGCAAGCTCACATTTCCATGTTATCTAAGGATTTAATGTCTTCAATAATTGAGTAATATTAATGGCTCGTCTTGGCGGGGGCACTACCGTGCCCCCAGATAACTAATTATTATAAATTAATTGTTATAAATAATTAATTAATAATTGCTAGTCTCAATCTCCATTTTTCGTGGAAACTATAAAGTACAGAATTGCATCGACTCGACTTGAGAATTCAGCAATAAGCAAGAGTTCCATGTAAAAGACATTTAAGTTCCGTCAGAAATAAAAACTTTAAAAACAATATTGACAAAACAGTTCAACTAGGAAACGAGCAAAAAAGGGTTTAATTTTATACACGCATAAATAAATCAATATTATTATAATAGTTATAATAAATCAATATTATTATAATATTATTATAATAGTTTGTAATAAAAGTGCCTTTCACGTTCACTTTAATAATTTTTGAAGTGAAGTTACATAAAATAATTCCTATACTAAGTTGTACTAAGTTGTAATAAGCCGCGCGAACTTGCGATTACTGCGTCGCCTGACAGTGTGATGAAAGTTTTGAGGAGAGAATAAATTATTTTGAAAACATTATGACATATCTCCTTCGTTCCATAATCTGTGGCGTCAACATAGCGGTTGAGGAGTCGAGAAACATTTACGATACCCGAATTTTTATGTATCTTAATGACGTTCAATAATTACCATCTAAGTAAAACGGCTACCTTAATAATGTGGATAGACACCAGTAATTATCAAAATCTTCGATTACTTTATACGTATCGACGGTTTTCTTTAGAAAAATCACATCGAAAGTTCGTTGACACCGCGGTGTTTTGTTGCCATATGCAAAGTAGAGATCGTCACTTCTTGCTCACCGCAGACCGGTTGGTACAAGTAATATTAGTATTTGAGTAGCATTTATTGCCTAGAATCTAATCTTATCTTGTAGAAAACTCTATGAATGTAGAGAACTTGTGGCTTTTTGCTCAAATTTTTCGCGCGCAAGTTCTATGTTATGGGTAAGGTAGGTAGTGCAAAGCTTGGCCAGCCAATGTAAAGGGTTGCAACTTCCGTTCGTGACATTATGGCGGATCGTTGGGCTACTTTTTTAAATACGATATCCAATAGATATTTATTCGCATTCTTTTAATTAAATACTATATAAGTACCTTAATTATAAAATACTAAAAAATATATATGTATGTATATCGATTAACGCATATGCTAAAGTTTGATAAAATAACTTAAAAAATTTAAACATATTTCTATTTTCTGCTTAGATTTTGAATATTAGTGACATCGGATAAAAAAAATAGTATTGTATAATATTAATTTGGTTTAATAAATAAACAGCAACAATAATATTATGTTTAGTGTAAGAAACTTTTCTTTCAAAATTTCTATAAAATCTAGCTAAAAATCCACCTTAAACTTTTGAGTCCAAATATACTTTTTAGTTTTAATTTAATTTCTCTTTAATGTACTGTTTTTTTTATGCCAAATAAAATTTATTATTGAGTGAGCCTATAGTCAATACCACCAAGTCTAAACATAATAATTAATAACGGAATTTTAATTAGAGGTGATTGTGTACACTGAGGTATTTAAATGAATATCGGTCTTTTTGATGATACACGTAAAGCAAAAACGCCCGTCAAATACAAACGAGGTTTTAACAGTAGCTTTCCTTGTGTTCTGGCATAGATTTTATTTGCAATCGGTTCACGGAAACAAGTGTTATGACAAGTGAAAAGCTAAGCGTAATAAGTTACCAACTATAATTGGCAAATCAGCGGAAAACCTAATCTATACAAATAATATAAAGAAAAAAGATTCGTAATGCGATTTGTATCTCTGAAGTTAACGCAGTAAAATGGATAACTGGATACATTCATCTATCAGTTGCTTCAACTGCCTGCCTGAATTAAAATAAAAAATATTATTATAAATAATAAATTATAAATAATGGGAGATCGACTAATTACTATACATAAACAAAGTCCTCCGTCGCGTCTGTCTGTCTGTCTGTTCGCGATAAACTCAAAAACTTCTGAACGGATTTTCGTGCGGTTTTCACCAATAGATAAAGTGATCCATGAAGAAGGTTTAGATATATAATTTATCAAGGTTTTACATAAACTGGTTGAAATACATCGGTGATTGTTGGAAGTGTCGGAAAAAGGAAAAAGTACCTACTTTATTAGCCTTTCACCGCATAAGTACGGAACCGATCATCATGAACTTTTGCATACACATTGTCCAGAGGTACAGAGAACTACAAAGTTACTTTTACCCCGGAATTCCCGCGGGATCCCCTAAAATAACGCGGGTGAAACCGCGGGGAACAGTCAGTTAAATCCCTACTAATATTATAAATGCGTAAGTAACTCTTTCTGTCTATCTGTCTGTCTGTTACGCTTTCACGCCTTAACAGCTGAACCGATCATCATGAAATTATGCATACACGTTGTCAGGGGTACAGAAAAGGACATAGGGTACTTCTTGTCCCGGAATTCCTGTGGGAACTCCGAAATTAACGCGGGAACAGCTAGTATAAAATAAGTGATATACCGTTAGAATGAGTGCTTTATAGCTTAAATAAACATTGTTTCATTCATGCAAAGCGCAAATCAACCAAATCATAGTTTCGATAAACGCGAACGATATCAAATCGGCAACGCGTAGGTAACAACAGAAACAAAAGCGTCATTTATAATGTCACGATGTCAATTAGGCGGCGGCCGCCCCAAAAACTACATCCAACCACTTAGCAAATAAAACATAGCGGAGCGGAGCCCGCTAGATGGCGTGCTACAAGGGCATTACAGCGCGAAGACAACGCAGCGCTAGGAGCGGCCCGGCCCTATTGACCGCAGTAACGCGTAAACACCACCGCGCACCACCGTACCGACACCCGACCAAAGCACAACCACCAAACCGTACTGCAATATCTACATCGACGACTAAGTACTAGTAGAAGAAAGCTGGGAGCCGAGTTCCTTCCCTTCCATTAACTTTTTTGACAGAAAGCATCTGACTATGTTGAGACGGTGGCCTCTTAATTAACTATAATTCATGAAGTTTAGATTTTATACTGTATGCTTGTAATGTAAGGAGCAACCTAAGAGTTGCCCGCACGTTACTTCTCTTGGGAATTCTGCCTTCCGAGCGAGCGGTAAATGTAAAAAAAATATTATTTACTACTAGCCCCGCGGTTTTACCCAAGGTAGATAATTTCGGAGTTGACGCGGGAATTCCGCGATAAAAAGTACCCTATGTCCTTCTCTGTACCTCTGACAACGTGCATGCCAAATTTCATCCAAATCCGTTCAGCCGTTTTTGCGTGATTGAGTAACAAACATCCAAACATCCACACCTTCACATTTATAATATTTGTAGGATTTTGTTGGTATTTTGACTGAATTCAAATGTTAATTTATGATGTACAACTTGACGAGTTCAATAAATAATATGTTTGACTCGCTATCGAACGTTCTGGATACGATAAGTAACAAAGCAGCAATGCACACGCAACAAGCGCGTCGCACACCCGATGAGCACCCCATCAAGCCGCCAGCTAAACTCTAGATGAGTGCGTACAAATCACGTTTCGCGCGAATCAATACTTAAGTTCAGGCGATCGCCCCCCCTGCAATAAACAGTGGGGGGCGGTAGTTGGGGGTCGGTGGGGGCGGGCGGTTTATCGACCACCCTCGGGGGGCGCCCACCTGACCGACACTAATCAGGGCTCATCCCGCAGACACCTAGAGTAATTGTACGCACTTTATTGCGCGAATGTACTTTGATACGGCGGTGTTTATGAATGTAAAACTGTTATTGAATAAATGGGTGAGCGTACAATATAAAAATTAATGTGTTATAGAGGTGCGGTGCGTAACTATACTATATTTATACACCAATAATTATGAGAGTGAGTGAAGGGACCAATATATTAAGGCAACGGCACTCAACCTAACCTATTAAAAAGTCAAATTCCCTAATAGGCTAGTTTCCTGGGTAAAAAAATCAAAATTCTATTTAGTCCGTCAGTTAGATAATAAAAAAATAAAAGACACGTATTTTTTGCCTTTTTAAAATAATGGAAATATGCATAGATAAAGCGCATTAAAGTTTAGGGTGGGGGACTCGTGATGTCACAGCTCGCTATAACGTGCGAACAAACTGTAGCGAGGCGTGACGTCATGTGAAATTTCGACTCCGTTATTTTTTGGTTACATAAAAAAAAAAAAAATACGTGTCCAATATTTTTTAATAATCTACAAAACGGACTAAAAAAGAAAATTTAGGAAACTAGCCTATTGTATGTAAGATATTTAATTTCAAAGAAATAGAGGAGGAGCTATAAAATACGCAATGTAATTTTTTTATCATAATTCTGCAACAATAAAACCTTTATGTTATGTTGTGTTGTCGATGTTGAAACTAATATCAAACTTTTTTTTTTCTCTTACATTAAAAGTATTTTATTTTAATTTTGCGAAAAAATAGTTAAAAAGTTAACAAAATTCATCATCATATAATATACCTACATGTGTATCAGCACTATCCACGGACACTAAAGTGCCTTTCTGTGTGACATTGTGTTTGGTACAATCAGAGACAATGTAATAGAGGTAGATGTTCTAAATGCGTGACTCAATAAAAATCTTAATCCTGACCCGCCGCTGACCCCGGGCGCGGCCAACGTATTTATCAAAGCTGTCAAAACTCGCGGCTCCCTCATCTCCCTCCGTGTGCGAGAGCCGGCTCATACACTAATATAGACGGAAAGTGACCGACAATTTCATAAACTTTCCTTCCGGGTATGACAGCGTTAAATTTTGGGAAGATTTGAATTGTTTTTTTTTTCGATTCTACAAAAAAGAGGTGATAATATAATATTGTTACTGTGCTACTCACTATACAATTAAATGTATGTTGCTATACATAATTTGCGTCACTTTTAAATCATTTTGTCCTTTATTTTTCCCCAATAAAGAGAGAGAGAGAGAGATAAAGACAACATAATTATAATTAATTTAAATTTGCAGTAAGAACACGATTTAGGCAAACAAACAAAAAGGGTAGAATTGGTTCTATATTTTAGTAAAGATCTGATAAAAATGCGAATAGTTTTTCTTCTTCGGATTGCGCCATAAGACATAAGTTATATAACTCACTTTTCATTCAGTGAAATAAAACTGAAATGAAGTTTTAGTTGAGCTTACTAAACTATTATTAGTATTTTATTTTTAATTCATGTTGATTTTCACTGTAGATATATACCTATACAGAAGCACAAAAATACAACGCTCTCCCTTGTACGATACGATCTATTAAAACACCACAAATAACGAGTACCTACACTTTTGTTATTTTCTGACAAATAACATGGCGTTTTAATATATTTTTTATTACTCATACTCGGAAAGTAGGTCTGAAGTTGCCTGAGAAGCGAGTTGAAAGTAACACTTTTCAGCCCTAGGGAGAATCGCTTTCAACTGACAGCTGGATACTGCAGAAACTCAAGTTTTTTTTTATGTCATAGGGGGCATACTTACTGGCCAGTAGCACACCTAATGGTTGATTTATGTAAAATAAAATTCACTAATTTTTTTCTTTAGCTAATTCCTATTTTTATTTTGACTTTCCTTGCATTCGTAATGAAAAGCACAGTGTTATCCTCGGGAGAAAGACTTATTTAGTCCCTCGATCTATTGGCCAATCAAACCCCGTCACGGGACTAAATAAGTTACTTTCACCCCTAGGATAACAATGTACTATTTTTACTCGCACAACAAATACCAGAATCCACATCAAAAAATATAACAACGCAGGTAAAAAAACAGCACGTCAAGGAAGCCATTTACTAGTGCTGCACTGGTTTATGTTTAATTATTAATTTGAACGTACGAGTAATGTTCCCCCGGCAATTTGCCGACGGAAGCGAGTCAAAGTCATGTAACGGCGGGCAATCGGTGTACGAGCGGGGCGCGTGTAGCGAAGCACGCGCCGCACGCGATGCGCACGCGAGCCGCGCCGCGTGCGATCGCACGAACCAACGCACCGTCGACGCGTGAAAAACGATAAGAAATTACGACCGCGATTGTACATATACATTGGCAACAGGGTTTTGTTGCGGTTCCGTAACTACAACGTGTTAATGAATTAACCAAAAACCTGATACACCCCATTAAAAAAAATAAACAATAATGTGACTAAAATATAAATTTTGTCGAAACAATTAATAGTTTAAAAGTTGTTTAACATTAGTTTGCGAGGTGACCTATCTACGAAATTTCAAGCGCTACGCCCGCAACTACCTACGTGTCAATGACCGATTCGATTTGTTTGCTACGGGCGGCGTACGCGCCAAATATTGTGTTGTAAATCATTTAGACATGGGCAAGTAAAAATGAAAAAAATTAACCTATGTTAAAACATGGTGCGATCAATTCGGAAGCCGATTCTGAGAAAAGTACTTTCTAGTTAATTCATTAACACGTTGTATATCACTAGGTATCACTTTTGTATCCTTACTTCCCAACTGTCAATAGGTACTTATTAAAAATGCGAAAGTGAATTTATTTGTTGGTTTGTTACGCTTTTACGCCTTAACTACTCAACCGATCGCCATGAAATTCTGTATTTATGTTGTCAGTGGTAGTTTTGATAGTGGCGTTCCCGCGGGGATTCCGAAATTAACGCAGATAACGTAGGAAACTGCTAACGCGCTGAGATAAATTATTAAAATTTAAAAATACGATGTTTCGAATAGTCAGGTAAATAGTAGGTAAGATTTTTAATTTATTTATTTAAACTTTATGCACATCATGGTACAAAAGGCGGACTTAATGCCACAGCGGCATCCTCTGCCATTTATATTTATCGTAAACCAGCTGCGCCCCGCGGTTTCACCCGCGTGAGTTTTGGGATCAGGAACCTTTGCGGACGCAGGCAGGACAACCTGCCAAAGTTTCATCACAATCGGACCAATGGTTTCGAAACGCATAGAGACAGACATACAAACATTCATTTTTATTTATAAAGACTAATGTCACAGTGTTGCTACTCACGTTTTCCAAATGAGATTAGTGTGTTTTTTCCCTCTATGGAGTTTATAAACGTATTATTCCCACAGTAAGGATTGTATATAGAGATTTTAATACCTCAGGGATGCAGATCAGACCAATATGCAAATTATTTTGTCACTAGCCGTTTCCCGCGGGTTCCGGGATTAAAAGTACCGGATGTCCTTTTCTGTGCCCTTGACAAAGTGCGTGCAAATTTTCATGATGATCGGTTTAGTAGTGGAAGCGTGAAAGTGTAAAAAACAAATAAAATAACTGACATTGGCATTTATAGTAAGGATGTGATTACAAAATGGAAATTAAAGAGGGTCACTAAGATCATAGACACACTAGACTTGTCATCAAGCTGATGCGTGGCGAGTTGCGTCTGCGCAGAGTGACTAACGCAGCCGTTTCTAATGTCGGGACGCTGATGCATCTGTTAGTTACGTATGCATTGCAAATAGTTACCAATTAAATAACCAATATCTACTTAGAACTTAACTAATGTTGGTAATTATTGTGTCCACTTATAAAACATTTGTAACTACGCGAACATATTATTTAATATCTGCTCTTAAATTCCCGCGTTTTTTTTTCGGAGTTGCCGCGGGAATTCTAAGATAAAAAGTGCTCCTTGTCTTTTTCTGTACCCCTGACAATGTGTATATAAAGTTCCACGATTATCGGTTGAGTTGGTAGGCGTGAACGCGTCAAATAAACTTACATTAGAATTTTTTTAATTATTTTCGGTAAACATCAGTTGAAGTATGTAAACTGTAATGAATGTTTTGTACTTTTTTTAATCAAAAACCTCCTTACCTTTATTTAAAAAACCATTAAAAAAAGAATCTTTAGAAAAATTGAGTTTAAAATAGTTTAAACAAACAGGGGTTTGCGCTATTGTCTATTGATCTCTAATTATTTCCTAGCTGTAGTTAAGTATGGTGAATACAGTACAGTTGAATAGAAAAGTGTGCACGCCACCATACATGGTACATTTTATATTGCCTTCTCTACACGAGTGTACTGGTTGTGTTGAAATTTAGGTAAGTACTTGTTCCTAATTACTGTGCTTGCGTGACTTCACTATTGTCTGAGTTTAATGGATAGAAGAATAGAAGAAAAAAAAAACAACAACATTCAGTCGAATTGAGAACCTCCTCCTTTTAGGAAGTCGGTTTATAAACGAGTAGGGCGACCAGCGCTTGACCATAATATTATGTATCTGAACTACGCCAGACGGAACCGAGCGTCTCTATTTGCATCGACGGGCATAACGCTTTTTACTGACGTGACGCATGACGATTTAGGTTATAATCGAGGTTTTGGCGTACATAAGTTTTTTTTTTTATATTTGTACGTGTTTATGTTGTTGTATTTTTTAATATCATTAGGTAACGTGTTGTACAGCTGCGCTCCCTCAAATAATATCGTTTACTATCCATAATTTCTACCAGTTAACTCATATCGCAAACCGCGTTAATTATCTTTGTTTGACGAGGACCAATTTTATTTTAATTTTAGAGGATTTAGAATTTTAGATATTGCACTCAGCAGTTTTACTTACAACTAGCTCGGTATTTCCTCGGGTACTCTAAGTAAGTATATCTCGATGAAAGTATTCCCTGAAACTGTGGCCTCCTATCCTATCAGTGCATGAATTTTCAGGATCGGTTCAGTAGCACCGAAAATTATCTCATTCATACAAACTTACGAACTTAACCTCTTTACAATATTAGTGTACGTTCAGTGTCAGTCTAGATTAGGCTATATTTAGGAGGGCGGGGGGCGCAGCGGGGGAGCCGCCACGCGCCCGCCCTCGCGCACCGGAAGTCGCCGTACACAGCCTACAGCCACGGATGTGTAGTTAAAGTAGTACCTACACTCACAACGTAGGAATTACATGCATGCTTACACGTTTTTATGACATTCCGATTAAATATCAAATTGAGTTTGTAACGTTATTTGTTTGTTTCTAATGTAAAATTACTCTCACTTATTTTCTGCCCCGCAATCTACGATCGATAACGTTATAAAACAATAAGGAACGTATCGTTAGGTCACGTGGTTACGAATAATTTGACTCTTGTGTTAAAACCTTTTCCTATTTATAATATAGGCCTGGGAGTCAATAAAAAGAATAGTTTATGATGAAAAAAAAAACTCCCAGGTGTATTATCCATCCTACTAATCTTACTTTCTACTAATGTTATTAACGCGAAAGTTTGTAAGAATGTATGGATGGATGGATGGATGGATGTTTGTTACTCTTTCACGCAAAAACTACTGAATGGATTTAAATAGAACTATACAATAATATAGCTTATACATCAGATTAACACATAGGGTACTTTTTATTCCGGAATTCACGCGGGTACTCTGAAATTAATGCGGATGAAACCGCGGGGCACAACTAGTATTTATATAAAAATGAATCCCTATTTCCCTTGGTCACGGCATCACGCGTGAACGGCTGATACACTTTCGCTAATTCTTTTTTGTTGTGTTTGTTACTTTAAGAAGAAGAAGAATAAAAGGAGTTTGCTGCGGGAATTCCTAAACTCACGCCGGTGAATCTCCGAAACGGTTGGACCGATTTTGACGGGACTTTCACTGCTAATTAGCTGATGTTATGAGGAGTAAATTAGGCTTGTTTGGAGTTCCTGCGGGAATCCCGAAACACAGCGGGGCACAGCTAGTTATTATATTAATAGAAAAAGGTTTATACATTTTAATTGGATGATTTCTTGTGACCACGTGACATGGCGATATGTCGCTTAGTTTTCTATAACGATATCAATTATGGATTGTCAACTTGGCTAAGGGATTGTAATGAATTAAACTGAATTTTTCTCAACAGTGAACGCATCGTCATCGACATTAAAAATAATGATGACTTGTACGAAATGAGGTTTTAAAAATACGAGAGCGCGTTTTCTCGCGAATCTCACGCGTAGTTTCAATATAGCAGCAACTAGCGAGTGAGACTAATACAATTAACATGCAAATCAAAGATATTGAAAGAGAATAGATTGACAATACGCTCGGACGCTAAGCTTTCCCCTTGAACCACGCAGAGGTCAAATGATCTCATGCTAACAAAATGCCGTTGGCTGGCAGAGACTATTGTCCATAGATACCACTTGACGGATCTTTGTGGTGACTGGTATTTGATTGCGTCGAAACGACGTGATTGGTTTTTATTTTGATCATGCCCCCCGCAAAAATTGGTTGACATGGATT
Organism: Zygaena filipendulae; assembly: GCA_907165275.2. Classification (NCBI taxonomy): domain Eukaryota; kingdom Metazoa; phylum Arthropoda; class Insecta; order Lepidoptera; family Zygaenidae; genus Zygaena; species Zygaena filipendulae. Next base: position 14,969,625 of record OU015649.1, on the reverse strand, counting down.
GCATAGTGAAAGTTTGCGTTGTTCGTCTATTCTCTTATAATGTCTTAGACGCAAATGATTCACGGGGTGCACGCACGCGCTTCCCGCGAGCAACATTACGCGGCGCGGTGAGTGTCGAGAGTGATTCACAGGCCGCGGTCGAAAGCGTTTTTGGACATAGATAAGCAATAGTGTGTTAACCCACACTGGAGAAATTTTGAGTAAATCGTGTTTTAAAAGTAGAGAGCCATTTTGTGTCAACATTTTTATGTTAAATGTCTAGTTACATATTTAAGCAATTTAATAAGGTAAACACATAGTTAAAAAACGTTCCCTAACTCTCAATAAATCATTCTGAATCAATAACTTAATTTTGTGGGTTAACATGTTATTGCTTATCTGCGTCCTTTTATTGCGGCAAATTATAGGACATCACTAAACGCTGAACACACCCTCGCGTAGATCCTCGACGCTGCCACAGCGATGGGAGATCTAGGCGAATAGACCGATGTTCTCAGTGCTTATCCGGATTTGAATAAAATAGTTTTTTTTTTTTTTATTTATAACTAGCTTTTCTTCGCGGTTTCACCCGTGTTAATTTCGGAGTACCCGCGGGAATTCCGGATTACAATATAGCCTATGTTACTCAGGGATAATGCAGCTATCTAATGGTGAAAGAATTTTTGAAATCGGTCCAGTAGTTATTGAGTTAAAACAAACAAACAAACAAACAAACAAAAAATCAAATCTTTCCTCTTTATAATATTCGTAATAGACAAAATTGATAAGAAATTCGGAATTCCGAGGCCTTTAATTGTAAAAATCTGCATATATTATACAGATGATTGGTCAGGCTACCAATGATAGCGTGTAATAGGCTTGAAAGCTTAAAATATACCAACGTAATATTAGTTAGGATTACCATGTTGCATAACCGTTTTAAAATCGTCACAAAATTGAAACTAATGACAAATCCCACCATTTGGCTCTCGACACTCTACAACACCCAATAGGTATGTTGACGACTTTTGAAAATCCAAATTCTAATCAGTCCGTCAGTTAGATAATAAAAAAATAATGGACACGTGTTTTTTTTTTGCTATTTCAAATTAATGAAAATATACATAGTTTAGGGTGGGGACTCGTGACGTCATTAACCGCTATCAGCCCCCATACAAACTGCACTGGATAGTGACGTCACGCGAAATTTGAACTAAATGTATCGCCGTTATCTTTTGATTGCTTACGTTAAAAAATCGTGCCCAATATTTTTTATTAATCTAAGAAACTGGACTAAACAAGATTTTTTTTTTCGACTAGCCCATTCCTGTCTTGTGTCTATGTATTACATCAAAAAGCTTCCGAAATTACAGCTCTTGTAATAAAGCACAATACACAGTCAGTATAGATTCGATAACATTTGCACTGGACCCCTCCCTCCCCCTCCCAACCACGGCGCGCTGCCCACACCGCTCACAAAGCCCAGTTGCCCACACTTGCCCCCCACTGCTCGGCTCTCGAAGTGCGCACATTGCACGGCTCAAGCGGCTTTGTGTAGATTTAGTTACAGCTGTGGGGGTGAGGGGGGACCTTATTTTTGCCTTCTACTATTTGTTTTGTAACTCTATATATTATGACTGGCATCTCTATTATTTAAGTTATGACGATGCGGAAGTGTTTCTGATTACTGCCATATCCTTGCCTATTATAAAACAAAGTCCCCCACCATGTCTTTCTATTCATTCATTCAAAAACTACTGAACGGTTTTTCATACGGTTTTCAGCAATAGATAGAACGGTTCGAGAGGGAGGTTTATACGTATATTTAACCCTGGAATTCCCGCGGAAACTCCGAAATTAACGCAGGTCGTTAGCTAGTTGTCTATATTTTTCGACAAGTTAAAAAACCAGCTGTTTTTTTTAATTATGCAAGCTGTGTACAAGGATCGTCGACCGCGGATAGATTGTTTAAAAAAATGACGCAATTTTTCAATAAGTGCCACCCGGAAGAATGTAGGGTGACCAAGATTGTCGCGTCCACCCGTCACCGTAACGAATGAGTGTTCGCAGTGACAGCGCGGGGCCGGGGGCGCAAAGGGGCGCAGGGTTCGCCAGCGGGGGGCGACGTTGTCCCCCAGGGCTCGTATTCGCTATGACCATAACACGTCGCGTTAATACAACGCGTCACAAAACTTGTTCCTCCTTCGCTCAAAGAAGTTTCACTTCATATGCGTTTGCAACGTGTGTTATGGGGTGCAGAATATTAATTTCTTATATTCAGGCTACTGGAGCATTTGGAATTGTGTTTTGAGACGCGCGCTCTTTACTGTATACCCCAAAACAAAGTTACAATGTTTTTACAAAAAAATCTTGTAAAATATGGCATACAAAAGGCGATCTTATATGTATAGACAACCTTTAGGTGGACAGACAAAAACAAAAAAAAAATATTACCTATGAATTGATATATAGGCAGGACAGAAATCATAAAATAATATAAAAAGATTTATAACTTAACCTATACTAATATTGTAAAGAGCAAAAGTTTGTGAGTTTGTGACGTTGTAGGAGGTAATCTCTGGATCTACTGAACCGATTTTAAAAATTATTTCACTTTTACGAAGCTACAGTGATCCTGAGTGTCATAGGGTACTTTTTATCCCAGAATTCGCGCGGGATCTCCGAAATTACCGCGGGTGAAACCGCGGGGGTCAGCTAGTATATTTATATCTAATAATAAAAATGTAATGTTGTTGGTCATAGTGAATAAGAGCCATGTTCGTGCTTTGGATCATTGCGACGATGTGCGCCACCGTGATATATTGCTATTTTGACGCTTCATAGAGCTAGCTACTTAGTCGATGTTTTGTTGTGAAATTCATTGGGTACCTACTCTACATAAACACCATACACCTACCTACCTACTGCTTGAAATTTTTCAAAACAAAGTTTTTATATCTTCCGAACATGGTCTACAAAAATGTAGATCCATACCTACTTATGTATTTTCGAATCGAGCTTTATTTATCTAACTAATGAATACTTTTGTTACCTAGTGTGTGTTTAAAATAGTTTTTTTTTTTACATGATTATGTTTAGGGATGACAAACATTAAGCGTTTTATCCCTAGAAAATTTGTAGACTTTTTGAGATTGTAAGCAAAAAACAAAACATGTACCTACCTACACATTAAAACTCTAAACTAACTCATGTTATAAATGTGAATGTGAGTTTCTTTGCTTGTTTGTTACTGCGCCGTCACGCCTTAAATATTCAGCTGATAATCATGAAATTTTACGTACATGTTGACAGGGGGTGCAAATAAGGACATAGGGTACTTGTTATAGAGTAGTTCCTGCGGGAACTGCAAAAGACGCGGGTCTAAAATATGACTCAACACATAAGCCACCGGACTTTTTTTGAGGTGGGGCAGAGGCACTATAACGCGCATCTTATCAGCGCACTGAAGAGATTACACCACAACTATCATTACGGAGCGCACTATTGATTCCTAATCCGCACTTCCGGATGTTACGTAACGCCCCCCCACTCCCGGCCACCCTGCCACCCCGCGCCGCCCCCGCCCGCCCCCGGGGCGCCCCGCGCGACCCCCACCTGCCCCCGCAAAGATTTACAGCCGGCCGAGCCGTTTGACGAATGATTGGACGGGCCGTCCACTTCGGCCGCTTTCGTTCGGAAACGGAAAGCTTGCCCGATGCCGGTGCTATTGTTTTCTGTTTATCTATGTACGTGTAGGTACCTAACTATTAATGTGAAACCCGCATTTATACACAATATATTCATACTAATATTCATACTAATACAACGTGTTCGTCAATCAATTAACTGAAAACCTGATACACCGCATTTAAAAAAAAAATAACAATAATATTATGATAAAAATATATTTTATGTCGAAAAAATGTATACTTTAAAAGTTATTCAACATTAGTTTGGAGGTGACCTATCTACGAAATTTCAAGCGCTAAGCCCGCGCCTACCGGTTCGATTTTTTTTGCTGCAGTCGGCGTACGCGCCAAATATGGTATTATAAATAATTCAGACACGGGCTAGCAAAAATAAAAAAATATAACCTATATTAATATAGGTTAAAAACTAGAAAGTAGTTTGCTCAGAATCGACTAGCGAATCGATCGCACTATGTTTTAATATAGGTTACATTTTTTCAATTTTTACCTGCCCATGTCTAAATTATTTATAATACAATATTTGGCGCGTACGCCGCCCGCAGCAAAAAAATTCGAAAAGATACGTCACCTCCAAACTAATGTTGAATAACTTTTATAAATTTTTTCGACATAAAATATATTTTAATAATAATATTATTGTTTATTTTTTTAAATGGGGTGTATCAGGTTTTCAGTTAATTCATTAACATGTTGTATAAGTATCCCTTGATTGATATTTAGGAGGTAGCGATTAGAAAATGCTTTGGCCAGCCCTATAACTTAGTTTTTCCTACCAGTTCCTTCCTACAAGCTCACACAATAATACCATGCAATCCGATCCGGGCCGATCGCGCTAATTAACAACGTTTTTAGTTTTGTTTAGTTTCAATAAATTAAGAAGTCCTCACACGTCCACACACCAAAGTTTACAGTATAAATGAATACCTAATCAAGGAATAGTCAAACATTTACGCGAATTCTTGTTTTTTTTTCGACATTAGGTATGGTGTATAAGTTCAATCGAATGTCCTATACGTATCTTGCAAATAAAGGGTTGAAACGCTGTCTTTAAATTTATATAATATCAATACGATACTAACTGTAATTAACGTTATCGGTATGTTTTGGTTGTAATTTGGTTGTGATTATGTTTTGGTAAATTTATGACCTGCAGGGCTCTTATTCACTATGACCAACAACAACCCTTGCCCATAACGCGCGTCCCAAAAACACCATCACAGTAGGTACTACACTACGTATGCCATAAGACACTTTGCAAATTTATTTTTTTGAAGTGAAACTTCTTTGACCACGAGGAAAAGAAAATTTCGGTGGCCCGTTATCTCTTTCTTTATATATTGGTAGGTATTTTAACTGCAGTTCAAATTAATGTATAAAGTCGCAACTTTTTTTTTATGTCATAGGGGGCAAACCGGCAAGTGGTTAGTACAACTGATGGTAAGTGATTACCGCCGCCCGTAGACATCTGCAACACCAGAAGGCGTGCAGGTTTTACGACTTGCGTGTTGTTTGAATTTTGGAAAATTATTATAATTTAAATTTCTATAATATTTATAATCACAGAACAGATAGAAGAGACATCAACCCAGTTTAGTGTGAAAACAGGTGTCGCCGGGTGATTTTCATAGGTACCTACCAACACAAAACTATTCATCACGCATAAAAACATTCATTTGGTTATGTTTTTACTTAGCCACTACTGACTGCTGTAGAAAATATACGTTACCTACTTAGTATGACAGCAAAGGAAGTTTTGGAAATAATAGAGCATTCGCTCTAACCACAGATAATTTATTTATTTATTTTTTCATTATAATATCCTATATTGTATCACTACCAATGTTACGGTGTATGCTTTGTTGGTCGTTCTTTTGAATAAATAAATAAATACTATACCTCTAACTCTCTTTGCGACCGTGGCGCGCCAGTCCGCTTACATGGCCTCTCTAGTTTATATAGAACTCTTTTCTCTGTGTGTATATTATTTTTTGTGATCAATATAGGTGGTTGACATCGCACGTGAGAAGTAGATGAAGAGATTGTTATAATAAGAAACATTGTCATTGGCAAATTATAATTATAGACGCCATTATTAAAGAAGAAGAAGAAGACTTCGCACGTGGGCTCATAAGGTACTTACTCAGATCACTATCACTGTGTAGACCTGTTTCGTTTTCTTAGCACCAACTTTATGTTTTCAGGTTCTCAATTCGATCTCATTAGTCTAACACAATATTTTACTTATTTACTTCCAAAGCAGCAAAATGGTAAACTAATCTGGGTTTTGTATCTTCAGAGACACAATCAGTCTGTTACAGGGCAAGTACACAAAATACTGATGACATTTTGAAATGCTTTATTGCATTTGATTATAAGTACAATATTTATTTCAATCGTCTAAGAACCGAAACGTATTATCGGGCACGCAGATCTTATTAGTAGATAGGTATGCATATTGGGAATATATTTAAATACATTACTGCCGAGGATTCCTCGCAGACTGCAGGTCTGTCTGTGTCTGCATTAAATTATACACACCAGGGCCGGCAGTCTCGACAACGTTTTGGCAACGCTATCGTATCGATCGTTAACTAGGGACACAAAAATCATATCGATACACACCACTACAGTTTACATTACGTGAATTGCAAGTTTCGAGTCGAGGCTTGCATTTAATGTAATCGTTATGATTTTTGGGTCCCTAGTTAACGATCAATAAGATAACGTTGTCAAAACGTTGTCGAGACTGCCGGCCCAGTCTATGTATGTACTAAAGTGAGACGTAAAATATAAGGGTGGGCGCCGACTGCGGCTGCCTGTTGGGTTCATTCACCAACACTATACAAGTCAACGGCAATGCTACGCTTACGTCTCTATCTGCTTCCGTACGAAGCTACACGCGACATGAAAAGAAGTCTCACAATACTTTGATTAGAATGTAAGAAAGAAATAATAAATCTTGATCTACGTTTAGAGAATACATATCTAAACAATAGTATAATACGTATATGTATTTGCGTCGGCTAAAATTTCAAACAAATCAAGGATAGGAATTAAGTAATTTTTCTGATTGTAAGTTTTGGTTTATGTTTTATGGGCGACCTTTTCGTCAGTTGGGAACAGATTTTTTTACAATTATTTGATTTTAACTATATAATAATAATAATAATAATAATAATAATAATAATAATAATAATAATAATAATAATAATAATAATAATAATAATAATAATAATAATAATAATAATAATAATAATCCACTTCACAACACACAGATCTACTTGATCCCACACTAAGCTATAAGCTTGTGTCGTGGAAACCAAGCAAACGTGGTATACAACGTGTTAATGAATTAACTAAAAACTAGAAAGTAGTTTGCTCAGAATCAACTAGCGAATCGATCGCACTATGTTTTAATATAGGTTATATTTTTTAATTTTTACTCGCCCATGTCTAAATTATTTATAATGCAATATTTGGCGCGAACACCGCCCGCAGCAAAAAATTCGAACCGTTAAGCGCGGGCGTAGCGCTTGGAATTTCGTAGATAGATCACCTGCTAACTTAGCTTAAATAACTTTTAAAGTACAAATTTTTCCGACATAAAATCTATTTTAATCATATTATTGTTTATTTTTTTAAAATGGGGTGTATCAGGTTTTCAGTTAATTCATTAACACGTTGTATACTACACATATTATTACATATATATTATACTATAGATATATATATACACACCCAGACTGGAAAATGGAACCCTGTGTTCATCACACAAAGTCCACCCCCACCGGGAATCGAATATATAATTAGCTGTTTTATCTATATATTTTTTTGTTATGATGTTAGAGTATCCTATATCACTTACCTATTGTTGATGCCTTTAGGAATAATTTAAAATGTAGGCATCGACTTACCTCTATCATATTAGTACTATAAGTAGGTAGGTTTTTGTTACGTATATTCAGAATAATTTCATTTTATCTAAAAAGCAGGGCTATTATTTATATTTGGTTCCTATCATAATATTTCCATTTCAATCGGAAACAGCGATTTTACGAATAATTAATCATGTTTCTTTAGACAGCTACCTACAATATTTGTAGTATGTTGACTGTGGTTGATTGCCAGAAATTGGAGGTGTGAAAAAAACATATCTAGGTATATATAATAAATTAGTTGTGTCCCGCGGTTTCTCCCGCGTTAATTTGATGTTTCGCTCCTATTGGTCGTAGCGTGATATTATATAGCCTTCCTCGATAAATAGACCATCCAGCACAAAAAATATTTTTTCAACCCTAACCTGTAGTTCCTGAGATTAATCTGCTGGAGCAAATCAGGGCAATCCAAGAGTCCATTCATTAATTTGTACAGAAAAGTCAGGTCTAGTAGCAGTTTCCGCTCACTTGACTATACATTTGAAAATCATTTAAACGGACAGAGTAAAAAGACAAATCCTTAGCCATATTGCAGTGATATGATAGATGATGAACAAAACGTTTTTGAACTCGCTCAAGCTTGCAAGCGTGCACATTGTACTGAGGAGACCATACTGTACTACAATATTCAAGCCCAGATTTAACAAGATATAGTGTTACTTTTGTTAAAGGATTTTTGAAATTTTTGAAATTTCTCAATGCAAACCCCAATGTCTTATAGCCTTTAATGGTTATTTTATCAATATGATTAGTATAAGATAATTTAGGGTCGGAATATACCCCAAGGTCCCGAATAGTATTTACTTCTTGCAAAACCTGACCATTGATTTTCAGGAACAAAAATATTTTTCATTATAAATGTTATATGATAACATTTCTCAGAATTAAGGCTCATATTGTTTTCATCACACCATTGCACCAAGCCGTTAAGATCTTCCTGCGGAAGGTAGGAATCATTTAGGGAGTGGATGGGTCTCATTATTTTCAAGTCATCTGCGTAGAGGTAAGCTTTGGAATACTTAAAACATGATGTGATGTCATTTATGAAAAGGTTGAAAAAAACTGAACCTAGGTGAGACCCTTGTGGGACGACTGTGGATGTCTGATAGGCATTAGAGACAAAATCATCAAGCACCACTTCTGATGTTCGGTTATGAAGCTATGAAGAACACCATTACAAGTGCTTTCCTCCAACGCCGTAATGAGAGAGTTTGGTTATTAGCAATGTGTGGTTCACCTTATCGAAAGCTTTATTGAGGTCTGTATAGACAACGTAAGCAGGAATACGAGAGTCAATAAGATCAGAAATATCAGAGGTGAAGGTAACAAGATTTGTTGCAGTGGATCGAGCCTTAACAAACCCATGTTGCAGACAGGAGAGGGAATGCTTAGTATGCGATGTTACTATCGGACATAAAAGCGATTCAAATAACTTAGCGAACACGGGTAATATTGAGATAGGTCTGTAGTTGTTAACCGATGATGCATCGCGAGATTTGAGAATGGCTACTATAAACTGGATAATATGAATCACAAAACAGCCATGTTTCCTATTGCAATTCAAAAATTATAGCAACAAAGTTACTTAGTTGCTGTGCTGGATAGGTAGGCCCAAAAAATTTATACTGTCTTTCAAAAAAAAATATTCACTACTGGTAGTGTATACTGGCACCTCAGAGTAATAAATATACTACCTAGCACCTTGTGGGTGAGTGCGGCAACGTTCGGCAACATTTGATGACTGCGACGTCACACGCCACTTGTGCCGTCGCGTCGTGCCCACACGTGCCGGCCGACCGCTGAGGGCACCGGAACTCATGGAAAGACGGGGAGTGAGACGTATCTGCTGCTTACTAACGTTTCATTATTTTGAGATTAAATTTCCCCCGGCGGTAACAACCAATTTACACTACGATTTTAATTACCTACTAAAAAGTATGAATAATATCACGACGGTGCGATCGTTCCATCATTCCGAGACTATATATTTTTTTCATTACTCATACTCGGAAAGTAGGTCTGAAGTTGCCTGAGAAGCGGGTTGAAAGTAACACTTTTCAGCCCTAGGGTGAATCGCTTTCAACTGACAGCTGAATACTGCAGAAACTCAAGTTTTTTTTTATGTCATAGGGGGCATACTTACTGGACAGTAGCACACCTAATGGTTGATTTATGTAAAATAAAATTCACTAATTTTTTTCGTTAACTAATTCCTATTTTTATTTTGACTTTCCTTGCATTCGTAATGAAAAGCACAGTGTTATCCTCGGGAGAAAGACTTATTTAGTCCCTCGATCTATTGGCGCCCTCGCTACGCTAGGACTAGACTAGTTAAAGTAACTAGGATAACAATGTACTTACTATTACCCTTTTTAACTCACTACAACCACATTTGATATGTAAGTGTTAACAGTTTCTTTATTTGAAAAGAAAAGCTCAATTACCGATGTGAATTTGAATTACACAAATAATAATCCTTAAAGTCTCACACAGCGCCATCTGGCCCCAAACTAAGCAACGTTTCTATAGGTATACCTATGGGTCGTACCAAAAATTTAATTGACTATTACTCTTCTAAAATCGTACTTAAAATGCATATTAAACATCCAGCCTCGGGATAGCACAAATATGAATCCATGTCTTTTATATCGTCAAAGTGTAGGTACCTACTTAGCTTCGATACATGGAGCTTCGGTACAAACTTTTATCAAGAGATAAAATTTTCAGAAACTCAGTGCTTGCTTAGCTGCTTTCAGATTTCTAGATTCAACAAGCGATTTGGTCTGAGCCATAATTGATCACTCGATCAAGACATGCAATTTTAAGTTTAATTAATATAATTAATAATTATCTATCAACAATTAGGTACCTACGTTAGAAAAAATACATACATACCTATACACATCGGAATTTAAAAAAAAATCTCAAATGGAATTAAACAGCGTTCTATAGAGATTTCATTATCCAAATCTTGCTATAGAGATTCCATATTCACATTTCCGGAAAGCGGTGCGACAATAATAATAATAAATTATACATAATACATATTATAATATCAGACGGTTCCACCGACCGTTTGATGTATGCCGTGACTGCCGTGCACTATAGGGCCGGGAGGCAGGGTTAACGCTCTGTTAAGACGTTTATCGTGGATTTTCTCCACTAGTGTGGAAATTAATCAATTAGGAATAGTATACGTACCATGTATAAGAATATTTGTGTTTACAGCCAAGTGCAATATCTAATGATCTATCTATGATTTCGCGTGCAACGACAAAGCAACAGTGTTGTAGCCGTTGTACGATTGTTCTTGAAACGTAGTGGTGATTATTGTGTAAAAAGTTTATCGCTCCAACAATATTAGTCACAACAACAGGCGGACTGCAGTTTAGAGAAAAATGTTGCAGCGAGAAAATTTTCTCAAGTCTCACGTGACAAACGTCGTGCGTGCCATGTCAACCCCGCAGCGCGCGCTGCGTCCGGGGTCCGGCGTCCGGCGTCCGGCGTCCGGCCGCGTCCGGCTGCCGTGGGCGGCCGCGCTGTGGGCGTGCAGGCGCTGCACCGCCCCGCCTCCCCCTGCCGGCCCCGCCGCCCCGCGCCGCGCCGCGCACCCCCGCGCGCCCCGCGCTGTTTATTCTCGGCCCGACTGGCGGGGCGCGCGACAGTCATCCGCGTGACGCGCATCCAAACGCACGCTAGCGTCAGGTAAAAAACCGGACACGAACGGACCGAGCGGTGCATTTAATTTTCGAACGTGTAACAAATTCGGCGGTCGGTGATTTATTGGCGCGGTTTCGTTCGATATTTTCGCTTGTGCGAGCGTCGCTCGAAGGGTTTAGGGTAGCGGCGGTGTCGCGGAAAATGCATTTCCCGGCGGGTGCATGGCGCAGGCTGTGCGGGCCGCGGGGAGGGTGCATGCGATGATGGACATCGTATTGATTTCTATCTGCCCGCTCCTCCCTTATTGTGGCGGTGCAGGGAGCGGCATCGATCGTTGCACCAGCCCTTATAATTTACACCCCGCGATCGCTTCGCCCGCCAGCCGCTGTATTAAATTTATTGGACGCAATAAATGCATTGAAGTGTACAAACCTGTGCGTGTTATTTGTGCCAAATGAGTTTATAATTTCAATATTATTGTTAATCTATTATTTTCTCGATTAAGCACATCATGTGACGTAAGTTTAATTTTTAATTGATACGTTTTGTGGAACAGTTGTTCGAGTGTCTCGAGCTACGTAACCCACTTGCAGTTTAATTGACAATTGATTGTAATTAATATAAAGTAATGGAATGGACCTTTTAATGTTGTTGTCTATATAAATTGAAATAATTCTGAATCTTAAGTGTTATAGTCATTCTGTATCATCACTATACCTATTTTTTAATATTTCATTTAAATTAATTTAACTAAAAATTAAACCGTCACTCTATAACCCTTCGAGCCAAGAACTAGTTTTATAAAAAAATTCGAAATTAATTCACCGCTCGCGTCCTTATCATTCTAATGGTCTTAAAAACTTCATCTTTAATTCAATAAAAAATCGTTTTACAGGAAAACGCTAAACAATCAAACGCAATACACAAGAACAATAATAATTAATAAAACGGAAAGCTTTAAACAAATTTAAAAAAAAAAAAGAACTTCCAACACTTTTTTTTTCACGGCGAAACAAAAGGAGAGCGAGCGAAAATTTTCAAAAAGCGAACGCACAGGAGCGTGCCAGTGGGAAATTGTTGATCTGTTGCCGTTGAAAGTGTGAAAATAGGTACTAAAGTGGCGGCGGCGGCGGCGGTGGGCGCGCGGCTAGGATGCGCGGGAGTGGACGCGTTTAGCGCGCGCGCACGCCCCGAGCCGAGCGCGCCGCCCTCCGAGCACATGGCCATGGCGACCGAGACGAGTGAGTGTTGCCAACCTATTTATTGCGTTTACGCGTTTTTAGATACCTACCTGTTACCAACCTGCTCGCAAAAATTACTTGTTATAAGAATAATTGTGTAAAAAAAAATACGGTCGTATTTTCGACAACGATAAACGATATGTTTTTTTTTACTAATTAAAAAGAAAAACTAGTTTTATGCCACGTTCTTAAAGATTTAGACGTTGAAAAATTTACATACAATTTGCAAATTTAATTCATAGATATTATAGAGGTTCGTAAGTAAAAAAGGAAAATGACAAATCTTTCTAATTGGGGATGAATTTCGATAAAATTATAATTACAACTGCAACTTGAGATGTTCCGGAAGACCTTACGATTTAATACTGCGTATTGTATGTGTACTGTGCTTAAATAGATAGATATGTATGTATTTCCATCTTTGTTCTCATAATAATCAATAATGATTTCATTATTGATTATTCACTAATATCACAAAAAAAATTATTCAACAACCGATCCCAAAATATAACCTTTCAATATTCACGTGTGTGATGACGGGACTACGCAATTGTTTACCAACAGAATGTAGGTATATGACGCACCTACCCACTAGCCAACGCTCGTCATACGTAGGGTACGAGAGTTCGTTGATATTCGCCCCCCACGCGCCCCCAGCGCCCACCCGACCCCCTCGCCGCGCCAGGATCGACCCCGAAGGATTTCGGACGGGGCGAGGAGGCGGCGAAACGCTGCGGTTTTTCTCAAACAACTCTCTTGTTAACTGAAGAACGGATACACTATATTGATAGATATTATTAAATCTTAAATGTCACTTGGTGACATTTAAAATTAGGTCAAAGCAAGTGCAAGCAGGGCGACCCCCGCTTACACTCCCGATCGACGATGCTCAATCGATCAGAACATTATTACATAAATACGACTTGGTTTTATCGAGACGTTTGAAAAAAAAAACGAGACATTTATTTGGAGACAGTCCCAATTTAAACTGAAATCGGAACACAATTTAGTAGAAAAATGAGAACAGAGGGGCTATTATGTAACTTTTGTTTCTATCATTTTTCGGTTGCAATAAATAATATGGCGGTTTTGCGATCACAATATGCAAGTATTTTGATACCCATACAATATCTAGCAATCAACCAAAATTGCATTCGAAGCTGTCTAGACGTAATTAATTAGTCACAAAATCGCTATTTTTCTGATTGAAACTGAAATATGATAACAACAAAAGATACATAGGTATTTGCCCTGCAGTATCAAATTAGCGTTTGTGTGGTGTATCTCCATGACCAAAACGATCAGTCACAGCATTTCACTATGGATACGGGTATCTACAGACTCCTAGCGCTAATTTTCAGATAGGACTGTTAGAAAAGCATACAAAATACAAAATATTATTATATCAGTCTACATGCACTTAAGTAGGTAGGTAATTCTAATTTTTCTGGTTCTCATTCGTTGACGATAAGTAAGCACCGCTTATTATCTAACGTTTAGGTATTATTTATCGTATCTATACGATACAGTTTCATAGAAACGATATTTTATAAGAGGTACCTATCGGAATCTAAGAACCGGAGTGCTTCCTTCTTTTTGGAAAATTCTATCATTAGCTAGTACCTACTGTCCCTACGAATAAAATGAAGGCATGTGAGGCATAAACAAAGTAATATGAGTGACTAGTTGAGCCCCGCGGTTTCACCCGCGTTAATTTCAGAGTTCCCTCGGGAATTCCGGGATAAAAAGTATCCTATGTGTTAATCTGATGTATAAGCTATATTATTGTAAAGTTTCATTTAAATCCATTCAGTAGTTTTTGCGTAAAAGAGTAACAAACGTCCATCCATCCATCCATGCATACATACAAACTTTTGCGTTTATAATATTAGTAGGTTCAATTAAGTTATCTTAAGAGTTCTACGTTTATTTAGATCAAAACCAAAGGGACTTACAAAATTAAAATTGGAGATTTATTTTGTATCTACTGCTAGATACACTCTGATTTTTGATCTTTTTAAGGATGACTATTGTTGGCACAAATTGTAGTCTAAGATACCTAGAATTGAAATTTATGTACTTATTGTATTGATATAACGTAGTTTATTGCTGGTTACGGGTCATTGTTCTCACATAATTAATTGCAAGTTGAGTTACCACTAATTATCATATTTTATAACTTTAAACTGACAGCGTGCTGCTGAAGAGTTTGTTGCGCAGCTTCTTCTCTTCAGCCATAGCACTATAGGAAGCTCTGAAGGGTGCAGGATATTTTATGGGTGCTGTCATAATAACTGTAAATATTGACGTCAAAAAGAGCCACATTATGGGCCAAATTCGAATAAATGATTTGATTTTGACTTTATTGCTGTTGTAATCCAGAATAAAAGAAAATAAAATAAAATTAGTCACGTTCAAAAACGTGACCCAGGAAGTTTGGGTTGCGTTGTGATCAATGTTTTTTTTTTTGGAACCGTCGTTTTGGTTCAATTAATAAACATTTCATAATTTTCTTAATGAATTAGTAATCACGGCGAAAAAAGAACCTCTCTTAAATTTAAAGATCAAGCCCTAAATTATGACTAAGTTTTAATTAGAACTCAACCTTAATCTAATTAGGATTTAGGCTAATTTGGACAACATTTGAATCATATCGCACCGGATTCAGATTGAAGGCCTCTAGCATTTTTTTTTTATATCTTCAATGAACACAAACTTTTTTTAATTTTTAGTCCTTCTGGAGCGTCGACCTCCCACGTCGTCTAGATTTCCAAGGGTCCGGTTACAAATCCCAGATTCATAATGATTTGGAACTTTTTAATTTCATGCGCTGAACTATGTTTAAGAAAAATACATAATATAATGTACAATTGTACCCCCAATCCAGCCCAGCTTAAGTACCTCTCTTGTATTTGTTTGTTTTTTTTTTAATAGTTAGATACGTATTATAAAAGCGAAAACAAATTGACCTATGATGCTGAAATTAGGCAGGTAGATAGTTTATAGGTAGGAAACGTCTGCTACAACCTGATTTCACGGAGTTTCCGCGGGAATTCCCGCGTTAACGCGGCTGAAACCGCAGGAAACCGCTAGTTAAACATAAAAACCTCTGGCTGAAGTCACCGATAATCGCAGTAACGTCTTTTGCACATTATAAGTCATTCTTATGTCTTATAAGAAATGTCTTATAAGACATACAGTCGCTTTGGTTGTTATAATGTGACCGTACATATTACAAGAAATGTCGGATAAGACACGCCCATAGTATTTTTTGTCGGATGCATGTAAGACACAAGAAAATTTATTATAATGTGCAAAAGGCGTAATACGGTCGCCTGTACCGCAGTAGGGACATCGTACCGCGCTCCACTTTATCCAGTCCAGCAAAGGCTCACTCCCTTCCGGCCGGCTGGACACCGATCAAAGGCTGGCCGTTCACACACACAACACATTAGGGACATTATAGCCACCATTTCACAAACGAGTTGACAAAAACAATCACCGATTAGATCACCGGACCATCCCACTTCTGATGAACTCCGATTACGTTAGTAAAAGTTTTGTGAAAAGGTTGTGTGTGTGTACCTACTTAAATAATAATATTCGATGAAGTGTAATATGATTTGAATAAATTTAATGTATATTTGATGTTTGTAATGGTTGAGAAAACAAAGGCTATTTAAAATAAGAACAAAAATAGATGGGCCAACCTATAAGATAGGTTGGCCCATGGCCCATCTTATTTTGATTCTTGTATTTAAATGAATCCCTATTTCTCTTGACCACGGCACCACGCGTGAACGGCTGGACCAATTTCGCTGATTCTTTTTTTGTTGTGTTTGTTATTGTAAAGAGAAGAAGAATAAAAGAAGTTTGGTGTTCCCGCAGGAATTCAGAAACTCACGCGGGTGAAATCGCGGGGCAGAGCTAGTTGTTTTATAAAGTCTAATATAAGAGTCTTTAGACACTAACGCAAGTCTTAATTAATCTCGGATGACGCTACAATACATTGAACTGTCCGCGGTAGCTCGTTGAACTCGAGTTCATAAACGAACCAAAGTTTTGCTGCATTACCGATAAGTAACATAATGCAGGCTGCATGAGTTTGCGTAAATTTTATTCATTTACTGTAAGTTTTTACACAAACTTTTCCATAAATTAACGCAATGGAGTCTATTGGTTATCTTCTTTATAATATTTCAAGGTACGGATTAATTCACGTCTCTTAGCAGGATCTCTATTTTTCTTTATAAGTATCCATTCACAGTTAAGTTTGTAGGTATGTAGGTATACACTTACTAAACAATAATATCTTACAGTCACTAGCTGTCCCCGCGGTAATTTCAAAGTTCCAAGCGAAATAATGGACAAATGTCTAAAAAAAAGAAAAATATTATATTCAGTTTTAACACATACCTACCTACTCGTATACTGTCGAATTCCGAAACTGTTATCGAAACACAAAACGCGACCAATTTTAAAAAATTCAAAAAATATAAAGTGAGTGAGACCTTTTTGACCACAAGGTTTAAAAACCCTTAACGTATCGACTCTAACTGAAAACTATAGGGAAATTTTGGACACGGATATATCTAGGTATAGTATTCTACCAATATCGGTTACAGTATTCTCAAGATAACAATAAAATGCAGCTGAGTTTCAAACCAGCTGCCAATCTGTTTATGAAGGTCACAGACCACATAATCAATAGTACCTACTCGTCGAGTCATCCACAGCACAGACAAAATTTAATCAGATTCAAATTACGATCAAATTAATTTGCGTACGTCTCCTACCTAACATTTGAATCGAATCGAAATTATTTTTATGCAAATTTGAAAATAATGTTTAATTGAAATTTTCTTACGTCAGCGGAATTGTCCGAACACAAGGAAACATTTTAATGCCTGAAGGTGATTGTGCGACGAGGATATACCTTTACCTACCTATAGACAATCTAAATTTTTAAAAAGTTTAGGTACTAGTAACATTATCGCTTTGGTTTATCCTCTGAGTGATTCGTAATGATCTATTTTTACTATGGTTATTATGTTGTTGTTTTTCCTTAAATTTATCCATCCATCTATCTATCGATATGTACAAAGAAGCTTCCTCACATGACTCATCAACGATTACCCGATACCAACTACTTGAACAGTAAGTCTCTTTTTGCGTTGTAAGAAAGGATTTGTAGAAAACCTGTGGGGGTGGAGAGGGTTTTCTCAGTATCTTATTTAAACTTAAAACTATACTCATATCAGCCCGGTGACACTCCATACAAATGAACTGATTCAAGTACTTTCCCACAAGTAAACACGGCCGACATGTTGTGGTGTGTGGGTATCGTTAGGTTGAGACTTGAGAACAAGCTGACAGTAGGTAACTAAATGTCACATGTGACAAATTCTACATGTGACAAACTTCCCTAGAAAATTCCAAAAAAAAATTTCGCGGGGTTTTAAATAAATAAATAAAGGCGGAGAGTGTTCCTTCTTTAAAATATAATCTCTATTCATTTCTCAAAAGCTTATTTTTTTGACGTCCGATCGAGAAACGCGGCTGCCGACCCACGGTAGAAACATAGGTCGTGACTCGTGGCGCGCGGTGTCCGATTGGAGAGAGCGACTGCCGAACGGAACGGTGAAGGAAAACATCGTGAGGAAACCATAGCATGGTGGTAGGGCGCTCTCTAGTGCCCGGCTGGCTAGCTACCACCTTCGAGTTGCAAATCAGTCGCCAAGCACCCCGGCAGCCTCACTTGAAAGCCAGTTCCCATTCCCATTCCAGGTCGGCAACGCACCTGCATGCCTTCTGGTGTTGCAGATGTTCATGGGCGGCGGTAATCACTTACCATCAAGTGTACCACTTGCCCGTTTTCCCCCTATGACATAAATAAAAAAAAAAAACGTAAGCTACTAGTAACTATATTATCTGTGGCCTAGCCATCGCGGCAGCCGATCAGGTAATTACGAGTGTGGTCAATGGTGGCACTTCGCATTCGCATCGACATTTCGCCAAATTAGCCCGCGGTTTTCTTACAGTAACAAACTGGATCGTGTGTTCGATCTTAACGTCGATTTTGTAGAATTAAATTGAAAATAATACCCTTTATAACATGCGTCTCTACTCACTACAAAAGTTTTTTTGGGCCATGAGTAATAAGATTAGGTACTTACAAACAGCAAAAATACTTGGTAGGTATTACTCAATGCAATACCACCTGTCTTCATTAAAAAATATCAATAAGTTACATTTAACAATCCCTGCTAATATGATAAATGCGAAAGTTACTCTGTCTGTCTGTCTGTTAAGCTTTCACGCCTTAACGTCTCAACCAATCATCATACGAACGGAACGATTGTGAAAATCACATGTAAATTGCTTGTGTAGTTTAGAATAACCAAAAACACAGACAGACAGAGCGAGCGAGGGTAGCGACTTTGTTCTATACAGCTTACGAGATTTGCACAAAGATTAGAATCTTTGTAGTACCTAGTTAAAATGTTAAAAACACTTAATTGCATCTGTACGTATAATGATATGGTCATAACAAGTAATATTTCACTAGAATATCCTTGACATTTTCGTAAGACTCTTCATTTAAAGTGCTCATCTAGTTATTAACAAACATCTACCTACTGGCTGGCGGCTGATTCACACATCGTTTACGTTATAGGCGCGACGCCCACGCGCTGCCTCGCCGCGAGCACGGGCAATACTATTCGATTAATAAATTAAAAAAAAAACTCAGCGAAAGGAAACCTAATCATAAAGTTTTATTGGTAAACATAAACAGGGGAATACAGCCCGGGCATTTAATCAAATGCTGGGGCAATTGTTCGAGTTTGGGCGGAATTTTATGACCCACAACACGTTTTGTAATCCTAGGAACAAACTTTTAAATAAGAAGCATTACTAGGGTAATTGGCAGCAACCACAAAAATATTTTAATACATAATAATTATTATTGGGCTCGCTTCCAAGTTCCAACCACGTTCTCTAGAGAGTAAACTCTACATCAAGTCTACAAGTTATTACGAACCATAAATTGTAACTAATAAATCCGAATGAGAGTGTGTTTGGTCATAATGCTTTCACCTACTCATACGATCATTATGAAATTTTCCATAAGCGTCAAGGGTACAAAAAAGTACTTTTTACCAGCATGGAATCCCCGCGGGAACTCCGAAATTAACGCAGGTGAAACCGCGGAGAACAGCAAGTTACAAAAGTAGTGATGGTATTGACTTCATTTATATGGAAGGATTCTGTATTACTATGGTTTTTTATGGTCGCTAATGACATATAATTATCTACAAAGCACCTTCTTTGTAATATTATTTGAATTATACAAACGAGGGGTCATTTTTTTCGCCAAGTCTGCGTTGAGCCTAACATTCGCGTAAGGTGACTACGTATACGGTGTGTTTGTGTCGAAAGGACGAGAGGGGAGAATATTACCACAAGTTTTCGTACGTAACTGGTGACGTACAGAGATTTATTCTTTCTTCGAAGCTGGTTACTTAGAACTGGTTTCGACCTGCGACGAAGTTATTGATGATGAGTGATCAGACTTCTCGGTGATTAAACCGTTAATAAACCAAATAAAAATGCGTCAACTCTCCCAACATAGAACTTATTTAGAATCGCAACAAATTAATTCTTATCAGGGATCTTAAAATCGAAACTGGAAAATTAAGTGGTGGGCGACTAATTTTGAGCCCTAAAACCACGATAATACTAGGAAGCACAATATGGCGTGGTAAGAAATAGTTAGCGTATTTTAATAGAAAAACAACTTTAATTGCTTTGGTAACTTAATTAATACATGCAACTTTAATAAATATAATAGTAAAAGGGCAAGGGTTGTTAATTTACAATTGGGTTTATTTTAAAACTAGCTGTTCCCCGCGATTTCACCCGCCTTAGTTTCGGAGATCCCGTGGGTGTTCCGACATAAAAGTACTGCCCTATATTTTTTTTCGTATACTACCTATACCCTTGACGTGTAGGTATAGTATGCGAAATTTTCTACGTTAATTTGGGAGTTCCCGTGTTAATTCCGGGATAAAAAGTAGCTCATGTCCTTTTCAGTACCCCTGACAACGTGTATGCAAAATTTTGTGGTGATCGGTTGAGCCGTTGAGCCATGAAAGCGTAACAAACGAACAAAGAAAAAAACTACTTCCGCATTTATAATATTACAAGGATTTGACTTTTACTCACTCGACCGAAAAATAATGAGAACTACGCCATAAAATCCTAACTAATTTAAATTCGAAAGTGAGTTTATTTGCTTGTTACGCTTTAACGCTTCAACTCCACAACTGATCATCACAAAATTTTGCATTCACGTTGTCAGGGGTATAGAAAAAGACATAGGCAGGCGAGCAACAGCTACCTAAGTACCTACTACATAGGTACCTATTCGTAGGGACCTATATAAAATGCTCGTAAAATTTGTAATATGAAGTAACAGTAAAAAAAATGAATAAGTAAGCACTTTAGACAAGCGTTCAATCTTAATGCAATAGTAATTTTTCTTTGAACTTGGCTGGACACGTTGCCGCGTGTTTACATAAGTTACTGACATAAGTGTTTAGGTACATGTTTTTGTTGCTGACCGTACCTACATTCGGCGTGCGCTAATACAAGATGAATCAACAAACACATTCCTCTCCGCGGATGTCGACACACCGCAGAAGCGTCACATTCTCAAATTTAACCGATATAATAATACCCGGTGGCTAAACTATTTATTTCAATCTGAGTCAAACTCGGTGCCACTCTGGATGCCAAGTGTCGCAAACATAATGTTATACAAACACATTTGTAACCTGTAAAATATGTAGGATGATGTTAAAGAAAACTTTATCTAACAATTAATAGCAACAAAAAACATCCAGTTTCGATTCAACGATCAAACAGATTATCGTTCCGATAAATATTGACGACGCTCCAGCTACAGTGCATCGTGTCACGTATGCGATCGATTTCTTTACTCGTAGTACAGAATGAAAACATAGATATGATATGATAGATACGATAGATTGAGGGTCAAATCTCGAAATATCGATGTATCGAAACGATTTATCGCAATTCGTCGGACGAAAACGTGCCATTGTGGGTGCTGTGTTAAAGTCCCGCGAATGCGAGTATACGTAGTTTGATTACAGGTACAGAGACGTCTAATTTTACTTTTGGATGTGTCACTGGCTCCGCCAGGCTTAAATCATTATTACGAGGTCTCGTGTGAGGTAACCCACGCATCAGTCAATGGTCGAAGGGATGATGTATGTATATTGCTGGGCCGTACTCATCGCTAACCAAGTCATATCAATGTATGACTGTGCCAATGACCAAGTGCGGTGGAAAATGAGAGCTTCGTATCTAAAAGTAGCCGTTTGTTAAAGGCGGCGCCCCAACCGGCGCGGGCGGCGAGCAGCAATACTCTCTGCGGTGGAACGACTTCCACTCGGCCATGGTCTCCTCGTTCAGGAGGCTGCGCGACGAGCAAGACTTCGTCGACGTCACCCTGGCGTGCGCCGGCGCAACATTCACCGCTCACAAGGTATGTTATACTGCTCATCATCATCATATCAGCCGAAAGATGTCCACTAATGGTCATATAGACCTCTCCCAAGCATCACCATAACGACCGGTCCTGCGCTTCCCGCATCCAATGGCGTCCCGCGAGCTTTGTTCAAAATGGGAAGAGTCTTAACTTCTGACACTAAGTAACTCGTAGTCATGTTTTGTTCAAGAGTTGAAATCATGAATTATTATAATTATTGTAAATATAAAATGTTCAAATTTGGGAGCCACGAATTGCGTCACGATTTATTCAGAGTAAATCAATAAATTTACTGTTTTAAAGTGTTCTCAATACTAAAGTCTGGTGAGTCCCATTCAGGTGGTGCTATCAGCCTGCAGTCCGTACTTCCGAAGGTTACTGAAGGCCAATCCTTGCCAGCACCCGATCGTCATACTCAGGGACGTCCACGACAAGGATATGGAGAGCTTACTCAGGTATGAATACTTCTTCTAAACCCGTTTTGTATTTTGTCATAGACGTTCTTCAGAATATCAACGACGTTTCATTGCTATAGGTTCATGTACCAAGGGGAAGTTCATATTGGACAAGAACAGTTGAAGGAGTTTCTAAAAGCAGCTCAATTGCTGCAAGTCAGAGGTTTAACCGACGTGCCTCCACCAGCACCCCTTGCCACATTAGACCAGAAGTCTTCACCGGTAAGATATTTTCACTTAATAACGAAAAAAATGGCAATTCTTTTTTACAAGTTCAGCCTTTAGTTTTTAAATATTGGGCTACCTAATACTTCCATTATAATCAGCCATATCACTATTTACTAGAACTCGGCATCGTCATGGACGGATACCGGCAGTGGAGGGTCCCGCGAGGGTCGGGAACCTCAACCGAGGGAGAGCAGAAGGACGAGGAAACCTGAAGAGGGCACAGCGAATACACCACCACCAAAACGAGCGAGATCATCTGACCTGTATCAGGCGCAGATGAAAACTAGGTAAATTGATCGAAGTGATCGAGACTTACCATCGGTTATCAAACCTAAAACCTAGTCATGATAAGCGGAGAGGAATGGACAGTGACCAAATCGCCATCCAAAAAACTCACACCCTACTGTTAACTTTCTAGTAAACTTGAGAATTGTTGGTACAGACAGGTGCCTTGATTGGCACCCTTAATAACTCCATCACGTTTTATCTTGACAGACTTAAAACAGCTCATGGGCTTTTGTCTTCTTTCGGAACTAAAGTTGTAACATTTGTATAACATTGTTGGTGTAGGACGGAACAACTCCTGGCGGCGCAGGGCGCGAGCCCCGACAGGTTAGGGACCAACGGCCACGAGCTGGCGCTCTTCGGTCAAGTGCTGGACAGCGTGCAGAACGCTAATTTGTCCGGAGTCAATAATTTGGTAAGAATCAAATTCGTATTCTTTAATCATGAAATTCAGTAATGCTGGTAGTGCCTTCACGACATTCACTGAAGCACATAGAACATTTTTACAGTCAACAGCAGATATCGGAGCATCCCATGTATTTAAATAGTTATCTTTACCAATATTATCAATGCGAAAGTGAGTTTGTTTGTTAAGCTTTCACGGCTAAACGGCTCAACCGAGACAGAGAAGAACATTGGCTACTTTTTATTCCAGAATTACCACGGAAATTTCGAAATTAACGTGGAAGAAACTACATTAAACTTTGCATACTAACTATACTCAAGTACTAACTTTGTCAAGGTTGATACAGAAAAAAATACAGGGTAGTAAGTACTTTTATCTCGGAATACCCGCGGGATCTCCGAAATTAATGCGAGTGAAACCGCGGGGAACAGCTGGTACCAAATAACTCGGTAATATCTGCACAACAATAGTTAAGCATCAATATAATACGAGCATTTGTCCAATACATCTTAACAAACAAATCTTCACAATGAGCAAGCATCTCTTGCACTGTGGAAACAAAGGTCTGCTCGCTTACTTACGTATGTTTTACGTATATTTCTAACAAAGTAGGTGAAATAAAGTAATCGAGCATCGTGTTTGTGTGCACCAGTCCGGGGAGGGCGAGGAGTCGTCGTCGGACGCGGGCGCCAGCGACGCGGAGGGCGAGCCCAGGGCCAAGCAGGAGCCGCTGGACTACGACGACCCCGCCATCATGGCCAACAGCAACGGCGCGCTGCCGCACAGCTTCCCCGGCCTGCTCAACTTGCAAGGTGGGGGAACGTGGGGAAAGAACGGTTTCCTTGTTTACTATGTGGTGACGTCATCGCCACACTAGTATCTACTATAGGATCGGCGACGTTGTACGGCGCGTAGCTCACAGCTTGCCAGTCGGTTCCAGTTCGCCAGTTAACACAGTTGTGGTTTCTTAACCTTTGTAACCTGTAGAATCTGTATAGAGCAAATAGCTAATAGGTAATAATTGTAATAATTATAAGGTGCAAACTAGGTGACTCTAAGTCAATATGGTGAATATAGTGGTCCGTTGGTTCATTCCCGTCTATAGACATACATAGTTAGGTCGAGGTAAGAACGTAACAGCCATAAGCATGTTAAAACACTAATCATCACCAAAACAATAAGGATGTTACGGAGGCTTCCACTCAGACTTCGATAAGCCGACACTTTTAAATCGGAGGTTTTAATCAGAAGTTTATGCATGCGGCGAACCACCCTCCACGAGCGCTTTCTGTCGTACATTACTCTTTCATTATACACAATTCTAATGATTGACGGATGATCGATTCCGACTGCGGTTCCGACTCCGACAAACCAAATTTGAAAACTCTTGCTATCAATGAAAGAACTTTTAAAATTGATTCAGCAGTTCCAGAGATTACCCCCCTACAAACCAACAAAATATTCCTTTCAAAGCTTCTCGATTAGTTTCCTCGATTCGAAGAACCGTTTCGCGATGTGCGTTGAGTGTAATGCCTTTTGGAAGATTACAAACATTAATAAAATTACAGGTTTCCACGGACTACCGGGACCTTCGGGATTACCAGACAATTTCGGTAAGTAAACGCACAGTAAACCCTAATTCTTATCAAGTTATCATTAAGGGCGATGCATCGTGACTCAATGATGAAACCAATTAGTAGTCAGTAGTTTAACACTTCCTTCTAATTTGAAATAATATTCTACAAGATTATAAAAAAAGATGTATCAACCCTATTAATTGTGCATTATTGAGTCATGTACCTATAATACTCGCAATCTAATATAACAAAGCAAGAAGAACAATAAGTTTTAGCTTTTAATTACTCGATTAAAATTATATGATAAATAAAGAACATTCGGCAGTACCCCACCCACCGATCGATAGTAGGCAACTCGTACCGAGCGATGCGTAATTAGGCACCATAGATACGGCAACAATGGAAGTTACACGCGTTAGCGACCGTCAGAGCGTCGCGTACCTAGGAGCTAGGCCGAGCACTGAACGCGCCCTCCGTCTGCCCCAGGAGCGCCCTGGCCCGGCGGCGGCGCGGGCGAGGCCCTGCCCGGCAAGCAGGCGAAGCCCGAGGAGCGCTACGGGCCGTACGCGGCCGCCGGCTTCGCTAACGGTGAGGCGGCGCCCGCGGGCGGCAAGCCCACGTGCCCCGAGTGCGGCAAACTGTACAGCAACAACAGCAACCTGAAGCAGCACCTGCTCAACGTGCACGCGGCCGGCCCGCTCGCGCACTCGTGCCCCGTCTGCGGCAAGCCCTTCAAGACGCGCCAGTACATGCAGATACACATGAACTCGATACACGGCGTCAAGCAGCGGCGGCGCGACCCCGCCGCCCCGCCGCCCCCGCCCCCGCACCCGCCCGCACCCCCCGCCGCGCCCTGCGACCGATACACACACAGTAGCGCTTAGAACGATCCCCCGCGAATGTACCGTCCCTGTGTCTAACCGCCGCCTCTGTGTTACAGGGGCGGCTCTGGCGGGCGGGGCGGCGATGGGCTACCGGCCGCAGTGTCCCCTGTGCGCCCGCGTCTACTCCTCCACCTCCAACCTGCGCCAGCATATGCTCAATGTGCACTCGCAGACGGACCGCGACCACTGGTTCCCCTGCCAGCACTGCGGCAAGAAGTGCAAAACCAAGCACTACCTCATCAACCACCAGCTGCAAGCGCACGGCATTCGCCAGAGGCAGAACTCTTAGAGGCAGCGCGGCGCCGAGCGGCCGCCGCCCCAGCCCGCGCCCGCGCCGCCCGCCCCGCTCGGCGCCTGGTGGTGACGCGCCGCGCGCCCCCGCCCCCGCCCCCGCCTGCGCTGGACGCGCGACGATCGAGTTTACGGATGCGTCCGTTCGGAAGCGCGCGTGCAATAATTATGTAATAGGTCTAGACGTGCCAACGGCCTCGAGCGATCGAACTCGCCACCGAACTATCTACTCGACGGTTCTATACATTATTATACTGTATAATAATAAAAAGCGTAATATTTTTATAGTGTTTACTGTCGATGTGTATCGCCGCGGACGATCGCGTAGGGCTCCACCGTCGGCTTCGCCAACCGCTCGCCGGTCGCTAGCATTGAGTAACATTGGTGTCGGCGTTGCAGATGCCGCGGCGAGAGGCGCGTTGGCTAAGCCGGCGGTAGGCGATAGGCCGAGGGGCGCGGTCGGGGGGGAGCGTAGTGGCGGTGGGGGCGAGGGCGGGGGCGCGGGCGGCGGGTGGTGCTCGTGCCCGCTGTGCGGGGGGCGGCTGCAGAGCGGCGGCGCGGCGCGGCGGCACCTGGCGGCGCACTACCCGCGCGACTCGGCCGTGTGCCCGGTGGCGGCGTGCGCGCGCCGCTTCGCGCACCCCAACTCGGTGCGCAACCACATGCGGCTCAAGCACCGCCCGCAGTGGGACCGCATGAAGACGCTCAAGTGGAGCTGCGGCTGGGCCGACTAGCGCGAGCGAGCCCGCGCCCGCGTCGGAACGCCCCCGCGACCGGCGAACGCGAACCGTCGGAACGAACGCCCGCGTCGGAACGCACCCGCCGCCGGCGGCCGCGAGTCGTTGGAAACGCGCAAATTTGTTAATATAAATAATATAAATAATGGGCTGTGAAACGGAACTAGTTGTGGGGTTCACGAGTTAATTGCAACCAAACGATGATCTCGACGATGCATTTTCATAATTATCGAAGTCACCCGCGTGACGTCACGCGCTATGATTAATTACGTATAACTTAAGTTGTATAGAACGGTAGGTAATATCCGACTGAAAATTTATTTTTGTAGTAGAATAGACTGATATTATTATTAGCGTGTAAGATTTATATATAGAATATATTATAATTAAGCGCATAATTATGACATGTGATGATTGGTGCCATCGATAGGTTACGAAGTCGCGACGTCTGTAACTTCCATTGTTGCTCCAACGATTTGTATACTCCGATTCTACACGTATCTATATTTTTAATTGAATAGGTACTCCATTTATTAAGTTACGAAGTATAAGTGTTTAAAACACCAGTCGTGGTCACACTTAGCCATTGTGTACTAAGCTCTGTTACTTTCGTTTTATACTACCTATAGACAATTTCAAATAATTTACTCATTTCGATTACCAAACTTTTTTTAGGGCAACGTTCCACAATCACTCCGCTCTGTATAGTTGTATATTTTCGACCATAGATAAGACAATACGAAATAGATTAATGTGAAAGAATGCCTTTAAACGCAATAGTTAAGGATACATTAATTTTGCAATCATAAAATATAATAGAAATGTTTATTTTTTATTAAAAAACGAAGTTCGTTTGTAACTCAGAAGAATAAGTTATTCTTCTGAGGTTTGTAACATCCGTACAAGTATACGTATAGTGCACAATCGAATAACATATCTAGTCAGTGTATAGAGAAATAAAAATGAGCAAAGAAATACCTTAACCGAGGATTTATTTCGAAAAAAAAATGTGTAAGATAAATTATTTATAAATTATAAAAAAGTTCCATTCGCATATGTTTTTAATTAAAAAAAAAAACTACCTAAATATTATTATACAAAGTTTTGATTTTATACAATCATGTTATTTTTGATGTACTTAATGGAAAACAGACTGGCCTGTTAGTGATTAAGTTTTTTTGTCTTCCAATCACCTTCCAATATTCGACAAAGAATTTTCAATTAAATAAAAAATATCAGTAGAAAACGTAACGTTCTCTAATTTTGCAATTAATTGAAAAATCTAAATAAGTACGTACTATATCAGAAAAAAAATATACTACTGCTCTCTGAATCCAAGACTAGTTTCTCAAAATCGTGATATTATTTTGCGCACAATTCAACAATTGTCTTCTTTTTGGAAGTGAAATTTGTCGGAGCACGGCGCGAGAAAGAAATTTTATATGATACTAGCTGTGTCCCGCGGTTTCACCCGCGTGAGTTTCGGAATTCCGGCAGAAACTCAAAAGTAGCCTAAGTTACTTTTTAAACTTTCCCCGAACTTCCACAAATCTTTCAAGATCCAAATTAGCTAAATCGGTCCAGCCATTCTCGAGTTTTACCGAGAAAAACGAACAGCAATTAATTTTTATATCAGTACAAGTCCAAAGTTTAAAATTGGTAAGTACTCTTCTGCAAAAGACAGCGAGAACGCATCCTGTTCCAATGTATTGCTAGACCTGACATGCACGAGTGTGGTTAAAAACATATGCGATATGGTCAAAAATAACGTTGAATAGTTTTCGGAAGCGAATAGAATGTTATCGGTAAAATTAATAGTGTGTAGATGAAATTGTTCCTGACGCCTGAGAGGCAATTATAATAATAGTAATTAAAAATATATTTAAAATTAGATAAGACCTTCTCTTAATATTGGCAGGACCACACTTGGAATTTACTCTGAATCCATAAAGATACCTAGCTGCACGTTTATTTATGTCTATTAATGGGTACTTAAATTATTTATTATTCAACTATAGCTAAAAACTTCAATCATAATTAATAACAGATAAATAATTTATTTAATTAGGCTGTCCAGCGAAGCTAAGATACGCAACACGATAAAATTTTATCGAGCCATTTTATCGATTCTCGTCGACATATATATCGTTTTGTCTACCAGTGGTAACATGGCAGCAAAAAATGTTTAACCGAATTTAGTCTTAACTCAATACCTCATTAATGCACTTTTTTGCTTGGACGCCCACAAATATTTGTCGTGTCGACAATTTTATCTTTCGTTCGATAAACATATCGTGTTGCGCATCCTAGCTCCGCTGCCCGCCTTTTCTAAAAGAAAACATTCACAAGGATCTCAACCGAAGTCGTATATGTGATAGAGTAATAAATACATCACAACCAACATTAAGGAAGGCCTTATCTTTAAAAATTGTAAATTTTTAGTCGCAACAATAACCAAATGTTCCATGTGAGTAAACGATTCTAGTTGCTATAATGTATTAGTGATACCATATATACGTACTTAATTTAATTTTTACCCAAAAGAAAAAGTGTCTGCTTAAAATATAATAAAAATAATAATATAACATAACATAAATAAACAATAAAACTACTGAGTAGAAAGCTATTTATTTCTCAACACGTCCTAGGTAGTTAATTACAATAAACAAATTGATTTAAAAAGGTGAGTGATTAATATCGGTAACAGCAACAGCCAACTTTGAAACGTGATAGTTATGTTTCCATTTTCTTTGGCAGGTGGTTCCCGAAGAACTCAGGACCTGCTGCGGGTCAGGGCCACGGATCCCCGACCCTGTCCCAAATGCGGGAAGATCTATCGCTCCGCTCACACTCTGAGGACGCATCTCGAAGACAAACACACTGTATGCCCTGGCTATCGGTTAGTACACCTACAAGAATTTATGGCATTTTACAGAACTTTAATTGTGTGTTTAAACACACAATTAAAGCTTTTAAAAAAATTGTGAGGTATCTAATAGATTTTTTTTTCCAAGATAGAAAGAAGAAGCCTTGATCCCTGAGTTAACAGATCAGTGTTCAGAGAAGAACCTTAATGAATCTATAGATCCTGAGTTTTGTCTCCGAAATATAAAATTGTCCATCGACTGGTTCATAGATGCGTGCTGTGTGGAACTGTGGCCAAGTCTCGCAACTCGCTGCACTCGCACATGTCGCGACAACACCGCGGTATATCCACCAAGGACCTGCCCGTTCTACAGATGCCCACCAGATTCGACCCAGAGCTCGCCAGCCAGTGAGTACAATAACTTTATTATTAATTAAAAATTTAAATTGTCACTATGTAGTCTTTGTCTTCTTTTTCTTTAATGGGCATGTTGACTAATTTTTATTTTTTAGTTCGTCTTATAGATTATTAAAAATATTGGACACATATTTTTTCTTTTTTTACGTAATAAAAAAATAACGGCGATTTATTGAGTTGAAATTTCGCATGACGTCACTATTCTGACAGTTTGTATGGCGGTTTTATCGGTTAGTGACGTCACGACCCCCTCATCCTAAACTTTAAAGCGCTTTATCTCTGTATATTTTAATTTATTTGAAAAAGCAAAAAATACGTGTCTATTGTTTTTTTTTATTTTCTAACTAACGGACTAATTAGAATTTTGATTTTCAAAAGCAGTCCACATCCCTATTATGGCATCTATCGCGATTTACCACATTTAATTCTGTCAAAAACAATGTTTTAGTAATTAAAAAAATAATTATGGCGAAACGTCAGCGACAATGCTAGATTCTTCCCCAAGATGAAACACGGTTCTCTCGAAAACTAGTTTATTTCTTGGAAAACAACATGGCTGCTGAAAGTCAATAAAATCGCCTACCTATAATAAGTGTTATTCCTGCCTGTTGTGTACGTGTATAAAAAAGTCAGACACAATCTTAGATATCAACAGGAACGATAACGATTCAGTTGACTGATTATCCCCAGATTGCTAGCAAAAGCGGGTGTGAAGGTGTCTCCGGAGCAGCTGCGGGCCAGGGCTTCGCCCACCGGCCCCCGGCGGTCCGACATCAAGCTGGACGCCAAGTCGGCCGCGTCCGAGAGCAGCTCCGTGTGCGGGGACAACGACAACGACGACCTCAGCATG
This sequence comes from Zygaena filipendulae, assembly GCA_907165275.2. Classification (NCBI taxonomy): domain Eukaryota; kingdom Metazoa; phylum Arthropoda; class Insecta; order Lepidoptera; family Zygaenidae; genus Zygaena; species Zygaena filipendulae. Next base: position 14,938,530 of record OU015649.1, on the reverse strand, counting down.
TCCAGATATCAGGACAACAACCCTGTGTCGCCACCACGTAAGTTCGCACACACCCCCTAGAGATTCACAATAGAAAATAAAATTACAGCGATGATAGCTCAGTGGTTGGTGCCTTGCGGCGTTGGTTCAAACCCTAACACTGCTCGGTGAAGGAAAACACCTGAGGAAACCAAGGCTTGGTAAAACACCTACATTGCCCGGCTGGTCAGCTACCTCTCAAGTTGAAAATCTGTCGCCAAGCACCAAACGGTGTGTTCACCACACCATTCCAGGCTGTGTTTACAACCTTCGACCACACCGTCACTTAACATCAAGTGTGCTGTAATCAAATGCCAACCCTGTTCATCAATCCAAAAAAATTGGTCCAGAGAATCACTTCTGTCCTTTTCATAGATATAAACAACCTGGCGAACACGACCATCACAAAAGTGCCGGCGGTGCGGGCTGTCACCGCGAAGGCGATCGAGAACCTGCCGCTCGGGCTCGGCGCCGGGATGAAGCATGACGAATACCCGCTGGGATTCGGCGAGGGGTCCGCCCTGTGGGACACTTACGTGCAATATTTTGGCGAAAACATGTTTGGTAAGCCTCACTCAACAATTAGTCGATGGTATCACTGATCTAGATCTAATGGATCTTACCGATACAATAGGCGCAGACTGCGATGTGTTTATTCCCTTTCTCCATATAGACTGTAACCACAGCACGATGTCATTAAACTTTAGTGTTATCCTCGGGAGAAAGACTTATTTAGTCCATCGATCTATTGGCGCCAAACCCCGTCTCGGGACTAAATAAGTTACTTTCACCCCTAGGATAACAATGTACTATTACTACCTCAAAGGAACCTATTAAAATATAGACAAAAAGAAAGATTTTTCTCACTTAAATTTCCTTACTATCGTCCCCAAGAGTTACAATCAATGAACAACGGACATACAAGACTTCAAGTGTCATCATCCTCTTTAAAATTTACATAGTTTATTGCGAGAAAAAGGGCAATATCTTGAACGCGTGCGTATCTTATTACAGGAATGAACGCAGCTAAAATAGCCCAACTGAACGCCATGCACATGGAAAGGAAGACGTACGAGGAGCCCAGCATGGGGTCGCTGCCGCCGCCGCCGACGCCGATGGCGCACCAGCGGTACCTGAAGCAGATGCAGCGGCAGTACGCCGAGAGCGTCGGCCGGCCGGACATCATGCGCGACGCCGACGAGCCGCTGGACCTGGGCAAGGAGAAGCAGAGGGGCGACGCGCCCGCCGACCTGGCCATGGACGTCGACAAACACGACGCCGGGGACAAGGACAAAGAGTACTACGGCGAGGAGAGGAGCCGGGTGAACAGCTCCGAGCAGGAGCAGGAGCACAGCGGCCAGGACGACGGCGACTACTCGGAGGACGAGCGGAACAAGACCCCCACCTCATGAGACGACGTGTACGCTGTGTAGGCGCTACCGGCATAGCGAGGTAACCGACAGGACGACGTTTTTGTTGATGGTATTTCAAAAAGGTGCTTGAGTGTTATTTTTTTAATTTTAACTGTCCGTTTGAGTTCGTTGCGCGGTTGATGTATCTACGAGTAATATCAGTTTTATCATTGTTGACCCGTGGAAAGTCGTTGGTGCCATTTCCGATTAAATATAATTTTTTTATTATTAAGATTTTTAAAATAACGGATCGAGCCCCGTTCGGCTGCAGAGAAAACGTTGTGAAGGGATCGTTGCGGCTGTATTCGTGCGGTCGCGAATGCAGCTTCAGTTCGCCATGAAATAGAAGAGATTGCTTTGTGTACCATATTAGTGAGACGTTACTTTTGAAACCCGATGTGATATCACATGTACTTCACTATAGTATTACCCGAGTACACTCACTTTCAAATCGACTCGCCACAAGTTTGTGCGATTGTTTTATTAGTTAATGAACTTAGCGAGTAGGTTTTTTGTAACGTGTATGTAAAGGTCATGTAGTAGGGACCTGTTACATAGTAATTCCATCCATCTACCTCAACATTCGGGCCAATACGGCGACTTTATAAAAAAAAAAAAGAATTTATGAGTACCCACACAAAAAATGTGAAATTCCATCCATCTACCTCACTTCAATAGATTTTATTTAATATTTTATACAATTTATAGATATAAAAAAGTAATAAAAACTGTTGTTTTATGCATTTTGCAGATTGCATTTATATGTATACTATATAGAGTATATTTGTAGGTAAAATATATGCAACTTATGGCAATCACTAGGCGATCGTTAGTGTTGCCAGTAGAAAGTAATGTACCCTCTTTTTTTGTAGGATACACACTCACTAGGGAAAATTTAGACTGTGTCACGTCACAAATGTAGTGAGTAATGAACCGAGTTATAGTCAGATGAGCACTTTAAATACTGTATTGCGATAAATGTTAAGATTCTCGTATACGAACAAAGAAACAGAGCTTAAATCAAAATTACCATATTATACATATACAATAAAAATATTACTATTTCAAAAACTGGCAACCGTTATTTACAATCATCTGCAATATGACTTGGCTGTATGGACTTAGATTGCTTTGTCTTTCCCGAAAGGGGTAAATTTTACAAAACATCAGCAAAAGAAGCCAGTTTAGCCAGATAATACGGCTTAGCAATGTCAGTGCAAAATGATACCTACTATACTATAAATCATACTAAAAAAAAGAAACTCAACTGCCTTGAGACTGAACAAAATTTATTCCAAGGAAATATTTAACTTGTTATCTCATCGCACTTTTAATATTACTCAAAAGCGATTAAAAACTGAAAGTTCAAACACACAAGAAACATGTGTATAACATTTATATGTATTATGGGACAAATTATAATTGTATATATAAAATTGAATTGAAGTGATACAATATGTAAATTATATAATTTACATAAAATAAATAATAAGCGTAACAGTAACAAAAAGCAATAAATAAAGTATACCTTGATGTTGCCTTCTAATACGTGTATATAGGATGCGAGTAGTGAACGATATGTCTTGGGTTATTGTACAAATGTGAACCTAATAAATAGATGCAAGAAGGTTTATTTTGTTAGTAATGATGTGGGCTCGTTACTTAAATAACAATTACTGTGATTGCAATCTCATATTAGCCTTCAATACTTATACATATTTTTTAGAGTACAATGTTATAGTTATTTAGTGTATCGTAAGGTGTAATATCTAAGTGAATCACAAATATTATATTTACTTCCCATTGAACGTTAGAATTTCACGTTGTTCGAACATTTAGATGAAAATGGAGCATTTAATCTTTTATATGAGGGATAAAATAGGTACACGTAAATCATAAGTTATATACGGGTTGTCGCGAGAGGGCAATAAGTTGTTCGAGTATTATTATTGGCATGAAGGCCGCGGTTACACGCCGAGCGGTGGCAGCGGAGCGGAGCGGAGCGTTAAGTTATTGGAGCAGGCTTCATCTACTTGCTACGCAACACAACGCCCCGCTATCTTCCCCTCGTCGCTGTAACCGCTGTTACACTTTAATAAACTAATTATAATAAATATAATAAGTGCCGTAAGATTGAAAACCAATCGTTTTTGTAGTGATTTTGAGAGAAGCATGGTAATTTTGAGTTTAAAATATTTAGGTATAATTTTATTAACTTTGTTGACAATTTTTCGGTGTTGCCATAGTGTGTAATGATTAATTTCGACTGTACATATAAATATAAGTTTTTAATATTTAATTTAGGTATTTCGAGTGATTATTTTGCGTTAATTAATTTCCATTCTACATGCAATTAATGCTTCGTGAGTCGTGACCGTCAAAACAAACCATTATCTTTATGCACAAATACTTAATACCATTATGAACCATTAAATAAAATAGACAGTTACCAAAATGTGATTATTTATGTATAATAATATAAAATACAATTACTATATATTTTCAAAGATACAAATACATATAAGGGAGTTCAGATTTCAAGAGATTAAGTTAGAGACTTTTTGTTTGTTTCATGGGGGATCTTTTTGTTAAATTATTGTTACATTCGCGTTGATGTCATATACTGAGGTATGCGCGGCGAACTAATGAAAAAGTTTTTACAGTTTATATATGCTATTATACAGGATTCAAGCTTACAGACAGCGAAAGTGTAACTACAGCAGTGTATGAACGTCAAATGCTATTTAAATAAGTTACCCTCCACACGGATTTAAAGTTTGCTTGTCTACTACTACTAAACTCATAAAAACGTCAGTTAATAACTTGATACCATAGTTTGTATGTTCGGGTTAATTTCCACATATTTTACAGATAAGTTTGTAAGTACTTATTTAGAATTAGTAAAACCACTATTGTATTTATAAAAAAAAACTGTTGTTTTGATTCTAAACTCGAATAAAAAGTATTTATAAAATTGATTTTCTTCTTGTCTGTAATATTGAACACGTGGTTCTTAGTAATTTGTCAATTTTTAGTTTAGTACTAAATTCTAGTGTAGAAGCACAAAATGAGATTGTTCTACGTTAAGAAAAAACTAAAAGATATAATCGAAGACATCAGATATATTTTTCAACAAAGTACTTACAATCTTTGTTTTCAAACAATAACCCCATATTAGACAGACAAATTCATAAATTAAAAATATTTCAAACGTCTTCGATTACATCCTATACCTATATTATTATTATTACTATTAAAATGGGTTGTTTGTTGATTTTAGTATGTTTGTTTTACACGTGTACTTGTATATTTACCACCGTTTTATATATGTAAGCATTGTTTATCTATTTTAGCGTTTCATCTTTTTGTAATTTATATCTGGGAAGACGAGTACTTGTCAGATTATTTTTTATTTAAAACCCCGATAGTATTTGCGTCTACCCTTTAAATAAAACAATACGTAGTATATTCATGAAATACTTTTGTTGCATTTCAAGATGTGTATACGACTTAAGCAAAATGTATAGGTATGTACTTTTCAGATTTTTCATTGCTTTTTACTTTATGCGTGTTGACGTGACGTATGCCGATTATTCACGCATTTTATATGTTTTAATAATAATATTTTACAATAGTTAAGATCTCTTGATTCAAACGCTTGTACTTCTGCTATATCAAATGATCCAAAAAAACGCAGTTAATTTTGTTTTTTCAAATTAATGCTAAGCATATATTTCCACTAGTTTACTCGATTGAATGATTCAGTATAATTTATAACGAGGCCTGGGTTAGTTGAGATGTCATCTGAACCTCTGAGAGGTAGGTATAAATCACACTGCGCTTTAGATACACTTCACAAAAGGTGATATCTCCGCCCATTGCCGCTCCGCGTTAGATGGGAGCGTAGCTTCAATACAAATACTAAGGATAGTTTCAAATACTATTGTCACGTTTTTTATATCGTTTACTTGTATTTTTAATATTTATCTATTTCGTTGTAATTATTTTTTGAATCCGAAAAAGCCACGCCTTAGCCAATTTATTGTACATTAGAGTACTTAGTTGTACGACGCTTCACATCATTATTATACCTACTTACATGACGAAAAATAAAAATAATTGTTTTAAAACAACGAAGTTTTATTTCCTTTTTTACCATGGGTTTGATAGGTTAAAAAAATCCATCTATTTTTATTGCGATCAATTTGAATTTATTTTTTTAATTTATTATAGGTCCACTTATCTAACTTTGGGATTTGGAAAGATATAGGAATTTTCTTAAACAAAGTTAATACATATATATGTATATAGGTACGAATACATAAAATCAACAACTAATCACTTATTTATTAATGGAATCGAAATGACACAATCCTTTATGTTTTTTGATGATTTTTCCTTAATTTCAATGATCACTAAATAAATATTAAGGTTGTAACTAAGCTAATAACTAAGTTTACTTCTATAATAATACAATGCACATAGAATATATATACATATATCTGAATATATAAAAGAATTTAGACCAACCATCGGTGCACAGCCCGAACCACAGGTCTAGACTCTTAAAAGATTCCACAAGGTATTACTTTATAATGTAAGCAAACACTAAGAAATTGTTTTTTTAAAAATTCAATTCCCTGCAAAGGTGTCAAGAGTGCAACAAAGAACCGCCAGTAACAGCCGACAAACTACGCTGCCAACTACCAAACTAAATTACAAAAAATATAAAATAATTCGAATTCGAAAATTGTTTTTTTTTTTTTTTAAATCACTAAACGATATTTATGTTTTATTTATTTATATTAATTAAAAAATACACAATATATAAATACACACTAAAGCTGTGAAAGATTGTTCATATATTATTATTATGTGATACATTTTTTGTTGGTACGTGCCGACAGTTGAATGTTACAATTTCTGTTGGTTCGTGTGCGCGTAAACCTCTAGTCGCGCGAATGCCTCTTCTTATTGAGCAGGTAATGAACGCCTAGCAAGCCGTTCACTCTGCAACAACCCGAAATTGTCTGTGTGTCATCAACATAGACATCACACTCTGTAATTAGGTCTGAGAACCTCCCCATGACGTCATGTTTACCGTCCCACACACAAACAGACAGTAGAGGCCAAGCGTGTTTCTCCTCCACAGAAATGGTCCGTCACTTAATTAGTTTCATTCCTATTATTTCGTACACATAAAACCCTCGCTATTCATTGTATACCTTTGCTGTTTGATTTCTATTCGCCTTCGCTTCGCGCGTTAGACTACCATATGTCTGCTGTCCGATTTACATAACTTACTGGCTCTTTATGGGCACAATAGACCAGCATAACAATGTAGTACTAATCACTGCAACCAATACCTTGTGGTAGGCAATAGGCACAAAGGGCCAGTATAAGCACACTTTTTTTGGACAGAGAATGGCCGTAAAATGAATATGATAGTAACTCACAGGAAGGCTAAATGCTATTTCTTGCTGGCCAGCGCTATGCCGAGTCCCACGAGCCCGCCTATGGCCAGCACGGCGCCGCCAGCCATCGCCATCCCGAGAAGGCCCTCTTTTTCCATGCGTTTATTTATCTGACGCTGAAAAAAATGGAAAAAAATGTTTTTACGACAACTTCCATTTAGTTAAACACTAGCAGCTGTTCACACTTGTTAATTTCAGAATTATTAGTATTCAATTTTTAAAGTTTTTTATAGCTGAGTCTTTCTGCTTCTTAAATATTTGAGTCCATTATTATTGTTATTTTGAATTTGGTTCAAACAAAGTCTATCAAATCCTATATCTTTGACACTGACTGATAAGGCAAATGATAACACATCAGAAAACTACTTTACCAATTTAAATATTATCAAAAAAATGGATAATTTATCAAACATTAGATAATCTGAGGACTCTCTCCACTAACCTTTAGTTATCTAAAGGTATAAATGAAGATAACTATAAATAAACACTGACTTTGAAAGTTGAAGTGAGAGCACATTTGTGATTGATATGATTAATGAAAATCCAAAAGACTAAGCTCTGGACTTAATGAAAGCGAAGTTAATAAGCTGTTGGCAGAAACACTGTCTCATAAACAATTACAACTGACTACCGCTTAGTTGTAAAAAAAAATCTAAACTTACCTCTAATGCCAAAACTTGTTGATTGGCAGGCTCTATTTCTAAGAATGACTTGACATAATGCAGTGCTTTGTTGTACTCCCTGATTCTTGCATTGCCAATGGCTAGATAGAACAGGTAGTCTCTCTTGCCTTCTGGATGTGAGTTGGACAACTCTTTCAAGAGGAGTATACCCTGAAAATGTAAACATAATATTACCCTACAATAGAATAGAATCATTTATTACATATTACCAATGTCATAATTACATTACTAATAAAAATGTCTTAGGATAATATGATCGATGAGTGTGACTTATAGAATAGTAATAATAAAAATAATAGAAACAATAAAAATGTGTGGGCTCTGATGTCACTAAAATGAAATAATTAGGTATGACAACCACCCATAAAACACCTGCGATTCACAGCTTCCTATTGGTATGGCTGGAGAGAAGCTCTCCTTTACCACAATGTTCCTATGTCAGTTATTTTATTCTCATGAAAGTTCTAAAATGAATGCGGGCGAAGCCGCGCGCAAACTATCTAGTATAATAATTAAATGTTTCCTGCATGATTCAGGAGATTGTATGCAGCGAAACAACAAAAAAATTATTCTAAGAAAAAAAAAATTACATTAACGAAAAGGTATTAGGCAATAATGGTTGAATGTTGCTCATACCTTCCGCACGTCCGTAGGGTATTTACTCCGCACCAGGCACCACGCGTACTCGAACTGCGCCTTAGGCGTCACGGTGCCCTGATGCAGTTGCTCATGAAACACGGTCTCGAACTTCTGCGCAACGAACGAACAAACAAACTCAAAACCAATGACTCGCCAATCGTGATTCTCACAAATCATACATTGCACTTTGTATCACACTTACTTTTAAATCCTCCGATGTAACTATCTCGTCTAGCACGTCTTCCATTGTGGCGAACCGGCAAGAAATACAATAGATAAATGATGTTTCTGGATAAAAAATTAACAATAGGTGTAACGGAAAGAAGTTATCATCATTTCGTATGATTCGGCAACGAGAAGATGCAGATTTCCACGATGTAGGTACCTAGGTACTTTCACAAGTCACAACAGCAAAAATGACGAATTTTCGATGTCATCTGAGTCATGAGTGAGTGTCAAGCACAAAGTCAATTAGTCAAGTGTCAAAACTCAAGTGACAACTTCAAAAGTGATATGGCTGCGTTCTATGGCATGTTCGACATGCCCAGAATAGGTCAACTTGGCTTCATCACGGCTTCATCTCGATTTAATGTTCGAATTTGAACTTTATCTCGAGTCCGAGTCTACTTCGAGTGCTCGTAAAGACGAAAAATTCATTCCGATATTATAACATTCAGTATACTGCCGCAGTATCCGCAGTAGCTGGTATGACGTCATAAGCGTCACTATTTTTATACTGTGAGTACTGGCGCTTTCGAAGTAAGGTGGCTTGATCACGTAAATCGTAATCAACCTCGGAACAATGATTGGTTAATCGCGTGGTCGGTTGACATGAGTGGTCAACAGCGTGATATCATAATGACATGGATAACAGTAGGTATAGGTACTGAACTGCGTTCTGCGTGTAACCACCATAATAATATCTCCAAATAGCTAACTAGGAACGACTTCGCAGTATACTGAATAGGGTACTTGCATGAATTTTTTTTTCAGTATATTTTAAAGATATACGGCCTACTTAAACAAAGCAAGAAAAAGAAAAAGAAATATATGCATAAATTAATTAAATAATAGAGCGTTTCAAAGTTCCTACTTTAGACCTTACCGCCGAAACGCGGAATGACGTCACTAGTTCAAAATTACGCCTTATTAATCTGTGATAGAAATATCACTGTCATATTGACAGGGTCATGTGACACTGACAGACAGATATATAACTTCAATATCCAAAAGCGAAATTAAGGTTGAACTGTTTCAATTTACTTCCAAAAGTACCAGTAAAGAATCGAAATGTATCTTACCGATGCATTTTAAAGTAAAAAACTTCAGAAAATGGAAAATATCCGTTGACTGTATGCACTTAGTTTCTTTTGCCTTCTCTGAAAGAAGTAAATATTTTCTTAAAAAAATTAAAGTGACGTAATAATATGTTAAGGGTGGCTGTAATTGATGTGTCATTCCAACGTTCTGTTTCACAAAATTAAAAGTTGAATATTTTGGAAACTACTGATATTTTTTTAGTAAATCTTACTCGATAATGCTTGTCTTAAATTCTATTTTTGAAATATTGACACAATTTTTTATCATAAACTTCATGCAAGTACCCTATTGTGAAGAATTGCTTTCAAAAGTTCCGCGTGAGCATTGAAATGCATCTCGATGTAAACAACTTCATTGAAACAACTGAATTGGCTGTATGTACTAAGTTTCTTTTGCCGTACCCGAAAGGGGTAAACTTTAACAACAACAACAATGTCAATGTTGCAGCTGTCAGTTGTCACTGCTGTCATAAAGTCAGGAGCTGTCAGCTTAGTACAGTGAATACTGAATTCATTTTGATTTTTGGCCTTTGGGTAGGATGGTATCTATCTGGCCTAATATTTTTTTGATTTGAATAAAAAATTGTGATTAACTATCCGTTTCTCCACTTGTAAATCATTAAAATCTATAAAAATGCAAAGTGTCATTAATACAGTAAAGGGTACTGCCCTTGGTGTTGCTGAATATTTGACACCAGTTCTGAAGGTACAAAACTATAAAATAGAAACAAATTATTGTTAATTATTTATCCTACATAGGTACATATTCATTCATGATATGAAATATCACGATTATAATTTTTATTCAGATGCTTCAACATGAAAGTTCATACTTTCAGACATGACTGTATGTCTGTTCCTCACATACAAACAAAATGTTATTCATCTTATAGTTGAGAGAGGATGAAACATTACTATTTGTTGTCAACAACTTATTTATCGGAAAAAAATTTGATATCAGGAGTCTAAGTTCCGTGAGACAGGAGTGTTGACTCCTGAAGAGTTTGTGGCTGCTGGAGACCACCTAGTGCACCAGTGTCCTACTTGGCAGTGGGCCCGGGGTGAAGATGCTAAGGTCAAGTCCTACTTGCCCTCTGATAAGCAGTTCCTCCTCACTAGAAATGTTCCATGCTACAGAAGATGCAAGCAGGTAATGGTTTATCAGAAAAAAAAACCTTTTTGTTATTCTATAAATTTTTCTTTTTTTTTTTAGTTTGTTAACTTCCCCAATCCTAATAAGGGGTCATCCATAAAATATGTCACACTAATTTTCTCCTCCCTAGTGTGACGTCACACATTTTGAAATTTTTACATTTACAAATTAAATTAAAACCTTAGTTCGCCAACAATATACAGATAAGACTTGGAAATACTTTTAAGTTTTTCGTTAATATTTCAAATTTGGCATTTAGCACTTATGTCTAACATTTTAAAATGTGATCACAAAACTCAGAACCCCTTCCACCCCCTGTCACACAATGTCACATTTCGTCGATCCCCTCCCTCCCCTTTAACATATGACATACATAATGGATGGTCCCGATTTGTAAACATTTTTATCACAGTATGTAATCCAATTTGAATTACTCTTCCATCAAATTGTAGATCGAGTATGAAGGCAAGGAGAGGGTTATAGAAGATGAGCAAGATGGAGAAGGGTGGGTGGACACTCACCACTATGACAATCCTGGCTCACCCAACATTGAGGAAAAGGTGAACAATACTTGAGAGTTGAAAAAACATACACATTGTTGCCAGTGATTTCCTTCATATTATCATCTTCTTATCTATCCTTAACTTGAATCCTTACTAATATTATAATCACGAAAGTTTGTAAGAATGTATGGATGGATAGATGTTTGTTACTCTTTCAAAATCTACTGGATGGATTTAAATGAAACTTTAAAAAAATATAGCTTATACATCAGATTAACAGATAGGGTACTTTCAATCCCGGAATTCCCACGGGAACTCTGAAATTAACGTGGGTGAAACCGCGGGGCGCAACTATTTGTTATTTGTTAGCGGGCTGGTTTCCGCAACTCAACGTCCAAGCGCCTATTTTGCGTGTGGGGGGCGCAACTAGTCCCATAATAATTAATCTCCCCTAGTCAGATGTCTGAAGTAGTTTTATGGTTCATTGTGTGAAGCAAGCAAAACATTCGGAGTTGTTCTGATGACAGTACAGCGACATGACCCTGGAAGCAGCAGACACAGGTGACAGCGATGCAGAGGACGCCGATGATAACAACGACGATGAAGATGACGATGACGGGGAGGCTGAGGACATGGAGCAGTTCCAGGAGTCGGGGCTGCTGGACGAGGTGGACCCAGTATGTAGCAGTTGCTTTTACATTACAAGGCTACACCTAATCCATATTAGATGACTATGGCATTAGGTTGAGATTGGTGTTTATTTAGATCTCTATAGGAAAAATAATAAATAGAAGTGTCATAATCTGCCATGTATTGCAAAACTGGTGCCTTTATTATTGTATAAATACTTCAAAATGTTTGCAACTTTTTGGTCTTTTCTTTGGAAGTAAACATAATATATTTTTTGTGTTCAGTCCACAGCGTTGGCGCCGCGTAAAGATTCGACGCCCAAAGAGGAGAAGAAGTCGAAACAAACGGACGGCGACGACATCGTGAAGACGAGGACCTACGACCTGCACATCACGTACGACAAGTACTACCAGACGCCGCGGCTGTGGCTCATCGGGTACGACGAGGTTGGTGGAATAACTACCTACCTACTTACACGCGATGCTAAACTTCAATCAGGACCATAGTGAAAATAAATTAACTAAAGAGGACATGCAGGCGGGTCAGGCACTGACCTATCAGCCCCCTTAGCCAAGTTGGCAAGCTGCAGTATCTCTGAGTGAAATGGGGTACTTTTTATTTATTTATTTATTTATTTATTCTCTCTTGATAATACCGAAATTGATAAGGGTTGAAAACAGTTAGTTCTGTGCTGTTTAGAAGAAGAAAGAAAAGAAGTTTATTCACCATTATTTTTTTGTGTAATATTATTAAAACTTGCCCTGCGGTGAACAGAACCGGCGGCTGCTGAGCGTCGACCAGATGTACGAGGACGTGTCGCAGGACCACGCCAAGAAGACGGTGACCATGGAGTCCCACCCCAACCTGTCCGGGCCCAGCATGGCCTCGGTGCACCCCTGCCGGTAGGGACCTGACCTTTTGGGATATTTTAAACGCTCGGCTCGAATTCTCTTTAGCTTATTGACATATTGTGGCCTTAAAAAGGACATTTTACTGTGTCAAAAAGAGTCAACTTTGAATAAACATATTCTACTGAATGGTGAAAAGGCAATGATAGTGTATCACATATTATGAGATAATTATAGATAATTATAGTGAAAACGACAAAATAAAACAAAAAATACGCTAAAATCTAAACCATGCTTATGCTATAATTGGTAAAATTCTAGATTCGTTAGTAAAATTTAATTAATATATAGGATGACTAGTTGTGCCCCGCGGTTTCACCCGTGTTAATTTCAGAGTTCCCGCGGGAATTCCGGGATAAAATGTACCCTATGTGTTAATCTGATGTATAAGCTATATTATTGTAAAGTTTCATTTAAATCCATTCAGTAGTTTTTGCGTGAAAGAGTAACAAACAACCATCCATTCAGCCATCCATCCGTATCCATACATTCTTACAAACTTTCGCGTTTATAATATTAGTAGGATATGATATGATAAAACCCTCAGGTTTTAAGAACAATTTTTCTTCCATCTTGAATCGATGATCGAAAGGCATTTCGATCTTTGTTTCAAGATGCAAAAAAATTCAATAGGTATAGTAATGCCTTATAAAAGTAATTTCGCAATTTAGTGAAATTGTTTTTCGACCGACCCAGGCACGCGGAGGTGATGAAGAAAATAATCGAGACGGTGTGCGAGAGCGGCGGCGAGATGGGCGTGCACTCGTACCTCATCGTGTTCCTCAAGTTCGTGCAGTCCGTCATCCCCACCGTGGAGTACGACTTCACGCAGAACTTCACCATGCAGTGAGCCGCCGCCCGAGCTCCTGGCGCCTGGCACCTGGCACCTGGCACCCGGCACCCGGCACCCGGCACCCGGCACCCACCACCTGCCTGCTGCGGCAGGAGCCTGCCCGAGGGGCCCTTATTCACTACTGGCCGATCCCTGCGATGTCACCCGCGTGAATTTCGGAGATCCCGCGGGTGTTCCGAGATAAACGTGCTACCCTATATGGAAATAGATAAGCAATAGTGTGTTAACCCACACTGGAGAAATTTTTAGTAAATCGTGTTTTGAAAGTATAGCGCCATTTTGTGTCAACAAGTTTTTATTTTAAATATTTAATTACATATTTAAGCAATGTAATAAGGTAAACACATAATTAAAAAACGTTACCTAACTCTCAATAAATCGTTCTGAATCAATAACTTAAGTTTGTGGGTTAACATGTTATTGCTTATCTGCGTCCATATTTACCCTCGACAACGTGTAGTATGCAAAATTTTTATGTAGTTTCACCCGCGTCAATTTCGAAGTTGAATGGGAGTTCGGAGTACCGGGATAAAAAGTAACCTATGTCCTTTTCTGTACCCCTCAAAACGTGTATGCGAAATTTCATGATGATCGGTTGAGCCGCTAAGGCGTGAAAGCGGAACAAACAAACTTTTATAAATAAGCATTTATAAACAAGCATTTATATTGCTTTTCCCTCGTGCTCAAAGAAATTTCACTTAAAAATATACATTTACGTGTTTTATGGCATACAGAATATTAATCCCACTAATATATAAATGTGAAAGTGTGGAAACGGATGTTTGTTACTCAATCACGCAAAAACGGCTGAACGGATTTGGATGAAATTTGGCTGCACGTTGGCTGCACGTTTTCAGGGGTACAGAGAAGGACATAAGGTACTTTTTATCCTAGAATTCCCGCGGCAACTCCGAAATTACCGCGGGTGAAACCGCGGGGCACATTTAGTTTCTAATAATTTGATATCTGGAGAGTTTGGGATTGTTTTTGGGACGTGCGTTATGGGCAAAGAATCTCGTTGGTCATAGTGTATAAGGGCCCTGGTTAAGTAACTACGCGTTAGCTTTACGTACGCCTTTAGTGTTGAGGTTAAAGACCAATTCTGATATTAAGTTGCCATTTTTTATTCTTGCTCATTAATATAGCTGAATATGACTTAATATTATCACGATATTATTATACGAAATGAATTGTTCGAGTTGGCGTGGATGTCCAGATCCAAAACTGCGAAGAATATCGATAAATGGGGCCGATTTTTATAAAATCTAAAACTGTATACTTCGGACTTTCTGTTTTCTCTCTGGAGTTTTGTATGGTAAAGGAATGGTTTCATTTTTTTTTTTTTTGGAAAAGGATATTTTTTTTTCCTTATATCCACGACCACTTGAAAGTTGGCCTGTATAATATGAGGGGGAGTTTCGGCAGTTATTGCTGTGCTTTTGGACATTCCCTAGAGTCCTTTATTTCCTCTTAAAATTTTATTAGTTACTAGCTATTCCCTGCGGTTTCACCCGCGATAATTTCGAAGTGCCCGCGGCAATTCCGGTTTACAATATAGCCTATGACACTCACAAATAACGTGAATTGATATTGGTAAAAGAATTTTCAAAATCGGTTCAGTAGATCCAGAGATTACCCCCTACAACCTCACAAACTTTACCTCTTTGTAATATTAGTATAGATGAATTTCCCAATCACACTATCAAATTCTTGCCGTAATATAAACATAAAGTACAAATAAATAACTCTCTGTGCAGCTCATCATCTGATTAAATCATTATCAAATGATTTAATGAAATTGCATGTAAATTGGGATAAGTCCAGTTGCGGGGCAAGTCCAGCCAGTTCTCATACAAAATCTGAAATTTTATTTATGCAATCCTTTATAGAATTTTATGATTGTGATATGAAAGACGAAAGTTTTTAATGGACTATTAATTGCACAAACCCTTCGTTTCTATGTTAAAGAACCAAAAACATGCATTTTAAATTTAGATATACGATAATACTAGTAATAATTAAAATGTAATTATAAAATTTTACTTTAGTTTGGTATCTAGTGAATTGTTCTCTCATATCTTCGCTATAGCTATGTGTATCATACGTAACTTGTATATTAGAAGCATCATATTGTTCATGTATAAGAATTTTATTACAATAATATTTTTACTATTCTATTGTTTTATTAGTCGCCCGAAAGAAACATGCAATTTCGGAGATCCTGCGAGAATTCCGGGATAAAAGTACCCTATTTCCTTCTCTGTGGGTACCCTTGACGATGTGTATGCAAAGTTTCATGATGATCGATTGAGCCGTTAAGGGGTGAAAGCTTGATAAACAAACAAACTCACTTTCGCATTCATAATAGTAAGGATAGCTCACGGCCTTGAAAACTAGACAAACACTTTCGCATTTACATTTATGCAAGGATAGTACCTATATGAAGATTGATCAGGCTGAATACATAACTACTGATGGATAAATTAAAATCCTTTATTTATACCACATTCATTATTTACAAATCACCTTGATAATTAAATAGCTATATATAGTACACAATAATAATAATCAGTACCAAAATAATAATGTATTATCTAATAATAATCCAAATAAATACAAAACGTGAAGTTAAATAGAGAACAGCCGCCTATTTTCTTGTAACACATTCGTAAAAGTACAATTCCTACGCTAGTGCAATATACATATTTTTCTACCATACAAATTCAATTTAACTTTTCAAAGTATTGAATCTGGTAGCTTGGTACGGGCACTACCACCGCAGCGGAAACGATAAGGTTGCATTTCAAATCTGCCCCCTTAGCGAAGTTGACAATCTACAATCGTTATGATATAATAATAATTATTATGTATTACGTGATCAAGCAAAATTTATTTGTTTATTGGACAGTCTTCGTGACACTTGGTTATCTATGGCGATAAACATTGTGGATTGTCAAATTGGCCAAGAGGGCAGTTTGCTTTTGCCTCTCCCTCTTGACCAGGTTCCGCCGTGCCCGTGTCAAGCTGAGCACCTGACTACAAAAAACTTCGCTAGGTATCTAACACCTATTGACTACGGTACAGATAATATCATAAAATATATTATAATATGCAACACTTTGTTATTATCGCTGAGAATTAATGGCTGATCTAATTCTTTTTATTTAACTTATAAATACAACGTATCATTGAATTGACTGAAAACTAGAAAGCAGTTTATTTAGATTTGACTTCCAAATCGATGTTTGTATGGGTTAAATTATTTCATTTTTACTAGCCCATGTCTAAATTATTACAATATTTGGCGCGTACGCCGCCCGTAGCGAGAAAAATCAAATCGGTCATTGACACGTAGGCGTAGCGCTAGAAATTTCGTAGATAGGTCACCTCCAAACTAATGTTGAATAACTTTAAGATTATTAGTTTTTTCGACATAATTTCTGTTTTAATCATATTATTGTTTATTTTTTTAAATGGGGTGTATTAGGTTTTTGTTCAATTCATTAACACGTTGTATATGTATAATAATTCTGAAATGATTTTCAACTAAAAAAAACACTTTTAAAGCTTATTTTCATTGATTAGTGTCCCTAAACCTATACTACCCCCCCCACCCATCCCGCGCCCCCCATTATCCCCTAATAATACCAGTTGCATTAAAAATACAGTTTGGCTCGAGAAAACCTTTACTATTATGTTCTTAAAAAATTATAACTGAAACAGTTTATATTTTTCAGTGTCAGTATTCAGTAGGGTTGTTTTCAATTTGAATTGGACATTATTGGCGCAGTAAGAGCGCAATCACAAGAAATTTATAGATGTAACAATATTTAATCGTCCTAAATTTATCAATATACAATTTTTTTTACAGTAGAATAAACAGATACTAAACAATTTCAAAAAAACTAATGAGTTGATAATATTTTTGCAGTATAAAACACCTTTTTTTCTTTAACCGATCGGTGTGGCAGTGCAAGAGCCAGATAACTCAAAGATAATAAGTCTCGATAGAGAAAACTTTTTCAAAAAGTTTTTTTTTTATAAAACAAGCTTTTATTCAAATGCGCGAAAAAGAATAAACCACGGATTGTCATCCAAACAACATGTGTAGGTGTACAAAATTTCAAGATAACCTCTTCAAAATTGAGTTGCAAGGTTCCACTCGTACAAACATAATGTAGTTTGTTACATACATTGCAAGTTGAATAAAAACTAAAAATATAATAAGTAATATAGGTATGACTTATTGAAGGTCTTATATATTTTTTGAAAAATTGTTTTTGTATAACTGATTACGGAAAATATTTCGTTCTGTTATTAATTTAGGACAAGTATACAAGGGATGTCCGTTTCATAAAAACTTATAGGGCGAAGTTATAAAAACATGGTGGAATCATTGGAGCACATGCTCGATGTCGATATTTGTCTTTTTCTTCAGATATATGAGTGACAATATGTCTTAATATGTTCTCTTTTTAGTAGGAATATTTATATGGAAAGATGTTAGTGCGATATATGTACGCATCACGTACATAATAATATATCCTTTGTTAATACTGACAAAATTGTATCAAATTAGTTCAAATTATACACATGCATCGGTGGTAACTTAGTTTCGAAACATTTGGCATTTTATTTTAGTTAAATAAAGTTTTACAAAAAAATAATTTTCAATTTAGCTAAAAATATTAATTTTTGGCTTCACCATGAAATATATTTACTTAAATAAATGTCGCATTTATAATATAAAACATATAAAGCCAAACATTTTTAATTGTATATTTACTTATTTAAGTTTACCTACTTTACCAAGAAAAGGTAGTTTTGACAGGAATATTACATTTATTACTCAAATCAAATGTCCTATGATGATGGAAGCCTTTTTTTTTACCCTACAATATTGCTCATCAACACATTGATGTGTTAAACCGTCTCTTAGCGTCTCATACTATTTAAATTTTGCCGCATATGCATTTCGCACAAGGTCTTAATTCCCTCACATGTGTGGTACGAAGCCAAGACATTACTCACTAGTCACCAATTTTTCATCACGTGTTGGTAAGCAAATTCCGACCTTATCGTATTTGACACTTTCTCACGAACGACCCTCTCTACATATTTCATCTAAATGAGTGAGACGATCTTGGAGTAAGATTCGCCTGTAAATAAAGTTAATAAATAAATATACGGGCTGATAAATGCGTGCGTCCTAAAACTCAACGTCAGCCGGAAACTGTCTGTGAGACTTAGGACAAAATACGTTTGATCGTACAGATACATATATGCTATTTTGTGACAAGATCCTCTGCTATATTGGTTAGGAATCGTAATCAAATTAAAAAAAAGTAAATTTTTAAAGCTAAACATTTTTTTAACGAAGCACGTTTGAAATGGAGATCTTACTTAGAAAAACTTAGACGGGGCCCAACGAAAGTTCCGACCTCTGCCCGTCGGTTGCCTGGATCGTGCGTATTTTTGCCCAGGAGTCATGAGAATGGTTATTTTATTGTTGGTTAATTAAATTTTATAGTAGTACTAGCTGTCCCACGCGGTTTCACCCGCGCATTTTATTAGTATAGATGGTGTAACTTTTACTAGTATGTGGCGTCAGTTGCGACATTAAGACGTTGCAAAATTAACTGCCAATATTTAACGTGCTGAAAGTATACGTTATAAAAAACAGGATAAGTGAAAAAATAATATTATAATGTGTTCAGTAGTTTTTCAAATGAGGAAAATAAATTCATTGAAAAAACATTACAACTACATTCATAAGGTGCACAACACACGTAGCCCACACACACGTAGTACACAAGGCACGCGTCACGCACACAGCGAGCGATGCATCAGCTGGTGAGTTCGATCGAGGTCATTGACCTTAAAATACCGGCGCGCGGCGATGTGTGTGTAAAGCGATTGAGCAGCGAGCGCCTTTACAGGTTGTTTTCTTTCTGATTGATTTACATCTTGTGTAAAAAAAATTATCTTTTTTATTTTATGAACATTTTTATAACGGTGTATACTTTCAACCCTGTAAATATTCGCAGCAAATTTTGCCACACCTTATATGGACATAGATAAGCAATAGTGTGTTAACCCATACTACATACGAGACATGTTGAGTAAATCGTGTTTTAAAATTATAGCACCATTTTGTGTCAAAATTTTTTTATGTTATGTTAAATAATGTAATAAGGAAGATATATAATTACAAAAAGCGTTCTATAACTCGCAATAAAGCATTAGGTATTGATAACTTAATTTTGTGGGTTAACACGTTATTGCTTATCAGCAATTATAATATTATTGTAGACTAGCTGTGCCCCGCGGTTATACCCGCGGTAATTTCGGAGTTCACATATAGACAGACAGACAAAAATTTACTGATTGCATTTTTGTCATCAGTATCGATGACCATTCATCCTCCAATATTAATTTTGAATATAATATATTCAATGTCTGTACATTGAATATATATTCAAAATTAATATTGGAGGATGAATGTAGAGAGGTCAATTCTGTAATTGACCTCTCTACAGTTTATTATAAGTATAGATATAGATAGAATATATTGAATACATCGCACGACGTGCTCCCCGTGTGCCGTGTGCCGTGTGCCGTGTGGGCGGTGTGGGCGGTGGGCGGCGCCCACTCGCTCACTTGTGCGGCACGATGGCGACGAGGCGGTGCAGCGCGAGCGCCAGCAGCTTGTCGAGCGGGTCGAGCGTGCCGCGCTGCAGCCACTTGGGGATGGTGGTGCGCGCGTGGCTGAAGCCCAGCTTCTGCAGGATGTAGTCCACGCCGTACGGCTCGATCGTGTTGCCCGCCCACGACAGCAGCCTGCCGGCGGACGCGGACGGACGCGTTCACGAGTTGTTACAACAACACAACAAGCACAAGCTACAGGGGGCACTCACTCCAGTTTAGTAGTATGAAAACAATAACAACTAGCGTCGCCGGGTGATTGTAGCGCACAAAACTATTCATCACGAACAAAAAGAATTAAATGTATTAAATGCCATTTGGTTACGTTTTTACGTAAGCCCTGTTTACGAAATACAATTTTGGGAGTATTTTGAAAAATTTACTTGAAATGCTAGCAAAGAAAATTTTGGGAAATTCCCGCACCGCGCAGAATGCCTATCTAGTTAGCATATTATTTTTTTAATACAGTTGCTCAAAAAGTGGCGTATTGCAGGGACGTTTAGCGTTCGGGATGTGGGCTATTACATACTCGAGCTTTTTGTTTACCTTTCCCGAACTCGTGCGTTCTCTTGGCCAACTGTCAAAAATGGCGACACGACTTTGACACACTTTTTGAATTGCGAAACGTAGGTTTCGCATTACTAATACGACTAGCGCCATCTCTTGATCACAGTTGGAACTTAGTTGAGTTTGTTGTGTTTTTGATATTTTATTAAATTGCTTAATTTTTTCGTAACTGTATTAAGTTACGAAAAAATTACCTTCGGCTGCGCCTCGGCTCGGGTAGACATTTGTCGGAACTCTTTGCAATGACAGGCTTTCCGCACTTGTAATGAAATATACTATTCTCTGTATCTAATACTACGTTACCTTTTTGCGCAATAGTGCTCTTTTAAACGTTATCTATGGTTAATAAAAAAAAACTGCTATTTCAATATGTCTGCGAAAAACAGACATATTTTACGAGTCAAAATGAGATTTGGATCGGTTTTTTTTTTACGTCATAGGGGGCAAACGGGCAAGTGGTACACCTGATGGTAAGTGATTACCGCCGCCCATGGACATCTGCAACACCAGAAGGTATGCAGGTGCGCTGCCGGCCTGGAATGGGGATGTTTTTCGAAATTGTTTCGGACGTGTTGGGAGTTTTGAAGCCCTGCGGAGCTAGGATGCGCAACATGATATGTTTATCGAACGAAATATAAAATTGACGACACGACAAATATTTGTGAGCGTCCAAGCAAAAAAGTGCAGTAGTGGGGTATTGAGTTAAGACTAGATTCGGTTAAACATTTTTTACCACTGGTAGACAAAACGATATATTATGTCGACGAGAATCGATAAAATGGCTCGATAAAGTTTTATCATGCTGCGCATCCTAGCTCCACTGGCCGCACTGGGCAGTGAAGGGAGCGTCCCCGTACCTGACGGTGGGCTCCAGGTGCCAGGTGATGCAGCGGTAGTCGCGGTAGTCCAGCGCCGGCTGCGCGCGCGCCGCGCCCCCGCCCCCGCCCTCGCCCCACGGCCCGCGCGCCGCCATCTGCCGGGCGGGTCGGTGAACCACTCAAGGATTAAGATCACACGGCACACCTAGTGGCCACTGAGATAATTATATCGGAACTAGTTGCGCCCCGCGGTTTCACCCACCTTAATTTCAGAGCTCCCGCGGGAATTCCGGGATAAAAAGTACCCTATGTGTTAATCTGATGTATAAGTTATATTTATTGTAAAGTTTAATTTAAATCCATCCAGTAGTTTTTGGGTGAAAGAGTAACAAACATCCATCCATACATACAAACTTTCGCATTTATAATATTACTAAGGATAGAATTCATAATACAAAAAAGAACAAGATAATTTCTGTCAGAAAAATTCGTTCGCAGAAAGGTCTGTTTATATCTACAGACAGCGCGGCAAACACATTCCGTCGCAGACAAAATAATATAGGAGTATACAGTACGTACTAACGTATTTATATCTATCGCAACACGACCGCGCAGACGCCGACAGACCCGGTCAGTATTCGCGGAAAAAATATTTTGTTTGTGCGGTTAATTTTGTACGTATCTGTGGCTTCATGCCGAGCAGAGTGATAGAACATCGGAACCGTGCAGATATCTTTTGTAAATAACCGGCGTCTGTCAGTCTACCACGGAACATGCCTGGCCCACTCAATGTCTGTAGATATAAAGGGACGATTGTTACAAACACTATTATGGACTCAGGTCTGAAATAAATCTACATTATTATTATTATTATATTGGAACCCGATCGATCAGGTAACGATGTAGGGGCTCACCACTCGGTCCTTCTCCTTGATGTAGGAGGAGATGAGGTCGTGCAAGAACAGGAACGCCTCCGCGTCCACCGACACGAAGATGTGGTCCTCGAACTCCGTGATGAAGCTGCACTCCACTACCGGCTTCTCGTCTGCGCATACGATAAAAACCCGTACGGTACTCTCTGCGTGACTGCGTGACGACGTGACGATTGGTTGTTTAGTTTTCTACAGCTCTTGTCAACTTGGCTAAGGGGGCCGATGTCCCGAGAAAGCTCGAGGGCTATATTATAGTGTCAGCCCGGTGACACTCCATGCAAATGAACTGATTCAAGTCTTATCTTCTCACTTCAACGTGCATTGGTTGCGCGGTGTAACTTACATATTATTATAATATAACATTAACATAACATATGTTAAGTGCTATGGGTTGCTGCTGTGATCGTGCGGCATTGACTTTAATTTAATCTTCTTTCTGTAAGTAAATATTGCATTTAATGCCCGATGTGACACGAAATAAACCCTACTGGGTTTTTGTGTCTGACCTTGTAAAAATTTTGTACTCCTCTGTAAGTTTCCACAAGTAAAGACGGCCGGCAGACAGACAGACAGACAGACAGACAGACAGAGAAAAATTTTAAAGATGTTTTTTTTTTTACGGAAGTACCGTGTACATTTTCGTATGCATTTAGTGAAAAGCTGTTGATTTGAAATGAAAATGAAATTATTTAATATTTTATTTTATTTATACA
The DNA here is from genome assembly GCA_907165275.2 of Zygaena filipendulae. Classification (NCBI taxonomy): domain Eukaryota; kingdom Metazoa; phylum Arthropoda; class Insecta; order Lepidoptera; family Zygaenidae; genus Zygaena; species Zygaena filipendulae. Next base: position 14,915,203 of record OU015649.1, on the reverse strand, counting down.
TTTATTTCACATATCCGGCCGGTGGATGACGTCAGTGAATCTGACTCGAAGTGGTCGTGTGGTGCGGTGTAGTGTAGTGTAGTGTAGTGTAGTGTAGTGTAGTTGTAGTGTAGTGTAGTTGTAGTGTAGTTGTAGTTGTAGTGTAGTGTAGTGCAGTGCAGTGCAGTGCAGTGCAGTGCAGTGCAGTGCAGTGCAGTGCAGTGCAGTGCAGTGCAGTGCAGTGCAGTGCAGTGCAGTGCAGTGCAGTGCAGTGCAGTGCAGTGCAGTGCAGTGCAGTGTAGTGTAGTGTAGTGCAGTGCAGTGCAGTGCAGTGCAGTGTAGTGTAGTGTAGTGCAGTGTAGTGTAGTGTAGTGTAGTGTAGTGCAGTGTAGTGTAGTGTAGTGTAGTGCAGTGTAGTGTGGTGTGGTGTGCGTGCGGGCGGCGAGCGCTGACCTCTGTCGGTGGGCGGCTGCTTGGCCTGGCGGTGCTGCGTGCGCAGGTGCAGCTGCAGCGCGGGCAGCGCGAAGATCACCTCGCGCGCGTGCCGCTCGCTGCCCGCGCCCGCCCCCGCTCCCGCGCCCGCGCCCTTCCCGCGCGCGCCCTCCCGCTCCCGCTCCCGCTCGCGCTCCAGCGAGTTCTGCGCGCCGCCCCCGCCGCCCCCGCCGCCCTCGCGCTCCAGCGACGGGAACACTTCGATCGCTGTACCGTAAAATACACGCAGATAAGCAATACCATGTTAACACACAAAATTAAGTTATTGATACAGAACGCTTTATCCAGAGTCATAGACCGTTTTTTTAATTATGTGTTAAAAACTTGCCACAAAATGGAGCTATGATTTTGAAAACACGATTTTACCCAAAATTTGTCCAGTGTGGATAAACACACTATTGCTTATCTATATCCAAATATAATTACCTATATGATGTTTCCTCATTTTAAACGTCGAAAATTTTATATAATAATTCATGAATCATGATTAAATAATTAATTCATCGATACAAAAATTTTTATTATAAAAATTTTAGCCCTCCTACTACAATTTTTTTGTATTCATTTTTACTTAACATGTTTACAGCTGTGTATACTTCCAACCCTGTAAATATTTGCAACTAATTTAGCCACACATTATATACTATTCACTGTGAAGCTGCCGGCCCGCCCGCCCGTACCGTCTATCTCGCTGTTGGCGAACGCGTACAGGAACCACTCGCGCAGCGTCTTGTACTGCGGCGGGAACAGCAGCGCGCGCGTCACGCGGCACACCGTGCCCACGGACTGGTGCCCGCCGCCGCCCCCGCCCACGCCCACGCCGCCCAGGCTCGCCGTCAGGCTCTGCACCACGTGCACCTCCATCTCCTCTGTACACACAATAACGACAAAATTGCAACATAATTTTCACTCTATGCACGTCATTTTTTGCGGAATGGAAATTGAAGGACATTGCGCCAAAAATTTGTCGCTCATTCCATTTTGGCTGTTGGGCAGAGAATGTTTTTTTTTGTGAAGGATTTAGGAGAAGCGAGCGATCTTCAGCACCGACGGCAAATTACCTATTAGCAAATTGACAACATTTCAATTTCTTTTCCTTATGTTTTTTCATGCTAAATAAATAGTATTTAGAAAACCAGGAGACACGTATTTTTTCTTTTCCTGAAATTTTTATTCTAAGTTATTCAAAAATGTATTTGAAATGTTGAATATTTAAAAAATTAATGTCAGGATGACATATACATTTCCTTTGCCCCACTTGACATAGCAAAAAAAAAATCGAGAATAACTTTGTCTAACAGTTGACACTTAATTTTTTAATTTAGGTATATAAGGTGAGCGCAAAGGTATTTACGGTGTACATCCTAACTTTGGACCTCACGAAGTTTTTGTTGAATATTTCGTTAAATAAGTAATAAAAAAGGTATAAAAAATATCTCGAAATGGTTTTCGATTTAAATTACCTATTTAAAATTGAAATGTTGTCAATTACCTTAGCATTGATATAGGTGGTATGTACGGGAAGATAATTTTCGCGGTGGCCATTTTTAATATGTACAAGAAAATATATTATGACGTTTCGACCTGATTTTTTTGGTGTCCTTCGAGAGCTCCGAGAAATATTTTACAATCTAAAGAACCATGGGTAGCAATTTCAAATCGAGCAACGATGCTAATACATATATTTGAATTTACTTTAACTGTGAGTGTATACGAAAGTACAGAAGAAATAGAAGAAGAGTGAGGCAGAATGCGACTGACCGTCCTCGTCGGCGGCCTGCTGCGCCTCGGTGGCGAAGCTGATGCTGGGGTCCTTGAGGCTGAACAGCGCCCACGACTTGGCCTTGAAGCTGTTCCCGTGGAAGCACGCCAGGGACACGTTGCTGCCGTGCAGCTCCATCGTGCCGCCCACCACCGTGCCTGCGACGCACCACCCCACGGCACCCCACGCCACCCCACGCCACGCCACGCCACGCCACAACATACACACAAGGGCAATAGCAATTAAAATCCTACACGATAGGCAGACTTATAATACTTATTATTATTTCAATTCCAGGCTAGGTGTGTCTCTATAGATGGACAATCAACCCATCTATAGATAGATTGATCAGGTATATAATTTACTAGCTGACCCCCGCGGTTTCACCCGCGGTAATTTCGGAGTACCCGCGGGAATTCCGGGATAAAAAGTACCCTATGTCACTCAGGATCACTTTAGCTTCCTATCTATAATAAGTAGATCTATAGATAACAACATCACAAACTCAGGAGTTACCGCGGGAATCCCGGGATAAAAAGAACCCTATGTCACTCAGGATCACTGTAGCTTCCGATAAGTAAAAGAATTTTCAAAATCGGTTCAGTAGATCCAGAGATAGCTGTTTCCCCGTAGTTTCACCCGCGGGAAATTCAGAGTTCCCGGGGGAATCCCGAAATAAAAAGTACCCTATGACACTCAGGACCACTGTAGCTTTTTATCAGCGAAAGAATTTTGAAAATCGGTTCCAGGGATTACCCCCTACAACGAACGTCACAAACACATAAACTCACAAGCTTTTGCTCTTTATAATATTAATTAAGTATAGATTTATAAACATATTTTCAAATACACATAAAACATTACGAAACATAAAAACATTTAAACTCACGGTAAACACAAACGCTTAATATACTGATAAATGTCTATTCTGACGTGGGAATCGAACCCACAACATCTGGTGTAGCAGTCAAACTGAAAACCCAACAGTGCTGTTGAATGTCAAATACTAGTAATATGGTACTCTGTACTGTCAAATATAATTGTCTGTGTGCGTGTAGGTACGCAGTATGTGTGTGTATGTGTAAATGTTTTTGTTTGGATGAGGAGGGAAAGTTGATGCGCGTGCGTGTGTACGCAGTGTGTGTGTGTGTGTGTGTGTGTGTGTGTGCGCGTGTGTGTGTGTGTAAATGTTTATGTTTGGAAAGTTGATGCGCGTGCGTGTGTACGCAGTGTGTGTGTGTGTGTGTGTGCGCGTGTGTGTGTGTGTGTAAATGTTTATGTTTGGAAAGTTGTGCGCGTGCGTGTGTACGCAGTGCGTGTGTGTGTGCGTGTGTGCGCGTGCGTGCACGCTCTTGGCGGTACTTACCGTTGGCGGGCAGCGGCTGCGGCAGCGTGGACAGCTGCATGCCGGACACGAGCCGCAGCACGCGCTGCCAGTGCCGGTGGTGGCGCAGCTCCGGCGCGCCCGCCGCCTCGCCGCCGCCCGGCGCCGCCGCCGCCGCCGCTGCCGGGCGCGGACACGACAAGTTCACATCACACATATACACCAGAGCAAACCATAGCAGACATCGATACAATTTCTTAACCGACTTCCAAAAAGGAGGAGGTTCTATGTTCGATTGTATGTATGTTTGTTATTTTTTTTATTATTTTTTTTTTATGTATGTTCACCGATTACTCGAAGGCGGTTGGACCGATTTCGAAAATTCTTTTTTTGTTTGAAAGTGTATACTCCCAATTAGGTCCCATTGCAACCAAGACGGGATCTGATGATGGGATCTTGGAGAAATCGAGGGAACTCTTCAAAAATTATAGGCACACCTATAGCGATTTGGGTATTTTTTATAGTAAATCGTTCATTTGCTTTTGGAAAGCAAAATTTCAAGAAGTGGAACTGATGATGAAGACCACAGATGGTCATCGGAACTACTCAACGTATTTCAGGGGTTTTAGTTGGAGCGATTTGGTAAATTGTTTTTTTGTTTGAAAGGGGATACTTCCGAATTGTCACCAAGTCAGGATCTGATGGTGGGATCTTGGAGAAATCGAGGGAACTCTTCAAAATTTATAGGCACACCTATGGCAATATGGGTATTTTTTATAATAAATCGTTTATTTGTTTACTAACGAGTCCCGTTATAACTTAGGCGGTATAGTAGGCGGTATGACGTCATAATCGTCGCCATTTTTTTACGGTGAGCGCTGGCCGCTGACGTTTCCGAGGTAAGGTGCTCTCAGTGGTTCGATCACGTGATCAACCTCGGACCAACGATTGGTCAACCGCGTCGGTCGGTTGACATGAGTGGTCGACAACGTGATATGAGAATGACAAGGATGACAGTACTGGACTGCGTTCAGTGCGTTCCGTTTGAAAAGTAATCAGTATAGCTTCCCAGTATACTGAATTGACGTCATACCTTCCAATGCTGTTCCGTTCAGTTCCGTTATATACTGATAAGTAAATAAAGAAACATATCCTCTAACAAACTGTACCAGCGCGGCGTGTAACCTATTGCATCTGGTACATAAAACTTACAGGCTAACTTGTTACCATGATAAAACTATGAAAATTACTAAATGCCAGATTCATAAGACAGACTCCGTTAAGGCTTATTATTGTGTATACTCACGTTCTCTCCTGTCCTTCCTGGACGCGGGAGGGTACGTGGGGTGCAGCGAGCTGAACACCCGCTTGCTGGACTTGAACTGCTGCGTGAAGAACTCCTCGAGCTTGAGCTGCATCTTGAGCAGGTCGGGCGTGGTGCTGCGGCTCATCAGGATCTGCAGCTGGTGCCAGCTGAGCGTGCCGTGCGTCAGGATCGTGGCGGGCCTGCGGGGGGACGGGGGTGGGGGAATCACGGACACGTCCACACTTGAAATGTCTCGTAAAAGCCAGGCTTATGTCAATCCTTAAGGCTACGACTGAATTTATGCACCATCTATAAGTGCATTTATTTAACACACAAGTGTATTTCCGCCTTTACCTAGCGGTGGGGCGGTGGCTGAGCGGCGCGGGCGGCTTGTCGCGCGCCAGCCAGTGGTCGCGCAGGGTGGGGCGGGGTAGGGTGGTGTTACCTAGCGGTGGGGCGGTGGCTGAGCGGCGCGGGCGGCTTGTCGCGCGCCAGCCAGTGGTCGCGCAGGGTGGGGCGGGGTAGGGTGGTGTCACCTGGCGGTGGGGCGGTGGCTGAGCGGCGCGGGCGGCTTGTCGCGCGCCAGCCAGTGGTCGCGCAGGGTGGGGCGGGGTAGGGTGGTGTCACCTGGCGGTGGGGCGGTGGCTGAGCGGCGCGGGCGGCTTGTCGCGCGCCAGCCAGTGGTCGCGCAGGGTGGGGCGGGGTAGGGTGGTGTTACCTAGCGGTGGGGCGGTGGCTGAGCGGCGCGGGCGGCTTGTCGCGCGCCAGCCAGTGGTCGCGCAGGGTGGGGCGGGGTAGGGTGGTGTCACCTGGCGGTGGGGCGGTGGCTGAGCGGCGCGGGCGGCTTGTCGCGCGCCAGCCAGTGGTCGCGCAGGGTGGGGCGGGGTAGGGTGGTGTTACCTAGCGGTGGGGCGGTGGCTGAGCGGCGCGGGCGGCTTGTCGCGCGCCAGCCAGTGGTCGCGCAGGGTGGGGCGGGGTAGGGTGGTGTTACCTAGCGGTGGGGCGGTGGCTGAGCGGCGCGGGCGGCTTGTCGCGCGCCAGCCAGTGGTCGCGCAGGCGCGCGCGCAGCCGCGACACGCGCGCCAGCAGCACGCCCGTGCCCATGTACTCCAGCCGCAGCTCCAGCGCCGCCAGCCGCAGCCCGCACACGTGCCCCGGGTTGCAGCCCGGCTCCTCCTCTATATGACCTACGCACGACACAATACGACATCACATTATACATACCGTCTTCACAGTTTCATCGAATTGCGAATCGAGCTAGGCGTTCGACACTCTCGATCACGATTTTATCATAAAAATCATCCATTCCAGGTACTTTCAACGATACTGTAGATCGCCAATATAGTTTTTAAGAACAATAAATTAAATCCGTATATAACGCGCAACAGAAACTTGGCTAAAAAGTAAATGATCCAAGCCCAATGTTCTGGTGCACCGCAAGGCAGGCACCTGGGGCCGCCCGGGTGCGCACTAGTACTAGGTACGCACCGTACGTGTGTATGTCGGAGAGCGAGATGGCGCCGCCCACGATGCCGCCGCGCGCGTCCAGCGAGGAGGCGTGCAGCGCCACGCCCAGCAGCATGTTGCGGCGCCCCGTGCTGCCGATGCTCAGCCGCCCGCTGCAGTTGAAGTCGCGGCTCTGCCAGCTGACACACAACATTCACATTACTATTTGTTTCTCTACAAATTTATGGCACAGCATGATGGTGCATTTTCAGCTGGCTAACCGTATAATCGCTGTATATCTACACTAATATTATAAAAAACAAAAGTTTGTGAGTTTGTGACGTTGTAGGGGGTAATCTCAAAAAGATCTACTGAACCGATTTTGAAAATTCTTTCACTTATAGGAAGCTACAGTGATCCTGAGTGTCCTAGAGTACTTTTTATGTCGGAATTCCCGCGGGAACTCCGAAATTACCGCGGGTGAAACAGCGGGGCACATCTAGTTTTCATATATTTTGTTCAAAGCTTGGCGTCGGAATCGCAGAGCCGCAACGACAAGCTAGGGGAGTCGGAGCGCGCTCGTTACTTGAGACGAGGAGCTGTCGCTTGCGTCGACGACAAGACGCAACGACTAGTCGCATGGAGTGCGCAGGCACTAAGGACCAACGCTTCATATCACGTGGTCATGTAAAAGCGTCCAATAGAAGGTTACGTTTGGCGCGACCACGTGACGCAACGATGCCGTCCGTCGTCAAGTCGGTTAGTGTGGAGGAGGGTACTCGTGTGGCGGCCCGACCAGCCCAACGGCACTGCCTTGAAGCAAACGTTCCTATGGATCTATGCAGTAACTTGCTTACCAACTTTGGAATACCTAACCAAATCCCTATGATCGCGTCTTCCATTACATAGATTGCTATGAAAGCGCCAACTTAATGTGTAGCGATTATGTGCTCAGGGGGCCCGACCTGACGTTCCCCATGACGTTGCCCATGTTCATGTTGACGTTGAGCCGCGTGAAGTTCACCGCGAACAGCACCAGCGTCTCCCACGCCGCGCCGCCGCTCTCTGCGGACAACAATTCGAATTTAGGAACCACAGAGGAAAAATATTTAATAGTACCTATATTAAGACGACCCGATTAGCGCAGTAGGTCACGATGCCTGCCCGCTAATCAAGAGGTTCCGGGTTCGATTCCCGATGAGGGTGGACTTTGTGTGATGAACACAATTATATATCTATAGTATAATGTATATGTAATAATATGTAGTATCGACCACGTTTGCTTGGTTTCCACGACACAAACTTATAGCTTACTGTGGGATCAAGTATAGATCTGTGTGTTGTGAAGCGGATTATTATTAAAAAAATCTAGAGAGGTCATGTACAATGTACATAAGGCTGGCGCGCCACCGTTACTTAGGAAGTTATGAGCAAAATATGCTCTCAGAGCTTCGTTTGCTGACATACTAATTTCTAATCCTACTAATATTATAAATGTGAAAGACGTGTGGATGTTTGGATGTTTGTTACTCAATCACGCAAAAACGACTGAACTGATTTGTATGAAATTTGGCATGCACGTTATCAGGGGTACAGAGAAACTCTGAGATGAATATCCTTTTTCAATCAATGTCTAATCCTTATAAACTACCTTCCTGTCAAATTGCAGCTTCATATGTGACGTAGTTTTCGTTTCTGAGTTTTCACATAAAAATACAACTCCAGCCTTTCCCGTGAATTTTTCGTTCTTATAATAACGAACACAACAAAAAAGGAATCACCCAAATCGGTCGAGTCGTTATCAAGTGACGCTCTTTCAGACATAATATCTAAACTTGGTACTAAAGATGCCAACAGCTGTAGCAGACTAATCTAATCGAATGACAATTTTAGTTCATTATGTAGGTATACTAGGTATATCTACTATTATGTATAACGGCCTACCTTTCGGCTTCTGATAGTCCACGAGCTTGGCCTTCTCCCGCTGGGGCAGCACGGGCGACACGGGCGCGTTCGCGGCCGACGTGCTGTCGCGATGCAATGGAACACACGTTAATTGTATCGAGATTATTCATAACGGAGTTAAAACAATGATGTCTTGTCGTTTTACATACTTTAATGAATATCAAGGAGAGACTTTTAAGTTTCCACAAAATAACAGTCATTGGCAGACGTACAACACCTAAGTTCATATCTTCGCTTACCATCAGGCGAGATTATGGACAAAATATGTCTGACCAATTGGTTAAAAAAAATACATATGACATGATGTGTAAGTAATGCAATTGCTGGTTACCTAGCTAATTGACGTGTTGGTCTAATGTTATAAAAACAATATAATCGTTGCTTTAACTTACGAGTATATAAGATGTGGTAAAATTAACTGCAAATATTTACAGGGTTAAAAGTATACACCGTTATAAACGTGTTCATGACATAGAAAAAAAACATCAAACAAAATAAATCAATCGAAATGAAAACAACCTGTGAAGGCACTCGCTGCTCAATCGCTTTACACACATCGCCGCGCGCCGGTATCTTAAGGTCAATAACCTCAATCGAGATGATCAGCTGATGCATCGCTCGCTGTGGACGTGACGCGTGCCTTGTACGTAAGAGTTACGTGTATTGTGTACTTTGTGAATGTAATTTGAAGATGTAATGATTGCTGATTGAATGATGAATGACGCAATGAATGATTTTCATTGAATTTATTTTGTTCATATTCTGAAAAACTACCGAACTTGTAATATTATTTTTTCGCTTATCATGTTTGTTAAAACGTATACTTTCAGCCCTGTAAATATTTGCAATTAATTTTACCACATGTTATATGTAAAAATAAAGTGTTCGGCGTTACGTGACAGATAATATAACCCGCCAAATTACCCGTTCCTGTGATTGTGGTTGTTGTGGTGGTTGGTGTGGTGGCTGGTGTGGGCGTGGGCGCTGGTGTGGGCGTGGGCGTGGCTGTGCTGCACGCTGAGGTCACCGAGGAACACGCGGCGCACGATGGTGCGGCGGTACCAGGCGCGCGGGAACGCGAGGATCTCGCTCAGCCGCCGCATGTCGTACTTGAACAGCGCCGTGCCGATGTCCACGATCGCTGGCGGCACAAGTCATGACCAGTCAGTGCCGGAAACAGAGACAATCAAAGAGGAGATATGATTCGGAATTAATCAGAGAGGGGACATTTTTTTTATTTATACATTCACAAGAAAAATGCATGTTTCCGTATTAATTAAAGAGAATATATGTTTGGGAAATAATCAGAGGAGAATAAAATAATCAGAGGAGACTGAAATAATCACCGGGGACCTTTTTCGGAAATAATCAGACGAGACATTTTCCGGAAATAATCACAGGGGACCTTTTTCGGAAATAATCAGAGGGGACGTTTTTCGGAAATAATCAGAGGAGAATAAAATAATCAGGGGAGACTGAAATAATCACAGGGGACCTCTTTCGAAAATAATCAGAGGGTATATTTTTCGGAATTAATCAGAGGAAACTGAAATAATCACAGGGGACATTTTTTCGGAAATAATCAGAATGGAAATTTATTTTAGAAATAATCAGAGAATAGATAACATGTTTCGGAAATAAGAGCGCTGTTGTTGTAGTGGTTAGTGCATTTAACTGCTATGCCAGATGTGCTAGTTGTATCAGTTGTCTAGAACTCATAGTAAAACCTCTGCTAGTTTCCTATCAGTGGGAGAATTGTTAGAATCGACTCAGTAGATCTAGACGTTATCCTCTAAATACAAACATACAAACTGGATTTCTATATGATATACGTATTGTTTTAGGTTATAATGTTGGAGAAACAACTCACTGGAGAAGCGCACGGTCGCCTTGGACTGGTCGTCGGTTTGGAAGTCGAGCTTCCTGGACCTGGAGAGGTGGAACTTGACGAACTCGACGTTGATGCTGAGCGAGTCCTTGCGCTCCGAGTCGGCGAGCGGCGACCACTGCGCCTCCTTGCCGCCCGCCCCCGCGGCCCCGGCGGCACCCCCGACACCCCCGGCGCCCCCCGCGCCCCCGCCCTGCTTGCCGCCGTACGGGTGGAAGATGAACACGGAGAAGTCCGCCAGGCAGCCCGTCACGCTCAGCCCGCCCATCGCCACCGCCGGCGCCGACATCTCCCTGCGCTCGCGGCAAACACGGAAACGGCGGTTTTATCAAAGAGAACCAAAGAACTACTATTCCACTTATTGGGTTGGGAAGCAGACCCTCAATGATATTATTTTCTAGGTACATGTTGTAATGGATGTGATGCGGAAATATGTAGTTTTTTCAATTTCAACTGCGATTTGAGTAAACGGTGAGTAGTGATTAAAATATTTAGTCAAATAGAAACGTTACTGACGGAGTAAAGTGCAATGCACTTCCCTTCGCCTAAAGGCTAAAAGCGACCGATTTTTTTATTTGATATTTTAGTGATGACATGTGATGATAAGGAAAGTGGTGATGTTGGTTGTGAAGATGGTGATGGTGGTGACAGTGGTGGTGATCGTGGTGACGGTGGTGATGTTGGTTGTGATGATGGTGATGGTGGTGATAGTTGTGGTGATGGTGGTGATGTTGGTTGTGATAATGGTGATAATGGTGATGGTGGTGACGTTAGTGACAGTGGTGGTGATGGTGTCGAGAGTGGTGACGACGGTGATGACGATAGTGGTGATGGTGGTGAAGGTGGTGTTAATGTTGGTGGTGGTGGTGGTGGTGGTGGTGGTGAAGGTGGTGGTGAAGGTGATGTTAATGTTGGTGGTGGTGGTGGTAGGGGTGTTGGTGGTGGTGGTAGTGGTGTTGGTGGTGGTGGTAGTGGTGTTGGTGGTGGTGGTAGTGGTGTTGGTGGTGGTAGTGGTGTTGGTGGTGGTGGTAGTGGTGTTGGTGGTGTTGGTGGTGGTGGTGGTGGTGGTAGTGGTGTTGGTGGTGGTGACGGTGGTGGTGTGTCGGCGGTGGGCACTGACTCGTCCTGCGCGCGCTTGGAGCTGAACACGATCTGCAGGCTGGGCAGCTGCAGCAGGCACTCGACGCGCGACGCGGGCAGGCACGAGAAGCGGAACGTGGACGGCTGCATGTGGAAGTGCACGATCACGTCCACCGGGAACGACGCGTACACGTACTGCCCGTACTGCCCGCCCCCGCCCGCGCCCTCGCCGCCCGCGCTCGCCGCTGCGGGAGGGTACTACTCGTGCACAAGGTGTTGGGTTACATCAACTACTTAATACTTACTAGCTGTCCCCCCCTCTCGGTTTCCCCCTCGGTGGTGAAAACCACATGATCATCCGTTCAGTAGTTTTTGAATTTATCGCGAACAGATAGACAGACAGACAGACGCGGCGGAGGACTGTTTTTTAATAGAATAGAATAGAATAGAATATTTTTATTGCACAACAGACACACACACATACAGATTACACAGAGAGTTGATAAAATAAATATACAAATTTTTTATAACTTAAAGCCTAAATTAATAAATTGGTATTGGTCGCGGTGTGCCTCTGTTGCTGCAAATGGCAGCTGACTCAGCATATGCTGAGGATGGGAACCCTCAGCGCTGGTTAATAATATTCATATACAAAATACATTCTAATGTCAGTTTTTGACACAATCATGTAATAAAACACAAGGACATTGACGCTACGCAGCAACAGATCTCATTTTACCGCCCCTTTCCTTTGTACTGTCACCGGCGAGTTAACAGATCATACCTAAAGGTCATTCACCCGCACAAACTCATGTTTTTGTGTTGACGACGACTTATCAGTGTTTTAAACACGTTTTTTTTATTAAAATTTTTAACGTGCACGTGTACAGTAATGTAGTTACCGTTGGTCGGCGGCGAGAAGGAGGCCTTGGTGGGTATCGGCTCGAGCGTCTGCTCCAGGAACTCGAGGATGTGCGGGCTGATGACCGTCTCCTCGGGGATGCTCTGCACCGTGATCCACGCGAACAGCGCCGCCTTCTTGATGCCCACCTTGCGCGGCCCCACCCCCACCCCCATACCCGCCCCCGCACCCGACATCCCCACCCCCGCGCCCGCCATCCCCACTCCCACGCCCGCCAATGGGGACGCCACCTCCGGCAGCGTCTTCGACTCGTAGTGCACCTGTCGAGTAAAAGGAGATTTCATCTGTAAACTTTGCAAGTTGCAATTAAATTTAATTTATTCACTCAATGAGATTTATAGAACGTTTTTTTAATTATGTGTTTACCTTATTATATTCTTTAAATACCAAAAAAATATTAAACATAGAAAATGTTGACACAAAGTAGAGTAAAATTTTAAATAACAATTTACTAAAAATTTCTCCAATATGGTTATCGCACTATTGCTTATCTATATTTATTAAATTTCAGCTCCTTGCACAACAGGGTACAAAAGGCGGACTTAATGCTATAAACTATATCCCTATAACATACCTTGAGCTGCAGGCCGGGCACGCGGAACACGGTGAGGTCGGGCGCGGGGGGGTGCCGCGCGGGGGGCTTGCCGCGCCGCGCGCCGGGGGGGGACGCGCCCTCCCCGCCGCCCGCCCCCGCAAGCCCCCCGGACGCGGAGCGGTTGACGCGCGTGCGGGACGAGCCCCTGCAACAAGCACCATAGTTTTACCAGTCATAAAACACACGTTATTGATCACAAAAGCATGGAAGGATTTTCATCTAAGTGCATTTCATATTTCAATTACAAAGATTTTCTTATCTCTGATCTTCGTGGCCACTTAGATCTAGTGTCTGTGGCTATATGCCGAGCAGGGTGAATAGAGCATCAGAACACTGCAGACGTCTTTTGTAAATAAACGGTGTATGTTGGTATTTTCCCACATTTTTTTCCTTGGCACGGAACGTGTCTGGCACGCTCAATGGCTGTATATATAAATGAACCTTAATTCAGAACAGACCATATAATGCGTTGACGAACTATCTATCGAGAGGGGAGAGCGTATTGTTCAATGGAAATTGTGCGCGTGCGCGTGCGCATGTGGGGGTGCTGTGTGTGAGGGGGGTGCTGGGTGCTGGGTGGGCGGTGGTGGGGTGGTGCCTCACATCTTGAGTTCGTCGTCCCTCGGCTCCTTGGTGTGCAGCACGCACTTGCCGCTGTTGATGTGCACCTTCACGTCCAGCTCGAAGTCGATGTTGGGCTCCGCGCTCTTGGCCTTGCCCCCGCCGCCCTTGCCGCCCTCGGCGCCGCCCTCCGCGCCCGACATGCTGCCACAGTGACGTCATTTATAACAACCTATGGGCTCTGACAACCAGCGCTTCCGCATTCTATGCGGCATTATATGCTGAGTCGGAGTCCAGTTTGGCATCGCGGCAAATACCATACAATTACTTCTTTTTAATCGTTAAACTTCCCGCATTTATAAATAAAGATAATGTCTAAAACGCCATAATGCATTTCTTGTATTTGTCTCTATATATTATGTAGTATTAAAAAAAATTTCCCTATCTATCTGAATACAACGAAACGTCACAGACTGACTAAATGCAAAATGTCCAAAACTATGAAGCTGAAATTTGACAGGGTCTATGTAGTAGAAAATGTCAGCTAAGACCTCTTTCTCAATGACTTGTTTGTTTGTTAAGCTTTTACACTTTAACCAGGTTACTTTGTATTCCGCAATTATTATTATTATTTTACTATTATTATTATTATTATTCCCACGGGACCTCCAAAATTAACCCGTGTGAAACTGTGGGGAACAGCTAGTACGTTAAATATGCACGGATTAGTGTCGTATCCATCACGTGCGGTCAAGCACAGCACGATTTCCGTTAAAAAATCCAGTACACTCTCCACTCACTTGTAGGAGTGCTTCCTGCGCAGCTGCACGGTGTCGTCGTCGTAGCGGTCGCGGTCGTCGTCGTCGTGGTCGTTGTCGTGGTCGGGGTCGTCGTCGGGGTCGCCGTCGCCGTCGCCGGGCCAGGCGGCGACGCGCGGCGGGCGCGCGGGCAGCGAGCTCTGGCGCTGCACGTGCGGCGGCTGGAACGTGACCGCGCGCCGCAGCGACGCCGAGCGGGACGGCGCGCCTGCGCCACACGACACACACCACACACTATTTATTTATTTATTTATTTATTGTTAACACATACGGTACAGGACCAATTACAATGGTTAACAAATACTAGTAGGCCTTGCATACAACTCCTCACACATCTTCAGACACACAGACAAGAGTTCCATCCACTCATCGGCAAACAAATCAGACCTAGGGTGGGCCCTCAGGAGAGCATTTAGTACGGTCAAGGTGCGACATACTGGCGGGTTGGATCGTGCCCTTGTTCGACAAGAGGGGGATGCAAATAGCTCGCATTGTCGGCTTGATCTGTAGCGTTGGAAGTTGTTGGGGACGTACCACCGACCAAAGAGCTCCAGAAGACCAGGACACTCGAAACGATCTCGTAAAACCTTCAACGCGAAGACTAACTGGATACATCCCCTTCTTACCTCCAATGAATTGAGACCAAGCATCCCCATTAAAAAAATTGGGTGGAAATAGAACAATACATACAACACACGCTACTCACGACACCACCCATAATACCCCAGATATACACGGTGGTTTCATAGTAATAATTGATATTAGAGACATAATATACTGTTTTCCAATTACAGAGCATAATGTGACTCAGTGGTGCACAATGGCGAATTGTGCTAGTGCTTAATTGGAACGTGAACTAGTTTTCAAGTACACCAGCAGATTGAGAAACTTTCTATCAAAGAAAATAATACTCTCTATTTATTATTTCCAAAAAACATATTTTGTTAATTTAGCGCTCTAGTGCTGTAATTGGAAAACAGGTAGAGTCCCTACTCACCGGTGGGCAGGTTTCCCATAGGTTAGAAAAAGCCCCTTTACAAGCTAACGTGAGCGAGTGAGATAACTAGCTGTTGCGTAAGTGGGCACCACAGCTGACAAGTGACAGCACTGCGACATAAACGTCAGAGCACTGCGCTGGTAACGTGTTTTCAGAAACTACACTTTTAGTTTGAAGAAAAAAGCGTGCATTTAAATATTATATAGTTCGTTTTATACTGATTAAAATATTTGATATTCTATAGCAGGTATTTTAGCTAGGCAAGCCAGGCTTTTCGGTACCGCCACTGCACCCAAGGCGTAGTTGGCCACACAGCCCACACAGTCTCTCAGCCACTGACCGTTCCGCGGCTCGCTCTCCACCGAGCTCCAGCTGGTGCCCTCGATGATGTCCGCGAGGCGCGAGTCCGCGTCCGCGTCCGCTTCCGCGTCCGCGTCCGCGTCGCCCAGCAGCAGCGTCTCGCCCGAGTCGCCCACCGCGCCGCTCGTCAGCGCTAGGTTCGACTCCACCATGCTGCACCGGTAGGGATACAATGGGGATGTTGACTACTTTTGAAACTCAAAATTCTAATTAGTCCGTCGGTTAGAAAATAAAAAAACAATAGACACGTATTTTTCGCTTTTTTAAATAAATTAAAATATACAGAGATAAAGCGCATTAAAGTTTGGGTGAGGGGGGTCGTGTAGTCACTAACCGCTAAAATCGCCATATAAACTGTCCGAATAGTGACGTCACGCGAAATTTCAACTCAATGTGTTATTTTTGATCACGTAAAAAAATAAAAAAATACGTGTCCAATTTTTTTTAACGTCTGGCGGGTTAATCTACAAGACGAACTAAAAAGAAAATAGTCAACATGCCCATTATATAGCTTCACGTCGAATTGAAGTAAGGATCATCAGAGAATCAGAACGAAGTTATTTTGATTTTATGATGCAAGTAATATCTATCTACTTGAAAAATTGACCTGAATATAATAACTAAAAGTTACTCAAAATCTCTGAAACTAACAAACAATAAATAAAATAGTACATATAAAAGCTTGGGAGACGTCGGCTTAGAAACGATTTCACGGAGTTCTCGCGGGATCTCCTAAATCAACGCGGACGAACCGAGTAGAATACCAAGTGAGGATTTTCAAACCTCCGCACACTTGGCGTCAGAGTCGCAACGACGAGCTAGGGGAGTCGGAGTGCGCGCGTCACTTGTCGCTGCGTCTAGACGACAGCAGCGTCAGTTTTGCTTCGAGCGCTAAGCACCAAAACAATAGGGATGTGGACTACTTTTGAAAATCAAAATTCTAATTAGTCCGTCAGTTAGAAAATAAAAAAATAATAGACACGTATTTTTTGCTTTTTTAAATAAATTAAAATATACAGAGATAAAGCGCATTAAAGTTTAGGATGAGGAGGTCGTGACGTCACTAACCACAAAACCGCCATACAAACTGTCAGAATAGTGACGTCACGCGAAATTTCAACTCAATATATCGCCGTTATATTTTGATTACGTAAAAAAAGAAAAAATACGTGTCCAATATTTTTTAATAATCTACAAGACGGACTAAAAAATAAAAATTAGTCCACATGCCCATTGCAACTAGAGGCTCCATATTCACTCGCATAATGAACAACACTTCCTACACGACGTTTGTCGACATAATGCAAAGCTGTCGTTTGTGTCGACGACAAGTCGTAGCGGCAAGACGCCACGACGACAACCCACCTCCAACCCAGGGTCCTACCAACCAATCTTGGTTATACGGACCGAATCGCGGGCCGGAACGCCCCGGTCGCCCGGGACGCACCGTACCCTACACATTCTTTTTTTGCTCTGATCCTTGTCCCTAGTTGCCACTCTCCCCTTTCTGGGGCTTGACGTTCACACGTACAGCAGTACTCGGCCACCAACAACTTCCACTTCTGAAACCATCGGCGCGCGAAGATCTTGAAGGCCGCGAAGTTGCCCTCAGAACTCACCATGTCCCCGAAGTACACCGGTCCCGCTTCCGTCTTCACAACTCGCGTCAGCAGCGCCAGGCGCTCCCCTACATACTGGCAATCCCACAGCACGTGGTCCCGATATTCCGGTCTCACTCAGGGATAGGTCCCGCAACCTCCCTCTGAACATTCCGTGTCCAGTCAGCAACTGAGAGACCACGTAGGCCGGCTCCACGAACTTAGCGTCTAACCTCGCGC
The DNA here is from genome assembly GCA_907165275.2 of Zygaena filipendulae. Taxonomy (NCBI): domain Eukaryota; kingdom Metazoa; phylum Arthropoda; class Insecta; order Lepidoptera; family Zygaenidae; genus Zygaena; species Zygaena filipendulae. The sequence goes on along the minus strand of OU015649.1, from coordinate 14,897,870 downwards.
CCACGTCCGGGAAGAAGCGGAACAAGTCCCGCCCCTTGGACTCACTAGCCCATCGCGCCTGCCATTCTGCGACAACCTCCGCGAGAACATCCCGCGTACGCCTGCGCCACTCCTTGGCGCACAGTCCCGCCCTTGTGTCTTCCTGTCTGCCAACACGTGTGGCCTCCAGATCCGCAGGGAGTACTCCCGCCAGGACCGGGAGGGCAGCAGTGCCGCTTACCTGTCGAAGGCGCCGGCGTGCGCGTCGCGGCGGCGCGGCGCGGGCGCGGGCGGGGCCGGCGGCGGCTGCGTGGCGAAGGAGCGGCTGCGCGACGAGCCCAGCCCCAGCTTGCCCTTGGTGAGCGTGCTGGCGCGCACGCTCTGGCGGCGCAGCTTCTGGATCATGTCCCTGCGCCGCGGGGGGGGGGAGCACAGATATCATATTTGGACATAGATAAGCAATAGTGTGTTAACCCACACTGGAGAATTTTTAAGTAAATCGTGTTTTAAAAGTAGGAGCACCATTTTGTATCAACATTTTTTATGTTCAATATTTAGTTACATATTTAAGCAATGTAATAGGGTAAAGACATAATTAAAAAACGTTCCCGAACTCTCAATAAATCGTTCTGAATCAATAACTTAATTTTGTGGGTTAACATGTTATTGCTTATCTGCGTCCATTTATTTTAATACCGTTCATCACGCTGTTTAGTAATTATGAAAAAAAATAATTATAAAAATTATTAATTTCAGCTTTTTTTACGACCCAGAGTCCTTGTCCAGTCTCACACACCCAACAGGGCACACTATTCTGTGCACATTATTTTTAACCGACTTCTCAAAAGAAGGAGGTTCTCAATTCAACGCGTATGTTTTTTTTCGTTTCTGACCAGTCTCATATTTATTTGTGTTATTGCTACCACGCCGCCGGGCTGCCGCTGCTGTACCAGAACCTTCCGCTTCTTGTAAGTCCCTCTTTCAGTCTTGTATAGCTCGCATACTAAGGCTAGTGCGTGCGTGTGTATTCGTGTGTGCGTGGGTGTGTGTGTGTGTGTGTGTGTGTGTGTGTGTGTGTGTGTATGTGTGTGTGTGTGTGTGTGTGTGTGTGTGTGTGCGTGTGTGTGTGTGTGTGTGTGTATATGTGTGCGTGTGTGTGTGCGTGTGCGTGCGCGTGTGTGTGTGTGTGCGTGTGTGTGTGTGTGTGTGTGTGTGTGTGTGTGTGTGTGTGTGTGTGTGTGCGTGTGCGTGTGTATGTTTGTGTGCGTGCGTGTTGCGCCGGCACCTGCGGAAGTCCTTGAAGACGAGCGCCTCGAGGTCGTGCAGGCGGCGCATCTCGTGCTCGATGGTGGCGTGGCTGGCGCCCAGCGAGCGCAGGTCGTTGATGATGCGCGCCTGCTCGTTCATCTCGCGCTCCATCAGCTTGGAGCGCTTCTTCGCGTCCAGGCTGGTGTCGAACACGAACGCGGGCAGCTGCTCCGTGTACTTGCGCCGCAGGATTATGCTCTCCTGCAACAAGGCGCGACGCGGCGCTTTATAACGCTCGGACAGTACCGAGCGGTGCCCCCAGCCCCCAGCCCCCAGCCCCCTTGGGCAAGTTGACAATCTTTCACCCTTTCACCGCCATGTGATGGCAGCGTTAACCACAGAACAGATAATAACAGATAGAACAGACATCAACTTAGTTTTGTATGAAAACAGATGAAAACCACTGCCGCCAAGTGATTTTCGCACACAAAACTATTCATTGTGCACTAAAACATTCATTAACGTAAAAAAATTTTACTTAGTCATTGTTTTAGGAATATTGTGGTATACTTGGAATGACAGCAAAAGAAATTTTGGGCAAGTTAGAGCATTTGCTCTAACTTTCTTTCCAATGGTAGCGCGCCTGCCGTTCTGCAACTCTCAATAAAGTGTTTTGAACCAATCACTTAATATTGTGGGTTAACATGTCATTGCTTATCAGCGTTTTATTTTACCTGTGAATCTTTGCTGTCGTCCGCTTCGTCATCTAGATCGCTTTCATAGTCCATCTTCAGCGGGTCTTCCTCTTCTTCGAAGCCTGTAGCATTACGAATATTATATCAGAATTGATTAAGTGCAGTACGTTTATATTAGTACAGAGAACCAAAGCTCACAACACGGGTACAACTTGGTAAAGTTTCATAGCTAAATCGAATGAATGATGTTAATTTTTAATAATAATCACACAGACAGATAACACAGAGATATTCTACCCTTTTGCCTGCGGCTTCGCTCGTTTTAAATTAGATTTTGTCCATTAATATCGTATTTTATTCATCGAGAACAGATTTGTTTTTTTCTAGATTAAAGACACCCTATGTCTTTTTCTATACCCCTAATATTATGTTTGCGAAATAATATGATGATCGGTTGAGCAGATAAGACGTGAAAGCGTAACAAACAAACAAACTCAATAACTCAGGTGATACATTTGGGCCATCCTGAAAATGGGGTTATAAAATTCTCTGCTTGTGTGATTTTTATGATGTATAAGTATATTGTATGTAAAAGTGAGCGGTACCGGTGAGCATGGTGAGCGTGTGGCCCAGCGCGGAGAGCTGCTTGCCCACGTTCACGTCCAGGTGGATGTCCACGCCCTCCATCTGCCACGACACGTTCAGGAACCACTTGGCGTTCTCTGACACACATACATACATACACACATTACTACGTCTCATGGTGATAGGATGGGAAATTAGGAGTAGAAGTCTCGACGCGCGGGAAGAGACGAGCGAAAACATGAATCGCAGTAACAGCTGATTAATCGAAGCTAGAGATATTTCTGAGGAGATTGAGCTTGAACCTATCTTTTAATAACGACAGGCATATCGGATCGAGATCGAAGGTTTTTAGAGGATACGCAAGGGTATAATTATGCTAGCTGATGAGGTCATCATTACGTGTAAGTAGGAAACAATCGAATTCCCGGACCCTAGGGGGTCCAAATAGAGGATTCAAGTTGACGCAAGCAATTTTTCTAGCTATGTTTACTTTACATACATTCATTAAAAACCTCGTGGATTCCAACTCAGAGCTTTTCTCTGGCAATAGCACGAGGAACCTGTGAAGGGCGGGCGTTTTTGTGGTTGCTGCCACATTCACATTGTTATCCAAAGATTTTAATTGTACATAGATAAGCAATAATGTGTTAACCCACACTGGAGAAATTTCGAGTAAATCGTGTTTTAAAATTATAGCGCCATTTTGTATCAACATTTTTTATGTTCAACATTTTGTTACATATTTAAACAATGCAATAAGGTGTTTACATAATTAAAAAACGTTCCCTAACTCTCGATAAATCGTTCTATATCAATAAATTAATTTTGTGGGTTAACATGTTATTGCTTATCTGCGTCCAATTATCATTGACGTCAACTAGAGTCACATTGGAGATGACCAACTTTAAATAAGTAAATGTGACTTCGAGTGTGTGCAGCGACGAGCTGTGTAGTGGTGTAGTGGTGTAGTGGCGTGGCGACTGACCGTTGTGCTTGGCGGCGGTGGTGCGGCTGCACACCTCGTAGGTGCCGGCGGCGACGCAGCACACGTTGAGCGCGGGCTGGTCGGCGCGCGGCTTCCAGTCGTCCAGCGACGCCTCGAAGTCGTCCGCGAAGCGCAGGCAGAGCCCCACGAAGCGGCCCGAGCTGACCAGCGCGCCCGAGCTGCACGCCGAGATGCGCGTGCTCTCCAGCGTCACCACCACCGCGCCGCGCCCGCCCGCACCCGCCGCGCCGCCCTCCGCCTCCAGCGGGGCGCGCGACCACGACGCCTGCAAAGGGCACATTGTTGTTGAAGCAGTAATACACAGCAGATAAATAGGTAAAATAGATATATTGGAAAGTAACACCAACACAAATAGCCAGCCCCCGCCCCGCCCCCGCCGCCCCCCGGCTCGCAGACTGCGATGCATTCAATTCGACATACAATTGGGGAATACAAATTTTTACCAAACACAATGACATAAAATAAAAGTCAAGATTGCTCGATGAGACATGAGAGAGACCATGAAGATTGAAGGTGCTCTATCAAACAGTTATAATAACAATTATTATTTTAACAAACTCTTTATTGAACGCTTTATTTCAATTCGATTCAATTTAATACCACTAAAATCCCTACCTAATATTATAAATACGAAAGTTATGTTTGTCTGTTACGCTTTCACGCTTTAGCGACTCAACCGATCATCGTGAAATTTTGCATACACGTTGTCAGGGGTACAGAAAAGGACATGGGGTACTTTTTATCACGTTGGTATTGTGGAGAGGTAGTTGTGGATTGTCCAGTTAGTATTGTGGAGAGAAATTTGTGGGTTGTCCAGTTAGTATTGTGGAAGTGAAGTTGTTCATTTGTCCAGTTAGTATTGTGGAGGGAAAGTTGTTCATTTGTCCAGTTAGTGTTGTGGAGGGAAAGTTGTAGATTGTCCGGTTAGTGTTGCGGAGGGGAAGTTGTGGGTTGTCCAGTTAGTATTGTGGAGGGGAAGTTGTGGGTTGTTCAGTTAGTATTGTGGAGGGGAAGTTGTGGGTTGTTCAGTTAGTATTGTGGAGGGGAAGTTGTGGGTTGTTCAGTTAGTATTGCGGAGGGGAAGTTGTTCATTTGTCCAGTTAGTATTGTGGAGGGAAAGTTGTAGATTGTCCGGTTAGTGTTGCGGAGGGGAAGTTGTGGGTTGTCCAGTTAGTATTGTGGAGGGGAAGTTGTGGGTTGTTCAGTTAGTATTGTGGAGGGGAAGTTGTGGGTTGTTCAGTTAGTATTGTGGAGGGGAAGTTGTGGGTTGTCCAGTTAGTATTGTGGAGGGGAAGTTGTGGGTTGTTCAGTTAGTATTGTGGAGGGGAAGTTGTGGGTTGTTCAGTTAGTATTGCGGAGGTGAAGTTGTTCATTTGTCCAGTTAGTATTGCGGAGGGGAAGTTCTGGGTTGTCCAGTTAGTATTGTGGAGGGGAAGTTGTGGGTTGTTCAGTTAGTATTGCGGAGGTGAAGTTGTTCATTTGTCCAGTTAGTATTGCGGAGGGGAAGTTCTGGGTTGTCCAGTTAGTATTGTGCAGGGTAAGTTGTGAGTTGTCCAGTTAGTATTGTAGAGGGGAAGTTATAGATTGTCCAGTTAGTATTGTGGAGGGCTAGTTGTGAGTTGGAGGTGTGATGTGAGGTGTACCCTGTACATACCGTACAGCGTGGTTACGTACCATGGGCGGGTGGTTGAGCGGCAGGCAGATGCCGATGTCGTCCACGTTGAGCTGCAGGAACAGCGTGCTGGGGTGCGGCGGCGACGCGCCCGCCGACTGCTGCACCTGCACCGACGCACACCACACGAGGTCAACTCGTTATCAACAATATTTATTACCAACCAACTAGCTGTGCCCGCAGTTTCACCGGCGATAGTTTCGAAATTGCCGGGGCAATTCCAAAGTAGCCTAATTTACTTTTTATAACATGCAGCTAATTAGCAGTGAAGGTCCCGACAAAATGGGTCCAACCGTTTCTTCCACGTGAGTTTCGGAATTCCCGCAGGAATTGCTAGTTCTGAAATTGAATTCGGAAAACTCATAAGAAACCCCTGTCATAAAAACTAGCGAAATGGGGCCAGCCGTTCGTGATGCCGAGACTAAGGGAAATAGGGATTTATTTTCGTATATAGATTGCAATTTGTGTGTGTGTGTGTGTGTGTGTGTGTGTGTGTGTGTGTGTGTGTGTGTGTGTGTTGTGTGTGTCTGTGTGTGTGCGCGCGTGCGTGCGCCTCACCTTCTCGATGACCTGCTGCGTGGCAGTGAGCACCTCCTTGTTGAGGCTGAGCCGCTTCTCGGTCCAGTACTCGTACGCGTTCTTGTAGTTGAGCCACACGAGGATGGCCTTGTCCACGGCCACCGGCTGCACGTACACGAGCGGGCGGCGCAGCGTGATCAGCACCACCTCCTTGTCGCCGTCGCACTGCAGCTCGTCCTGGAACGCGTTGCGCATCGCTGCCGGGGGGCAGAGACATTTTTTTTTTATTTACCCCAATGAAGACGGCAAAGTCCATACAGCCTAGTCAGTAGTATTTTTCTTCTTCTGAAGTTATTTACATCGAAATGCATTGGTGAAATGCATTTCACAACCACATTCACACAATATTAATCACGATAAACTAATTTGCAAAACAAAGATATAAAACTGACGTCCGTCACTGCTAAAATCCCGCCAAAAGCTCAGGCAGAGACAATAGATCAACTACAGAGGGCAGGCGCGCCCCGCTCGCGATGCATCATGTATCAAACCACAACTCAACATTGATATAATACGCTCTTGTTTTATTTTAAGGTATGTTCCGCTATTACTGGTAGCACTGGCCCAGTACTCGCAGGAACGGGAAATTCGTTCCGATATAACTTGCAGTATACTGCCGCAGTATCAGTGACAGGCGGTTTGACGTCATAATCATCGCCATTTTTGTGACTTGATCGCGTGATTAATCTCGGACCAATCATTGGTCAATAATTGGTCGACAGCGTGACATGACAATGACATGGATGACAGTATACTGGACTGCGTTCCTTTTTAAACAATAACCAATAAGTACAGCAGACTATAAAGGAATGGCTTGGCATTATACTGAATTGACATATCATATCTTAGTGCTCGCAGTGCATATCGGAACATACCCTAATAAATTTCATAATGTATCATTACAACGCAGAATTTGCGAAGTAGAAAAAAAAAAAGATGTGTCAATGAGGCCCCGCCATTAGGTTTTGGCACACTGTAAGTGCGTCATGCTGTAACAGCTCACCTATCCTGGTGTTGAAGAACGCGTACTGCTGGAACTCGGGCTCCGCCTCCTCGAACATCGCGTTGCGGATCAGCTGCCCGAGGCTCAGGTTTATGTCGACCTTTAATACACATTACTCGTCTATTTATAGATTTCTCCACCGTTTTAAACGGGAAATCGACCTATCACCATAGATAAGCAGTGAGCAACGGTTGGATGAATTAGACTTCAAATGCGTACCTAAGCGGAAACATGCTTTCAAGTGGCTGAAATAAAAGGCTTCCGTGGGTAGAGTTTGGGATTGTGTTTTTGTGACGCGCGTTTTGGACAAGGAATGTCGTTGGTCATAGTGAATAAAGGCCCCGGTTAAGTAACAACGCGTTAGCTTTTCGTACGCCTTTCGTGTGGAGGTCAAAGACCAATCTTGATATGGATGCAGATAAGCAATAACATGTTAACCCACAATATTAAGTTATTGATTCAAAACGCTTTATTGAGAGTTATAGAACGTTTTTTAATTATGTGTTTACCTTATTACATTGTTTAAATACAAAAAAAAATGTTAAACATAAAGAAATGCTGAAACAAAATGACGCTATGATTTTAAAACGCGATTTACTCAAAATTTCTCCAATGTGGGTTAACACACTAGTGCTTATCTATGTCCATATTAGGTAGCCGTTTGCTACAAAGAATATCGATGAATGCAGTAGTGCAACAAGTTTCATCTCGTTTATATTGGGTATATAATAGTCTTATAAAATTATTTATGTATTTTAAGTGTCAGTATATATTTACAATATTATTCGTGTATACGTATTGTTATTTTATTGTTAATTTGTTACTCTGTCTGCTTGCGTCCGTGACGTATCCGCAAGGCTCCAGCGGAAGACCTGCGCCGGGTGGTCCCTGTCGCCACCCGACTCATGCTGAGCTGGGCGACTTTTTGGCGCAACTCAACTGTGTTTTAGTTTTAAGTATTTGTATGTTTTGTGTGTTCCAAATAAAGTAATATCAATTTCAATTAGCGGTGGGCAGTGGGGGGATGGTGGGGGTTGTTGGCGGGGTGGGGGGATGGATAGGGCCAGTGCCGCAGCCACCTGCGCGCGCGCGAAGAGCCGGCTGCCGTGCGGCGCGGTGGGCTGCAACACGTTCTGCACGCGGTTGGACAGCTCCAGCTCCACGGCGCCCGTCTCCAGCCGCACGGCGCTGTTGCTGGGCGTCGTCGCCGTCAGCTGGATGCGCTGCGCAATGTTCGACATATGTTGTATTGTATTGTATTGTACTGTATTGCGCACACGCACTCAATCATCGGCGTGGACGTGGACACACACACTCGCCCGACACACGCGATCGAGTGCCTTCATTTGGGGAGGGGGTCCACCAAGTAACTTATTACCTACTGAAGCTTCGGAAAATAAAAAGCTATGGGTACATTATCTTTTATATTCTTTCATGAATATTATTTTTAAACCAAACTCTTGAATCATATGTGTACTTTCACCACTTATCTGTAAAATTTCTTTGTTCAGAGTGCTTACTCAGGCGGTCTTTGGGGGGGGACCCCATGGTCTCCATGACCCCCCCTTTATGCAAGTGAAATAATTTCTAAAAACGAAATTAAATTACTATGAGCTTATCTATTACAAACAAACATGGAAAATAATATCTTTTCTGTTTAAATTATTAAATGTGAATGTAGCCAGTTTGATGTTCGTGTTATCAACAAAGAGAGGGCACCTTGATCCGGATGACCAGCGAGAACAGCACCCTGGAGAGCGCGGAGCCGGCCGCCTCCTCCTCGCTCCACAGCGGCACCGGCTTCTCCCCGCCGTACACCTTCTGCACCACCTCGTTCACTTCCTGGACACCACCACACAACACATCACATCACAACACAACACTTTCATACATTTTTACGTATATAGAATGGCACTTGTTTTTAGTAAATATCAGATGTCGAAAAAAATTATAACACCGTTTACAAAATAGCATGACAATAGTAAAAGTTGCTGGAGTGTTCTAATAATAAAAGGATCGTAACGTCTGTGAGAAAGAGATAAGTTTGAAATAATAATTTAATCTTACGAGATCTAATCGACGCAAATATATAATTAGCTGCAAATATTTACAGGAAGTATACACCGTTATAAACATGTTCCTAAAAAAAAATTAAAAAATTCGAATTTTATTTTTTTTTCAAATCAAATCAATAAAAAAAAACCACCTATGAAGTCGCTCGCCGACCAATCGTTTTACACACACATCGCCGCGCGTCGCTACCTTAAGATCAATTACCTCGATCGAGCTGAACAGCTGATCCATTGAGGGTATGTGCGTGGCGCGTGCCTTGTATACCGTATACGTATAAGTGAGCTACGTGTATTGTGTACGTAACCTTGTGAATGTAATGACTCTTCAATAATGACTTTTCAATTAATTTATTTTCCTCGTATTCTGAAAAACTACCGAACTTACAACATTATTTTTTTGGTTATCCTATTTGTTATAACGTACCTATACTTTCAGCCCTGTAAATATTTGCAGTTAATTTTACCACATGTTATATAGAATACATTCGTGAATGCGTACTACAGATCAGACAGAAGCTAGAAGGGTAGAAACTCAGTTTAATTTAAAAACAAACACTAAAAACTAGTGTCCCCGGGTAGTGTGACTTTCGTAGGCACAAAATAAATAACCATAACGACATGTATTAAACGAAATAGTTGGAGCAATTTTTTACAACCCTACATTACATCACATTATGGGCTGTTGTCCGTCTGTCTGGTTGTCTGGAAGGAATTGCTTCTCAGCAATAAGACCGGCGTTCGTTACCTCCCCGCTGGCGTACCTTCATGAACACCTTCTGCACGAACACGAGGTGGTTGAGCAGGTCGGTGGAGAGCGTGTGGTCGAAGTGCGCGATGTCGGCGGTGGCGGCGAGGTAGCGGCCGGCGCGCAGCACGGCGCCGCCCGGCCCGGCCCCGGCGCCGGCGCCGCCGCCCGCGCCCTCCGCCACCGCGCCGCGCACCGCCACGCCCGGCAGCACCACCATCGCCGCCGCCGGGATGTTCGCCTCCGACGGCACCTGCACCGCAAACAATACAGAATATAATGATACTAGCTGACCCCCGCGGTTTCACCCACGGTTATTTCGAAGTTCCCGCGGGAATTCCGAAGTAAAAAGTACCCTATGTCACTCAGGATCACTGTAGCTTCCTATAAGTAAAAGAATTTTCAAAATCGGTTTAGTAGATCCAGAGATAGCTCTTCCCCCGTGGTTTTACCCGCGGGAAATTCGGAGTTCCCGCGGGAATTCCGGGATAGAAAGTACCCTATATCACCCTGGATCATTGTAGCTCCCTACAATTAGGTGAAAGAATTTTAAAAATCGGTTCAGTAGATCTAGAGATAGTTGTTCCCCGTGGTTTTACCCGCGGGAAATTCGGAGTTCCCGCGGGAATACCAGAAAAAAGTACCTTATGACACTAAGGGTCACTGCAGCTTCCTATAAGTGATAGAATTTTCAAAATCAGTTCAGTAGATCCAGAGATTACCCCCTACAACGTCAGAAAGTAACAAACTTTTGCTCTTTATAATATTAGTATAGAAGTATAGACTAGCTGACCCCCGCAGCTTCACGGTGTCACACAGTGATCCTGAATGGCATAGGGTACTTTTTATTCCTGAATTCCCGCGGGAACTCCGGAGTTTGAGAACTGGTGGTGGTGGTGGTGGTGGACTGGCCTGCAGCTTGGTGACGAAGCTGAGCTCGTGGTGCGGCAGGTCGAGCGTGAAGTGCGCGCGGCCGCCCGTGCCGCCCGCGCCGCGCACTAGCTCCATCTTGTACTGCGCCTGCAGCGACGGCAGCAGCGCCGCCGTCACACTCAGGCTCTGCGCCGAGCACCCAGGTTGGGTAAGGTTAGGTGCAGTGGCCGCGCCCACCCCCCAACTCCACTAATGGGCTAGATTTTAGTGGACTCAGCGGAGGCCGCGACTACGCAGTGCGTACGCGCACTCACAATCAAAAAATTTATTACGTCATATTTTTATTCAAAGTTGACCTATAGGTAGTATAGTTCCTTTTGATAGGCACGGTTCTAGGGTATGAAAGCTAAATTCTATCCAGTCCGTCAGTCAGATAATAAAAAATGAAAGACTAAATAGATAGAAAAATAGATAAAGCGCATCGAAAATTTTAGAGTGGGGGCTCGTGACGTCATAACGTCGTATGAACTATAGCACGGCGTGACTTCGCGTGACATTTCTACTTAATGTATCTCCGTAATTTTTTGACTAAGACGTAAAAAATGAAAAAATAGTATCCAATATTTTTTTCTTAACAAATCCATAAATACCCTCATCGATTCATTAATTTATTTATTTCATCCCCCTCCTCCCCCCACAATGGTTACCTGCAGCGCGATGGAGAACTGCACGTGCAGCGGCTGCAGCAGCGGGCCGGCGCGCGCGGCGGGCGACGCGGCGGGCGGCGGCGGCGCGGGCGCGGGAGCGGGAGCGGGCGCGGGAGCGGGAGCGGGAGCGGGCGCGGGCGGCGGGCTGCCCGGCTCGTCGTCCGCGGGCGGCGCGCCGCGCGACTGCCGCGACGACGAGCGCGTCACGCCCAGCTCCTGCGCACCACCGCCGATACGTTAATAACACTACCCGACCGGTGAATTGATGCACAATTTATACTTCTCGCTCGCCTTTCGTTGTTTCGATATAATATCAATGTAATATTTTCAACATCACCGTGTGTGTGCGTGTATGTGTGTGTGTGTGTGTGTGTGTGTGTGTGTGTGCAAGTGTGAGTGTGCGTGTGTGTGTGTGTGTATGTGTTCGTGTGTGTGTGTGTGTGTGTGTGTGTGTGTGTGCAAGTGTGAGTGTGCGTGTGTGTGTGTGCAAGTGTGAGTGTGTGTGTGTGTGTGTGTGTGCGCGTGCAAGTGTGAGTGTGCGTGCGTGTGTGTGTGTGTGTGTGTGTGTGTGCAAATGTGAGTGTGCGTTTGTGTGTACGTGCGTATGCGTGTGTGTGTACGTGCGTATGCGTGTGAGTGTGTGTGTGTGCAAGTGTGAGTGTGCGTGTGCGTGTGTGTGCAAGTGTGAGTGTGCGTGTGCGTGTGTGCGTGTGTGTGTGTGTGCGTGCGCACCTGCAGCGTGGAGGAGAGCTGCCGGCTGGAGCGCGTCATGACGCCGTGCAGCGCCACCGGGTGCTGCGGCAGGTCGACGCGCACGCCGCCCACGCACGCCAGCAGCGTGGCGCCCGAGCCGGCGCGCCCCGACTCCCACGAGTACACCGCCGACGACTTGCCCACGCCCACGCGCACCACCGTCCTGCACCGCACCGGGCAAACAACGCTAAGGCTGCGTTCCGAAACTACACGCTCCGTGCCACCTCGCGGTTCAGATGGGAAAAAGCGGGGATCTCGTGTGCACTCCGGTGTGATGTGTTCTTGAAGCTCCGAGAGCGGAATACAACGAGCCCACACCGAATTTCCGTACTATGGCGGGTGGTATGGTGGCTTAACCTGCAGTGTGTACCGCTGCATGTTTCTGAACGGCTCACTTGAAGGCACACACGAGAATTTCGGAACGTTTATTGTGAGTCCGTGTGACACGAGTTCTGTTTCAGGACGTTAACCTAGGTGAAATAGGACATATTATAAGGTAGACTGGTAGAGAATACCACTGTGGCATTATTTCCGCCTTTTGTACTCTGTTGTGCAATAAGTTTAAATAAAAAGTATAGTAAACTCTCCGCCCCCCGCCATATCCGTGCCTCCCCACGCCCCGACACGACGCTGCGTCGAGCCTAGAGGCGATTGCAGAGTAGGCTGCTGCTGTGTGTCAGACGTGTCCCTCTCCCCCCGCCACTCGCCGCGCCCCGCTGCCCGCGCGCCCTGCACGTGTACACACGGGCCGCCCGCCCGCAGTAGCGGGGGGAGGGCCGCGGGTGTGACGTGACCGTGGGATGGGGGGTGCCGGTGATGGACTCACTGGTGGTTGGGCGCGCTGCCCTCCAGCAGCACGATGGTGGCGCGGCCCAGGTTGGCGGTGAGCGCGCGGGTGTGTGTGTGGGGTGGGGGGTGCGGTGGTGCACTCACTGGTGGTTGGGCGCGCTGCCCTCCAGCAGCACGATGGTGGCGCGGCCCAGGTTGGCGGTGAGCGCGCGGGTGTGTGTGTGGGGTGGGGGGTGCGGTGGTGCACTCACTGGTGGTTGGGCGCGCTGCCCTCCAGCAGCACGATGGTGGCGCGGCCCAGGTTGGCGGTGAGCGCGCGGGTGTGTGTGTGGGGTGGGGGGTGCGGTGGTGCACTCACTGGTGGTTGGGCGCGCTGCCCTCCAGCAGCACGATGGTGGCGCGGCCCAGGTTGGCGGTGAGCGCGCGGGTGTGTGTGTGGGGTGGGGGGTGCGGTGGTGCACTCACTGGTGGTTGGGCGCGCTGCCCTCCAGCAGCACGATGGTGGCGCGGCCCAGGTTGGCGGTGAGCGCGCGGGTGTGTGTGTGGGGTGGGGGGTGCGGTGGTGCACTCACTGGTGGTTGGGCGCGCTGCCCTCCAGCAGCACGATGGTGGCGCGGCCCAGGTTGGCGGTGAGCGCGCGGGTGTGTGTGTGGGGTGGGGGGTGCGGTGGTGCACTCACTGGTGGTTGGGCGCGCTGCCCTCCAGCAGCACGATGGTGGCGCGGCCCAGGTTGGCGGTGAGCGCGCGGGTGTGTGTGTGGGGTGGGGGGTGCGGTGGTGCACTCACTGGTGGTTGGGCGCGCTGCCCTCCAGCAGCACGATGGTGGCGCGGCCCAGGTTGGCGGTGAGCGCGCGGGTGTGTGTGTGGGGTGGGGGGTGCGGTGGTGCACTCACTGGTGGTTGGGCGCGCTGCCCTCCAGCAGCACGATGGTGGCGCGGCCCAGGTTGGCGGTGAGCGCGCGGGTGTGTGTGTGGGGTGGGGGGTGCGGTGGTGCACTCACTGGTGGTTGGGCGCGCTGCCCTCCAGCAGCACGATGGTGGCGCGGCCCAGGTTGGCGGTGAGCGCGCGGGTGTGTGTGTGGGGTGGGGGGTGCGGTGGTGCACTCACTGGTGGTTGGGCGCGCTGCCCTCCAGCAGCACGATGGTGGCGCGGCCCAGGTTGGCGGTGAGCGCGCGGGTGTGTGTGTGGGGTGGGGGGTGCGGTGGTGCACTCACTGGTGGTTGGGCGCGCTGCCCTCCAGCAGCACGATGGTGGCGCGGCCCAGGTTGGCGGTGAGCGCGCGGGTGCGCGCGCGCGACGCCGACAGCGCGCCCTGCAGCGACGTCAGCTCCGCCTCCAGCTTCAGCCCCGACAGCGACGCCAGCAGCCGCGTGCGGTGGATCCTGCGCACACGCACGCACACGCACACCGTCACTCACCGAACGTGCTGCCACGGGCAGTAAGTAATGTATAAAATTACTGTTAATTAGTTTTTAAGTGCTGTGGATTAAAGTTAATAAATAAATAAATAGATTGACTAAATTATTTTTTTTAATCCGCTGTGTAGATTAATGAAAAATATTGAAAACGCATTTTTTTCTTTTTTTACGTAATCAAAAAATAACGGCGATACATTTAGTTGAAATTTCGCGTAATGTCACTAGCCAGTGCAGTTTGTGTGGGGGCTTATAACGATTAATGACGTCACGAGCCTCCACCCTAAACTTTAATGCGCTATATCTATGTATATATTCATTAATTTGAAAAAGCAAAAAATACGTGTCCAATATTTTTTTATCGATCTACAAACCGGACTAATTAGAATTTTGATTTTCAAAAGTCGTTAAAATCCCTATTAACACTGTAGCAAGTTGTTTTTTATTTTATTTTTTTAGGCTTCATTTATTTATCGATCGTTTTATTTTATCTTGTTTTTTGGATACCATTTATTCTGTAAATATTATGTCAAAACTGAATCTTATGAATTGTGATCGCATGCTGTGTTCACTTCTAGTAGGATGTACACGACATGCATGACATTATGACATTTGTATTTAATTTTTACCTACGTACGACAATAATGTGTATCATCCGGTTCAGTGAACCTTTGATAAAAATAAAAAAAATGAAAAAAGTAGTCGTAGCCAGCGCTCCGGGCCCCCACCTGGCGGCGCCGACCAGCACGAGCCCCATGCCGGGCGCGCTGCACGACGAGCCGCTGTTGTTCTGCTCGCGCGAGCTGGGCCGCCCCGCGCCGCGCGCCGCGCCCGCACCCCCGCCCACGCCCGCGCCCACCGCGCGGTACTGCTCCGGCATGTCCGTCGTCACAGAAAACCTGCACCGAACGTACACTCACATCAACAGGTGCCTTTGTAGTAATAGTACATTATTGCAAAGGCAGCGAAATAGGCAATTGCCATTTCGGTCGAGGCAGATATAGCGCTTGTCTTAAAAAAATGCAAGGAAATAAAAAAGGGCCTTTTACAAAATAAACAAAATAACAACGAACTCCGCTTTACCGCAATTTTTTTTTTAATTTTACAGTTTGTGCCGAAAGGTAAACGCATCTGTGGCTATACAGCCACGAGAAGGCAATGTGTACGACAGATGAAAGAGTTCTAAATTCAAACAGCACACCGTTTCATACAACATTGCCGGCGCGCTCTTCGTTCCAAATTCAAAGAACGCGCCGGGAAGTGATTCTCTTCTTCACGTGTTCTTTATTCAAAAGTAATGACAATATTTTCGCGCATGTTTTTAAGAAAAGGCATCTGTCGGAGTAGCCTCCCTACCATTATTTTACGACGGTCAAAGTGACAACAAAGTCACTTTCCTAATTTATAATTAGTTTATTAAACAAAATATGGTGGATGTTGCAACAGGTGACGCGGCCGGTGACTGACCGGTGCGTGATGGTCTCCGCGTCGGGCATGTTCGCGTACAGGTCCAGCAGCAGGTACACGGTGCGCCAGCAGCGCGGCGCCAGGCTGCCGTCGGGCGCGTCGGGCGACGCCGCCGTGCCCCCGCCCACGCTCGTCGCGCCCACGCTCGTCGCGCCCACGCCCGCGCCCGCGCCCACCGGCGCCGCCAGCATGGGCGTGTGGGCGCCCTCGTTCAGCGAACTGTAGCCCGCCGCTGCCGGTATCAAAACGTCACAACCATCGATCGACACCATGAAACGATACCAGACAGTTACAACGGAGAATAATCATTCTTTTAATTCGCAATCACGACCTATTTTGCACTAATGTCCCTAGGTTTAAAGAAAGCACTAGCAAGCAAACTTATTGGTGACTTCTGTTTTTATGCTCTTTTGAGCATTTCATAAACACCATCAATATACTTACCGAGCTTCCCCTTGACACTCTTGCCGGTGGAGCGCAGCTTCTGCGCGAACGACTGTGGGCGGGGCCTCGCCGGCGTGGGCGCGGGCGCGGCGGGGGCGGAGCTGCGGTGCGGCGCGGGGGTGGGCGTGGGGCTGGGCGAGGGCGCGGCGCCCACGGTGGGCGTGGGGCTGGGCGAGGGCGGCGCGAGCGGCGCGGGCGCCGAGGAGCGCAGCAACTCCCACTTGTGCTCCGCCGAGTACTGACTCTCCTTTTCCAACGAGGTCACGCTCACCAGGTTCTCGCGGAAATCTGACACTGTTCCACACGTATCAATCGATGACCTTTATAGTAGGTATAACCATAGAGCATAGCAAAATAATAGGAACTACTCTGTCCTCCGGGTGTAACTTTTTGGTTCTCAAGAACTCAAGAACTCTTTGATGAGTTGATGAGACGGGAGCCAAAGGGCGGGAGGTAAGATTACGTTAACTGGACATACCCGAGGAGGTGTGCTTGTTGAGCGGGCGGCGGTGCGACAGCTTGGTCTGCGAGCGCAGCTCCACCTGCGTGTCCTTCACGTTCTGGTACATGTTGCTGATCTGGTGCAGCAGCCGCAGCAGCGGCATGTTCACCTGGTGGCCGCGCCACAACACACGAGTTACATTCGGGTTCGATCACCGGTCGGAACCGACGTCGGAATCGATGGCAGGAGAGAGATGCGATAATCGTCATCTGTATTGCGTATATTGAAAGAGTACTCGATAACAGACAGTACGTGGGCGGTGACGGTCGCCTGCACGATATGCATAAACCACCGAAAAGTGTCGGAGTCGAAGTTAGAACCGGAACTTATGGGAGTTGAGTCAAAGCTCCGCAACACCCTTGCTTCAGACAAGATTTTTATTGCTGCGAGTGCAGCTCGTGCAGAGGGCTCGTCGCGCAGGGGAGGGGGGGCTGGGGGGCACATTCAAATTCATGTTGTCCGACACACATGGCAGCGACAGCCTTCCCCGCTACGTCGCGGATGGCGCGGGGAGTGTCGCTTCTTTATACCTAGTAATTAAGTTTTGACTTGTTTAATACTAGCTGTGAGTGTAATTAGGCAAGTGGTACGAGTAGGTATTGTTGGTACACCATTACTTAAAAAATGTCTACTATTTTTCTGCGGCAGCGCACCGCGCGCCCAGCGCCCTCCCGCGCTCACCTGCTGCGAGATGAACCGTATGCCCACGTTGAAGTTGAGCATGGTGCTGATGTGCTTCTTGAGCTGCCCCCGCGAGATGTACAGCACGTTCCGCCGCTGGATGAGGTCGTCCACCGCCATGTCGGCGACCTTCTTCAGGTCCACGTCGACGGACACGCGCTCGCACAGGAACGCCGGCGTCTCCGAGGGCGGGTCGGCGGTGGGCGCCGCGCCTGGGGGGGCACCGAAGCGGTTCGTGAAGGTCACAAGGAAGATCCTACTCAACCACAACCGCATCGCTCCTATCTATTATTAAGGGTTTTGAGTGAGCAGAATCGACCTTCGGGGTTTAGTTTTGGAATCTCGTCTTTATTTTTGCTGATATAATCAAACAATAAAAAAAATTCAAATAAAACAACCAGGGCCGACAGTCTTGACAAAGTTTTGACAACGTTATCGTGTCGATCGTTAACTAGGGACCCAAAATTCATATCGATAAATCGTTATGATTTAACGATCGATACGTTAACATTGTCAAAACGTTGTCGAGACTGCCGGCTCAGAATAAATAAGATTTCTTCCCCAACATAATCTAGTCGAAACGGAAGCAAGATTTATTTCACACGCTTTCAATTTGAACTTCTTTACAGTATGAGTTCGTCCATTCTGTTTATTCCGGGATTCCGTTCTTTAGTTTTCTATTTTTTATGCATTGACGATTATAGAAATCCCCACACGCAATATTTACTATTTTAAGGCCTGATGGCGCTACAGCAATGTAGGTCACAGAGCAAATAAATGAACTAGAGAGGACATGTAGGCGGGGCAGGCGCGCCACCGTTGCAAAGGAATTAGAACAAATACTCTAACTTGCTCAAAACTTCTTTTACTGCCATCCCCAGTATATTTACCACAATATTACCAAAACTGTGAATTTTCAAAACAGTGACTAAGTATTTTTACTTAGTAACGTAACCAAAAAGCGTTTAATACATTTATTTACGTTAATGAATGTTTTAGTGCGTGACGAATAGTTTTGTGTGCTAAAATCACTCGGCGCCACTGGTTTTCAGCTGTTTTCATACTAAACTATGTTGATGTCCCTTCTATCTGTTATTTTCTGTTCTGTGCTGCAGCAGGCTGACCTTTCCCCTTGGGCGGCGCGTGGCGGCGGTCGCGCGGCGCCAGCTCGCCCACCACGATGTGCACGCGCAGCGCCTCCACCAGCGCCAGCAGCGACAGCCGCGAGCCCAGCGACTCCAGCGCGGGGGAGCCGCCCCCGCCGCCGCCCCCGCCGCCCCCACCAGTCTCGCCGCCCCCGCTGCCCGTCGACGACCTGCTCTTGGACTCGCCTGCCGAACAAACCAGCGATGCGGTCAGTGAACTGTGACCTCCTACGTGATATTTAGGTATATAAAAATTAAACTATCTGTTAAAAAAACACGCTGCAATTTCAAACGAGGGACTTATTCAAACCTTGAAATTATTAAAAGCACGGATAAATCAGTGAAAATTAAGAAAAAAAAAACGTAGAAGTCCGCGAGTGAATCTTTACTATATAATAGGCGAAAGTGAGTTTGTTTATTCACTGACAGCTGCTGAAAGTAACTGTCAGCTCGTCAACCTTACAATACGCTCGAGCGCACAACACGTGAACACATAAGCCGGTCGTGTTTACTTGTGGGAAAGTACTTGAATCAGTTCATTTTTTTTTTATTTATTTATTTAGAACACAAAACAGATTACAGTCTTAACGAACGTAAAACAGAAGTGTTAATAAAACAGAAGTCCGACTACAATCTTTTTACTTGTGTCCCTAGCATGTGTCCTGTAGAGTGTGTGTGCGTGTACGTGTGCATGTGCGTGTGCGTGCGTGGGTGTGTGCGTGTGCGTGTGTATGTGCGTGCGCGACTGACCGTGCGGCACCTGGTGCGGCGAGACGCCCAGCGCGGAGAGCAGCGGCTGGAACACGAGGTGCGCGTCCAGCAGCATCAGCGAGCCGTGCAGCGGGTACAGGCTGCACGCCGGCATGGCGGCCGGGGGCGCGCGCCGCGCCGCCATTATCGGCTTCTTGCTCTTCGGCTCCTGCACACGGGTTCGAGTTTTATCATTTTATTTTTACAACAGAATCATTTTTTATGATTGGTCTCGGTCAAAAAATGCCTCTGCAGCTCCCCTCGGCTACACCTGGCGTGGCAATGGGGATGTTGACTACTTTTGAAAATCAAAATTCTAATTAGTCCGTCAGTTAGAAAATAAAAAAAAACAATAGGCACGTATTTTTTGCTTTTTCAAATAAATTAAAATATACAGAGATAAAGCGCATTAAAGTTTAGGGTGAGGGGGTCGTGATGTCACTAACCGCTAAAACCGCCATACAACTGTCATAATAGTGACGTCACGCGAAACTTCAACTCAATATAACGGCGTTATTTTTTGATTACGTAAAAAAAGAAAAAAAACGTGTCCAATATTTTTTAATAATCTACAAGACGGACTAAAAAATAAAAATTAGTCAACATGCCCATTACTTTGTCGAGAGAGTCGGGAGGGGGTCGGAAAATATCACGTGTGTTTTTTTCCGTGGATCACGAGATTACCGAACCACAAAGCAGCTCGTGACCTTGACTCTCCGTCGCCAAGCGAAGATTTCCCCGCCCGCTGTGACAACCGTCCAAAACCAAAAAATACACGGGCTTTTGTGTGGGGAGAGGAGGGACGACCCCTCAGCAGCGGTGCTGTCGCTGTCAGCGAGTCGGCGTGTCGATGCTCACGTATTTGATGGGCTCCTGCTTGGCCATCCACTGGTAGAGGTCCTCGCGCGCGCGCTCGCTGCGCAGGTTGTCGTCGCTGCCGTGCGGCGAGCACAGCGACAAGTCCGAGCCCACCGTCGGCAGCTCCTCCTTCAGCGTGCCGTAGTCTGCAACACCGCGCCACGTCACACCACCACACATACACGATAGGGATGTTGACTACTATTGAAAATCAAAATTCTAATTAGTCCGTCAGTTAGAAAATAAAAAAACAATAGACACGTATTTTTTGCTTTTTTAAATAAATTAAAATATACAGAGATAAAGCGCTTTAAAGTTTAGGATGAGGAGGTCGTGACGTCAGTAACCGCAAAACCGCCATACAAACTATCAGAATAGTGACGTCACGCGAAATTTCCACTCAATATATCGCCGTTATTTTTTGATTACGTAAAAAAAGAAAAAATACGTGTCCAATATTTTTTAATAATCTACAAGACGGACTAAAAAATAAAAACTAGTCAACATGCCCATTACACATACCTACACACAGGCACGTCGTCAGTCTTGTGCATCGACATCCTTATCACTACACTAGTTGAGCCCCGCGGTTTCACCCGCGTTAATTTCAGAGTTCCCGCGGGAATTCCGAAATAAAAAGTACCCTATGTGCTAATCTGATGCTATCTAGCTGATCTAGCTATATTATTGTAAAGTTTCATTTAAATCCATCCAGTAGTTTTTGCGTGAAAGAGTAACAAACATCCATCCATCCATCCATCCATCCATACAATACTTACAAACTTTCGCGTTTTATAATATTAGTAAGAACCTTAAATAAAAAAAAATAAAAAAAAAAAAAAAGAAGTAGTATAAAACAAAGTCGCTTCTCGCTGTCTGTCTGTTGTATGCCTGATCTTTAAACTATGCAACGGAGTTTCATGCGGTTTTCACCAATCTATATTTTATCCTGAAATTCCCGCGGGAAACAGCTAGTTCTTACTAATATTATAAACGCGAAAATGAGTTTGTTTGTTTGTTACGCTTTCACGGCTTAACGGATCAACCGATCACCACGAAATTTTGCATAGACGTTGTCGGTGGTACCGAAGACATAGGGTACTTTTATACTTTTTACCCCGGAATTCCCGCGGGAACTCAGAGATTACCTGACGAGAGTGAAACCGCCGGAACTGCTAGTACTAAATATTCACACACACAGATACACAGTCAAAGACGCAAAAAAGTCCTGTTCTGTATGCAGGTTGTTTGTTAGTAGGTACAGTTTGGCGTGTGACAGCAAACTAAAAACTCACTAAAAATGAAAAAAAAAAAATTTGTTTGGAAGTCGAGAGTTTCGAGTTGCGCAAATAGGTATTTGGGTTATTATTTTCAAATAAAGAAACATAAGGGTGGGGGAAGTGGTGGTGGGAGGTACTCACTAGCGATGGCGTCATCGTGGAAGGCCGTCTTGCGTGTGGAGAACGGCAGCGTGGGGAAGGCGAGGCTCGCCCGGCTGCTGTGCGCGCCGCGCACTGTCGCCCAATGTGCACACGCGGTCAGATATATAGCTTTCACTATTGGTAGAATAAGGCTGGCAGATCGGGCATCCGAAAACAATTCTATAGTATTTTATTGACGCCTTCAACGGTCCTTATTTACTAACCTTATCCATGAACCGGACGCGAGAACCGTCCGTGTGGGGTCAGGACCCTTATTCACTATGACCATAATATGCCGCGGTAAGATAAGACGCCACAAAAATTGTTCTACTCTCGCAATCAAAGAAGTTTCACTTTAAAGAAATACATTAACAACTAGAGCGGACTGTCCAATTCAAAGACATTGGATTTGCCTCTTGGTCCTCAATAAAAATTCAGAAACTTAAATAATTAGTAAATAAATAAATATAATATATAATTAATTGATTAAAATTGTTATGTTGTATGGAACTATGGATTTCTGAAATAAATAAAGATTATTATTATTATTATTATTATTATTATTATTTATGGTATACAGAATATTAATTTCTAATATTTTGGCATCTGGAGCGGTCGAAATTGTGTTTTAGGACGCACGTTCTGGGCAAGGAATGTTATCGGTCATAGAGAATAAGGGCCCTTATCCACGAATCGGACGGGAGCACCGTCCGTGTGGAGTCAAGCCTACATACTACACGTTACAACAAACAAGTCTAGATCCATCACTTCATAAATGCCATGGTCTGACTTGAGCTTTGCGCAATATACTGGTGTCTTCCGCACGTGTGTGTGCGGGACCATGCGAATATCCTGCCTGAACTCGTGACTCTATAGTCCGAATAAATAACTCATCTACCTTTTTTATCGTAATGTCATTTAGGTTACACCTTTTCGATAAAAGTCGGTCAAGGAATATTTTAACGACGAACGATTTTAATAGAATTTTTATTCATGACATTTTTGTGAGCAACATGGTGAAATTTATAAGGCGGTAATAAACAATCTGATACGATAAACAATAACGTTTGCTGTAAAAAAATTAACCGATTCATGGTGAACTTCTCCAAATTTGTATGAATTCTTAAATTTTCGCATTTCGCTTATAGGGTCAGGACACCTTGGCCTGTTTCAAAAGACACCGAAATATGAAGATATTTTAAGAACTTTCCTTTTTCTTGAAAGCAGTTAAAAAATACTTAGTCTCCTTTTCCCACTTTATCAGATAAAAAGAGAAAGTGGAAGACATGCCTGTATTTAAAACACAATAGTTAATCGCCGACGAATAAAATAGAAAGTGTACAAGAATAACATCACAATCAGAATAAATATAGGCGTGCAAATCTAACAAAATGTCAAATAGAATTTACCAAAAACAATTATTACAACACAAAGTGAATTGCATAATAGCGGACACAAAAATACACACACCATCTCATTAGAAAAATAAAAAAGCTTCTAGAACACAAACAACAAATAAGCGAAATGAGCCGTATTTCATAGGTTTGAAGTTTAAAAAATACCCATGCGTTCACAAGTGTTGGTTAAATTAAAACACACAAAATTGAACACCAAGCATGGATAAAGGATTATAAAATTTTGATGGTGTCTATGGTTTATGAAGAAATGTTTATAATATTTCTTAAATGTCAGTCAGACACGAGAAATTTCGAAAGGAGTTGAGAATATGTCGTGGGATTCGGGGACACGATGGGGGTTGGCTCAAATGTTTGGAGGATTGCGAGGATATTTCGAAAAAAATATGTCGAAGGCTACGGGGACATATTTGTATGTAGAGCTTATCTAAGTTAAAATGACGCGCCCCTCCATCGGGCATACGCACACGCACAACCTTTAAAATATCGATACGACACATATAAAAGGCTATTCGACAAATTTTTTTTTTAGTCCGTCTTGTAGATTAATAAAAAATATTGGACACGTATTTTTTCTTTTTTTACGTAATTAAAAAAATAACGGCGATACATTGAGTTGAAATTTCGCGTGACGTCACTAACTAGTGCAGTTTGTATGGCGGCTTGTAGCGGTAAGTGACGTCACGAACCCCCACCCTAAACTTTGATGCGCTTTATCTCTGTGTATTTTCATTTATTTGAAAAATAAAAAAATACGTGTCTAATGATTTTTAATTTTCTAAATGACGGACTAATTAGAATTTTGATTTTCAAAAGTTGTCAACATCCCAAATCTGGTCTTGCCATTCGCCCTCAGTTGCCGCATAGTGTCGCCGCACTCACACTATTAATCTAAAACTGATTATTGAGTAGTGGGGCGTGTAATTTTAGTTTAGATAAGCTCTACACAATATGTGCACGTGCAGAGCAAGTTCGGGAGGTATCGCGTGCCGTGCGTACGCACCGGAGGGCGGCGTCGACGACGACGGGTACGAGTGCGGGCGCGGGCTGCTCGCCGGCGCGGGCGGGGCCGCTTCGCGAACACACATCAGGTATATCAACAACTCGCTGGGCGCCGGGTTAGTTTTATATTATACTAGCTGTCCCCCGCGATTTCATCCGCGGTGATTTCGGAGTTCCCACGGGAATTCCGGGATAAAAACTATCCTATCTTTTGAGTTGGACCATATTATAAATGGTTACAAATTTTTATCAAAATCCGTTCCGTAGTTTCGGAGTCCATCGCGGACAAACAACGTGACACGTGATTTATATATATTAAGATGTATGTATGTAGTTACGCGTTACACGACACAAGCGGTGCCGAGTCGTCATCAAAAATCCCTATTAATCTTATCTTATCTTAATATATATAAATCACGTGTCACGTTGTTTGTCCGCGATGCACTCAGAAACTACTGAACGGATTTTGATAAAATTTTGTAACCATTTATAATAATTATGGTCCAACTTAAAAGATAGGATAGTTTTTATCCCGGAATTCCCGCGGGAACTCTGGAATTAATGCGGGAACAACTAATCACTATTAACTACAGACTGTCAAGGTGACAAAGAATACTTCATAGAGTACTTTTTTCCCGGAATTCCCGCGGGAACTCCGAAATTACCGCGGATGAAATTGCGGGGGTCAGCTAGTATAATATTATAAATGCGAAAGTAACTCTGTCTGTCTGTTACGCTTTCACGCCTTAACGGCTCTACCGATCATCATGCAATTTCGCATACACGTTGTCACGGGTACAGAGAAGCCAGAAGGACATAGGGTACTTTTTATCCCGGAATTCCCTCGGGAACTCCGAAATTAACGCGTGCGAAACCGCGGCGAACAGCTAGTATGAAATACTTTTGTTTAACGTCGTAAGTTACCACTGTTGCAAATAAGATTGAACCACTTCACTGTCAAAAGTGATTGCATATTCTGACTATACGAGTGATCGTGGGTGGGGCGCGATCTGTTCACACCACAAAGATCTTCGCTTATTGCCAAGAGCCAAGTTACTCCCCGAGTGACTAATCCTAGTGAACAGTTATATTAGTATGCAATGTCTGTTCACCAGGATTAGTCACTCAGCGAGTAGCTAGAATCCTAGTAAGAAGCGAGGTTCTTCGTAGTGTGGCCTTAGCCTAAGCGTTCTATTTCCCGGTCACACCAAAGTTTGAGAGACGATAGTAGCAAACATATTGTGACGTCTCTCAAGTCAACGTCATTACTATGCATTTCAATCTTTCTGTCAGCGTTTGCGCTTGACAAGAAATGTTTACGTCTAAGGGATAGTTTTGACTACTTTTATCTTAATTTTTTACTTCACCACCTAAATAGCGAAGTCAAACAATCTGCTTAACAATAATTATGATATTAAAATCATTATTGTTTGGAAAACATTTTCTTCCCTCTCAAAGTTATCGTTACAAGTGATCAGTGACGTTACTCACCGGGTAAGTTGTCTTTATCTACGTCCATGCTGAGCAGCAAGCAGTTCTCGTCCAGACTCTCACTCTCCACCTGCCAACCCTCGACGGAATCCTGACAAGACAACATAATAAGGTTTATACGTCAGTTATTGTAAAAAAGCAACACAGGTTTTCAGAGCAGATAATTAAGCAGTATAATCGTCACTTATTTATTTATTTATTTATTTATTACACAAAGAAACGGTATACCTACGGTATACCTAATAACTATACAACATGGACTTTTTTTTTTTTTTATTGGAGAAAAAACAGACACAAGTGGGAATACAATTAACATTACAAAAATAATTACTTACTTAAAAATTTACTGTCGCTAAATTCTTAGTCTGTGGGCCTATATTTTGTGATCTATATAAGAATGTGAAGGGCGGAAGTTTTATGGTTTCAGCCAATAATCTTATTGACATCAAAAAGATTTAACGGCCAAATTGAAATAATAATAATAATCCACTTCACAACACACAGATTTACTTGATCCCACACTAACCGCCGCACTCAGAGTCGATTTAATGGTTACTTAACGGATTTTAAGTAAGGATTAAAAAAAATTCACTCTCAGAGACAGTTAATCCTCCATTAATCACGTTTAATGAGGATTAACTTTAAGTGGCGGCTGACCCTTACTTAAGACTTAATTGGAGATTTTTGACATTTAAAAGTAAGGTTATGTTTGTTTTTGTTGTTAAAATTTCAAAACCAAAGTTGGATTTTTTAAACTTTTAGGGCGTCGATCACGTCACAGTAATTAGCAAAGCATGTCTGACCTAGAAGATTTTATTGAGTTTACGAATTGCTGGACTTCCAGGTGTCATGTGCTACACATATTAAAATAAGAAGTCCTGGTGGAATATCATAGAAGAGGATTGTTTTCTTTTAATGTTCAGGCAGTAACAGGCCCGAATTTGGATTTTTTAAAGTTGTAGCTCGATGGCCTAGCGGAACTCATGATAGCTTTATTCATTATAGTAGTGCACTAAAACAGCTGTCAGGTGTATTGCAAGGTATACTGCTTGGTGAGTGATTATGTAGTAGGTAAATGATGTGCATTTAACACCATTCTTGTCCTAATTCAAACAGTCAAGAAAAGTACAATAAAAGCCATATCAGTAATCAAAACGAAAAATACTGTTGAGAGTTTTTAGTATTTGGAAAAGGAAGTTTCCATATCTTCAAGTGAGTATGAGTATCAAATTAGACACAGTTGTGGCTGTAATTTGTGTGTGTGCTACATTTCACAATATCTCATTACCATTAGATGAACTCCTGCTTTATACTGACAATAGATCACTATTGCGATTGTGATTCTGATCATATTATATCCGGTACCTAACATAAATGATATACATAAGAAAATCCCAATAGTAATGGTTCTTGTTCAGGCAATCCATAGTTGAGAGATTTTTTAGAGATAACTAGTTAGGTATAGATAACTTTTTATGAATAACTAGCTGTGCCCCACGGTTTTACTCCACATGAGTTTCGGAATCCCCGCAGGAACGATTTTCTTTTAAAATAGTTTTATTCTTCGTTATAACATCAGCTATTTGCCTGAAAGTCCCGTTAAAATCGGTCTAGCTGTTTTAGACAGAACAAACAGACAGACGGTTTCACCCGCGGTAATTTCAGAGTTACCGAAGGGAATTCCGAGATAAAAAGTACCCTATGTCCTTCTCTGTACCCCTGACAACGTGCATGCCAAATTTCATCTAAATCCGTTCAGCCGTTTTTGCGTGATTGAGTAACAAACATCCAAACATCTAAACATCCAAACATCCACACTTTCACATTTATAATATTAGTAGGATTATATTATACTTTCATATGCATTGAGTGAAAAACTGTTAATTTGGAATCACAAACAGACACTTCAATTTTATTTATATGTATAAATTTATAGATTAAAAACCATAAAATAATAAAAAAAGAATTGGTTATACTCAGATTTTGTTTGTTATTTGTTTTTTTAAGGTGTAATAACAATTTTTACTTACAGAGTGGTTGCTCCTTGGAATGGGCTACCGGAAGAAGTCTTGGCACCTTACAATTATTATTTGAAAACAGACTGGACAAATATTAGAAACAAAAGATAGAAAAATAGTAATGTATAACTGGATACAGGCACCTATCAGCTGCTTCAACTACCTGCCTGAATTTTAAATAAATAAAATAAAACTAGTTCATTTAAAATAAATAATTTTATTATTGTAATTCTAGTTTTTTTTAATTCAGCTAGCTCTAGTTTTGCCATCTACAATAGCTTAATTTTTTTCTTCCTCAAACTCAGCAGCTCTCTCAGCAGCTTGTTTTAATGTCTCCAACTAAAAGAATACACTCATTAGAACTACATATTTTAGAATACATATTATAACACACATTAGCTGTGCCCTGCGATTCCACCCGTTTGAGTTTCTGAATTTCCGCAAGAATTCCAAAGTAGCATAATTTACACCTTATAACATCATTTAATTGTCAGAGAAAGTCCCGTTCAAATAGGTTCAACCGTTTCAGAGATTCACCTGTGGAAATCTCAAAGA